>CM077030.1:105241021-105841021 GCA_039090855.1 Macrothele yani | reverse complement strand
CTACAGACTGTACTGCACCGGAATTTATACATGATATAAAGACCTTTGTTCTTACGGAATCTGAGTGAAAGGAAGAAAGAAATAAGCCCCCACGGTATCGTCTTCTCCTGGAACTTATTGTATCTTGCCCTGTGGAAGACGTCCCTTTGGATCTTTTGGAGTTGAAAGATTTTTTTGTGCCCAATAAGAAGAAATGTCCACTTACTCCGGATTTTTACGTAACATATAAGTTTGGGTTAAATGCTATTGTACATCAACTAAATGTCATGTTGAATTGGATAATCACGAAATATCCTGTCCCTGAACTTTTGGACACCTATTACGAAGTATATTTCAAACGTATAGAGGACGTTAAGGCTTACATAAAAAAACATAATGTGGTTGATCGGGTGTTCTAGTGTGTCATTTGATGTACAGAGATGTTTCAGATGGATTCCTTGATGTTGGTTTCGTTTTTTCTTACAGTGTTTTTGAAATGTTTCTTGGACTTTAATCGATATGGTTTTTGTTTACGTATGTATCACATTTGCGTTGTTAAATTTGATTAAAAGACACCATAGACAATAACTCTAAAACTAAAACAGCTATTCCGGAGTAAACTACATAGCCTTGTTTGCGTTTAAAAACTACCCGAAGTGGTGCAGTACGGTTTTCCCATTGCTATTAGTTTCGGAGATAATTGAGGCTCTATCGTTTTGAAGTCATTTCGCACCTTCAAAAAGGCTGAAAATTTGCCAAAAAGACATAATCGAATATAAATCAAATACTAAACAGCTATTCCAGATTTACCTACATTGTCTTGTTTGCGATTATAAACTACCCTGAGTGGTACAGTACGGTTTTCCTATTGCGATTAGTTTCCGAGATAATCTAGACTACATCGTTTTGAAGTCATTTCGCACGTTTAAAAACGCTGAAAATTTGCCAAAAAGACACCATCGACAATAACTCCAAACCTAAAACAGCTATTCCGGATTTAACTACATAGCCTTGTTTGCGTTTATAAACTACCCGAAGTGGTGCAGTACTGTTTTCCTATTGCTATTAATTTCGGAGATAATTGAGACTATATCGATTTGAAGTCATTTTGCACGGGTACAAAACGCTAAAAATTTGCCAAAAAGACACCATCGACAATAACTCCAAACCTAAAACAGCTATTCCGGTTTTAACTAAATATCCTTGTTTGCGTTTAAAAACTACCCTGAGTGGGGCAGTACCGTTTTCCTATGGCTATTAGTTTCGGAGATAATATAGACTATCATTTTGAAGTCATTTCGCACGGTCAAAAACGTTGAAATTTTGCTAAAAAAATACCATCTCCATTAACTCCAAACCTAAAACAGCTATTCCAGTTTTAACTAAATATTCTTGTTTGCAATTAAAAACTACCCTAAGTGGTGTAGTTCCGTTTTCCCATTGCTATTAGTTTCATAGATAATTGAGACTATTTCGTTTTGAAGTCATTTCTCACGGTCAAAAACGCTGAAAATTTTATAAAAAGACACCATCGACAATAACTCCCAAACTACAACAGGTATTCCGGATTAAACTACATAGTCTTGTTTGCGTTTAAAAACTACCCGAAGTGGTGCAGTACGGTTTTCCCATTGCTATTAGTTTCGGAGTTCATTGAGACTATATCGTTGTCAAGTCATTTTGCTCCGTCAAAAACCCTGAAAATTAGCCAAAAAGACACCATTAACAATAACTCCAAAACTAAACCAGCTATTCCGGATTAAACTACATAGTCTTGTTTGTGTTTATAAACTACCCTGAGTGGTACAGTACGGTTTTCTTATGGCTATTAATTTCGGAGACAATTGAGAATATATCGTTTTGAAGTCATTTCGCTAGGTCAAAAACACTGAAAATTTGCCAAAAAGACACCATCAACAAAAACTCCAAAACTAAAACATCTATTCCAGATTTAACTACATAGCCTTGTTTGCGTTTATAAGCTACCCAAAGTGGTGCAGTACTGTTTTCCTATTGCTATTAGTTTCGTCGTGTGTCGTGTTTTCGAGCTCCCAAGTTTTGCGTATGTTTAAGCCGAAATATCGTGCGTAGACTGGTTTGCAGTAGCGTGACGGATGTATGAATGTTCCTTGCTTCTTTTGGTGAAGTTTGGGACCGCTGGGTATTATAGTTTGGTCATACGAAGTGTTTTATTTTGTGTTTGTGCACGTCGTTGTTGAGTGCTGCAAATGGCGATTTCTATCGTCCATGTTTCACGTGGCCGTGCAGAGGAAGCTGTTCGGCTTCGAGCAAGATCTACTGATAAGGCATCGCCAAGTGTTTCTCCTTTGACCTCCGAGAGGGTTGCCATGGAGACTGACCCGTGCTTCTCAAGAGATAAGAATTCAACAAGTCAAACCGGTCCCGGAAATCAACAGAGCGTGTCTTCGTGCGTTGCTGCTGAAGGAGTTTCTTCTGCGATAAGAATGCAGAAGGGTGTTGCTATGGAGACAGGAAATAGCAGTTGGGCATCGGTGGTTGCCATGGCGAATACTGACAACACGAGTGATCAGCGTTGTGCGTCTGAGATTGAGTGTCCCGGAAATCGATTTCGTCTAACTTTCGAAAAGGATTCCAAAGTATGTCAACATTTTCATGATCTTTCTGAGAAAACTATTATTTTTCATGCGTTACCACAGACTTCGTTACCTGTATATTTGCAAGCTTTGGAAGAACGTGTGCCGAGAGAGGCAATTAAAGGAATCGGTCGTAGTAAACGTGGTTTATCAGTGTTGTTTATAAATAGTGCAGATTGTAAGCTTGTGGTAAAGCAAGGGATTTCTATAAATAATCAAATTTTGTATCCTGCTTATGCAAGTGAACGACCGATCACTGTAACTTTGTTTCCGGTTCCACTTGAAGTACCGGATTCTGCGTTGATAGCTCTTCTTTCTCAGTTTAGCAGGGTGGTGGGACCAGTTCATAGAGTAATCGAAGCACCGCAATCTTCAAATTATTGTCATGTTGGTGGGTTGAAGCGGACTCTTCGGGTTATCTTCCCGAATGAATCAGCTCTTCAGACTTGTCCTAAAGAAGTTGAAATTGTTTTGGATTCTCATAGTTTCATATTTAATATTTATACAGGAATTTTTTGTTACGTTTGCAATGAAAGAGGGCATATTCGTGCTAAATGCCCGTATGTACATAGGCCACCCTTGAGGAAGAGTCTCTCTGATTCCTATGAGGAAAGATTTACTGTAGCTGAAGATCGATCAGACATAGCACATGGTGGTACACATGTCGTTGACCTGGTTTCTCCCGTGACTGAGACATGTGAAACCCGAGTGGTAGATCCAGTTGAGCCGATAGAGAAGACATTGATTGAAATGCCGACTTCTTTGGATCCTGGGACTCAGACAACAGACAATATTGGTATTTTGGGCATTGCAAACTTACGAGAATGTTCCGTGGCTTTACAGAATCTCGCAGAGAACTCGGGTCCAGCTTCGTCATTTAAACGACCCTGTACTGATCAAAGTGATGATCAGTTTAAACGGAGCAGAGTTACGGGATGTGCTAAACCGGAATTTATGTCTAATATGAAACTTTGTTATATACTGGACTCTGAATGGGAGGAAGAAGGTACTAGGCCAGCACGGTATCGTCTTCTCCTGGAACTTCTGTCAGTTTGCCCCGATTATGATGATTCTTTCGATATTCTGGAGATGAGAGATTTTTTTCTGCCTAATAAACATAAATGTCCACTTACTTCGAAGTTTTATGCGGACTATTCGTATAAGTTAAATGCTATTGTACGTCAACTAAATGTCATGTTGAATTGGATAATCACGAAAAATCCTGTCCCTGAACTTTTGGACACCTATTACGAAATATATTACAAACGTATAGAGGACGTTAAGGCTTACATAAAAAAACATAATGTGGTTGATCGAGTGTTCTAGTGTGTCATTTGATGTACAGAGATGTTTCAAATGGATTCCTTGATGCTGGTTTCTTTTTTTTCTTACAGTGTTTTTGAAATGTTTCTTGGACTTTAATAGATATCGTTTTTGTTTACGTATGTATCACATTAGCGTTGTTAATTGATAATCCAGTTTCTTTTGGGTTGTTTTGTTATTTCTACAATTTATTTGTTTTTGGGTTTTACATAACTTTTATGTTTATTTTCATTAAATCAGGTGGTCTACACCTGCAATATTGACCTTCGGAGTAATTTGAGACTATATCGTTTTTAAATCATTTCGCACGGTCATAAAACGCTAAAAATTTGCCAAAAAGACACCATCGAAAATAACTCCAAACCTAAAACAGCTATTCCGGTTTTAACTAAATATTATTGTTTGCAATTAACTACTCTAAGTGGTGCAGTTCCGTTTTCCCATTGCTACTAGTTTCGGAGTTAATTGAGACTATATCGTTGTCAAGTCATTTTGCACGGTCCAAAATGCTGAAAATTAGCCAAAAAGACAGCTTCGACAATCACTCAAATACAAAAACAGCTAATCCAGATTTACCTACATAGTCTTGTTTGGGTTTATAAACTACCCTGAGTGGTGCAGTACGGTTTTCCTATTGCTATTAGTTTCGGAGATAATTGAGACTGTATCGTTTTAAAGTCATTTCGCACGTTCAAAAACGCTGAAAATTTGCCAAAAAGACACCATCGACAATAACTCCAAAGCTAAAACAGCTATTCCGGATTTAACTACATAGCCTTGTTTGCGTTTATAAACTACCTTAAGTGGTGCAGTACGGTTTTCCTATGGCCATTAGTTTCATAGACAATTAACACATATCGTTTTGAAGTCATTTCTCACTCTCGAAAACACTGCAAATTTGATAAAAAAGACACCATCGACAATAACTCCTGAACTAAAACAGCTATTCCGGATTTAACTACATAGTCTTGTTTGCGTTTAAAAAGTACCCGAAGTGGTGCAGTACGGTTTTCACATTGCTATTAGTTTCAGAGTTAATTGAGACTATATCGTTGTCAAGTCATTTTGCACGGTCCAAAACGCTTAAAATTAGACAAAAAGACACCATCGACAATAACTCCAAAACTAAACCAGCTATTCCGGATTTAACTACATAGTCTTGTTTGCGCTTATAAACTACCCTGGGTGGTACAGTACGGTTTTCCTATTGCTATTAGTTTCGGAGACAATTGGGACTATATCGTTTTGAAGTCATTTCGCACGGTCAAAAACGCTAAAAATTTGCCAAAAAGACACTATCGACAATAACTCCAAACCTAAAACAGCTATTCCGGTTTTAACTAAATATTCTTGTTTGCAATTTAAAACTACCCTAAGTGGTGCAGTTCCGTTTTCCCATTGCTATAAGTTTCATGGATAATTGAGACTACATCGTTTTGAAGTCATTTCTCACGGTCAAAAACTTGCCAAAATGACACCATTGGCAATAACTCAAATACTAAAAAAGCTATTCCAGGTTTACCTACATAGTCTTGTTTGCGTTTATGAACTACCCTGAGTGGTACAGTACGGTTTTCCTATTGCTATTAGTTTCGGAGATAATTGAGACTATATCGTTTTGAAATTATTTCGCACGTTCAAAAACGCTGAAAATTTGCCAAAAAGACACCATCAACAATAACTTCAAACCTAAAGCAGCTATTCCGGATTTAACTACATAGCCTTGTTTGCGTTTATTAACTACCTTAAGTGGTGCAGTACGGTTTCCCTATGGCTATTAGTTTCGTAGACAATTGAGACCATATCGTTTTTAAGTCATTTCTCACGGTCAAAAACACTGGAAATTTAATAAAAAGACACCATCGACAATAACTCCTGAACTAAAACAGAGATTCCGCATTAAACTACGTAGTCTTGTTGGCGTTTAAAAACTACCCGAAGTGGTGCAGTACGGTTTTCCCATTGCTATTAGTTTCGGAGTTCATTGAGACTATATCGTTGTCAAGTCATTTTGCACGGTCCAAAACGCTGAAAATTAGATAAAAAGACACCATTGGCAATAACTCCAAAACTAAACCAGCTATTCCGGATTTAACTACATAGTCTTCTTTGCGCTTATAAACTACCCTGAGTGGAACAGTACGATTTTTCTATTGCTATTAGTTTCGTCGTGTGTCGTGTGTTGTTGAGCTCCCGGGTTTTGCTAGTTTTCATGTAGAAATATCGTGTGTGGGAAGGTTTGAAGTAGCGTGACATGTGTATGAGTGTTCCATGTTTCATTTGTTGAAGTTTGGGAGCGCTGGGCAATATAGTTTGTTCATACGAAGTGTTTTATTTTGTGTTTGTGCTCGCCGTTGTTGAGTGCTGAAAATGGCGATTTCTATCGTCCATGTTGCACGTGCCCATGCAGAGGAAGCTGTTCACCGTGGAGCGACATCTACTGATAAGACATTGCCGAGTGTTTCTCCTGTGACATCCGAGAGGGTTGCCATGGAGACTGACCCGAGCTTCTCAAGAGATAAAAATCCAACAAATCAAACCGGTCCTGGAAGTCAACAGAGCGTGTCTTCGTGCGTCGCTACTGAAGGAGTTTCTTCTGCGATAAGAATGCAGAAGGGTGTTGCTATGGAGACAGGAAACAGCAGTTGGGCATCGGTGGTTGCCATGGCGAATACTGACAACACGAGTGATCAGCGTTGTGCGTCAGAGTGTGAGTGTGAAGGAAATAGATTTCGTCTAACTTTCGAAAAGGATTCCAAGGTATGTCAAGATTTTCGTGATCTTTCTGAGAAAACTATTATTTTCCATGCGTTAATACAGACTTCGTTACCTGTATATTTGAAAGCTTTGGAAGAGCGAGTGCCGAGAGAGGCAATTAAAGGAATCGGTCGTAGTAAACGTGGTATATCAGTGTTGTTTATAAATAGTGCAGATTGTAAACTTGTGTTAAAGCAAGGGATTTTTATAAATAATCAAATTTTGTATCCTGCTTATGCAAGTGAACGACCGATCACTGTAACTTTGTCTCCGGTGCCACTTGAGGTACAGGATTCTGCGTTGATAGTTCTTTCTCAGTTTAGCCGGGTAGTGGGACCAGTTCATAGAGTAATCGAAGCCCCACAATCTTCAAATTATTGTCATGTTGGTGGGTTGAAGCGGACTCTTCGGGTTATCTTCCCGAATGAATCAGCTCTTCAGACTTGTCCAAGAGAAGTTGAAATTGTATTGGATTCTCATAGTTTCATGTTTAATATTTATACAGGAATTTTTTGTTACGTTTGCAATGAAAGAGGGCATATTCGTGCTAAATGCCCGTATGTACATAGGCCACCCTTGAGGAAGAGTCTCTCTGATTACCATGAGGAAAGAATTACTGTAGCTGAAGATCGATCAGACATAGAACATGGTGGTACTCATGTCGTTGACCTGGTTTCTACCGTGACTGAGACTTGTGAAACCCGAATGGTGGATCCAGTTGAGCCGAGAGAGAAGACATTTATTGAAATGCCGACTTCTGTGGATCCTGGGACTCTGACATTAGCAAATCTTGGTACTTTGGGCATTGCTAACCTACGGGACTGTTCAGTAGCTTCACAGAATTTCACAGAGAACCCAAGTTCGGCTTGGATATCTAAACGACCTAGTACTGATCCAAGTGGTGATCAGTTAAAACGTAGCAGAACTACAGACTGTACTGCACCGGAATTTATACATGATATAAAGACCTTTGTTCTTACGGAATCTGAGTGAAAGGAAGAAAGAAATAAGCCCCCACGGTATCGTCTTCTCCTGGAACTTATTGTATCTTGCCCTGTGGAAGACGTCTCTTTGGATCTTTTGGAGTTGAAAGATTTTTTTGTGCCCAATAAGAAGAAATGTCCACTTACTCCGGATTTTTACGTAACATATAAGTTTGGGTTAAATGCTATTGTACATCAACTAAATGTCATGTTGAATTGGATAATCACGAAATATCCTGTCCCTGAACTTTTGGACACCTATTACGAAGTATATTTCAAACGTATAGAGGACGTTAAGGCTTACATAAAAAAACATAATGTGGTTGATCGGGTGTTCTAGTGTGTCATTTGATGTACAGAGATGTTTCAGACGGATTCCTTGATTTTGGTTTCGTTTTTTCTTACAGTGTTTTTGAAATGTTTCTTGGACTTTAATCGATATGGTTTTTGTTTACGTATGTATCACATTAGCGTTGTTAAATTTGATTAAAAGACACCATAGACAATAACTCTAAAACTAAAACAGCTATTCCGGAGTAAACTACATAGCCTTGTTTGCGTTTAAAAACTACCCGAAGTGGTGCAGTACGGTTTTCCCATTGCTATTAGTTTCGGAGATAATTGAGGCTCTATCGTTTTGAAGTCATTTCGCACCTTCAAAAAGGCTGAAAATTTGCCAAAAAGACATAATCGAATATAAATCAAATACTAAACAGCTATTCCAGATTTACCTACATTGTCTTGTTTGCGATTATAAACTACCCTGAGTGGTACAGTACGGTTTTCCTATTGCGATTAGTTTCGGAGATAATCTAGAAGACTACATCGTTTTGAAGTCATTTCGCACGTTCAAAAACGCTGAAAATTTCCCAAAAAGACACCAGCGACAATAACTCCAAACCTAAAACAGCTATTCCGGATTTAACTACACAGCCTTGTTTGCGTTTATAAACTACTTTAAGTGGTGCAGTACTGTTTTCCTATTGCTATTAATTTCGGAGATATTTGAGACTATATCAATTTGAAGTCATTTCGCACGGTCATAAAACGCTAAAAATTTGCCAAAAAGACACCATCGACAATAACTCCAAACCTAAAACAGCTATTCCGGTTTTAACTAAATATTCTTGGTTGCAATTAACTACCCTAAGTGGTGCAGTTCAGTTTTCCCATTGCTATTAGTTTCATAGATAATTGAGACTATATCGTTTTGAAGTCATTTCGCACCTTCAAAAACGCTGAAAATTTGCCAAAAAGACACCATCGACAATAACTCCAAACCTAAAACAGCTATTCCGGATTTAACTACATAGCCTTGTTTGCGTTTAAAAACTACCCTAAGTGGGGCAGTGCCGTTTTTCTATTGCTCTTAATTTCTGAGACTACCATTTTAAAGTCATTTCGCAAGGTCAAAAACGTTGAAATTTTACTTAAAAGACACCATCTCCATTAACTCCAAAACTAAAACCGGTATTCCGGATTTAACTATAGTCTTGTTCACGTTTCTAAACTACACAAAGTTTTATAGCTTCCTTTTCCTGTTCTTAGCAGTTTTGGAGATAACTCAGTTTTTGAAGTTTTTTCGCAGATGAAAAATGCAATTTTTTTTTAGAAGATACCATCGCCATAAACTCCAAAACTAAAACATGTATTCCGGAATTAACTACACAGTCTTGTTTGAGTTTATAAACTACACTAAGTGGTTCAGTGTCGTTTTCCTATTGCTATTAGTTTCGGAGATAATTGAGACTACTATACTGTGCATATTAATTGGGATAAAGTAAAAAATCCCTCATTTTTTCAAACCTATGCCTTTATATCATTCTATGCCTTGATGTACACTCCTAAATACCTGTATTAGCATGAAGTATGTCCTGCTGTAGCAGAAATGACCTCTTGAATTCGTTTTGGCATTGACTCCACTAGATGAATGCACATATTTTCGACTTCATAATCGTGGAACCACACTTTTATAGCATTCGTTATCATGTGTTCTTTGGTTATACAGTCCATTTTACCTAAACTTCTCTTCAAAATATTCCACAAGTTTTCTATGGGATTTAAGTCTGATGAATTTCCAGACCAGTCAAGCAAATGAACTTGATTTTCCAGCATGAAATTTTTGACCAATTTCGAATTGTGACATGGGGCCAAGTCATGATGAAATGTTCCGTCAAAAGTTTGCAAGAATGGAACCATCCTACGTTGTAATATTTCTACATACTTGGCTGAATTCATCATACCTTGAACAGGAACTAAGCTTCCTGTGCCATTTGATGTGAAAAAACCCCAAACATCTGTTTCAGACGGTGATTTACAGTTTGTTTGCTATGCTCAGGTCTTAAGGGTTCACAGTTGCTTCATCAAACGACATTTGCTTGGTACCAATGCACAAATAAATGAGTTTCATCACTGAAAATTACCTTTTTCTACTCATCAGCAGTCCATGATTTATATTTTTTGGCCCATGCTAAACGTTTTATCTTCATTTTTGCATTCAAATATTGTTTTTTCGTTAGTCTTCTTTCCTTCCGGCAAACTTCCAGATGCCTACAGCGTACAGTTGAATCACTAACAACACAACCACTAGCCAATAAATCTATTTGAAATTTGAAAGTTGGTGCTTGTTTTTTTCTTTTTCTTGGATTCATTTTACTATTTCTGATTAGATATTTATCGGTTCGTGGAGTTCTTTTTCGTTTTCTTCCACATTTACCTCTCCTTTTTTGGAGACGAGGATCCAGGTGCATTGCATCACGTAAGCAGTTTTGGTGCACTTGATTTGCCTACACCAACTGCAGTTGCGATATCTCTCACTGTCATAGATGTGTGATCCTTCAGAGCAATTATTTTTGCACGCTTCCTTGGGGAAATATTCATTTTTCAATACACGAATAGCAACACGTACTCACAGAGAGCAAAAATAACATCTACTTGTCACACACGAAAGCTCACAACTGAAGCTGAAGTGCCTATTTCCTGTTTAAAACCGGTCAAACCACATTCTTACTATCAAGTTCTAAGAGTCACAACATCTCACAACTGATAACACCAGTTTATGTGGGTTTCCAACATCAACTGGCGATCACATTACAATTCCGAGAATAAAATAGTTTGTCCCAATTAATTTGCACGCTATAGTATATGTTTTTGCAGTCATTTCGCAAGGTCGAAAACGCTGAAATATTGCTAAAAAGACACCATCGACAATAACCCCAAAACTAAAACGGGTATTCCGGAAACAAAGTCTTGTTTGCGTTTTTAAATTACAGAGAGTGGTGCAGTTTGTTTTCCTATTGCTATTAGTTCCTGAGATAATTGAGACTATATGGTTTTGAAGTCATTTCGCACCGTCAAAAACGCTTGCATTTTGCCAATAAGACACCATCGACAATATCCCCAAAACTAACACAGTATTCCGGATTTAACTATACAGTCTTGTTTGCGTTTACGAACTACACTAAGTGATGCAGTATCGTTTTCTTGTTCTTAGCAGTTTTGGAGTTAATTGAGACTGTACGTTTTTGAAGTCGTTTCGAACGGTCAAAAACGCTGAAAATTAGGCAAAAAGACACCATCGACAATAACTCCAAAACTAAACCTGCTATTCCGGATTTAACTACATACTCTTGTTTGCATTTATAAATTACCCTGAGTGGTACAGTACGGTTTTCCTATTGTTATTAGTTTCGGAGACAATTGAGTCTCTATCGTTTTGAAGTCATTTCGCACCTTCAAAAACGCTGAAAACTTGCCAAAATGACTACACCGACAATAACTCAAATACCAAAAAAGCTATTCCAGGTTTACCTACATAGTCTTGTTTGCGTTTATAAACTACCCTACGTGGTGCAGTTCCGTTTTCCCATTGCTATTAGTTTCATAGATAATTGAGACTATATCGTTTTGAAGTCATTTCGCACCATCAAAAACGCTGAAAATTTGCCAAAAAGACACCATCGACAATAACTCCAAATCTAAAACAGCTATTCTGGATTTAACTACATAGCCTTGTTTGCGTTTAAAAACTACCCTAAGTGGGGCAGTGTCGTTTTCCTATTGCTATTAATTTCTGAGATAATTGGGACTACCATTTTGAAGTCATTTCGCACGGTCAAAAACGTTGAAATTTTACTTAAAAGACATCATCGCCATTAACTCCAAAACTAAAACATGTATTCCGGAATTAACTACAGTCTTGTTTGCGTTTATAAGCTACACTAAGTGGTTTAGTGTCGTTTTCCCATTGCTATTAATTTCGAAGATAATTGAGACCATATCGATTTGAAGTCATTTCGCACGGTCATAAAACGCTAAAAATTTGCCAAAAAGACACCTTCGACAATAACTCCAAACCTAAAACAGCTTTTCCGGTTTTAACTAAATATTCTTGTTTGCAATTAACTACCATAAGTGGTGCAGTTTCGTTTTCCCATTGCTATTAGTTTCATAGATAATTGAGACTATATTGTTTTGAAGTCATTTCTCACGGTCAAAAACGCTGAAAATTTGATAAAAAGGCACCATCGACAATAACTCCAAAACTAAACCAGCTATTCCGGACTAAACTACATAGTCTTGTTTGCGTTTATAAAGTACCCTGAGTGGTACAGTACGGTTTTCCTATGGCTATTAATTTCGGAGACAATTGAGACTGTATCGTTTTGACGTCATTTCGCTAGGTCAAAAACACTGATATTTGCCAAAAAGACACCATCTACAATAACTCCAAAACTAATACACCTATTCCGGATTTAACTACATAGTCTTGTTTGCGTTTATAAACAGAACTGCACCACAAGTGGTGCAGTTCTGTTTCCCTATTACTATTAATTTCGGACATAATTGAGACTATATCGATTTGAAGTCATTTCGCACGGTCATAAAACGCTAAAAATTTGCCAAAAAGACACCGTCGACATGAACTCCAAACCTAAAACAGCAATTTCGGTTTTAACTACATAGTCTTGTTTGCGTTTATAAATTACCCTTAGTTGTACAGTACGGTTTTCCTATTGATATTAGTTTCGGAGACAATTGAGGCTCTATCGTTTTGAAGTCATTTCGCACCTTCAAAAACGCTGAAAATTTTGCCAGAAAGACACCATCGACAATAACTCCAAACCTAAAACAGCTATTCCGGTTTTAACTAAATATTCTTGTTTATAATTAAAAACTTCTCTAAGTGGTGCAGTTCAGTTTTCCCATTGCTATTAGTTTCATAGATAATTGAGACTATATCGTTTTCGCTTTAAAGTCATTTCTCACGGTCAAAAACGCTGAAAATTTGATAAAAAGACACCACCGACAATAACTCACAAACTAAAACAGCTATTCCGAATTGAACTACATAGTCTTGTTTGCGCTTAAAAACTACCCTGAGTGATACAGTACGGTTTTCCTATTGCTATTAGTTTCGGAGACAATTGAGTCTCTATCGTTTTGAAGTCATTTCGCACCTTCAAAAACGCTGAAAACTTGCTAAAATGACACCATCCACAATAACTCAAATACCAAAAAAGCTATTCCAGGTTTACCTACGTAGTCTTGTTTGCGTTTATAAACAACCCTGAGTGGTACAGTACGGTTTTTCTATTGCTATTAGTTTCGGAGATAATTGAGACTATATCGTTTTGAAGTCATTTCGCACGTTCAAAAACGCTGAAAATTTGCCAAAAAGACACCATCAGCACTAACTCCAACCCTTAAACAGCTATTCCGGATTTAACTAAATATTCTTGTTTGCAATTAACTACCCTAATTGGTGCAGTTCCGTTTTCCCATTGCTACTAGTTTCGGAGTTAATTGAGACTATATCGTTGTCAAGTCATTTTCCACAATCCAAAATGCTGAAAATTAGCCAAAAAGACACCATCGACAATAACTTCAAAACTAAACCAGCTACTCCGGATTTAACTACATAGCCTTGTTTGCTTTTATAAACTACCTTAAGTGGTGCAGTACAGTTTTCCTATGGCTATTAGTTTCGGAGACAATTGGGACTATATCGTTTTAAAGTCATTTCGCACGGTTAAAAACCCTCAAAATTTGCCAAAAAGACACCATCGATAATAACTCCAAACCTAAAACAGCTATTCCGAAATTAACTACATAGTCTTGTTTGCAATTAAAAAATACCCAAAGTGGTGCAGTTCCGTTTTCCCATTGCTATAAGTTTCATAGATAATTGAGACTATATCGTTTTGAAGTCATTTCGCACCTTTAAAAACGCTGACAATTTGCCAAAAAGACACCATATACAATAACTCCAAACCTAAAGCAGCTATTCCGGATTTAACTACATAGCCTTGTTTGCTTTTATAAACTACTTTAAGTGGTGCAGTACAATTTTCCTATGGCTATTAGTTTCGGAGACAATTGGTACTATATCATTTTAAAGTGATTTCGCACGGTTAAAAACGATAAACATTTGCCAAAAAGACACCATCGACAATAACTCCAGACCTAAAACAGCTACTCCGGTTTTAACTAAATCTTCTTGTTTGCAATTAAAAAATACCCTAAGTGGTGCAGTTCCGTTTTCCCATTGCTATAAGTTTCATAGATAATTGAGACTATATCGTTTTGAAGTCATTTCTCACGGTCAAAAACGCGGAAAATTTGATAAAAAGACACCATCGACAATAACTCCCAAACTAAAACAGCTATTCCGGATTAAACAACATAGTCTTGTTTGCGTTTAAAAACTACCCGAAGTGGTGCAGTACGGTTTTCCCATTGCTATTAATTTCGGAGATAATTGAGAATATATCGATTTGAAGTCATTTCGCACGGTCATAAAATGCTAAAAATTTGCCAAAAAGACACTATCGACAATAACTCCAAACCTAAAACAGCTATTCCGGTTTTAACTAAATATTCTTGTTTGCAATTTAAAACTACCCTAAGTGGTGCAGTTCCATTTTCCCATTGCTATAACTTTCATAGATAATTGAGACTATATCGTTTTGAAGTCATTTCTCACGGTCAAAAACGCTGAAAATTTGCCAAAAAGACACCATCGACAATAACTCCAAACCTGAAACAGCTATTCCGAATTTAACTACATAGCCTTGTTTTCTTTTATAAACTACCTTAAGTGGTGCAGTACAGTTTTCCTATTGCTATTAGTTTCGGAGACAATTGGGACTATATCGTTTTAAAGTCAATTCGCACGGTCAAAAACGCTAAAAATTTGCCAAAAAGACACTATCGACAATAACTCCAAACCTAAAACAGCTATTCCGGTTTTAACTAAATATTCTTGTTTGCAATTTAAAACTACCCTAAGTGGTGCAGTTTCGTTTTCCCATTGCTATACGTTTCATGGATAATTGAGACTATATTGCTTTGAAGTCATTTCTGACGGTTAAAAACCCTCAAAATTTGCCGAAAAGACACCATCGATAATAACTCCAAACCTAAAACAGCTATTTCGAATTTAACTACACAGACTTGTTTGCGCTTATAAACTACCCTGAGTAGTACAGTACGGTTTTCCTATTGCAATTAGTTTCAGAGATGACTGAGGCTCTATCGTTTTGAAGTCATTTCGCACCTTTAAAAACGCTGAAAATTTGCCAAAAAGACACCATCGACAATAACTCCAAACCTAAAGCAGCTATTCCGGATTTAACTACATAGCCTTGTTTGCTTTTATAAACTACCTTAAGTGGTGTAGTACAATTTTCCTATGGCTATTAGTTTCGGAGACAATTGGTACTATATCATTTTAAAGTCATTTCGCACTGTTAAAAACGCAAAAATTTGCCAAAAAGACACCATCGGCAATAACTCCAAACCTGAAACAGCTATTAAGGTTTTAACTAAATATTCTTGTTTGCAACTAACTACCTTAAGTGGTGCAGTTCCGTTTTCCCATTGCTATTAGTTTCATAGATAATTGAGACTATATTGTTTTGAAGTCATTTCTCACGGTCAAAAACGCTGAAAATTTGATAAAAAGACACCATCGACAATAACTCCCAAACTACAACAGCTATTCCGGAATAAATTACATAGTCTTGTTTGCGTTTAAAAACTACCCGAAGTGGTGCAGTACGGTTTTCACATTGCTATTAGTTTCGGAGTTAATTTAGACTACATCGTAGTCATGTCATTTTGCACCGTCAAAAACGCTGAAAATTAGCCAAAAAGACACCATCGACAATAACTCCAAAACTAAACCAGCTATTCCGGATTAAACTACATAGTCCTGTTTGCGTTTATAAACTACCCTAAGTGATGCAGTATGGTTTTTCTATTCCTATTAGTTTCGGAGATATTTGAGACTATATCGATTTGAAATAATTTCGCACGGTCATAAAACGCTAAAAATTTGCCAAAAAGACACCATCGACAATAATTCCAAACCTGAAACAGCTATTACGGTTTTAACTAAATATTCTTCTTTGCAATTAACTACCCTAAGTGGTGCAGTTCCGTTTTCCCATTGCTGCTAGTTTCGGAGTTAATTGAGACTATATTGTTTTGAAGTCATTTCACTAGGTCAAAAACACTAAAATTTGCCAAAAAGACACCATCGACAATAACTCCAAAACTAAAACACCTATTCCGGATTTAACTACATAGTCTTGTTTGCGTTTATAAACTATCCCAAGTGGTGCAGTACTGTTTTCCTATTGCTATTAATTTCGGAGATAATTGAGACTATATCAATTTGAAGTCATTTCGCACGGTCATAAAACGCTAAAAATTTGTCAAAAAGACACCATCGACAATAACTCCAAACCTGAAACAGCTATTCCGGTTTTAACTAAATATTCTTCTTTGCAATTAACTACCCTAAGTGGTGCAGTTCCATTTTCCCATTGCTACTAGTTTCGGAGTTAATTGAGACTATATTGTTTTGAAGTCATTTCTCACGGTCAAAAACGCTGAAAATTTGATAAAAAGACACCATCGACAATAACTCCCAAACTACAACAGCTATTCCGGATTAAACTACATAGCCTTGTTTGCGCTTAAAAACTACCCTGAGTGATACAGTACGGTTTTCCTATTGCTATTAGTTTCAGAGATAATTGAGGCTCTATCGTTTTGAAGTCATTTCGCACCTTTAGAAACGCTGATAATTTGCCAAAAAGACATAATCGACAATAACTTAAATACTAAAACAGCTATTCTAGATTTACCTACACAGTCTTGTTCGCGATTATAAACAACCCTGAGTGGTACAGTACGGTTTTCCTATTGCTATTAGTTTCGGCGATAATTGCGACTATATCGTTTTGAAGTCATTTCGCACGTCCAAAAACGTTTAAAATTGGTCAAAAAGTCACCATATACAATAACTCCAAACCTAAAACAGCTATTCCGGATTTAACTACATAGCCTTGTTTGCGTTTATAAACTACCCAAAGTGGTGCAGTACTGTTTTCCTATTGCTATTAATTTCGGAGATAATTGAGACTATATCGATTTGAAGTCATTTCGCACGGACATAAAACGCTAAAAATTTGCCAAAAAGACACCATCGACAATAACTCCAAACCTAAAACAGCTATTCCGGTTTTAACTAAATATTCTTGTTTGCAATTAACTACCCTAATTGGTGCAGTTCCGTTTTCCCATTGCTATTAGTTTCATAGATAATTGAGACTATATCGTTTTGAAGTCATTTCGCACCTTCAAAAACGCTGAAAATTTGTCAAAAAGACACCATCGACAATAACTCCAAACCTAAAAGAACTATTCCGGATTTAACTACATAGCCTTGTTTGCATTTAAAAACTACCCTAAGTGGGGCAGTGCCGTTTTCCTATTGCTATTAGTTTCTGAGATAATTGAGACTATACCATTTTGAAGTCATTTCGCACGGTTAAAAACTTTGAAATTTTACTTAAAAGACACCATCTCCATTAACTCCAAAACTAAAACAGGCATTCCGGATTTAACAATAGTCTTGTTCACGTTTCTAAACTACACAAAGTTTTATAGCTTCCTTTTCCTGTTCTTAGCAGTTTTGGAGATAACTGAGTTTTTGAAGTTTTTTCGCAGATAAAAAACGCAATTTTTTTTTTAGAAGTTACCATCGCCATTAACTCCAAATCTAAAATATGTATTCCGGAATTAACTAGACAGTCTTGTTTGCGTTTAAAAACTACCCTAAGTGGTGCAGTTCCGTTTTCCCATTGCTATTAGTTTCTTAGATAATTGAGACTATATCGTTTTGAAGTCATTTCTCACGGTTAAAAACGCTGAAAATTTGATAAAAAGACACCATCGACAAAAACTCCCAAACTACAACAGCTATTCCGGATTAAACTACATAGTCTTGTTTGCGTTTAAAAACTACCCTGAGTGGTACAGTACGGTTTTCCTATGGCTATTAATTTCGCAGACAATTGAGACTATGTCGTTTTGAAGTCATTTCGCTAGGTCAAAAACACTGAAAATTTGACATAAAGACACCATCGACAATAACTCCAAAACTAAAACACCTATTCCGGATTTAACTATATAGTCTTGTTTGCGTTTATAAACTACGCCAAGTGGTGCAGTACTGTTTTCCTATTACTATTAATTTCGGAGATATTTGAGACTGTATCGATTTGAAGTCATTTCGCACGGTCATAAAACGCTAAAAATTTGCCAAAAAGACACCATCGACAATAACTCCAAACCTAAAACAGCTATTCCGGTTATAACTAAATATTCTTGTTTGCAATTAACTACCCTAAGTGGTGCAGTTACGTTTTCCCATTGCTATTAGTTTCATAGATAATTGAGACTATATCGTTTTGAAGTCATTTCGCACCTTCAAAAACGCTGAAAATTTGCCAAAAAGACACCATCGACAATAACTCCAAACCTAAAACAGCTATTCCGGATTTAACTACATAGCCTTGTTTGCATTTAAAGACTACCCTAAGTGGTGCAGTGCCATTTTCCTATTGCTATTAGTTTCTGAGATAATTGGGACTACCATTTTGAAGTCATTTCGCACGGTCAAAAACGTTGACATTTTACTTAAAAGATACCATCGCCATTAACTCCAAAACAAAAACATGTATTCCGGAATTAACTACACAGTCTTGTTTGCGTTTATAAACTACACTAAGTGGTTCAGTGTCGTTTTCCTATTGCTATTAGTTCCGGAGATAATTGAGACTACTATACTGTGCAAATTAATTGGGATAAAGTAAAAAATCCCTCATTTTTCCAAACCTATGATTTTATATCATTCTGTGCCTTGATATACACTCATAAATACCTGTATTAGAATGAAGTATGTCCTGCTGTAGCAGAAATGACCTCTTGAATTCGTTTTGGCATTGACTCTACTAGATGAGTGCACATATTTTCGACTTCATAATCGTGGAACAACACTTTTATAGCATTTGTTATCATGTGTTCTTTGGTTGTACAGTCCATTTTACCTAAACTTCTCTTCAAAATATTCCAAAAGTTTCCTATGGGATTTAAGTCTGAAAAATTTCCAGACCAGTCAAGCAAATTAATTTGATTTTCCAGCATGGAATTCTTGACCAATTTCGAATTGTGACATGGGGCCAAGTCATGATGAAATGTTCCGTCAAACGTTTGCAGGAATAGAACAAGCCTACGTTGTAATATTTCTACATACTTGGCGGAATTCATTATACCTTGAACAGGAACTAATCTTACTGTGCCATTTGATGTGAAAAAACCCAAAAACGTCTGTTTCAGACGGTGTTTTACAGTATGTTTGACATGCTCAGGTTTAAAGGGTTCACAGTTGCTTCATCAAACGACATTTGCTTGGTAACCCTGCACAAATAAATGAGTTTCATCACTGAATATTACCTTTTTCCAGTCGTCAGCAGTCCATGATTTATATTTTTTGGCCCATGCTAAACGTTTTATCTTCATTTTCGCATTAAAATATTGTTTTTTCGTTAGTCTACTTTCCTTCCGGCGAACTTCCAGATGCCTACGGTGTACAGTTGAATCACTAACAACACAACCATTAGCCAATAAATCTATTTGAAATTTGAAAGCCGGTGCTTGTTTTTTTCCTTTTTTTTTTGGGATTCATTTTTATATTTCTGATTAGATATTTATCGGTTCGTGCAGTTCTTTTTCGTTTTCTTCCACATTTACCTCTCCTTTTTTGGAGACGAGGATCCAGATGCATTGCATCACGTAAGTAGTTTTGATGCACTTGATTTGCCTACACCAACTGCAGTTGCGATATCTCTCACTGTCATAGAAGTGTGATCCTTCAGAGCAATTATTTTTGCACGCTTCCTTGGGGAAATATTCATTTTTCAATACTCGAAAGCAACACGTACTCACAGAGAGCAAAAAATAACATCTACTTGTCACACACGAAAGCTCACAACTGAAGCTGAAGTGCCTATTTCCTGTTTAAAACCGGTCAAACCACATTCTTACTATCAAGTTCTAAGAGTCACACCACCTCACAACTGATAACACCAGTTTTTGTGGTTCCCAACATCAACTGGCGATCACACTACAATTCCGAGAATAAAATAGCTTGTCCCAAATAATTTGCACGCTATTGTATATGTTTTTGCCGTCATTTCGCAAGGTCGAAAACGCTGAAATTTTGCTAAAAGGACACCGTCGACAATAACCCCAAAACTAAAGTAGGTATTCCGGAAACAAAGTCTTGTTTGCGTTTTTAAACTACACTAAGTGGTGCAGTTTGTTTTCCTATTGCTATTAGTTCCTGAGATAATTGAGACTATATGGTTTTGAAGTCACTTCGCACCGTCAAAAACGTTTACATTTTGCTAATAAGACACCATCGACAATAACCCCAAAACTAACACAGTATTCCGGATTTAACTATACAGTCTTGTTTGCGTTTATGAACTACACTAAGTGGTGCAGCATCGTTTTCTTGTTCTTAGCAGTTTTGGAGTTAATTGAGACTATACGTCTTTGAAGTCGTTTCGCACGGTCAAAAACGCTGAAATTTTGCAAAAAAGACACCATCGACAATAACTCCAAAACTAAATAAGGTATTCCAGAATTAACTACACAGTCTTTCTTGTTTGCGTTTTTAAGCTACACGAAGTGGTGTAGTATGGTTTTCCTATTGCTATTAATTCGGGAGATAATTGAGACTTTTTGGTTTTGAAGTCATTTCGCACGGTCAAAAACGCTAAAAATTTGCCAAAAAGAAACTATCGACAATAACTCCAAACCTAAAACAGCTATTCCGGTTTTAACTAAATATTCTTGTTTGCAATTTAAAACTACCCTAAGTGGTGCAGTTTCGTTTTCCCATTGCTATAAGTTTCATGGATAATTGAGACTATACCTATACTGCTTTGAAGTCATTTCTCACGGTTAAAAACCCTCAAAATTTGCCGAAAAGACACCATCGATAATAACTCCAAACCTAAAACAGCTATTTCGAATTTAACTACATAGACTTGTTTGCGCTTACAAACTACCCTGAGTAGTACAGTACGGTTTTCCTATTGCAATTAGTTTCAGAGATAATTGAGGCTCTATCGTTTTGAAGTCATTTCGCACCTTTAAAAACGCTGAAAATTTGCCAAAAAGACACCATCGACAATAACTCCAAACCTAAAGCAGCTATTCCGGATTTAACTACATAGCCTTGTTTGCTTTTATAAACTACCTTAAGTGGTGCAGTACAATTTTCCTATGGCTATTAGTTTCGGAGACAATTGGTACTATATCATTTTAAAGTCATTTCGCACGGTTAAAAACGCAAAAATTTGCCAAAAAGACACCATCGGCAATAACTCCAAACCTGAAACAGCTATTAAGGTTTTAACTAAATATTCTTGTTTGCAACTAACTACCTTAAGTGGTGCAGTTCCGTTTTCCCGTTGCTATTAGTTTCATAGATAATTGAGACTATATTGTTTTGAAGTGATTTCTCACGGTCAAAAACGCTGAAAATTTGATAAAAAGACACCATCGACAATAACTCCCAAACTACAACAGCTATTCCGGAATAAACTACATAGTCTTGTTTGCGTTTAAAAAACTACCCGAAGTGGTGCAGTACGGTTTTCCCATTGCTATTAGTTTCGGAGTTAATTTAGACTACATCGTTGTCATGTCATTTTGCACCGTCAAAAACGCTGAAAATTAGCCAAAAAGACACCATCGACAATAACTCCAAAACTAAACCAGCTATTCCGGATTAAACTACATAGTCCTGTTTGCGTTTATAAACTACCCTAAGTGATGCAGTATGGTTTTTCTATTCCTATTAGTTTCGGAGATATTTGAGACTATATCGATTTGAAATAATTTCGCACGGTCATAAAACGCTAAAAATTTGCCAAAAAGACACCATCGACAATAATTCCAAACCTGAAACAGCTATTACGGTTTTAACTAAATATTCTTCTTTGCAATTAACTACCCTAAGTGGTGCAGTTCCGTTTTCCCATTGCTGCTAGTTTCGGAGTTAATTGAGACTATATTGTTTTGAAGTCATTTCACTAGGTCAAAAACACTAAAATTTGCCAAAAAGACGCCATCGACAATAACTCCAAAACTAAACCAGCTATTCCGGATTAAACTACATAGTCCTGTTTGCGTTTATAAACTACCCTAAGTGATGCAGTATGGTTTTTCTATTCCTATTAGTTTCGGAGATATTTGAGACTATATCGATTTGAAATAATTTCGCACGGTCATAAAACGCTAAAAATTTGCCAAAAGACACCATCGACAATAATTCCAAACCTGAAACAGCTATTACGGTTTTAACTAAATATTCTTCTTTGCAATTAACTACCCTAAGTGGTGCAGTTCCGTTTTCCCATTGCTGCTAGTTTCGGAGTTAATTGAGACTATATTGTTTTGAAGTCATTTCACTAGGTCAAAAACACTAAAATTTGCCAAAAAGACGCCATCGACAATAACTCCAAACCTAAAACAGCCATTCCGGATTTAACTGCATAGCCTTGTTTGCGTTTAAAAACTACCCTAAGTGGGGCAGTGCCGTTTTCCTATTGCTATTAGTTTCTGAGATAATTGGGACTACCATTTTGAAGTCATTTCGTACGGTCAAAAACGTTGAAATTTTACTTAAAGGACACCATCGCCATTAACTCCAAAACTAAAACATGTATTCCGGAATTAACTACACAGTCTTGTTTGCGTTTATAAACTACACTAAGTGGTTCAGTGTCGTTTTCCTATTGCTATTAGTTCCGGAGATAATTAAGACTACTATACTGTGCAAATAATTGGGATAAAGTAAAAAATTCCTCATGTTTCCAAACCTATGCCTTTATATCATTCTATGCCTTGATATACACTCATCAATACCTGTATTAGTATGAAGTATGTCCTGCTGTAGCAGAAATGACCTCTTGAATTCGTTTTGGCATTGACTCCACTAGATAAGTGCACATATTTTCGACTTCATAATCGTGGAACCACACTTTTATAGCATTCGTTATCATGTGTTCTTTGGTTGTACAGTCCATTTTACCTAAACTTCTCTTCAAAATATTCCACAAGTTTTCTATGGGATTTAAGTCTGATGAATTTTCTGACCAGTCAAGCAAATGAATTTGATTTTCCAGCATGAAATTCTTGACCAATTTCAAATTGTGACTTGGGGCCAAGTCATGATTAAATGTTCCGTCAAAAGTTTGCAAGAATGGAACAATCCTACGTTGCAATATTTCTACATACTTGGTTGAATTCATCATACCTTGAACAGGAACTAAGCTTCCCGTGCCATTTGATGTGAAAAAACCCAAAAACGTCTGTTTCAGACGGTGTTTTACAGTTTGTTTGACATGCGCAGGTCTTAAGGGTTCACAGTTGCTTCATCAAACGACATTTGCTTGGTACCCCTGCACAAATAAAGGAGTTTCATCACTGAATATTACCTTTTTCTACTCGTCAGAAGTCCATGATTTATATTTTTTGGCCCATGCTAAACGTTTTATCTTCATTTTCGCATTAAAATATTGTTTTTTCGTTAGTCTGCTTTCCTTCCGGCGAACTTCCAGATGCCTACGGCATACAGTTGGATCACTAACAACACAACCATTAGCCAATAAATCTATTTGAAATTTGAAAGTCGGTGCTTGTTTTTTTCTTTTTTTTTTTTTTTTTGGATTCATTTTTATATTTCTGATTAGATATTTATCGGTTAGTGGAGTTCTTTTTCGTTTTCTTCCACATTTACCTCTCCTTTTTTGCAGACGAGGATCCAGATGCATTGCATCACGTAAGCAGTTTTGATGCACTTGATTTGCCTATATCAACTGCAGTTGCGATATCTCTCATTGTCATAGAAGTGTGATCCTTCAGAGCAATTATTTTTGCACACTTCCTTGGGGAAAAATTCATTTTTCAATACTCGAAAGCAACACGTACTCACAGAGAGCAAAACATAACATCTACTTGTCACACACGAAAGCTCACAACTGAAGCTGAAGTGCCTATTTCCTGTTTAAAACCGGTCAAACCACATTCTTACTATCAAGTTCTAAGAGTCACACCACCTCACAACTGATAACACCAGTTTATGTGGGTTTCCAACATCAACTATCCATCACACTACAATTTCAAGAATAAAATAGCTCTTCCCAATTAATTTGCACGCTCTAGTATATGTTTTTGCCGTCATTTCGCAAGGTCGAAAACCCTGAAATTTTGCAAAAAAGACACCATCGACAATAACTCCAAAAGTAAATAAGGTATTCCAGAATTAACTACACAGTCTTTCTTGTTTGCGTTTATAAGCTACACGAAGTGGTGTAGTATGATTTTCCTATTGCTATTAATTCGGGAGATAATTTAGACTTTTTTGGTTTTGAAGTCATTTCTCACCGTCAAAAACGCTGACAATTTGACAAAAAGACACCATCGACAATAACTCCAAAACTAAAACAGCTGTTCCTGATTTAACTACGTAGTCTTGCTTGCGTTTAAAAAGTACCCGAAGTGATGCCGTACGGTTTTCCCATTGCTATTAGTTTCGGAGTTAATTGAGAATATGTCGTTGTCAAGTCATTTCGCACGTTCAAAAACACTGAAAATTTGCCAAAAGGACACCATCGACAATCACTCAAATACAAAAACAGCTATTCCAGATTTACCTACATAGTCTTATTTGGGTTTATAAACTACCCTGAGTGGTACAGTACGGTTTTCCCATTGCTATTTGTTTCAGAGATAATTGAGACTGTATCGTTTTGAAGTCATTTCGCACGTTCAAAAACGCTGAAAATTTGCCAAAAAGACACCATCGACAATAACTCCAAACCTAAAACAGCTATTCCGGATTTACCTACATAGCCTTGTTTGCGTTTATAAACTACCTTAAGTGGTGCATTACGGTTTTCCTATGGCTATTAGTTTCGGAGACAATTGACACCATATCGTTTTGAAGTCATTTCTCACTGTCAAAAACACTGGAAATTTGATATAAAGGCACCATCGACAATAACTCCTGAACTAAAACAGCTATTCCGGATTTAACTACACAGTCTTGTTTGCGCTTATAAACTACCCTGAGTGGTACAGTGCGGTTTTTGAATTGCTATTAGTTTCGGAGATAATTGAGGCTCTATCGTTTTGAAGTCATTTCGCACCTTCAAAAACGCTGAAAATTTGCCAAAAAGACATAATCTACAATAACTCAAATACTAAAACTGCTATTCCAGATTTACCTACATAGTCTTGTTTGCGATTATAAACAACCCTGAGTGGTACAGTACGGTTTTCCTATTGCTATTAGTTTCGGAGACAATTGAGACTATATCGTTTTGAAGTCATTTTGCACCGTCAAAAACACTGAAAATTAGCCAAAAAGACACCATCGACAATAACTCCAAAACTAAACCAGCTATTCCGGATTTAACTACATAGCCTTGTTTGCGTTTATAAACTACCCGAAGTGGTGCCGTACTGTTTTCCTATTGCTATCAATTTCGGAGATAATTGAGACTATATCGATTTGAAGTCATTTTGCGCGGTCACAAAACGATAAAATGTTGCCAACAAGACACCATCGACAATAACTCCAAACCTAAAACAGCTATTCCGGTTTCAACTACATATTCTTGTTTGCGTTTAAAAACTACCCTAAGTGGGGCAGTACCATTTTCCTGTGGCTATTAGTTTCGGAGATAATTGAGACTATCATTTTGAAGTCATTTCGCACGGTCAAAAACGTTGAAATTTTGCTAAAACGACACCAACTCCATTAACTCCAAAACAAAAACAGGTATTCCGGATTTAACTATAGTCTTGTTAACGTTTCTAAACTACACAAAGTTTAATAGCTTCCTTTTCCTGTTCTTAGCAGTTTTGGAGATAACTGAGTTTTTGAAGTTTTTTCGCAGATGAAAAACGCATGTTTTTTTTTAGAAGTTACCATCGCCCTTAACTCCAAATCTAAAACATGTATTCCGGAATTAACTAGACAGTCTTGTTTGCGTTTAAAAACTACCCTAAGTGGTGCAGTTCCGTTTTCCCATTGCTATTAGTTTCCTAGATAATTGAGACTATATCGATTTGAAGTCATTTCGCACGGTCATAAAACGCTGAAAATTTGCCAAAAAGACACCATCGATAATAACTCCAAACGTAAAACAGCTATTCCGGTTTTAACTAAATATTCTTGTTTGTAATTAACTACCCTAAGTGCTGCAGTTCCGTTTTCTCATTGCTACTAGTTTCATAGATAATTGAGACTATATCGTTTTGAAGTCATTTCGCACTTTCAAAAACGCTGAAAATTTGCCAAAAAGACGCCATCGACAATAACTCCAAACCTAAAACAGCTATTCCGGATTTAACTGCATAGCCTTGTTTGCGGTTAAAAACTACCCTAAGTGGGGCAGTGCCGTTTTCCTATTGCTATTAGTTTCTGAGATAATTGGGACTACCATTTTGAAGTCATTTCGTACGGTCAAAAACGTTGAAATTTTACTTAAAAGACACCATCGCCATTGACTCCAAAACTAAAACATGTATTCCGGAATTAACTACACAGTCTTGTTTGCGTTTATAAACTACACTAAGTGGTTCAGTGTCGTTTTCCTATTGCTATTAGTTCCGGAGATAATTAAGACTACTATACTGTGCAAATTAATTGGGATAAAGTAAAAAATTCCTCATTTTTCCAAACCTATGCCTTTATATCATTCTATGCCTTGATATACACTCATCAATACCTGTATTAGTATGAAGTATGTCCTGCTGTAGCAGAAATGACCTCTTGAATTCGTTTTGGCATTGACTCCACTAGATGAGTGCACATATTTTCGACTTCATAATCGTTTAAATACACTTTTATAGCATTCGTTATCATGTGTTCTTTGGTTGTACAGTCCATTTTACCTAAACTTCTCTTCAAAATATTCCACAAGTTTTCTATGGGATTTAAGTCTGATGAATTTCCTGACCAGTCAAGCAAATGAATTTGATTTTACAGCATGATATTCTTGACCAATTTCGAATTGTGACATGGGGCCAAGTCATGATTAAATGTTCCGTCAAAAGTTTGCAAGAATGGAACAATCCTACGTTGCAATATTTCTACATACTTGGTTGAATTCATCATACCTTGAACAGGAACTAAGCTTCCCGTGCCATTTGATGTGAAAAAACCCAAAAACGTCTGTTTCAGACGGTGTTTTACAGTTTGTTTGACATGCGCAGGTCTTAAGGGTTCACAGTTGCTTCATCAAACGACATTTGCTTGGTACCCCTGCACAAATAAAGGAGTTTCATCACTGAATATTACCTTTTTCTACTCGTCAGAAGTCCATGATTTATATTTTTTGGCCCATGCTAAACGTTTTATCTTCATTTTCGCATTAAAATATTGTTTTTTCGTTAGTCTGCTTTCCTTCCGGCGAACTTCCAGATGCCTACGGCATACAGTTGGATCACTAACAACACAACCATTAGCCAATAAATCTATTTGAAATTTGAAAGTCGGTGCTTGTTTTTTTCTTTTTTATTTTTTTTTTGGATTCATTTTTATATTTCTGATTAGATATTTATCGGTTAGTGGAGTTCTTTTTCGTTTTCTTCCACATTTACCTCTCCTTTTTTGCAGACGAGGATCCAGATGCATTGCATCACGTAAGCAGTTTTGATGCACTTGATTTGCCTATATCAACTGCAGTTGCGATATCTCTCATTGTCATAGAAGTGTGATCCTTCAGAGCAATTATTTTTGCACACTTCCTTGGGGAAAAATT
The DNA here is from genome assembly GCA_039090855.1 of Macrothele yani. Classification (NCBI taxonomy): domain Eukaryota; kingdom Metazoa; phylum Arthropoda; class Arachnida; order Araneae; family Macrothelidae; genus Macrothele; species Macrothele yani. Next base: position 105,813,163 of record CM077030.1, on the reverse strand, counting down.
CATTTTTCAATACTCGAAAGCAACACGTACTCACAGAGAGCAAAAAATAACATCTACTTGTCACACACGAAAGCTCACAACTGAAGCTGAAGTGCCTATTTCCTGTTTAAAACCGGTCAAACCACATTCTTACTATCAAGTTCTAAGAGTCACACCACCTCACAACTGATAACACCAGTTTATGTGGGTTTCCAACATCAACTATCCATCACACTACAATTTCAAGAATAAAATAGCTCTTCCCAATTAATTTGCACGCTCTAGTATATGTTTTTGCCGTCATTTCGCAAGGTCGAAAACCCTGAAATTTTGCAAAAAAGACACCATCGACAATAACTCCAAAAGTAAATAAGGTATTCCAGAATTAACTACACAGTCTTTCTTGTTTGCGTTTATAAGCTACACGAAGTGGTGTAGTATGATTTTCCTATTGCTATTAATTCGGGAGATAATTTAGACTTTTTGGTTTTGAAGTCATTTCTCACCGTCAAAAACGCTGACAATTTGACAAAAAGACACCATCGACAATAACTCCAAAACTAAAACAGCTGTTCCTGATTTAACTACGTAGTCTTGCTTGCGTTTAAAAAGTACCCGAAGTGATGCCGTACGGTTTTCCCATTGCTATTAGTTTCGGAGTTAATTGAGAATATGTCGTTGTCAAGTCATTTCGCACGTTCAAAAACACTGAAAATTTGCCAAAAGGACACCATCGACAATCACTCAAATACAAAAACAGCTATTCCAGATTTACCTACATAGTCTTATTTGGGTTTATAAACTACCCTGAGTGGTACAGTACGGTTTTCCCATTGCTATTTGTTTCAGAGATAATTGAGACTGTATCGTTTTGAAGTCATTTCGCACGTTCAAAAACGCTGAAAATTTGCCAAAAAGACACCATCGACAATAACTCCAAACCTAAAACAGCTATTCCGGATTTACCTACATAGCCTTGTTTGCGTTTATAAACTACCTTAAGTGGTGCATTACGGTTTTCCTATGGCTATTAGTTTCATAGACAATTGACACCATATCGTTTTGAAGTCATTTCTCACTGTCAAAAACACTGGAAATTTGATATAAAGGCACCATCGACAATAACTCCTGAACTAAAACAGCTATTCCGGATTTAACTACATAGTCTTGTTTGCGCTTATAAACTACCCTGAGTGGTACAGTGCGGTTTTTGAATTGCTATTAGTTTCGGAGATAATTGAGGCTCTATCGTTTTGAAGTCATTTCGCACCTTCAAAAACGCTGAAAATTTGCCAAAAAGACATAATCTACAATAACTCAAATACTAAAACAGCTATTCCAGATTTACCTACATAGTCTTGTTTGCGATTATAAACAACCCTGAGTGGTACAGTACGGTTTTCCTATTGCTATTAGTTTCGGAGACAATTGAGACTATATCGTTTTGAAGTCATTTCGCACCGTCAAAAACGCTGAAAATTTGCCAAAAAGACACCATCAGCACTAACTCCAACCCTTAAACAGCTATTCCGGATTTAACTAAATATTCTTGTTTGCAATTAACTACCCTAATTGGTGCAGTTCCGTTTTCCCATTGCTACTAGTTTCGGAGTTAATTGAGACTATATCGTTGTCAAGTCATTTTCCACAATCCAAAATGCTGAAAATTAGCCAAAAAGACACCATCGACAATAACTCCAAAACTAAACCAGCTATTCCGGATTTAACTACATAGCCTTGTTTGCGTTTATAAACTACCCGAAGTGGTGCCGTACTGTTTTCCTATTGCTATCAATTTCGGAGATAATTGAGACTATATCGATTTGAAGTCATTTTGCGCGGTCACAAAACGATAAAATGTTGCCAAAAAGACACCATCGACAATAACTCCAAACCTAAAACAGCTATTCCGAAATTAACTACATATTCTTGTTTGCGTTTAAAAACTACCCTAAGTGGTGCAGTTCCGTTTTCCCATTGCTATAAGTTTCGGAGATAATTGAGACTATATCGTTTTGAAGTCATTTCGCACGGTCAAAAACGCTGACAATGTTGCCAAAAAGACACCATATACAATAACTCCAAACCTAAAGCAGCTATTCCGGATTTAACTACATAGTCTTGTTTGCGTTTATAAACTACTTTAAGTGGGGCAGTACCATTTTCCTGTGGCTATTAGTTTCGGAGATAATTGAGACTATCATTTTGAAGTCATTTCGCACGGTCAAAAACGTTGAACATTTGCTAAAAAGACACCATCTCCATTAACTCCAAATCTAAAACAGGTATTCCGGATTTAACTAAATCTTCTTGTTAACGTTTAAAAACTACCCTAAGTGGTGCAGCTTCCGTTTTCCCATTGCTAGCAGTTTCCTAGATAATTGAGACTATATCGTTTTGAAGTCATTTCGCACGGTCAAAAACGCGGAAAATTTGATAAAAAGACACCATCGACAATAACTCCAAAACTAAAACAGCTATTCCGGATTAAACAACACAGTCTTGTTTGCGTTTAAAAACTACCCTAAGTGGTGCAGTTCCGTTTTCCCATTGCTATTAGTTTCCTAGATAATTGAGACTATATCGATTTGAAGTCATTTCGCACGGTCATAAAACGCTGAAAATTTGCCAAAAAGACACCATCGATAATAACTCCAAACGTAAAACAGCTATTCCGGTTTTAACTAAATATTCTTGTTTGTAATTAACTACCCTAAGTGCTGCAGTTCCGTTTTCTCATTGCTACTAGTTTCATAGATAATTGAGACTATATCGTTTTGAAGTCATTTCGCACGGTCAAAAACGCTGAAAATTTGCCAAAAAGACGCCATCGACAATAACTCCAAATCTAAAACAGCTATTCCGGATTTAACTACATAGCCTTGTTTGCGGTTATAAACTACCCTAAGTGGTGCAGTGCAGTTTTCCTATTGCTATTAGTTTCTGGAGATAATTGGGACTACCATTTTGAAGTCATTTCGTACGGTCAAAAACGTTGAAATTTTACTTAAAAGACACCATCGCCATTGACTCCAAAACTAAAACATGTATTCCGGAATTAACTACACAGTCTTGTTTGCGTTTATAAACTACACTAAGTGGTTCAGTGTCGTTTTCCTATTGCTATTAGTTCCGGAGATAATAAAGACTACTATTGCTGTGCAAGTCATTAATAGGGATAAAGTAAAAAATTCCTCATTTTTCCAAACCTATGCCTTTATATCATTCTATGCCTTGATATACACTCATAAATACCTGTATTAGTATGAAGTATGTCCTGCTGTAGCAGAAATGACCTCTTGAATTCGTTTTGGCATTGACTCCACTAGATGAGTGCACATATTTTCGACTTCATAATCGTTTAAATACACTTTTATAGCATTCGTTATCATGTGTTCTTTGGTTGTACAGTCCATTTTACCTAAACTTCTCTTCAAAATATTCCACAAGTTTTCTATGGGATTTAAGTCTGATGAATTTCCTGACCAGTCAAGCAAATGAATTTGATTTTACAGCATGATATTCTTGACCAATTTCGAATTGTGACATGGGGCCAAGTCATGATTAAATGTTCCGTCAAAAGTTTGCAAGAATGGAACAATCCTACGTTGTAATATTTCTGCATACTTGGTTGAATTCATCATACCTTGAACAGGAACTAAGCTTCCTGTGCCATTTGATGTAAAAAAACCCCAAACATCTGTTTCAGACGGTGTTTTACAGTTTGTTTGACATACTCAGGTCTTAAGGGTTCACAGTTGCTTCATCAAACGACATTTGCTTGGTACCCCTGCACAAATAAAGGAGTTTCATCACTGAATATTACCTTTTTCTACTCGTCAGCAGTCCATGATTTATATTTTTTGGCCCATGCTAAACGTTTTATCTTCATTTTCGCATTAAAATATTGTTTTTTCGTTAGTCTGCTTTCCTTCCGGCGAACTTCCAGATGCCTACGGCATACAGTTGGATCACTAACAACACAACCATTAGCCAATAAATCTATTTGAAATTTGAAAGTCGGTGCTTGTTTTTTCTTTTTTTTTTTTTTTTGGATTCATTTTTATATTTCTGATTAGATATTTATCGGTTCGTGGAGTTCTTTTTCGTTTTCTTCCACATTTACCTCTCCTTTTTGGAGACGAGGATCCAGATGCATTGCATCACGTAAGCAGTTTTGATGCACTTGATTTGCCTATACCAACTGCAGTTGCGATATCTCTCACTGTCATAGAAGTGTGAACCTTCAGAGCAATTATTTTTGCACACTTACTTGGGGAAAAATTCATTTTTCAATACTCGAAAGCAACACATACTCACAGAGAGCAAAAAATAACATCTACCTGTCACACACGAAAGCTCACAACTGAAGCTGAAGTGCCTATTTCCTGTTTAAAACCGGTCAAACCACATTCTTACTATCAAGTTCTAAGAGTCACAACATCTCACAACTGATAACACCAGTTTATGTGGGTTTCCAACATCAACTGGCGATCACATTACAATTCCGAGAATAAAATAGCTTGTCCCAATTAATTTGCACGCTATAGTATATGTTTTTGCAGTCATTTCGCAAGGTCGAAAACGCTGAAATTTTGCAAAAAAGACACCATCGACAATAGTTCCAAAACTAAATAAGATATTCCAGAATTAACTACACAGACTTTCTGGTTTGCGTTTATAAGCTACACGAAGTGGTGTAGTATGATTTTCCTATTGCTATTAATTCGGGAGATAATTTAGACTTTTTGGTTTTGAAGTCATTTCGCACGTTCAAAAACACTGAGAATTTCCCAAAAGGACACCATCGACAATCACTCAAATACAAAAACAGCTATTCCAGATTTACCTACATAGTCTTGTTTGGGTTTATAAACTACCCTGAGTGGTACAGTACGGTTTTCCTATTGCTATTAGTTTCGGAGATAATTGAAACTGTATCGTTTTGAAGTCATTTCGCACGTTCAAAAACGCTGAAAATTTGCCAAAAAGACACCATCGACAATAACTCCAATACTAAAACAGCTATTCCGGATTTACCTACATAGCCTTGTTTTCGTTTATAAACTACCTTAAGTGGTGCATTACGGTTTTCCTATGGCCATTAGTTTCGAGACAATTGACACCATATCGTTTTGAAGTCATTTCTCACTGTCAAAACACACTGAAAATTTGATAAAAAGGCACCATTGACAATAACTCCAAAACTAAAACAGCTATTCCGGATTTAACTACTCAGCCTTGTTTGCGTTTAAAAAGTACCCGAAGTGGTGCAGTACGGTTTTCACATTGCTAATAGTTTCAGAGTTAATTGAGACTATATCGTTGTCAAGTCATTTTGCACGGACATAAAACGCTTAAAATTAGACAAAAAGACACCATCGACAATAACTCCAAAACTAAACCAGCTATTCCGGATTTAACTACACAGTCTTGTTTGCGCTTATAAACTACCCTGAGTGGTACAGTGCGGTTTTCCAATTGCTATTAGTTTCAGAGATAATTGAGGCTTTATTATTTTGAAGTCATTTCCCACCTTCAAAAACGCTGAAAATTTGCCAAAATGACATAATCGACAATAACTCAAATACTAAAACAGCTATTCCAGATTTACCTACATATTCTTGTTTGCGATTATAAACTACCCTGAGTGGCACAGTACGGTTTTCCTATTGCTATTAGTTTCGGAGATAATTGAGACTATACCATTTTGAAGTCATTTCGCACGGTTAAAAACGTTGAAATTTTGCTTAAAAGACACCATCTCCATTAACTCCAAAACTAAAACAGGTATTCCGGATTTAACTATAGTCTTGTTCACGTTTCTAAACTACACAAAGTTTTATAGCTTCCTTTTCCTGTTTTTAGCAGTTTTGGAGATAACTGAGTTTTTGAAGTTTTTTCGCAGATGAAAAACGCAAATTTTTTAGAAGATACCATCGCCATTAACTCCAAATCTAAAACATGTATTCCGGAAATAACTACACAGTCTTGTTTGCGTTTAAAAACTACCCTAAGTGGTGCAGTTCCGATTTCCCATTGCTATTAGTTTCCTAGATAATTAAGACTATATCGTTTTGAAGTCATTTCTCACGGTTAAAAACGCTGAAAATTTGATAAAAAGACACCATCGACAAAAACTCCCAAACTACAACAGCTATTCCGGATTAAACTACATAGTCTTGTTTGCGTTTAAAAACTACCCTGAGTGGTACAGTACGGTTTTCCTATGGCTATTAATTTCGCAGACAATTGAGACTATGTCGTTTTGAAGTCATTTCGCTAGGTCAAAAACACTGAAAATTTGACATAAAGACACCATCGACAATAACTCCAAAACTAAAACACCTATTCCGGATTTAACTATATAGTCTTGTTTGCGTTTATAAACTACGCCAAGTGGTGCAGTACTGTTTTCCTATTGCTATTAATTTCGGAGATATTTGAGACTGTATCGATTTGAAGTCATTTCGCACGGTGATAAAACGCTAAAAATTTGCCAAAAAGACACCATCGACAATAACTCCAAACCTAAAACAGCTATTCCGGTTATAACTAAATATTCTTGTTTGCAATTAACTACCCTAAGTGGTGCAGTTACGTTTTCCCATTGCTATTAGTTTCATAGATAATTGAGACTATATCGTTTTGAAGTCATTTCGCACCTTCAAAAACGCTGAAAATTTGCCAAAAAGACACCATCGACAATAACTCCAAACCTAAAACAGCTATTCCGGATTTAACTACATAGCCTTGTTTGCATTTAAAGACTACCCTAAGTGGTGCAGTGCCATTTTCCTATTGCTATTAGTTTCTGAGATAATTGGGACTACCATTTTGAAGTCATTTCGCACGGTCAAAAACGTTGACATTTTACTTAAAAGATACCATCGCCATTAACTCCAAAACAAAAACATGTATTCCGGAATTAACTACACAGTCTTGTTTGCGTTTATAAACTACACTAAGTGGTTCAGTGTCGTTTTCCTATTGCTATTAGTTCCGGAGATAATTGAGACTACTATACTGTGCAAATTAATTGGGATAAAGTAAAAAATCCCTCATTTTTCCAAACCTATGATTTTATATCATTCTGTGCCTTGATATACACTCATAAATACCTGTATTAGAATGAAGTATGTCCTGCTGTAGCAGAAATGACCTCTTGAATTCGTTTTGGCATTGACTCTACTAGATGAGTGCACATATTTTCGACTTCATAATCGTGGAACAACACTTTTATAGCATTTGTTATCATGTGTTCTTTGGTTGTACAGTCCATTTTACCTAAACTTCTCTTCAAAATATTCCAAAAGTTTCCTATGGGATTTAAGTCTGAAAAATTTCCAGACCAGTCAAGCAAATTAATTTGATTTTCCAGCATGGAATTCTTGACCAATTTCGAATTGTGACATGGGGCCAAGTCATGATGAAATGTTCCGTCAAACGTTTGCAGGAATAGAACAAGCCTACGTTGTAATATTTCTACATACTTGGCGGAATTCATTATACCTTGAACAGGAACTAATCTTACTGTGCCATTTGATGTGAAAAAACCCAAAAACGTCTGTTTCAGACGGTGTTTTACAGTATGTTTGACATGCTCAGGTTTAAAGGGTTCACAGTTGCTTCATCAAACGACATTTGCTTGGTAACCCTGCACAAATAAATGAGTTTCATCACTGAATATTACCTTTTTCCAGTCGTCAGCAGTCCATGATTTATATTTTTTGGCCCATGCTAAACGTTTTATCTTCATTTTCGCATTAAAATATTGTTTTTTCGTTAGTCTACTTTCCTTCCGGCGAACTTCCAGATGCCTACGGTGTACAGTTGAATCACTAACAACACAACCATTAGCCAATAAATCTATTTGAAATTTGAAAGCCGGTGCTTGTTTTTTTCCTTTTTTTTTTGGGATTCATTTTTATATTTCTGATTAGATATTTATCGGTTCGTGCAGTTCTTTTTCGTTTTCTTCCACATTTACCTCTCCTTTTTTGGAGACGAGGATCCAGATGCATTGCATCACGTAAGTAGTTTTGATGCACTTGATTTGCCTACACCAACTGCAGTTGCGATATCTCTCACTGTCATAGAAGTGTGATCCTTCAGAGCAATTATTTTTGCACGCTTCCTTGGGGAAATATTCATTTTTCAATACTCGAAAGCAACACGTACTCACAGAGAGCAAAAAATAACATCTACTTGTCACACACGAAAGCTCACAACTGAAGCTGAAGTGCCTATTTCCTGTTTAAAACCGGTCAAACCACATTCTTACTATCAAGTTCTAAGAGTCACACCACCTCACAACTGATAACACCAGTTTTTGTGGTTCCCAACATCAACTGGCGATCACACTACAATTCCGAGAATAAAATAGCTTGTCCCAAATAATTTGCACGCTATTGTATATGTTTTTGCCGTCATTTCGCAAGGTCGAAAACGCTGAAATTTTGCTAAAAGGACACCGTCGACAATAACCCCAAAACTAAAGTAGGTATTCCGGAAACAAAGTCTTGTTTGCGTTTTTAAACTACACTAAGTGGTGCAGTTTGTTTTCCTATTGCTATTAGTTCCTGAGATAATTGAGACTATATGGTTTTGAAGTCACTTCGCACCGTCAAAAACGTTTACATTTTGCTAATAAGACACCATCGACAATAACCCCAAAACTAACACAGTATTCCGGATTTAACTATACAGTCTTGTTTGCGTTTATGAACTACACTAAGTGGTGCAGCATCGTTTTCTTGTTCTTAGCAGTTTTGGAGTTAATTGAGACTATACGTCTTTGAAGTCGTTTCGCACGGTCAAAAACGCTGAAATTTTGCAAAAAAGACACCATCGACAATAACTCCAAAACTAAATAAGGTATTCCAGAATTAACTACACAGTCTTTCTTGTTTGCGTTTTTAAGCTACACGAAGTGGTGTAGTATGGTTTTCCTATTGCTATTAATTCGGGAGATAATTGAGACTTTTTGGTTTTGAAGTCATTTCTCACTGTCAAAAACGCTGAAAATTTGACAAAAAGACACCATCGACAATAACTCCAAAACTAAAACAGCTATTCCGGATTTAACTATGTAGTCTTGTTTGCGTTTAAAAAGTACTCGAAGTGGTGCTGTACGGTTTTCCCATTGCTGTTAGTTTCGGAGTTAATTGAGAATATGTCGTTGTTGAGTCATTTCACACGTTCAATAACGCTGAAAATTTGCCAAAAAGACACCATCGACAATAACTCCAAACCTAAAACAGCTATTCCGGATTTAACTACATAGCCTTGTTTGCGTTTATAAACTACCTTAAGTGGAGCAGTACGGTTTTCCTATGGCTATTAGTTTCGGAGACAATTGACACCATATCGTTTTGAAGTCATTTCTCACTGTCAAAAACACTGGAAATTTGATAAAAAGACACCATCGACAATAACTCTTGAAGTAAAACAGCTATTCCGGATTTAACTACATAGTCTTATTTGCGTTTAAAAAGTACCCGAAGTGGTGCAGTACGGTTTTCACATTGCTATTAGTTTCAGAGTTAATTGAGACTATATCGTTGTCAAGTCATTTTGCACGGTCCAAAACGCTTAAAATTAGCCAAAAAGACACCATCGACAATAACTCCAAAACTAAACCAGCTATTCCGGATTTAACTACATAGTCTTGTTTGCGCTTATAAACTACCCTGAGTGGTACAGTACGGTTTTCCTATTGCTATTAGTTTCAGAGATAATTGAGGCTCTATCGTTTTGAAGTCATTTCGCACCTTTAAAAACGCTGAAAATTTGCCAGAAAGACACCATCGACAATAACTCCAAACCTAAAACAGCTATTCCGGTTTTAACTAATTATTCTTGTTTATAATTAAAAACTTCTCTAAGTAGTGCAGTTCCGTTTTCCCATTGCTATTAGTTTCATAGATAATTGAGACTATATCGTTTTCGCTTTAAAGTCATTTCTCACGGTCAAAAACGCTGAAAATTTGATAAAAAGACACCACCGACAATAACTCACAAACTAAAACAGCTATTCCGAATTGAACTACATAGTCTTGTTTGCGCTTAAAAACTACCCTGAGTGGTACAGTACGGTTTTCCTATTGTTATTAGTTTCGGAGACAATTGAGTCTCTATCGCTTTGAAGTCATTTCGCACCTTCAAAAACGCTGAAAACTAGCTAAAATGACACCATCCACAATAACTCAAATACCAAAAAAGCTATTCCAGGTTTACCTACATAGTCTTGTTTGCGTTTATAAACAACCCTGAGTGGTACAGTACGGTTTTTCTATTGCTATTAGTTTCGGAGATAATTGAGACTATATCGTTTTGAAGTCATTTCGCACGTTCAAAAACGCTGAAAATTTGCCAAAAAGACACCATCAGCACTAACTCCAACCCTAAAACAGCTATTCCGGAAATAACTAAATATTCTTGTTTGCAATTAACTACCCTAATTGGTGCAGTTCCGTTTTCCCATTGCTACTAGTTTCGGAGTTAATTGAGATTATATCGTTGTCAAGTCATTTTCCACAATCCAAAATGCTGAAAATTAGCCAAAAAGACACCATCGACAATAACTTCAAAACTAAACCAGCTACTCCGGATTTAACTACATAGTCTTGTTTGCGCTTATAAACTACCCTGAGTGATACAGTAGGGTTTTCCTATTGCTATTAGTTTCAGAGATAATTGAGGCTCTATCATTTTGAAGTCATTTCGCACCTTTCAAAAAGCTGAAAATTTGCCAAAAAGACACCATCGACAATAACTCCAAACCTAAAACAGCTATTCCGAATTTAACTACATAGCCTTGTTTGCTTTTATAAACTACCTTAAGTCGTGCAGTACAGTTTTCCTATGGCTATTAGTTTCGGAGTTAATTGGTACTATATCATTTTCAGGTCATTTCGCACGGTTAAAAACGCTAAAAATTTGCCAAAAAGACACCATCGACAATAACTCCAGACCTAAAACAGCTACTCCGGTTTTAACTAAATCTTCTTGTTTGCAATAAAAAAATACCCTAAGTGGTGCAGTTCCGTTTTCCCATTGCTATAACTTTCATAGATAATTGAGACTATATCGTTTTGAAGTCATTTCTCACGGTCAAAAACGCGGAAAATTTGATAAAAAGACACCATCGGCAATAACTCCCAAACTAAAACAGCTATTCCGGATTAAACAACATAGTCTTGTTTGCGTTTAAAAACTACCCAAAGTGGTGCAGTACGGTTTTCCCATTGCTATTAATTTCGGAGATAATTGAGAATATATCGATTTGAAGTCATTTCGCACGGTCATAAAATGCTAAAAATTTGCCAAAAAGACACTATCGACAATAACTCCAAACCTAAAACAGCTATTCCGGTTTTAACTAAATATTCTTGTTTGCAATTCAAAACTACCCTAAGTGGTGCAGTTCCATTTTCCCATTGTTATAACTTTCATAGATAATTGAGATTATATCGTTTTGAAGTCATTTCTCACGGTCAAAAACGCTGAAAATTTGACAAAAAGACACCATCGACAATAACTCCAAACCTGAAACAGCTATTCCGAATTTAACTACATAGCCTTGTTTTCTTTTATAAACTACCTTAAGTGGTGCAGTACAGTTTTCCTATTGCTATTAGTTTCGGAGACAATTGGGACTATATCGTTTTAAAGTCAATTCGCACGGTCAAAAACGCTAAAAATTTGCCAAAAAGAAACTATCGACAATAACTCCAAACCTAAAACAGCTATTCCGGTTTTAACTAAATATTCTTGTTTGCAATTTAAAACTACCCTAAGTGGTGCAGTTTCGTTTTCCCATTGCTATAAGTTTCATGGATAATTGAGACTATACCTATACTGCTTTGAAGTCATTTCTCACGGTTAAAAACCCTCAAAATTTGCCGAAAAGACACCATCGATAATAACTCCAAACCTAAAACAGCTATTTCGAATTTAACTACATAGACTTGTTTGCGCTTACAAACTACCCTGAGTAGTACAGTACGGTTTTCCTATTGCAATTAGTTTCAGAGATAATTGAGGCTCTATCGTTTTGAAGTCATTTCGCACCTTTAAAAACGCTGAAAATTTGCCAAAAAGACACCATCGACAATAACTCCAAACCTAAAGCAGCTATTCCGGATTTAACTACATAGCCTTGTTTGCTTTTATAAACTACCTTAAGTGGTGCAGTACAATTTTCCTATGGCTATTAGTTTCGGAGACAATTGGTACTATATCATTTTAAAGTCATTTCGCACGGTTAAAAACGCAAAAATTTGCCAAAAAGACACCATCGGCAATAACTCCAAACCTGAAACAGCTATTAAGGTTTTAACTAAATATTCTTGTTTGCAACTAACTACCTTAAGTGGTGCAGTTCCGTTTTCCCGTTGCTATTAGTTTCATAGATAATTGAGACTATATTGTTTTGAAGTGATTTCTCACGGTCAAAAACGCTGAAAATTTGATAAAAAGACACCATCGACAATAACTCCCAAACTACAACAGCTATTCCGGAATAAACTACATAGTCTTGTTTGCGTTTAAAAACTACCCGAAGTGGTGCAGTACGGTTTTCCCATTGCTATTAGTTTCGGAGTTAATTTAGACTACATCGTTGTCATGTCATTTTGCACCGTCAAAAACGCTGAAAATTAGCCAAAAAGACACCATCGACAATAACTCCAAAACTAAACCAGCTATTCCGGATTAAACTACATAGTCCTGTTTGCGTTTATAAACTACCCTAAGTGATGCAGTATGGTTTTTCTATTCCTATTAGTTTCGGAGATATTTGAGACTATATCGATTTGAAATAATTTCGCACGGTCATAAAACGCTAAAAATTTGCCAAAAAGACACCATCGACAATAATTCCAAACCTGAAACAGCTATTACGGTTTTAACTAAATATTCTTCTTTGCAATTAACTACCCTAAGTGGTGCAGTTCCGTTTTCCCATTGCTGCTAGTTTCGGAGTTAATTGAGACTATATTGTTTTGAAGTCATTTCACTAGGTCAAAAACACTAAAATTTGCCAAAAAGACGCCATCGACAATAACTCCAAAACTAAACCAGCTATTCCGGATTAAACTACATAGTCCTGTTTGCGTTTATAAACTACCCTAAGTGATGCAGTATGGTTTTTCTATTCCTATTAGTTTCGGAGATATTTGAGACTATATCGATTTGAAATAATTTCGCACGGTCATAAAACGCTAAAAATTTGCCAAAAAGACACCATCGACAATAATTCCAAACCTGAAACAGCTATTACGGTTTTAACTAAATATTCTTCTTTGCAATTAACTACCCTAAGTGGTGCAGTTCCGTTTTCCCATTGCTGCTAGTTTCGGAGTTAATTGAGACTATATTGTTTTGAAGTCATTTCACTAGGTCAAAAACACTAAAATTTGCCAAAAAGACGCCATCGACAATAACTCCAAACCTAAAACAGCCATTCCGGATTTAACTGCATAGCCTTGTTTGCGTTTAAAAACTACCCTAAGTGGGGCAGTGCCGTTTTCCTATTGCTATTAGTTTCTGAGATAATTGGGACTACCATTTTGAAGTCATTTCGTACGGTCAAAAACGTTGAAATTTTACTTAAAGGACACCATCGCCATTAACTCCAAAACTAAAACATGTATTCCGGAATTAACTACACAGTCTTGTTTGCGTTTATAAACTACACTAAGTGGTTCAGTGTCGTTTTCCTATTGCTATTAGTTCCGGAGATAATTAAGACTACTATACTGTGCAAATAATTGGGATAAAGTAAAAAATTCCTCATGTTTCCAAACCTATGCCTTTATATCATTCTATGCCTTGATATACACTCATCAATACCTGTATTAGTATGAAGTATGTCCTGCTGTAGCAGAAATGACCTCTTGAATTCGTTTTGGCATTGACTCCACTAGATAAGTGCACATATTTTCGACTTCATAATCGTGGAACCACACTTTTATAGCATTCGTTATCATGTGTTCTTTGGTTGTACAGTCCATTTTACCTAAACTTCTCTTCAAAATATTCCACAAGTTTTCTATGGGATTTAAGTCTGATGAATTTTCTGACCAGTCAAGCAAATGAATTTGATTTTCCAGCATGAAATTCTTGACCAATTTCAAATTGTGACTTGGGGCCAAGTCATGATTAAATGTTCCGTCAAAAGTTTGCAAGAATGGAACAATCCTACGTTGCAATATTTCTACATACTTGGTTGAATTCATCATACCTTGAACAGGAACTAAGCTTCCCGTGCCATTTGATGTGAAAAAACCCAAAAACGTCTGTTTCAGACGGTGTTTTACAGTTTGTTTGACATGCGCAGGTCTTAAGGGTTCACAGTTGCTTCATCAAACGACATTTGCTTGGTACCCCTGCACAAATAAAGGAGTTTCATCACTGAATATTACCTTTTTCTACTCGTCAGAAGTCCATGATTTATATTTTTTGGCCCATGCTAAACGTTTTATCTTCATTTTCGCATTAAAATATTGTTTTTTCGTTAGTCTGCTTTCCTTCCGGCGAACTTCCAGATGCCTACGGCATACAGTTGGATCACTAACAACACAACCATTAGCCAATAAATCTATTTGAAATTTGAAAGTCGGTGCTTGTTTTTTTCTTTTTTTTTTTTTTTTTTTTTGGATTCATTTTTATATTTCTGATTAGATATTTATCGGTTAGTGGAGTTCTTTTTCGTTTTCTTCCACATTTACCTCTCCTTTTTTGCAGACGAGGATCCAGATGCATTGCATCACGTAAGCAGTTTTGATGCACTTGATTTGCCTATATCAACTGCAGTTGCGATATCTCTCATTGTCATAGAAGTGTGATCCTTCAGAGCAATTATTTTTGCACACTTCCTTGGGGAAAAATTCATTTTTCAATACTCGAAAGCAACACGTACTCACAGAGAGCAAAACATAACATCTACTTGTCACACACGAAAGCTCACAACTGAAGCTGAAGTGCCTATTTCCTGTTTAAAACCGGTCAAACCACATTCTTACTATCAAGTTCTAAGAGTCACACCACCTCACAACTGATAACACCAGTTTATGTGGGTTTCCAACATCAACTATCCATCACACTACAATTTCAAGAATAAAATAGCTCTTCCCAATTAATTTGCACGCTCTAGTATATGTTTTTGCCGTCATTTCGCAAGGTCGAAAACCCTGAAATTTTGCAAAAAAGACACCATCGACAATAACTCCAAAAGTAAATAAGGTATTCCAGAATTAACTACACAGTCTTTCTTGTTTGCGTTTATAAGCTACACGAAGTGGTGTAGTATGATTTTCCTATTGCTATTAATTCGGGAGATAATTTAGACTTTTTGGTTTTGAAGTCATTTCTCACCGTCAAAAACGCTGACAATTTGACAAAAAGACACCATCGACAATAACTCCAAAACTAAAACAGCTGTTCCTGATTTAACTACGTAGTCTTGCTTGCGTTTAAAAAGTACCCGAAGTGATGCCGTACGGTTTTCCCATTGCTATTAGTTTCGGAGTTAATTGAGAATATGTCGTTGTCAAGTCATTTCGCACGTTCAAAAACACTGAAAATTTGCCAAAAGGACACCATCGACAATCACTCAAATACAAAAACAGCTATTCCAGATTTACCTACATAGTCTTATTTGGGTTTATAAACTACCCTGAGTGGTACAGTACGGTTTTCCCATTGCTATTTGTTTCAGAGATAATTGAGACTGTATCGTTTTGAAGTCATTTCGCACGTTCAAAAACGCTGAAAATTTGCCAAAAAGACACCATCGACAATAACTCCAAACCTAAAACAGCTATTCCGGATTTACCTACATAGCCTTGTTTGCGTTTATAAACTACCTTAAGTGGTGCATTACGGTTTTCCTATGGCTATTAGTTTCGGAGACAATTGACACCATATCGTTTTGAAGTCATTTCTCACTGTCAAAAACACTGGAAATTTGATATAAAGGCACCATCGACAATAACTCCTGAACTAAAACAGCTATTCCGGATTTAACTACACAGTCTTGTTTGCGCTTATAAACTACCCTGAGTGGTACAGTGCGGTTTTTGAATTGCTATTAGTTTCGGAGATAATTGAGGCTCTATCGTTTTGAAGTCATTTCGCACCTTCAAAAACGCTGAAAATTTGCCAAAAAGACATAATCTACAATAACTCAAATACTAAAACTGCTATTCCAGATTTACCTACATAGTCTTGTTTGCGATTATAAACAACCCTGAGTGGTACAGTACGGTTTTCCTATTGCTATTAGTTTCGGAGACAATTGAGACTATATCGTTTTGAAGTCATTTTGCACCGTCAAAAACACTGAAAATTAGCCAAAAAGACACCATCGACAATAACTCCAAAACTAAACCAGCTATTCCGGATTTAACTACATAGCCTTGTTTGCGTTTATAAACTACCCGAAGTGGTGCCGTACTGTTTTCCTATTGCTATCAATTTCGGAGATAATTGAGACTATATCGATTTGAAGTCATTTTGCGCGGTCACAAAACGATAAAATGTTGCCAACAAGACACCATCGACAATAACTCCAAACCTAAAACAGCTATTCCGGTTTCAACTACATATTCTTGTTTGCGTTTAAAAACTACCCTAAGTGGGGCAGTACCATTTTCCTGTGGCTATTAGTTTCGGAGATAATTGAGACTATCATTTTGAAGTCATTTCGCACGGTCAAAAACGTTGAAATTTTGCTAAAACGACACCAACTCCATTAACTCCAAAACAAAAACAGGTATTCCGGATTTAACTATAGTCTTGTTAACGTTTCTAAACTACACAAAGTTTAATAGCTTCCTTTTCCTGTTCTTAGCAGTTTTGGAGATAACTGAGTTTTTGAAGTTTTTTCGCAGATGAAAAACGCATGTTTTTTTTTAGAAGTTACCATCGCCCTTAACTCCAAATCTAAAACATGTATTCCGGAATTAACTAGACAGTCTTGTTTGCGTTTAAAAACTACCCTAAGTGGTGCAGTTCCGTTTTCCCATTGCTATTAGTTTCCTAGATAATTGAGACTATATCGATTTGAAGTCATTTCGCACGGTCATAAAACGCTGAAAATTTGCCAAAAAGACACCATCGATAATAACTCCAAACGTAAAACAGCTATTCCGGTTTTAACTAAATATTCTTGTTTGTAATTAACTACCCTAAGTGCTGCAGTTCCGTTTTCTCATTGCTACTAGTTTCATAGATAATTGAGACTATATCGTTTTGAAGTCATTTCGCACTTTCAAAAACGCTGAAAATTTGCCAAAAAGACGCCATCGACAATAACTCCAAACCTAAAACAGCTATTCCGGATTTAACTGCATAGCCTTGTTTGCGGTTAAAAACTACCCTAAGTGGGGCAGTGCCGTTTTCCTATTGCTATTAGTTTCTGAGATAATTGGGACTACCATTTTGAAGTCATTTCGTACGGTCAAAAACGTTGAAATTTTACTTAAAAGACACCATCGCCATTGACTCCAAAACTAAAACATGTATTCCGGAATTAACTACACAGTCTTGTTTGCGTTTATAAACTACACTAAGTGGTTCAGTGTCGTTTTCCTATTGCTATTAGTTCCGGAGATAATTAAGACTACTATACTGTGCAAATTAATTGGGATAAAGTAAAAAATTCCTCATTTTTCCAAACCTATGCCTTTATATCATTCTATGCCTTGATATACACTCATCAATACCTGTATTAGTATGAAGTATGTCCTGCTGTAGCAGAAATGACCTCTTGAATTCGTTTTGGCATTGACTCCACTAGATGAGTGCACATATTTTCGACTTCATAATCGTTTAAATACACTTTTATAGCATTCGTTATCATGTGTTCTTTGGTTGTACAGTCCATTTTACCTAAACTTCTCTTCAAAATATTCCACAAGTTTTCTATGGGATTTAAGTCTGATGAATTTCCTGACCAGTCAAGCAAATGAATTTGATTTTACAGCATGATATTCTTGACCAATTTCGAATTGTGACATGGGGCCAAGTCATGATTAAATGTTCCGTCAAAAGTTTGCAAGAATGGAACAATCCTACGTTGCAATATTTCTACATACTTGGTTGAATTCATCATACCTTGAACAGGAACTAAGCTTCCCGTGCCATTTGATGTGAAAAAACCCAAAAACGTCTGTTTCAGACGGTGTTTTACAGTTTGTTTGACATGCGCAGGTCTTAAGGGTTCACAGTTGCTTCATCAAACGACATTTGCTTGGTACCCCTGCACAAATAAAGGAGTTTCATCACTGAATATTACCTTTTTCTACTCGTCAGAAGTCCATGATTTATATTTTTTGGCCCATGCTAAACGTTTTATCTTCATTTTCGCATTAAAATATTGTTTTTTCGTTAGTCTGCTTTCCTTCCGGCGAACTTCCAGATGCCTACGGCATACAGTTGGATCACTAACAACACAACCATTAGCCAATAAATCTATTTGAAATTTGAAAGTCGGTGCTTGTTTTTTTCTTTTTTATTTTTTTTTTGGATTCATTTTTATATTTCTGATTAGATATTTATCGGTTAGTGGAGTTCTTTTTCGTTTTCTTCCACATTTACCTCTCCTTTTTTGCAGACGAGGATCCAGATGCATTGCATCACGTAAGCAGTTTTGATGCACTTGATTTGCCTATATCAACTGCAGTTGCGATATCTCTCATTGTCATAGAAGTGTGATCCTTCAGAGCAATTATTTTTGCACACTTCCTTGGGGAAAAATTCATTTTTCAATACTCGAAAGCAACACGTACTCACAGAGAGCAAAAAATAACATCTACTTGTCACACACGAAAGCTCACAACTGAAGCTGAAGTGCCTATTTCCTGTTTAAAACCGGTCAAACCACATTCTTACTATCAAGTTCTAAGAGTCACACCACCTCACAACTGATAACACCAGTTTATGTGGGTTTCCAACATCAACTATCCATCACACTACAATTTCAAGAATAAAATAGCTCTTCCCAATTAATTTGCACGCTCTAGTATATATTTTTGCCGTCATTTCGCAAGGTCGAAAACCCTGAAATTTTGCAAAAAAGACACCATCGACAATAACTCCAAAAGTAAATAAGGTATTCCAGAATTAACTACACAGTCTTTCTTGTTTGCGTTTATAAGCTACACGAAGTGGTGTAGTATGATTTTCCTATTGCTATTAATTCGGGAGATAATTTAGACTTTTTGGTTTTGAAGTCATTTCTCACCGTCAAAAACGCTGACAATTTGACAAAAAGACACCATCGACAATAACTCCAAAACTAAAACAGCTGTTCCTGATTTAACTACGTAGTCTTGCTTGCGTTTAAAAAGTACCCGAAGTGATGCCGTACGGTTTTCCCATTGCTATTAGTTTCGGAGTTAATTGAGAATATGTCGTTGTCAAGTCATTTCGCACGTTCAAAAACACTGAAAATTTGCCAAAAGGACACCATCGACAATCACTCAAATACAAAAACAGCTATTCCAGATTTACCTACATAGTCTTATTTGGGTTTATAAACTACCCTGAGTGGTACAGTACGGTTTTCCCATTGCTATTTGTTTCAGAGATAATTGAGACTGTATCGTTTTGAAGTCATTTCGCACGTTCAAAAACGCTGAAAATTTGCCAAAAAGACACCATCGACAATAACTCCAAACCTAAAACAGCTATTCCGGATTTACCTACATAGCCTTGTTTGCGTTTATAAACTACCTTAAGTGGTGCATTACGGTTTTCCTATGGCTATTAGTTTCGGAGACAATTGACACCATATCGTTTTGAAGTCATTTCTCACTGTCAAAAACACTGGAAATTTGATATAAAGGCACCATCGACAATAACTCCTGAACTAAAACAGCTATTCCGGATTTAACTACACAGTCTTGTTTGCGCTTATAAACTACCCTGAGTGGTACAGTGCGGTTTTTGAATTGCTATTAGTTTCGGAGATAATTGAGGCTCTATCGTTTTGAAGTCATTTCGCACCTTCAAAAACGCTGAAAATTTGCCAAAAAGACATAATCTACAATAACTCAAATACTAAAACAGCTATTCCAGATTTACCTACATAGTCTTGTTTGCGATTATAAACAACCCTGAGTGGTACAGTACGGTTTTCCTATTGCTATTAGTTTCGGAGACAATTGAGACTATATCGTTTTGAAGTCATTTTGCACCGTCAAAAACACTGAAAATTAGCCAAAAAGACACCATCGACAATAACTCCAAAACTAAACCAGCTATTCCGGATTTAACTACATAGCCTTGTTTGCGTTTATAAACTACCCGAAGTGGTGCCGTACTGTTTTCCTATTGCTATCAATTTCGGAGATAATTGAGACTATATCGATTTGAAGTCATTTTGCGCGGTCACAAAACGATAAAATGTTGCCAACAAGACACCATCGACAATAACTCCAAACCTAAAACAGCTATTCCGGTTTCAACTATATATTCTTGTTTGCGTTTAAAAACTACCCTAAGTGGGGCAGTACCATTTTCCTGTGGCTATTAGTTTCGGAGATAATTGAGACTATCATTTTGAAGTCATTTCGCACGGTCAAAAACGTTGAAATTTTGCTAAAACGACACCAACTCCATTAACTCCAAAACAAAAACAGGTATTCCGGATTTAACTATAGTCTTGTTAACGTTTCTAAACTACACAAAGTTTAATAGCTTCCTTTTCCTGTTCTTAGCAGTTTTGGAGATAACTGAGTTTTTGAAGTTTTTTCGCAGATGAAAAACGCATGTTTTTTTTTAGAAGTTACCATCGCCCTTAACTCCAAATCTAAAACATGTATTCCGGAATTAACTAGACAGTCTTGTTTGCGTTTAAAAACTACCCTAAGTGGTGCAGTTCCGTTTTCCCATTGCTATTAGTTTCCTAGATAATTGAGACTATATCGATTTGAAGTCATTTCGCACGGTCATAAAACGCTGAAAATTTGCCAAAAAGACACCATCGATAATAACTCCAAACGTAAAACAGCTATTCCGGTTTTAACTAAATATTCTTGTTTGTAATTAACTACCCTAAGTGCTGCAGTTCCGTTTTCTCATTGCTACTAGTTTCATAGATAATTGAGACTATATCGTTTTGAAGTCATTTCGCACTTTCAAAAACGCTGAAAATTTGCCAAAAAGACGCCATCGACAATAACTCCAAATCTAAAACAGCTATTCCGGATTTAACTGCATAGCCTTGTTTGCGGTTAAAAACTACCCTAAGTGGGGCAGTGCCGTTTTCCTATTGCTATTAGTTTCTGAGATAATTGGGACTACCATTTTGAAGTCATTTCGTACGGTCAAAAACGTTGAAATTTTACTTAAAAGACACCATCGCCATTGACTCCAAAACTAAAACATGTATTCCGGAATTAACTACACAGTCTTGTTTGCGTTTATAAACTACACTAAGTGGTTCAGTGTCGTTTTCCTATTGCTATTAGTTCCGGAGATAATAAAGACTACTATACTGTGCAAATTAATAGGGATAAAGTAAAAAATTCCTCATTTTTCCAAACCTATGCCTTTATATCATTCTATGCCTTGATATACACTCATAAATACCTGTATTAGTATGAAGTATGTCCTGCTGTAGCAGAAATGACCTCTTGAATTCGTTTTGGCATTGACTCCACTAGATGAGTGCACATATTTTCGACTTCATAATCGTTTAAATACACTTTTATAGCATTCGTTATCATGTGTTCTTTGGTTGTACAGTCCATTTTACCTAAACTTCTCTTCAAAATATTCCACAAGTTTTCTATGGGATTTAAGTCTGATGAATTTCCTGACCAGTCAAGCAAATGAATTTGATTTTACAGCATGATATTCTTGACCAATTTCGAATTGTGACATGGGGCCAAGTCATGATTAAATGTTCCGTCAAAAGTTTGCAAGAATGGAACAATCCTACGTTGTAATATTTCTGCATACTTGGTTGAATTCATCATACCTTGAACAGGAACTAAGCTTCCTGTGCCATTTGATGTAAAAAAACCCCAAACATCTGTTTCAGACGGTGTTTTACAGTTTGTTTGACATACTCAGGTCTTAAGGGTTCACAGTTGCTTCATCAAACGACATTTGCTTGGTACCCCTGCACAAATAAAGGAGTTTCATCACTGAATATTACCTTTTTCTACTCGTCAGCAGTCCATGATTTATATTTTTTGGCCCATGCTAAACGTTTTATCTTCATTTTCGCATTAAAATATTGTTTTTTCGTTAGTCTGCTTTCCTTCCGGCGAACTTCCAGATGCCTACGGCATACAGTTGGATCACTAACAACACAACCATTAGCCAATAAATCTATTTGAAATTTGAAAGTCGGTGCTTGTTTTTTTCTTTTTTTTTTTTTTGGATTCATTTTTATATTTCTGATTAGATATTTATCGGTTCGTGGAGTTCTTTTTCGTTTTCTTCCACATTTACCTCTCCTTTTTTGGAGACGAGGATCCAGATGCATTGCATCACGTAAGCAGTTTTGATGCACTTGATTTGCCTATACCAACTGCAGTTGCGATATCTCTCACTGTCATAGAAGTGTGAACCTTCAGAGCAATTATTTTTGCACACTTACTTGGGGAAAAATTCATTTTTCAATACTCGAAAGCAACACATACTCACAGAGAGCAAAAAATAACATCTACCTGTCACACACGAAAGCTCACAACTGAAGCTGAAGTGCCTATTTCCTGTTTAAAACCGGTCAAACCACATTCTTACTATCAAGTTCTAAGAGTCACAACATCTCACAACTGATAACACCAGTTTATGTGGGTTTCCAACATCAACTGGCGATCACATTACAATTCCGAGAATAAAATAGCTTGTCCCAATTAATTTGCACGCTATAGTATATGTTTTTGCAGTCATTTCGCAAGGTCGAAAACGCTGAAATTTTGCAAAAAAGACACCATCGACAATAGTTCCAAAACTAAATAAGATATTCCAGAATTAACTACACAGACTTTCTGGTTTGCGTTTATAAGCTACACGAAGTGGTGTAGTATGATTTTCCTATTGCTATTAATTCGGGAGATAATTTAGACTTTTTGGTTTTGAAGTCATTTCGCACGTTCAAAAACACTGAGAATTTCCCAAAAGGACACCATCGACAATCACTCAAATACAAAAACAGCTATTCCAGATTTACCTACATAGTCTTGTTTGGGTTTATAAACTACCCTGAGTGGTACAGTACGGTTTTCCTATTGCTATTAGTTTCGGAGATAATTGAAACTGTATCGTTTTGAAGTCATTTCGCACGTTCAAAAACGCTGAAAATTTGCCAAAAAGACACCATCGACAATAACTCCAAACCTAAAACAGCTATTCCGGATTTACCTACATAGCCTTGTTTTCGTTTATAAACTACCTTAAGTGGTGCATTACGGTTTTCCTATGGCCATTAGTTTCCGAGACAATTGACACCATATCGTTTTGAAGTCATTTCTCACTGTCAAAAACACTGGAAATTTGATAAAAAGGCACCATTGACAATAACTCCTGAACTAAAACAGCTATTCCGGATTTAACTACTCAGCCTTGTTTGCGTTTAAAAAGTACCCGAAGTGGTGCAGTACGGTTTTCACATTGCTAATAGTTTCAGAGTTAATTGAGACTATATCGTTGTCAAGTCATTTTGCACGGTGCAAAACGCTTAAAATTAGACAAAAAGACACCATCGACAATAACTCCAAAACTAAACCAGCTATTCCGGATTTAACTACACAGTCTTGTTTGCGCTTATAAACTACCCTGAGTGGTACAGTGCGGTTTTCCAATTGCTATTAGTTTCAGAGATAATTGAGGCTTTATTATTTTGAAGTCATTTCCCACCTTCAAAAACGCTGAAAATTTGCCAAAATGACATAATCGACAATAACTCAAATACTAAAACAGCTATTCCAGATTTACCTACATATTCTTGTTTGCGATTATAAACTACCCTGAGTGGCACAGTACGGTTTTCCTATTGCTATTAGTTTCGGAGATAATTGAGACTATACCATTTTGAAGTCATTTCGCACGGTTAAAAACGTTGAAATTTTGCTAAAAAGACACCATCTCCATTAACTCCAAAACTAAAACAGGTATTCCGGATTTAACTATAGTCTTGTTCACGTTTCTAAACTACACAAAGTTTTATAGCTTCCTTTTCCTGTTTTTAGCAGTTTTGGAGATAACTGAGTTTTTGAAGTTTTTTCGCAGATGAAAAACGCAAATTTTTTAGAAGATACCATCGCCATTAACTCCAAATCTAAAACATGTATTCCGGAAATAACTACACAGTCTTGTTTGCGTTTAAAAACTACCCTAAGTGGTGCAGTTCCGATTTCCCATTGCTATTAGTTTCCTAGATAATTAAGACTATGTCGATTTGAAGTCATTTCGCACGGTGATAAAACGCTAAAAATTTGCCAAAAACACACCATCGACAATAACTGCGAACCTAAAACAGCTATTCCGGATTAAGCTACATAGTCTTCTTTGCGTTTATAAACTACCCTGAGTGGTACAGTACGGTTTTCCTATGGCTATTAATTTCGGAGACAATTGAGACTATATCGTTTTGAAGTCATTTCGCTAGGTCAAAAACATTGAAAATTTGCCAAAAAGACACCATCGACAATAACTCCAAAAATAAAACACCTATTCCGGATTTAACTATATAGCCTTGTTTGCGTTTATAAACTACACCAAGTGGTGCAGTACTGTTTTCCTATTGCTATTAATTTCGGAGATATTTGAGACTATATCGATTTAAAGTCATTTCGCACGGTCATAAAACGCTAAGAATTTGCCAAAAAGACACCATCGACAATAACTCCAAACCTAAAACAGCTATTCCGGTTATAACTAAATATTCTTGTTTGCAATTAACTACCCTAAGTGGTGCAGTTCCGTTTCCCCATTGCTATTAGTTTCTGAGATAATTGGGACTACCATTTTGAAGTCATTTCGCACGGTCAAAAACGTTGAAATTTTACTTAAAAGACAAAATCTCCATTAACTCCAAAACTAAAACAGGTATTCCAGATTTAACTATAGTCTTGTTCACGTTTCTAAACTACACAAAGTTTTACAGCTTGCTTTTCCTGTTCTTAGCTGTTTTGGAGATAACTGAGTTTTTGACGTTTTTTCGCAGATGAAAAATGCAATTTTTTTTTAGAAGATATCATCGCCATTAACTCCAAAACTAAATCATGTATTCCGGAAATAACTACACAGTCTTGTTTGCGTTTATAAACTACACTAAGTGGTTCAGTGTCGTTTTCCTATTGCTATTAGTTCCGGAGATAATTGAGACTACTATACTGTGCAAATTAATTGGGATAAAGTAAAAAATCCCTCATTTTTCCAAACCTATGCCTTTATATCATTCTATGCCTTTATATCATTCTATGCATTGATATACACTCATAAATACCTGTATTAGAATGACGTATGTCCTGCTGTAACAGAAATGACCTCTTGAATTCGTTTTGGCATTGACTCCACTAGATGAGTGCACATATTTTCGACTTCATAATCGTGGAACCACACTTTTATAGCATTCGTTATCATGTGTTCTTTGGTTGTACAGTTCATTTTATCTAAACGTCTCTTCAAAATATTCCACAAGTTTTCTATGGGATTTAAGTCTGATGAATTTCCAGACCAGTCAAGCAAATGAATTTGATTTTCCAGCATGAAATTCTTGACCAATTTCGAATTGTGACATGGGGCCAAGTCATGATTAAATGTTCCGTCAAACGTTTGCAAGAATAGAACAATCCTACGTTGTAATATTTCTACATGAATTCTACGTTGTAATATTGGCTGAATTCATCATACTTTGAACAGGAACTAAGCTTCCTGTGCCAATTGATGTGAAAAAACCCCAAAACATCAGTTTCAAACGGTGTTTTACAGTTTGTTTGACATGCTCAGGTCTTAAGGGTTCACAGTTGCTTCATCAAACCACATTTGCTTGGTAACCCTGCACAAATAAATGAGTTTCATCACTGAATATTACATTTTTCTACTCGTCAGCAGTCCATGATTTATATTTTTTGGCCCATGCTAAACGTTTTATCTTCATTTTCGCATTCAAATTTTGTTTTTTCGTTAGTCTTCTTTCCTTCCGGCGAACTTCCAGATGCCTACGGCGTACAGTTGAATCACTAACAACACAACCATAAGCCAATAAATCTATTTGAAATTTAAAGGTCGGTGCTTGTTTTTTTCTTTTTTTTTTTTTTTTGGATTCATTTTTATATTTCTGATTAGATATTTATCAGTTCGTGGAGTTCTTTTTCGTTTTTTTCCACATTTACCTCTCCTTTTTTGGAGACGAGGATCCAGATGCATTGGATCACGTAAGCAGTTTTGATGCACTTGATTTTCCTACACCAACTGCAGTTGCGATATCTCTCACTGTCATAGAAGTGTGATCCTTCAGAGCAATTATTTTTGCACGCTTCGTTGGGGAAATATTCATTTTTCAATACTCGAAAGCAACACGTACTCACAGAGAGCAAAAAATAACATCTACTTGTCACACACGAAAGCTCACAACTGAAGCTGAAGTGCCTATTTCCTGTTTAAAACCGGTCAAACCACATTCTTACAATCAAGTTCTAAGAGTCACACCACCTCACAACTGATAACACCAGTTTATGTGGGTTTCCAACATCAACTGGCGATCACATTACAATTCCCAGAATAAAATAGCTTGTCCCAATTAATTTGCACGCTATAGTATACGTTTTTGCCGTCATTTCGCAAGGTCAAAAACGTTAAAATTTCGCTAAAAAGACACCATCGACAATAACCCCAAAACTAAAACAGGTATTCCGGATACAAAGTCTTGTTTGCGTTTTTAAACTACACTAAGTGGTGCAGTTTGTTTTCCTATTGCTATTAGTTCCTGAGATAATTGAGACTATATGGATTTGAAGTCATTTCGCACCGTCAAAAACGCTTACATTTTGCTAATAAGACACCATCGACAATAACCCCACAACTAACACAGTATTCCGGATTAAACTATACAGTCTTGTTTGCGTATAGGAACTACACTAAGTGGTGCAGTATCGTTTTCCTATGGCTATTAGTTTCGGAGACAATTGGGACTATATCGTTTTGAAGTCATTTCGCACGGTCAAAAACGCTAAAAATTTGCCAAAAAGACACTATCGACAACAAGTCCAAACCTAAAACAGCTATTCCGGTTTTAACTAAATATTCTTGTTTGCAATTTAAAACTACCCTAAGTGGTGCAGTTCCGTTTTCCCATTGCTATAAGTTTCATGGATAATTGAGACTACATCGTTTTGAAGTCATTTCTGACGGTCAAAAACGCTGAAAATTTGGTAAAAAGACACCATCGACAATAACTCCAAAATTATACACCTAATCCGGATTTAACTACATAGTCTTGTTTGCGTTTATAAACTACCCCAAGTGTTGCAGTACTGTTTTCCTATTGCTATTAATTTCGGAGATAATTGAGACTATATCGATTTGAAGTCATTTCGCACGGACATAAAACGCTAAAAATTTGCCAAAAAGACACCATCGATAATAACTACAAACCTAAAACAGCTATTCCGGTTTTAACTAAATATTCTTGTTTGTAATTAACTACCCTAAGTGGTGCAGTTCCGTTTTCTCATTGCTTCTAGTTTCATAGATAATTGAGACTATATCGTTTTGAAGTCATTTCGCACCTTCAAAAACGCTGAAAATTTGCCAAAAAGACGCCATCGACAATAACTCCAAACCTAAAACAGCCATTCCAGATTTAACTGCATAGCCTTGTTTGCGTTTAAAAACTACCCTAAGTGGAGCAGTGCCGTTTTCCTATTGCTATTGGTTTCTGAGATAATTGGGACTACCATTTTGAAGCCATTTCGTACGGTCAAAAACGTTGAAATTTTACTTAAAAGACACCATCGCCATTAACTCCAAAACTAAAACATGTATTCCGGAATTAACTACACAGTCTTGTTTGCGTTTATAAACTACACTAAGTGGTTCAGTGTCGTTTTCCTATTGCTATTAGTTCCGGAGATAATTAAGACTACTATACTGTGCAAATTAATTGGGATAAAGTAAAAATTCCTCATTTTTCCAAACCTATGCTTTTATATCATTCTATGCCTTGATATACACTCATAAATACCTGTATTAGTATGAAGTATGTCCTGCTGTAGCAGAAATGACCTCTTGAATTCGTTTTGGCATTGACTCCACTAGATGAGTGCACATATTTTCGACTTCATAATCGTGGAACCACACTTTTATAGCATTCGTTATCATGTGTTCTTTGGTTGTACAGTCCATTTTACCTAAACTTCTCTTCAAAATATTCCACAAGTTTTCTATGGGATTTAAGTCTGATGAATTTCCTGACCAGTCAAGCAAGTGAATTTGATTTTCCAGCATGAAATTCTTGACCAATTTCGAATTGTAACATGGGGCCAAGTCATGATTAAATGTTCCGTCAAAAGTTTGCAAGAATGGAACAATCCTACGTTGTAATATTTCTACATACTTGGTTGAATTCATCATACCTTGAGCAGGAACTAAGCTTCCTGTGCCATTTGATGTGAAAAAACCCCAAACATCTGTTTCAGACGGTGTTTTACAGTTTGTTTGACATGCTCAGGTCTTAAGAGTTCACAGTTGCTTCATCAAACGACATTTGCTTGGTACCCCTGCACAAATAAAGGAGTTTCATCACTGAATATTACCTTTTTCTACTCGTCAGCAGTCCATGATTTATATTTTTTGGCCCATGCTAAAGGTTTTATCTTCATTTTCGCATTAAAATACTGTTTTTTCGTTAGTCTTCTTTCCTTCCGGCGAACTTCCAGATGCCTACGGCGTACAGTTGAATCACTAACAACACAATCATTAGCCAATAAATCTATTTGAAATTTGAAAGTCGGTGCTTGTTTTTTCTTTTTTTTTTTGGATTCATTTTTATATTTCTGATTAGATATTTATCGGTTCGTGGAGTTCTTTTTCGTTTTCTTCCACATTTACCTCTCCTTTTTTGGAGACGAGGATCCAGATGCATTGCATCACGTAAGCAGTTTTGATGCACTTGATTTGCCTATACCAACTGCAGTTGCGATATCTCTCACTGTCATAGAAGTGTGAACCTTCAGAGCAATTATTTTTGCACACTTCCTTGGGGAAAAATTCATTTTTCAATACTCGAAAGCAACACGTACTCACAGAGAGCAAAAAATAACATCTACTTGTCACACACGAAAGCTCACAACTGAAGCTGAAGTGCCTATTTCCTGTTGAAAACCGGTCAAACCACATTCTTACTATCAAGTTCTAAGAGTCACACCACCTCACAACTGATAACACCAGTTTATGTGGGTTTCCAACATCAACTATCAATCACACTACAATTCCAAGAATAAAATAGCTTGTCCCAATTAATTTGCACGCTATAGTATATGATTTTGCCGTCATTTCGCAAGGTCGAAAACGCTGAAATTTTGCAAAAAAGACACCATCGACAATAGCTCCAAAACTAAATAAGGTATTCCAGAAGTAACTACACAGTCTTTCTTGTTTGCGTTTATAAGCTACACGAAGTGGTGTAGTATGATTTTCCTATTGCTATTAATTCGGGAGATAATTTAGACTTTTTGGTTTTGAAGTCATTTCTCATAGTCAAAAAACGCTGAAAATTTGACAAAAAGACACCATCGACAATCTCTCCAAAACTAAAACAGCTATTCCGGATTTAACTACGTAGTCTTGCTTGCGTTTAAAAAGTACCCGAAGTGATGCCGTACGGTTTTCCCATTGCTATTAGTTTCGGAGTTAATTGACAGTATGTCGTTGTCAAGTCATTTCGCACGTTCAAAAACACTGAAAATTTGCCAAAACAACACCATCGACAATCACTCAAATACAAAAACAGCTATTCCAGATTTACCTACATAGTCTTGTTTGGGTTTATAAACTACCCTGAGTGGTAAAGTACGGTTTTCCTATTGCTATTAGTTTCGGAGATAATTGAGACTGTATCGTTTTGAAGTCATTTCGCACGTTCAAAAACGCTGAAAATTTGCCAAAAACACACCATCGACAATAACTCCAAACCTAAAACAGCTATTCCGGATTTACCTACATAGCCTTGTTTGCGTTTATAAACTACCTTAAGTGGTGCATTACGGTTTTCCTATGGCTATTAGTTTCGAAGACAATTGACACCATATCGTTTTGAAGTCATTTCTCACTGTCAAAAACACTGGAAATTTGATAAAAAGGCACCATCGACAATAACTCCTGAACTAAAACAGCTATTCCGGATTTACCTACATAGTCTTGTTTGCGTTTAAAAAGTACCCGAAGTGGTGCAGTACGGTTTTCACATTGCTATTAGTTTGAGAATTAATTGAGACTATATCGTTGTCAAGTCATTTTGCACGGTCCAAAACGCTTAAAATTAGACAAAAAGACACCATCGACAATAACTCCAAAACTAAGCCAGCTATTCCGGATTTAACTACACAGTCTTGTTTGCGCTTATAAACTACCCTGAGTGGTACAGTGCGGTTTTCCAATTGCTATTAGTTTCGGAGATAATTGAGGCTCTATTATTTTGAAGTCATTTCCCACCTTCAAAAACGCTGAAAATTTGCCAAAAAGACATAATCGACAATAACTAAAATACTAAAACAGCTATTCCAGATTTACCTACATATTCTTGTTTGCGATTATAAACTACCCTGAGTGGCACAGTATGGTTTTCCTATTGCTATTAGTTTCGGAGATAATTGAGACTATACCATTTTGAAGTCATTTCGCACGGTTAAAAATTTTGAAATTTTACTTAAAAGACACCATCTCCATTAACTCCAAAACTAAAACAGGCATTCCGGATTTAACTATAGTCTTGTTCACGTTTCTAAACTACACAAAGTTTTATAGCTTCCTTTTCCTGTTTTTAGCAGTTTTGGAGATAACTGAGTTTTTGAAGTTTTTTCGCAGATGAAAAACGCAAATTTTTTTTAGAAGTTACCATCGCCATTAACTCCAAATCTAAAACATCTATTCCAGATTTAACTACATAGCCTTGTTTGCATTTATAAGCTACCCAAAGTGGTGCGGTACTGTTTTCCTATTGCTATTAGTTTCGGAGATAATTGAGACTGTATCGTTTTGAAGTCATTTCGCACGGTCAAAAACGCTGAAAATTTGCCAAAAAGACACTATCGACAATAACTCCAAACCTAAAACAGCTATTCCGGTTTTAACTAAATATTCTTGTTTGCAATTTAAAACTACCCTAAGTGGTGCAGTTCCGTTCTCCCATTGCTATAAGTTTCATGGATAATTGAGACTACATCGTTTTGAAGTCATTTCTCACGGTCAAAAACGCGGAAAATTTGATAAAAAGACACCATCGACAATAACTCCCAAACTAAAACAGCTCTTCCAGATTAAACTACATAGTCTTGTTTCCTTTTAAAAACTACCCGAAGTGGTGCAGTACGGTTTTCCCATTGCTATTAGTTTCGGAGTTAATTGAGACTATATCGTTGTCAAGTCATTTTGCACGGTCAAAAACTCTGAAAATAAACCAAAAAGACACCAATAACAATAACTCCCAAACTAAACCAGCTATTCCGGATTTAACTACACAGTCTTGTTTGCGCTTATAAACTACCCTGAGTGGTACAGTGCGGTTTTCCAATTGCTATTAGTTTCGGAGATAATTGAGGCTCTATCGTTTTGAAGTCATTTCGCACCTTCAAAAACGCTGAAAATTTGCCAAAAAGATATAATCTACAATAACTCAAATACTAAAACAACTATTCCAAATTTACCTTCATAGTCTTGTTTGCGATTATAAACAACCCTGAGTGGTACAGTACGGTTTTCCTATTGCTATTAGTTTCGGAGATAATTGAGACTATATCGATTTGAAGTCATTTTGCGCGGTCACAAAACGATAAAATGTTGCCAACAAGACACCATCGACAATAACTCCAAACCTAAAACAGCTATTCCGGTTTCAACTATATATTCTTGTTTGCGTTTAAAAACTACCCTAAGTGGGGCAGTACCATTTTCCTGTGGCTATTAGTTTCGGAGATAATTGAGACTATCATTTTGAAGTCATTTCGCACGGTCAAAAACGTTGAAATTTTGCTAAAACGACACCAACTCCATTAACTCCAAAACAAAAACAGGTATTCCGGATTTAACTATAGTCTTGTTCACGTTTCTAAACTACACAAAGTTTTATAGCTTCCTTTTCCTGTTCTTAGCAGTTTTGGAGATAACTGAGTTTTTGAAGTTTTTTCGCAGATGAAAAACGCAATTTTTTTTAGAAGTTACCATCGCCATTAACTCCAAATCTAAAACATGTATTCCGGAATTAACTAGACAGTCTTGTTTGCGTTCAAAAACTATTCTAAGTGGTGCAGTTCCGTTTTCCCATTGCTATTAGTTTCCTAGATAATTGAGCCTATATCGATTTGAAGTCATTTCGCACGGTCATAAAACGCTAAAAATTTGCCAAAAACACACCATCAACAATAACACCAAACCTAAAACATCTATCCCAGTTTTAACTACATAGTCTTGTTTGCGTTTATAAACTACCCCAAGTGTTGCAGTACTGTTTTCCTATTGCTATTAATTTCGGAGATAATTGAGACTATATCGATTTGAAGTCATTTCGCACGGACATAAAACGCTAAAAATTTGCCAAAAAGACACCATCGATAATAACTCCAAACCTAAAACAGCTATTCCGGTTTTAACTAAATATTCTTGTTTGTAATTAACTACCCTAAGTGGTGCAGTTCCGTTTTCCCATTGCTACTAGTTTCATAGATAATTGAGACTATATCGTTTTGAAATCATTTCGCACCTTCAAAAACGCTGAAAATTTGCCAAAAAGACGCCATCGACAATAACTCCAAACCTAAAACAGCCATTCCGGATTTAACTGCATAGCCTTGTTTGCGTTTAAAAACTACCCTAAGTGGGGCAGTGCCGTTTTCCTATTGCTATTAGTTTCTGAGATAATTGGGACTACCATTTTGAAGTCATTTCGTACGGTCAAAAACGTTGAAATTTTACTTAAAAGACACCATCGCCATTAACTCCAAAACTAAAACATGTATTCCGGAATTAACTACACAGTCTTGTTTGCGTTTATAAACTACACTAAGTGGTTCAGTGTCGTTTTCCTATTGCTATTAGTTCCGGAGATAATTAAGACTACTATACTGTGCAAATAATTGGGATAAAGTAAAAAATTCCTCATTTTTCCAAACCTATGCCTTTATATCATTCTATGCCTTGATATACACTCATCAATACCTGTATTAGTATGAAGTATGTCCTGCTGTAGCAGAAATGACCTCTTGAATTCGTTTTGGCATTGACTCCACTAGATGAGTGCACATATTTTCGACTTCATAATCGTGGAACCACACTTTTATAGCATTCGTTATCATGTGTTCTTTGGTTGTACAGTCCATTTTACCTAAATTTCTCTTCAAAATATTCCACAAGTTTTCTATGGGATTTAAGTCTGATGAATTTCCTGACCAGTCAAGCAAATGAATTTGATTTTCCATCATGAAATTCTTGACCAATTTCGAATTGTGACATGGGGCCAAGCCATGATGAAATGTTCCGTTAAACGTTTGCAAGAATGGAACAATCCTACGTTGTAATATTTCTACATACTTGGTTGAATTCATCATACCTTGAACAGGAACTAAGCTTCCTGTGCCATTTGATGTGAAAAAACCCCAAACATCTGTTTCAGACGGTGTTTTACAGTTTGTTTGACATGCGCAGGTCTTAAGGGTTCACAGTTGCTTCATCAAACGACATTTGCTTGGTACCCCTGCACAAATAAAGGAGTTTCATCACTGAATATTACCTTTTTCTACTCGTCAGCAGTCCATGATTTATATTTTTTGGCCCATGCTAAAGGTTTTATCTTCATTTTCGCATTAAAATACTGTTTTTTCGTTAGTCTTCTTTCCTTCTGGCGAACTTCCAGATGCCTACGGCGTACAGTTGAATCACTAACAACACAACCATTAGCCAATAAATCTATTTGAAATTTGAAAGTCGGTGCTTGTTTTTTTCTTTTTTTTTGGATTCATTTTTATATTTCTGATTAGATATTTATCGGTTAGTGGAGTTCTTTTTCGTTTTCTTCCACATTTACCTCTCCTTTTTTGGAGACGAGTATCCAGGTGCATTGCATCACGTAAGCAGTTTTGATGCACTTGATTTGCCTATACCAACTGCAGTTGCGATATCTCTCATTGTCATAGAAGTGTGATCCTTCAGAGCAATTATTTTTGCACACTTCCTTGGGGAAAAATTCATTTTTCAATACTCGAAAGCAACACGTACTCACAGAGAGCAAAAAATAACATCTACTTGTCACACACGAAAGCTCACAACTGAAGCTGAAGTGCCTATTTCCTGTTTAAAACCGGTCAAACCACATTCTTACTATCAAGTTCTAAGCGTTACACCACCTCACAACTGATAACACCAGTTTATGTGGGTTTCCAACATCAACTATCCATCACACTACAATTTCAAGAATAAAATAGCTTGTCCCAATTAATTTGCACGCTCTAGTATATGTTTTTGCCGTCATTTCGCAAGGTCGAAAACCCTGAAATTTTGCAAAAAAGACACCATCGACAATAACTCCAAAAGTAAATAAGGTATTCCAGAATTAACTACACAGTCTTTCTTGTTTGCGTTTATAAGCTACACGAAGTGGTGTAGTATGATTTTCCTATTGCTATTAATTCGGGAGATAATTTAGACTTTTTGGTTTTGAAGTCATTTCTCACCGTCAAAAACGCTGAAAATTTGACAAAAAGACACCATCGACAATAACTCCAAAACTAAAACAGCTGTTCCGGATTTAACTACGTAGTCTTGCTTGCGTTTAAAAAGTACCCGAAGTGATGCCGTACGGTTTTCCCATTGCTATTAGTTTCGGAGTTAATTGAGAATATGTCGTTGTCAAGTCATTTCGCACGTTCAAAAACACTGAAAATTTGCCAAAAGGACACCATCGACAATCACTCAAATACAAAAACAGCTATTCCAGATTTACCTACATAGTCTTGTTTGGGTTTATAAACTACCCTGAGTGGTACAGTACGGTTTTCCCATTGCTATTTGTTTCGGAGATAATTGAGACTGTATCGTTTTGAAGTCATTTCGCACGTTCAAAAACGCTGAAAATTTGCCAAAAAGACACCATCGACAATAACTCCAAACCTAAAACAGCTATTCCAAATTTACCTACATAGCCTTGTTTGCGTTTATAAACTACCTTAAGTGGTGCATTACGGTTTTCCTATGGCTATTAGTTTCGAAGACAATTGACACCATATCGTTTTGAAGTCATTTCTCACTGTCAAAAACACTGGAAATTTGATAAAAAGGCACCATCGACAATAACTCCTGAACTAAAACAGCTATTCCGGATTTAACTACATAGTCTTCTTTGCGTTTAAAAAGTACCCGAAGTTGTGCAGTACGGTTTTCACATTGCTATTAGTTTCAGAGTTAATTGAGACTATATCGTTTTAAAGTCATTTCCCACCTTCAAAAACGCTGAAAATTTGCCAAAAAGACATAATCGACAATAACTCAAATACTAAAACAGCTATTCCAGAGTTACCTACATATTCTTGTTTGCGATTATAAACTACCCTGAGTGGCACAGTACGGTTTTCCTATTGCTATATAACGAAGTGAATTTCTCCGTCATTTTTATCCGCGCCAGGATTCGAACCCGGGTCCACTCATTCCGGAATAAGTTGCTCTACCAATTGAGCTACGCGGACATTTTATTCTGATTCCTATCTGCCTTTATGTCGTGTGCGTCCTTCTGGCAGGTACGTCACATCTCCTGGTACGTTACAGCTATTAGTTTCGGAGATAATTGAGACTATACCATTTTGAAATCATTTCGCACGGTTAAAAACGTTGAAATTTTGCTAAAAAGACACCATCTCCATTAACTCAAAAACTAAAACAGGTATTCCGGATTTACCTACAGTCTTGTTCACGTTTCTAAACTACACAAAGTTTTATAGCTTCCTTTTCCTGTTCTTAGCAGTTTTGCAGATAACTGAGTTTTTGAAGTTTTTTCGCAGATGAAAAACCCAAATTTTTTTAGAAGAAACCATCGCCATTAACTCCAAATCTAAAACATGTATTCCGGAATTAACTACACAGTCTTGTTTGCGTTTAAAAACTACCCTAAGTGGTGCAGTTCCGTTTTCCCATTGCTATTAGTTTCCTAGACAATTAAGACTATGTCGATTTGAAGTCATTTCGCACGGTGATGAAACGCTAAAAATTTGCCAAAAATACAACATCGACAATAACTCCAAACCTAAAACAGCTATTCCGGATTAAGCTACATAGTCTTCTTTGCGTTTAAAAACTACCCTAAGTGGTGCAGTTCCGTTTTCCTATGGCTATTAATTTCGGAGGCAATTGAGACTATATCGTTTTGAAGTCATTTCGCTAGATCAAAAACACTGAAAATTTGCCAAAAAGACACCATCGGCAATAACTCCAATACTGAAACACCTATTCCGGATTTAACTATATAGTCTTGTTTGCGTTTATAAACTACACCAAGTTGTGCAGTACTGTTTTCCTATGGCTATTAATTTCGGAGACAATTGAGACTATATCGTTTTGAAGTCATTTTGCTAGGTCAAAAACACTGAAAATTTGCCAAAAAGACACCATCGACAATAACTCGATAACTAAAACACCTATTCCGGATTTAACTATATAGTCTTGTTTGCGTTTATAAACTGCACCAAGTGGTGCAGTACTGTTTTCCTATTGCTATTAATTTCGGAGATATTTGAGACTATATCGATTTAAAGTCATTTCGCACGGTCATAAAACGCTAAGAATTTGCCAAAAAGACACCATCGACAATAACTCCAAACCTAAAACAGCTATTCCGGTTATAACTAAATATTCTTGTTTGCAATTACCTACCCTAAGTGGTGCAGTTCCGTTTTCCCATTGCTATTAGTTTCTGAGATAATTGGGACTACCATTTTGAAGTCATTTCGCACGGTCAAAAACGTTGAAATTTTACTTAAAAGACACCATCTCCATTAACTCCAAAACTAAAACAGGTATTCCAGATTTAACTATAGTCTTGTTCACGTTTCTAAACTACACAAAGTTTTACAGCTTCCTTTTCCTGTTCTTAGCAGTTTTGGAGATAACTGAGTTTTTGACGTTTTTTCGCAGATGAAAAATGCAATTTTTTTTAGAAGATACCATCGCCATTAACTCCAAAACTAAAACATGTATTCCGGAAATAACTACACAGTCTTGTTTGCGCTTATAAACTACCCTGAGTGGTACAGTACGGTTTCCCTATTGCTCTTAGTTTCAGAGATAATTGAGGCTCTATCGTTTTGAAGTCATTTCGCACGGTCAAAAACGCTAAAAATTTGCAAAAAAGACACCATCGACAATAACTCCAAACCTAAAACAGCTATTCCGGTTTTACCTAAATATTCTTGTTTGCAATTTAAAACTACCCTAAGCGGTGCAGTTCCGTTTTCCCATTGCTATAAGTTTCATAGATAATTGAGACTATATCGTTTTGAAGTAATTTCTCACGGTCAAAATCGTGGAAAATTTGATAAAATGACACCATCGACAATAACTCCCAAACTAAAACAGCTATTCCGGATTAAACTACATAGTCTTGTTTGCGTTTAAAAACTACCCGAAGTGGTGCAGTACGGTTTTCCCATTGCTATTAGTTTCGGAGTTAATTGAGACTATATCGTTTTAAAGTCATTTCGCAACTTCAAAAACGCTGAAAATTTGCCAAAAAGACATAATCGACAATAACTCAAATACTAAAACAGCTATTCCAGATTTACCTACATAGTCTTGTTTGCGATTATAAGCTACCCTGAGTGGTACAGTACGGTTTTCCTATTGCTATTAATTTCGGAGATAATTAAGACTATATCGATTTGAAGTCATTTTGCGCGGTCAAAAACGTTGAAAATTTGCCAAAAAGACACCATCTGCATTAACTCAAAAACTAAAACAGGTATTCCGGGTTTAACTATAGTCTTGTTCACGTTTCTAAACTACACAAAGTTTTATAGCTTCATTTTCCTGTTCTTAGCAGTTTTGGAGATAACTGAGTTTTTGAAGTTTTTTCGCAGATGAAAAACGCACTTTTTTTTTAGAAGTTACCATCGCTATTAACTTCAAATCTAAAACATGTGTTCCGGAATTAACTAGACAGTCTTGTTTGCGTTTAAAAACTACCGTAAGTGGTGCAGTTCCGTTTTCCCATTGCTATTAGTTTCATAGATAATTGAGACTATATCGTTTTGAAGTCATTTCTCACGGTCAAAAACGCTGAAAATTTGATAAAAATACACCATCGACAATAACTCCAAAATTAAACACCTAATCCGGATTTAACTACATAGCCTTGTTTGCATTTAAAGACTACCCTAAGTGGTGCAGTGCCGTTTTCCTATTGCTATTAGTTTCTGAGATAATTGGGACTACCATTTTGAAGTCATTTCGCACGGTCAAAAACGTTGACATTTTACTTAAAAGATACCATCGCCATTAACTCCAAAACAAAAACATGTATTCCGGAATTAACTACACAGTCTTGTTTGCGTTTATAAACTACACTAAGTGGTTCAGTGTCGTTTTCTTGTTGCTATTAGTTCCAGGGATACTTGAGACTACTATACTGTGCAAATCAATTAAGATAAAGTAAAAAATCCCTCATTTTTCCAAACCTATGCCTTTATATCATTCTATGCCTTGATATACACTCATAAATGCCTGTATTAGTATGAAGTATGTCCTGCTGTAACAGAAATGACCTCTTGAATTCGTTTTGGCATTGACTCCACTAGATGAGTGCACATATTTTCGACTTCATAATCGTGGAACCACACTTTTATAGCATTCGTTATCATGTGTTCTTTGGTTGTACAGTCCATTTTACCTAAATGTCTCTTCAAAATATTCCACACGTTTTCTATGGGATTTAAGTCTGATGAATTTCCAGACCAGTCAAGCAAATGAATTTGATTTTCCAGCATGAAATTCTTGACCAATTTCGAATTGTGACATGGGGCCAAGTCATGATGAAATGTTCCGTTAAACGTTTGCAAGAATGGAACAATCCTACGTTGTAATATTTCTACATACTTGGTTGAATTCATCATACCTTGAACAGGAACTAAGCTTCCTGTGCCATTTGATGTGAAAAAACCCCAAACATCTGTTTCAGACGGTGTTTTACAGTTTGTTTGACATGCGCAGGTCTTAAGGGTTCACAGTTGCTTCATCAAACGACATTTGCTTGGTACCCCTGCACAAATAAAGGAGTTTCATCACTGAATATTACCTTTTTCTACTCGTCAGCAGTCCATGATTTATATTTTTTGGCCCATGCTAAAGGTTTTATCTTCATTTTCGCATTAAAATACTGTTTTTTCGTTAGTCTTCTTTCCTTCTGGCGAACTTCCAGATGCCTACGGCGTACAGTTGAATCACTAACAACACAACCATTAGCCAATAAATCTATTTGAAATTTGAAAGTCGGTGCTTGTTTTTTTCTTTTTTTTTTGGATTCATTTTTATATTTCTGATTAGATATTTATCGGTTAGTGGAGTTCTTTTTCGTTTTCTTCCACATTTACCTCTCCTTTTTTGGAGACGAGTATCCAGGTGCATTGCATCACGTAAGCAGTTTTGATGCACTTGATTTGCCTATACCAACTGCAGTTGCGATATCTCTCATTGTCATAGAAGTGTGATCCTTCAGAGCAATTATTTTTGCACACTTCCTTGGGAAAAAATTCATTTTTCAATACTCGAAAGCAACACGTACTCACAGAGAGCAAAAAATAACATCTACTTGTCACACACGAAAGCTCACAACTGAAGCTGAAGTGCCTATTTCCTGTTTAAAACCGGTCAAACCACATTCTTACTATCAAGTTCTAAGCGTTACACCACCTCACAACTGATAACACCAGTTTATGTGGGTTTCCAACATCAACTATCCATCACACTACAATTTCAAGAATAAAATAGCTTGTCCCAATTAATTTGCACGCTCTAGTATATGTTTTTGCCGTCATTTCGCAAGGTCGAAAACCCTGAAATTTTGCAAAAAAGACACCATCGACAATAACTCCAAAAGTAAATAAGGTATTCCAGAATTAACTACACAGTCTTTCTTGTTTGCGTTTATAAGCTACACGAAGTGGTGTAGTATGATTTTCCTATTGCTATTAATTCGGGAGATAATTTAGACTTTTTGGTTTTGAAGTCATTTCTCACCGTCAAAAACGCTGAAAATTTGACAAAAAGACACCATCGACAATAACTCCAAAACTAAAACAGCTGTTCCGGATTTAACTACGTAGTCTTGCTTGCGTTTAAAAAGTACCCGAAGTGATGCCGTACGGTTTTCCCATTGCTTTTAGTTTCGGAGTTAATTGAGAATATGTCGTTGTCAAGTCATTTCGCACGTTCAAAAACACTGAAAATTTGCCAAAAGGACACCATCGACAATCACTCAAATACAAAAACAGCTATTCCAGATTTACCTACATAGTCTTGTTTGGGTTTATAAACTACCCGGAGTGGTACAGTACGGTTTTCCCATTGCTATTTGTTTCGGAGATAATTGAGACTGTATCGTTTTGAAGTCATTTCGCACGTTCAAAAACGCTGAAAATTTGCCAAAAAGACACCATCGACAATAACTCCAAACCTAAAACAGCTATTCCGGATTTACCTACATAGCCTTGTTTGCGTTTATAAACTACCTTAAGTGGTGCATTACGGTTTTCCTATGGCTATTAGTTTCGAAGACAATTGACACCATATCGTTTTGAAGTCATTTCTCACTGTCAAAAACACTGGAAATTTGATAAAAAGGCACCATCGACAATAACTCCTGAACTAAAACAGCTATTCCGGATTTAACTACATAGTCTTCTTTGCGTTTAAAAAGTACCCGAAGTTGTGCAGTACGGTTTTCACATTGCTATTAGTTTCAGAGTTAATTGAGACTATATCGTTGTCAAGTCATTTTGCACGGTCCAAAACGCTTAAAATTAGACAAAAAGACACCATCGACAATAACTCCAAAACTAAACCAGCTATTCCGGATTTAACTACACAGTCTTCTTTGCGCTTATAAACTACCCTGAGTGGTACAGTGCGGTTTTTCAATTGCTATTACTTTCGGAGATAATTGAGGCTCTATTGTTTTGAAGTCATTTCCCACCTTCAAAAACGCTGAAAATTTGCCAAAAAGACATAATCGACAATAACTCAAATACTAAAACAGCTATTCCAGATTTACCTACATATTCTTGTTTGCGATTATAAACTACCCTGAGTGGCACAGTACGGTTTTCCTATTGCTATATAACGAAGTGAATATCTCCGTCATTTTTATCCGCGCCAGGATTCGAACCCGGGTCCACTCATTCCGGAATAAGTTGCTCTACCAATTGAGCTACGCGGACATTTTATTCTGATTCCTATCTGCCTTTATGTCGTGTGCGTCCTTCTGGCAGGTACGTCACATCTCCTGGTACGTTACATCATCTCCCCCTTATTTTTTTTTTTTCGAAGTGCTGCTCTTACTTTCCCTATCTCGCGGTGTGGAAATAACATCACACCATTGCGAAATTGTGAACGGTCGGGTCATCCGGATAGTTCGGGCGCCATTATAACGAAGTAAATTTCTCCGTCATTTTTATCCGCGCCAGGATTCGAACCCGGGTCCACTCATTCCGGAATAAGTTGCTCTACCAATTGAGCTACGCGGACATTTTATTCTGATTCCTATCTGCCTTTATGTGGTGTGCGTCCTTCTGGCAGGTACGTCACATCTCCTGGTACGTTACAGCTATTAGTTTCGGAGATAATTGAGACTATACCATTTTGAAATCATTTCGCACGGTTAAAAACGTTGAAATTTTGCTAAAAAGACACCATCTCCATTAACTCAAAAACTAAAACAGGTATTCCGGATTTACCTACAGTCTTGTTCACGTTTCTAAACTACACAAAGTTTTATAGCTTCCTTTTCCTGTTCTTAGCAGTTTTGGAGATAACTGAGTTTTTGAAGTTTTTTCGCAGATGAAAAACCCAAATTTTTTAGAAGAAACCATCGCCATTAACTCCAAATCTAAAACACGTATTCCGGAATTAACTACACAGTCTTGTTTGCGTTTAAAAACTACCCTAAGTGGTGCAGTTCCGTTTTCCCATTGCTATTAGTTTCCTAGACAATTAAGACTATGTCGATTTGAAGTCATTTCGCACGGTGATGAAACGCTAAAAATTTGCCAAAAATACAACATCGACAATAACTCCAAACCTAAAACAGCTATTCCGGATTAAGCTACATAGTCTTCTTTGCGTTTAAAAACTACCCTAAGGGGTGCAGTTCCGTTTTCCTATGGCTATTAATTTCGGAGGCAATTGAGACTATATGGTTTTGAAGTCATTTCGCTAGATCAAAAACACTGAAAATTTGCCAAAAAGACACCATCGGCAATAACTCCAATACTGAAACACCTATTCCGGATTTAACTATATAGTCTTGTTTGCGTTTATAAACTACACCAAGTTGTGCAGTACTGTTTTCCTATGGCTATTAATTTCGGAGACAATTGAGACTATATCGTTTTGAAGTCATTTTGCTAGGTCAAAAACACTGAAAATTTGCCAAAAAGACACCATCGACAATAACTCGAAAACTAAAACACCTATTCCGGATTTAACTATATAGCCTTGTTTGCGTTTATAAACTACACCAAGTGGTGCAGTACTGTTTTCCTATTGCTATTAATTTCGGAGATATTTGAGACTATATCGATTTAAAGTCATTTCGCACGGTCATAAAACGCTAAGAATTTGCCAAAAAGACACCATCGACAATAACTCCAAACCTAAAACAGCTATTCCGGTTATAACTAAATATTCTTGTTTGCAATTACCTACCCTAAGTGGTGCAGTTCCGTTTTCCCATTGCTATTAGTTTCTGAGATAATTGGGACTACCATTTTGAAGTCATTTCGCACGGTCAAAAACGTTGAAATTTTACTTAAAAGACACCATCTCCATTAACTCCAAAACTAAAACAGGTATTCCAGATTTAACTATAGTCTTGTTCACGTTTCTAAACTACACAAAGTTTTACAGCTTCCTTTTCCTGTTCTTAGCAGTTTTGGAGATAACTGAGTTTTTGACGTTTTTTCGCAGATGAAAAATGCAATTTTTTTTTAGAAGAAACCATCGCCATTAACTCCAAATCTAAAACACGTATTCCGGAATTAACTACACAGTCTTGTTTGCGTTTAAAAACTACCCTAAGTGGTGCAGTTCCGTTTTCCCATTGCTATTAGTTTCCTAGACAATTAAGACTATGTCGATTTGAAGTCATTTCGCACGGTGATGAAACGCTAAAAATTTGCCAAAAATACAACATCGACAATAACTCCAAACCTAAAACAGCTATTCCGGATTAAGCTACATAGTCTTCT
Organism: Macrothele yani; assembly: GCA_039090855.1. Classification (NCBI taxonomy): domain Eukaryota; kingdom Metazoa; phylum Arthropoda; class Arachnida; order Araneae; family Macrothelidae; genus Macrothele; species Macrothele yani. The sequence goes on along the minus strand of CM077030.1, from coordinate 105,769,502 downwards.
TTGCGTTTAAAAACTACCCTAAGGGGTGCAGTTCCGTTTTCCTATGGCTATTAATTTCGGAGGCAATTGAGACTATATGGTTTTGAAGTCATTTCGCTAGATCAAAAACACTGAAAATTTGCCAAAAAGACACCATCGGCAATAACTCCAATACTGAAACACCTATTCCGGATTTAACTATATAGTCTTGTTTGCGTTTATAAACTACACCAAGTTGTGCAGTACTGTTTTCCTATGGCTATTAATTTCGGAGACAATTGAGACTATATCGTTTTGAAGTCATTTTGCTAGGTCAAAAACACTGAAAATTTGCCAAAAAGACACCATCGACAATAACTCGAAAACTAAAACACCTATTCCGGATTTAACTATATAGCCTTGTTTGCGTTTATAAACTACACCAAGTGGTGCAGTACTGTTTTCCTATTGCTATTAATTTCGGAGATATTTGAGACTATATCGATTTAAAGTCATTTCGCACGGTCATAAAACGCTAAGAATTTGCCAAAAAGACACCATCGACAATAACTCCAAACCTAAAACAGCTATTCCGGTTATAACTAAATATTCTTGTTTGCAATTACCTACCCTAAGTGGTGCAGTTCCGTTTTCCCATTGCTATTAGTTTCTGAGATAATTGGGACTACCATTTTGAAGTCATTTCGCACGGTCAAAAACGTTGAAATTTTACTTAAAAGACACCATCTCCATTAACTCCAAAACTAAAACAGGTATTCCAGATTTAACTATAGTCTTGTTCACGTTTCTAAACTACACAAAGTTTTACAGCTTCCTTTTCCTGTTCTTAGCAGTTTTGGAGATAACTGAGTTTTTGACGTTTTTTCGCAGATGAAAAATGCAATTTTTTTTTAGAAGATACCATCGCCATTAACTCCAAAACTAAAACATGTATTCCGGAAATAACTACACAGTCTTGTTTGCGCTTATAAACTACCCTGAGTGGTACAGTACGGTTTCCCTATTGCTCTTAGTTTCAGAGATAATTGAGGCTCTATCGTTTTGAAGTCATTTCGCACGGTCAAAAACGCTAAAAATTTGCAAAAAAGACACCATCGACAATAACTCCAAACCTAAAACAGCTATTCCGGTTTTACCTAAATATTCTTGTTTGCAATTTAAAACTACCCTAAGCGGTGCAGTTCCGTTTTCCCATTGCTATAAGTTTCATAGATAATTGAGACTATATCGTTTTGAAGTAATTTCTCACGGTCAAAAACGTCTAAAATTTGATAAAATGACACCATCGACAATAACTCCCAAACTAAAACAGCTATTCCGGATTAAACTACATAGTCTTGTTTGCGTTTAAAAACTACCCGAAGTGGTGCAGTACGTTTTTCCCATTGCTATTAGTTTCGGAGTTAATTGAGACTATATCGTTTTAAAGTCATTTCGCAACTTCAAAAACGCTGAAAATTTGCCAAAAAGACATAATCGACAATAACTCAAATACTAAAACAGCTATTCCAGATTTACCTACATAGTCTTGTTTGCGATTATAAGCTACCCTGAGTGGTACAGTACGGTTTTCCTATTGCTATTAATTTCGGAGATAATTGAGACTATATCGATTTGAAGTCATTTTGCGCGGTCAAAAACGTTGAAAATTTGCCAAAAAGACATAATCGACAATAACTCAAATACTAAAACAGCTATTCCAGATTTACCTACATAGTCTTGTTTGCGATTATAAGCTACCCTGAGTGGTACAGTACGGTTTTCCTATTGCTATTAATTTCGGAGATAATTGAGACTATATCGTTTTGAAGTCATTTCGCACGTTCAAAAACGTTGAAAATTTGCCAAAAAGACACCATCGACAATAACTCCAAACCTAAAACAGCTATTCCGGTTTCAACTACATAGTCTTGTTTGCGTTTATAAACTACCCGAAGTGGTGCAGTACTGTTTTGCTATTGCTATTAATTTCGGAGATAATTGAGACTATATCGATTTGAAGTCATTTTGCGCGGTCACAAAACGCTAAAAAGTTGTCAACAAGACACCATCGACAATAACTCCAAACCTAAAACAGCTATTCCGGTTTCAACTAAATATTCTTGTTTGCATTTAAAAACCACCCTAAGTGGGGCAGTACCGTTTTCCTATGGCTATTAGTTTCGGAGATAATTGAGACTATCATTTTGAAGTCATTTCACACAGTCAAAAACGTTGAAATTTTGCTAAAACGACACCATCTCCATTAACTCAAAAACTAAAACAGGTATTCCGGATTTAACTATAGTCTTGTTCACGTTTCTAAACTACACAAAGTTTTATAGCTTCATTTTCCTGTTCTTAGCAGTTTTGGAGATAACTGAGTTTTTGAAGTTTTTTCGCAGATGAAAAACGCACTTTTTTTTAGAAGTTACCATCGCCATTAACTTCAAATCTAAAACATGTGTTCCGGAATTAACTAGACAGTCTTGTTTGCGTTTAAAAACTACCGTAAGTGGTGCAGTTCCGTTTTCCCATTGCTATTAGTTTCCAAGATAATTGAGACTATATCGTTTTGAATTCATTTCGCACCTTCAAAAACGCTAAAAATTTGCCAAAAACACATAATCGACAATAACACCAAACCTAAAACAGCTATTCCGGTTTTAACTAAATATTCTTGTTTGCAATTAACTACCCTAAGTGGTGCAGTTCCGTTTCCCCATTGCTATTAGTTTCATAGATAATTGAGACTATATCGTTTTGAATTCATTTCGCACCTTCAAAAACGCTGAAAATTTGCCAAAAAGACACCATCGACAATAACTCCAAACCTAAAACAGCTATTCGGGATTTAACTACATAGCCTTGTTTGCATTTAAAAACTACCCTAAGTGGTGTAGTTTGTTTTCCTATTGCTATTAGTTCCTGAGATAATTGAGACTATATGATTTTGAAGTCATTTCGCACCGTCAAAAACGCTTACATTTTGCTAATAAGACACCATCGACAATAACCCCAAAACTAACACAGTATTCCGGATTTAACTACGTAGTCTTGTTTGCGTTTAAAAAGTACCCGAAGTGGTTCCGTACGGTTTTCTCATTGCTATTAGTTTCGGAGTTAATTGAGAATATGTCGTTGTCAAGTCATTTCGCACGTTCAAAAACGCTGAAAATTTGTCAAAAAGACACCATCGACAATCACTCAAATACAAAATCAGCTCTTCCAGATTTACCTACATAGTCTTGTTTGGGTTTATAAACTACCCTGAGTGGTGCAGTACGGTTTTCCTATGGCTATTAATTTCGGAGACAATTGAGACTATATCGTTTTGAAGTCATTTCGCTAGGTCAAAAACACTGAAAATTTGCCAAAAGGACACCATCGACAATAACTCCAAAACTAAAACACCTATTCCGGATTTACCTACATAGCCTTGTTTTCGTTTATAAACTACCTTAAGTGGTGCATTACGGTTTTCCTATGGCTATTAGTTTCGGAGACAATTGACACCATATCGTTTTGAAGTCATTTCTCACTGTCAAAAACACTGGAAATTTGATAAAAAGACACCATCGACAATAACTCCTGAACTAAAACAGCTATTCCGGATTTAACTACATAGTCTTGTTTGCGTTTAAAAAGTACCCGAAGTTGTGCAGTACGGTTTTCACATTGCTATTAGTTTCAGAGTTAATTGAGACTATATCGTTGTCAAGTCATTTTGCACGGTCCAAAACGCTTAAAATTAGACAAAAAGACACCATCGACAATAACTCCAAAACTAAACCAGCTATTCCGGATTTAACTACACAGTCTTGTTTGCGCTTATAAACTACCCTGAGTGGTACAGTGCGGTTTTCCAATTGCTATTAGTTTCGGAGATAATTGAGGCTCTATTGTTTTGAAGTCATTTCCCACCTTCAAAAACGCTGAAAATTTGCCAAAAAGACATAATCGACAATAACTCAAATACTAAAACAGCTATTCCAGATTTACCTACATATTCTTGTTTGCGATTATAAACTACCCTGAGTGGCACAGTACGGTTTTCCTATTGCTATTAGTTTCGTCGTGTGTCGTGTTTTCGAGCTCCCAAGTTTTGCGTATGTTTAAGCCGAAATATCGTGCGTAGACTGGTTTGCATTAGCGTGACGGATGTATGAATGTTCCTTGCTTCTTTTGGTGAAGTTTGAGAGCGTAAAGATCTATAGTTTATTCATACGAAGTGTTTTATTTTGTGTTTGTGCTCGTCGTTGTTGAGTGCTGCAAATGGCGATTTCTATCGTCCATGTTTCACGTGCCCATGCAGAAGAAGCTGTTCAGCTTCGAGCAAGATCTACTGATAAGGCATCGCCGAGTGCTTCTCCTTTGACCTCCGAGAGGGTTGCCATGGAGACTGACCCGAGCTTCTCAAGAGATAAGAATCCATCAAGTCAAACCGGTCCTGGAAATCAACAGAGCGTGTCTTCCTGCGTTGCTGATGAAGGAGTTTCTTCTGCGATAAGAATGCAGAAGGGTGTTGCTATGGAGACAGGAAATAGCAGTTGGGCATCGGTGGTTGCCATGGCGAATACTGACAACACGAGTGATCAGCGTTGTGCGTCAGAGAGTGAGTGTCCGGGTAATAGATTTCGTCTAACTTTCGAAAAGGATTCCAAGGTATGTCAAGATTTTCATGATCTTTCTGAGAAAACTCTTATTTTTCATGCGTTACCACAGACTTCGTTACCTGTATATTTGCAAGCTTTGGAAGAACGAGTGCCGAGAGAGGCAATTAAAGGAATCGGTCGCAGTAAACGTGGTATATCAGTGTTGTTTATAAATTGTGCAGATTGTAAACTTGTGTTACAGCAAGGGATTTCTATAAATAATCAAATTTTGTATCCTGCTTATGCAAGTGAACGACCGATCACTGTAACTTTGTCTCCGGTGCCACTTGAGGTACCGGATTCAGCATTGATAGTTCTTCTTTCTCAGTTTAGCCGGGTGGTGGGACCAGTTCATAGAGTAATCGAAGCCCCGCAATCTTCAAATTATTGTCATGTTGGTGGGTTGAAGCGGACTCTTCGGGTTATCTTCCCGAATGAATCAGCTCTTCAGACTTGTCCAAAGGAAGTTGAAATTGTATTAGATTCTCATAGTTTCATGTTTAATATTTATACAGGAATTTTTTGTTACGCTTGCAATGAAAGAGGGCACATTCGTGCTAAATGCCCGTATGTACATAGGCCACCCTTGAGGAAGGGTCTCTCTGATTCCCATGAGGAAAGAATTGCTGAACCTGAAGATAGATCAGACTTAGAACATATTATTACACATGTCGTTGACTTGCTTCCTACCGTAGCTGAAACTTGTGAAACCCGAGTGGTGGATCCAGTTGAACCGGTAGAGAGGAGTTTATTTAACATGCCGATTTCTTTGGATCCTGGGACTCAGACAACTGAAAATATTGGTACTTTGGGTATTGCTAACTTCCAGGAATGTTCCGTAGCTTTACAGAATCTCGCAGAGATTCCAAGTGTATCTTTGACACCTAAGCGATCCAGTACTGAATCTAGTGGTGATCAGTTCAAACGTAGCAGAGCTTTTGGTCGTATTGAACCGGAATATATAAAAGATTTAGATACTTCTCTTCTTGATGATTATATGTGGTATGAAGAACGCCTAAAGCCCCCACGGTATCGTCTTCTCCTGGAACTTGTTGTATCTTGTCCTGATCTTGATGATACCTTGTGTTCTCTGCACTTCAGGGATTTTTTTGTGCCTAATAAAAAGAAATGTCCACTTACTTCGGACTTTTACAAAGACTTTAAGTCAAAGTTAAATGCTGTTGTACATCAACTAAACATTATGTTGAATTGGATAATTACGAAAAATCCTGTTCCTGAACTTTTAGACACTTATTACGACGTATATTACAAACGTATAGAGGACATTAAAGCTTACATAAAGAAACATAATGTGGTTGATGAGTTCTAATGCGTCCATTGATGTACAGAGTTTGTTTCAAATGGATTCCTTGGTGTTGGTTTCTTTTTCTTTGTCTTACAGTGCTTTTTTGAAATGTTCTTGGACTTTAATAGATATTGATCTCTGTTACCTTATGTTTTACAGTCGCGTTGCTAATTAAAGACCCAGTTTTTTTGGGTTGCTTTGTTAATACTATAATTAAATGTTTTCGATTTTATGTAACTTTTATAATTATTTTCCATTAAATCAGTTGGTTTACACCTGCAATATTGACCTTCGGAGATAATTGAGACTATACCATTTTGAAGTCATTTCGCACGGTTAAAAACGTTGAAATTTTGCTAAAAAGACACCATCTCCATTAACTCAAAAACTAAAACAGGTATTCCGGATTTAACTATAGTCTTGTTCACGTTTCTAAACTACACAAAGTTTTATAGCTTCCTTTTCCTGTTCTTAGCAGTTTTGGAGATAACTGAGTTTTTGAAGTTTTTTCGCAGATGAAAAACGCAAATTTTTTTTAGAAGAAACCATCGCCATTAACTCCAAATCTAAAACATGTATTCCGGAATTAACTACACAGTCTTGTTTGCGTTTAAAAACTACCCTAAGTGGTGCAGTTCCGTTTTCCCATTGCTATTAGTTTCCTAGACAATTAAGACTATGTCGATTTGAAGTCATTTCGCACGGTGATGAAACGCTAAAAATTTGCCAAAAATACAACATCGACAATAACTCCAAACCTAAAACAGCTATTCCGGATTAAGCTACATAGTCTTCTTTGCGTTTATAAACTACCCTGAGTGGTACAGTACGGTTTTCCTATGGCTATTAATTTCGGAGGCAATTGAGGCTATATCGTTTTGAAGTCATTTCGCTAGATCAAAAACACTGAAAATTTGCCAAAAAGACACCATCGGCAATAACTCCAATACTGAAACACCTATTCCGGATTTAACTATATAGTCTTGTTTGCGTTTATAAACTACACCAAGTTGTGCAGTACTGTTTTCCTACGGCTATTAATTTCGGAGACAATTGAGACTATATCGTTTTGAAGTCATTTTGCTAGGTCAAAAACACTGAAAATTTGCCAAAAAGACACCATCGACAATAACTCGAAAACTAAAACACCTATTCCGGATTTAACTATATAGTCTTGTTTGCGTTTATAAACTACACCAAGTGGTGCAGTACTGTTTTCCTATTGCTATTAATTTCGGAGATGTTTGAGACTATATCGATTTAAAGTCATTTCGCACGGTCATAAAACGCTAAGAATTTGCCAAAAAGACACCATCGACAATAACTCCAAACCTAAAACAGCTATTCCGGTTATAACTAAATATTCTTGTTTGCAATTACCTACCCTAAGTGGTGCAGTTCCGTTTTCCCATTGCTATTAGTTTCTGAGATAATTGGGACTACCATTTTGAAGTCATTTCGCACGGTCAAAAACGTTGAAATTTTACTTAAAAGACACCATCTCCATTAACTCCAAAACTAAAACAGGTATTCCAGATTTAACTATAGTCTTGTTCACGTTTCTAAACTACACAAAGTTTTACAGCTTCCTTTTCCTGTTCTTAGCAGTTTTAGAGATAACTGAGTTTTTGACGTTTTTTCGCAGATGAAAAATGCAATTTTTTTTTAGAAGATACCATCGCCATTAACTCCAAAACTAAAACATGTATTCCGGAAATAACTACACAGTCTTGTTTGCGCTTATAAACTACCCTGAGTGGTACAGTACGGTTTCCCTATTGCTCTTAGTTTCAGAGATAATTGAGGCTCTATCGTTTTGAAGTCATTTCGCACGGTCAAAAACGCTAAAAATTTGCAAAAAAGACACCATCGACAATAACTCCAAACCTAAAACAGCTATTCCGGTTTTACCTAAATATTCTTGTTTGCAATTTAAAACTACCCTAAGTGGTGCAGTTCCGTTTTCCCATTGCTATAAGTTTCATAGATAATTGAGACTATATCGTTTTGAAGTAATTTCTCACTGTCAAAAACGTGGAAAATTTGATAAAATGACACCATCGACAATAACTCCCAAACTAAAACAGCTATTCCGGATTAAACTACATAGTCTTGTTTGCGTTTAAAAACTACCCGAAGTGGTGCAGTACGGTTATCCCATTGCTATTAGTTTCGGAGTTAATTGAGACTATATCGTTTTAAAGTCATTTCGCAACTTCAAAAACGCTGAAAATTTGCCAAAAAGACATAATCGACAATAACTCAAATACTAAAACAGCTATTCCAGATTTACCTACATAGTCTTGTTTGCGATTATAAGCTACCCTGAGTGGTACAGTACGGTTTTCCTATTGCTATTAATTTCGGAGATAATTGAGACTATATCGATTTGAAGTCATTTTGCGCGGTCAAAAACGTTGAAAATTTGCCAAAAAGTCATAATCGACAATAACTCAAATACTAAAACAGCTATTCCAGATTTACCTACATAGTCTTGTTTGCGATTATAAGCTACCCTGAGTGGTACAGTACGGTTTTCCTATTGCTATTAATTTCGGAGATAATTGAGACTATATCGTTTTGAAGTCATTTCGCACGTTCAAAAACGTTGAAAATTTGCCAAAAAGACACCATCGACAATAACTCCAAACCTAAAACAGCTATTCCGGTTTCAACTACATAGTCTTGTTTGCGTTTATAAACTACCCGAAGTGGTGCAGTACTGTTTTGCTATTGCTATTAATTTCGGAGATAATTGAGACTATATCGATTTGAAGTCATTTTGCGCGGTCACAAAACGCTAAAAAGTTGTCAACAAGACACCATCGACAATAACTCCAAACCTAAAACAGCTATTCCGGTTTCAACTAAATATTCTTGTTTGCATTTAAAAACCACCCTAAGTGGGCAGTACCGTTTTCCTATGGCTATTAGTTTCGGAGATAATTGAGACTATCATTTTGAAGTCATTTCGCACGGTCAAAAACGTTGAAATTTTGCTAAAACGACACCATCTCCATTAACTCAAAAACTAAAACAGGTATTCCGGATTTAACTATAGTCTTGTTCACGTTTCTAAACTACACAAAGTTTTATAGCTTCATTTTCCTGTTCTTAGCAGTTTTGGAGATAACTGAGTTTTTGAAGTTTTTTCGCAGATGAAAAACGCACTTTTTTTTTTAGAAGTTACCATCGCCATTAACTTCAAATCTAAAACATGTGTTCCGGAATTAACTAGACAGTCTTGTTTGCGTTTAAAAACTACCGTAAGTGGTGCAGTTCCGTTTTCCCATTGCTATTAGTTTCCAAGATAATTGAGACTATATCGTTTTGAATTAATTTCGCACCTTCAAAAACGCTGAAAATTTGCCAAAAAGACACCATCGACAATAACTCCAAACCTAAAACAGCTATTCGGTATTTAACTACATAGCCTTGTTTGCATTTAAAAACTACCCTAAGTGGTGTAGTTTGTTTTCCTATTGCTATTAGTTCCTGAGATAATTGAGACTATATGGTTTTGAAGTCATTTCGCACCGTCAAAAACGCTTACATTTTGCTAATAAGACACCATCGACAATAACCCCAAAACTAACACAGTATTCCGGATTTAACTACGTAGTCTTGTTTGCGTTTAAAAAGTACCCGCAGTGGTTCCGTACGGTTTTCTCATTGCTATTAGTTTCGGAGTTAATTGAGAATATGTCGTTGTCAAGTCATTTCGCACGTTCAAAAACGCTGAAAATTTGTCAAAAAGACACCATTGACAATCACTCAAATACAAAATCAGCTCTTCCAGATTTACCTACATAGTCTTGTTTGGGTTTATAAACTACCCTGAGTGGTGCAGTACGGTTTTCCTATTGCTATTAATTTCGGAGACAATTGAGACTATATCGTTTTGAAGTCATTTCGCACGGACATAAAACGCTAAAAATTTGCCAAAAAGACACCATCGACAATAACTCCAAACCTAAAACAGCTATTCCGGTTTTAACTAAATATTCTTGTTTGTAATTAACTACCCTAATTGGTGCAGTTCCGTTTTCCCATTGCTATTAGTTTCATAGATAATTGAGACTATATCGTTTTGAAGTAATTTCGCACCTTCAAAAACGCTAAAAATTTGTCAAAAAGACACCATCGACAATAACTCCAAACCTAAAAGAACTATTCCGGATTTAACTACATAGCCTTGTTTGCATTTAAAAACTACCCTAAGAGGGGCAGTGCCGTTTTCCTATTGCTATTAGTTTCTGAGATAATTGGGACTACCATTTTGAAGTCATTTCGCACGGTCAAAAACGTTGAAATTTTACTTAAAAGACACCATCTCCATTAACTCCAAAACTAAAACATGTATTCCGGAATTAACTACTCAGTCTTGTTTGCGTTTATAAACTACACTAAGTGGTTCAGTGTCGTTTTCCTATTGCTATTAGTTCCGGAGATAATTGAGACTACTATACTGTGCAAATTAATTGGGATAAAGTAAAAAATCCCTCATTTTCCCAAACCTATGCCTTTATATCATTCTATGCCTTGATATACACTCAGAAATGCCTGTATTAGTATGAAGTATGTCCTGCTGTAACAGAAATTACCTCTTGAATTCGTTTTGGCATTGAGTCCACTAGATGAGTGCACATATTTTCGACTTCATAATCGTGGAACCACACTTTTATAGCATTCGTTATCATGTGTTCTTTGGTTGTACAGTCCATTTTACCTAAATGTCTCTTCAAAATATTCCACACGTTTTCTATGGGATTTAAGTCTGATGAATTTCCAGACCAGTCAAGCAAATGAATTTGATTTTCCAGCATGAAATTCTTGACCAATTTCGAATTGTGACATGGGGCCAAGTCATGATTAAATGTTCCGTCAAAAGTTTGCAAGAATGGAACAATCCTACGTTGTAATATTTCTACATACTTGGTTGAATTCATCATACCTTGAACAGGAACTAAGCTTCCTGTGCCATTTGATGTGAAAAAACCCCAAACATCTGTTTCAGACGGTGTTTTACAGTTTGTTTGACATGCGCAGGTCTTAAGGGTTCACAGTTGCTTCATCAAACGACATTTGCTTGGTACCCCTGCACAAATAAAGGAGTTTCATCACTGAATATTACCTTTTTCTACTCGTCAGCAGTCCATGCTTTATATTTTTTGGCCCATGCTAAAGGTTTTATCTTCATTTTCGCATTAAAATACTGTTTTTTCGTTAGTCTTCTTTCCTTCTGGCGAACTTCCAGATGCCTACGGCGTACAGTTGAATCACTAACAACACAACCATTAGCCAATAAATCTATTTCAAATTTGAAAGTCGGTGCTTGTTTTTTTCTTTTTTTTTTTGGATTCATTTTTATATTTCTGATTAGATATTTATCGGTTAGTGGAGTTCTTTTTCGTTTTCTTCCACATTTACCTCTCCTTTTTTGGAGACGAGGATCCAGATGCATTGCATCACGTAAGCAGTTTTGATGCACTTGATTTGCCTATACCAACTGCAGTTGCGATATCTCTCATTGTCATAGAAGTGTGATCCTTCAGAGCAATTATTTTTGCACACTTCCTTGGGGAAAAATTCATTTTTCAATACTCGAAAGCAACACGTACTCACAGAGAGCAAAAAATAACATCTACTTGTCACACACGAAAGCTCACAACTGAAGCTGAAGTGCCTATTTCCTGTTTAAAACCGGTCAAACCACATTCTTACTATCAAGTTCTAAGAGTCACACCACCTCACAACTGATAACACCAGTTTATGTGGGTTTCCAACATCAACTATCCATCACACTACAATTTCAAGAATAAAATAGCTTGTCCCAATTAATTTGCACGCTCTAGTATATGTTTTTGCCGTCATTTCGCAAGGTCGAAAACCCTGAAATTTTGCAAAAAAGACACCATCGACAATAACTCCAAAAGTAAATAAGGTATTCCAGAATTAACTACACAGTCTTTCTTGTTTGCGTTTATAAGCTACACGAAGTGGTGTAGTATGATTTTCCTATTGCTATTAATTCGGGAGATAATTTAGACTTTTTGGTTTTGAAGTCATTTCTCACCGTCAAAAACGCTGAAAATTTGACAAAAAGACACCATCGACAATAACTCCAAAACTAAAACAGCTGTTCCGGATTTAACTACGTAGTCTTGCTTGCGTTTAAAAAGTACCCGAAGTGATGCCGTACGGTTTTCCCATTGCTATTAGTTTCGGAGTTAATTGAGAATATGTCGATGTCAAGTCATTTCGCACGTTCAAAAACACTGAAAATTTGCCAAAAGGACACCATCGACAATCACTCAAATACAAAAACAGCTATTCCAGATTTACCTACATAGTCTTGTTTGGGTTTATAAACTACCCTGAGTGGTACAGTACGGTTTTCCCATTGCTATTGGTTTCGGAGATAATTGAGACTGTATCGTTTTGAAGTCATTTCGCACGTTCAAAAACGCTGAAAATTTGCCAAAAAGACACCATCGACAATAACTCCAAACCTAAAACAGCTATTCCGGATTTACCTACATAGCCTTGTTTGCGTTTATAAACTACCTTAAGTGGTGCATTACGGTTTCCTATGGCTATTAGTTTCGGAGACAATTGACACCATATCGTTTTGAAGTCATTTCTCACTGTCAAAAACACTGGAAATTTAATAAAAAGGCACCATCGACAATAACTCCTGAACTAAAACAGCTATTCCGGATTTAACTACATAGTCTTCTTTGCGTTTAAAAAGTACCCGAAGTTGTGCAGTACGGTTTTCACATTGCTATTAGTTTCAGAGTTAAATGAGACTATATCGTTGTCAAGTCATTTTGCACGATCCAAAACGCTTAAAATTAGACAAAAAGACACCATGGACAATAACTCCAAAACTAAACCAGCTATTCCGGATTTAACTACACAGTCTTGTTTGCGCTTATAAACTACCCTGAGTGGTACAGTGCGGTTTTCCAATTGCTATTAGTTTCGGAGATAATTGAGGCTCTATTGTTTTGAAGTCATTTCCCACCTTCAAAAACGCTGAAAATTTGCCAAAAAGACATAATCGACAATAACTCAAATACTAAAACAGCTATTCCAGATTTACCTACATATTCTTGTTTGCGATTATAAACTACCCTGAGTGGCACAGTACGGTTTTCCTATTGCTATTAGTTTCGGAGATAATTGAGACTATACCATTTTGAAGTCATTTCGCACGGTTAAAAACGTTGAAATTTTGCTAAAAAGACACCATCTCCATTAACTCAAAATCTAAAACAGGTATTCCGGATTTAACTATAGTCTTGTTCACGTTTCTAAACTACACAAAGTTTTATAGCTTCCTTTTCCTGTTCTTAGCAGTTTTGGAGATAACTGAGTTTTTGAAGTTTTTTCGCAGATGAAAAACGCAAATTTTTTTTAGAAGAAACCATCGCCATTAACTCCAAATCTAAAACATGTATTCCGGAATTAACTACACAGTCTTGTTTGCGTTTAAAAACTACCCTAAGTGGTGCAGTTCCGTTTTCCCATTGCTATTAGTTTCCTAGACAATTAAGACTATGTCGATTTGAAGTCATTTCGCACGGTGATGAAACGCTAAAAATTTGCCAAAAATACAACATCGACAATAACTCCAAACCTAAAACAGCTATTCCGGATTAAGCTACATAGTCTTCTTTGCGTTTATAAACTACCCTGAGTGGTACAGTACGGTTTTCCTATGGCTATTAATTTCGGAGGCAATTGAGACTATATCGTTTTGAAGTCATTTCGCTAGATCAAAAACACTGAAAATTTGCCAAAAAGACACCATCGGCAATAACTCCAATACTGAAACACCTATTCCGGATTTAACTATATAGTCTTGTTTGCGTTTATAAACTACACCAAGTTGTGCAGTACTGTTTTCCTATATCTATTAATTTCGGAGACAATTGAGACTATATCGTTTTGAAGTCATTTTGCTAGGTCAAAAACAACTGAAAATTTGCCAAAAAGACACCATCGACAATAACTCGAAAACTAAAACACCTATTCCGGATTTAACTATATAGTCTTGTTTGCGTTTATAAACTACACCAAGTGGTGCAGTACTGTTTTCCTATTGCTATTAATTTCGGAGATATTTGAGACTATATCGATTTAAAGTCATTTCGCACGGTCATAAAACGCTAAGAATTTGCCAAAAAGACACCATCGACAATAACTCCAAACCTAAAACAGCTATTCCGGTTATAACTAAATATTCTTGTTTGCAATTACCTACCCTAAGTGGTGCAGTTCCGTTTTCCCATTGCTATTAGTTTCTGAGATAATTGGGACTACCATTTTGAAGTCATTTCGCACGGTCAAAAACGTTGAAATTTTACTTAAAAGACACCATCTCCATTAACTCCAAAACTAAAACAGGTATTCCAGATTTAACTATAGTCTTGTTCACGTTTCTAAACTACACAAAGTTTTACAGCTTCCTTTTCCTGTTCTTAGCAGTTTTGGAGATAACTGAGTTTTTGACGTTTTTTCGCAGATGAAAAATGCAATTTTTTTTAGAAGATACCATCGCCATTAACTCCAAAACTAAAACATGTATTCCGGAAATAACTACACAGTCTTGTTTGCGCTTATAAACTACCCTGAGTGGTACAGTACGGTTTCCCTATTGCTCTTAGTTTCAGAGATAATTGAGGCTCTATCGTTTTGAAGTCATTTCGCACGGTCAAAAACGCTAAAAATTTGCCAAAAAGACACCATCGACAATAACTCCAAACCTAAAACAGCTATTCCGGTTTTACCTAAATATTCTTGTTTGCAATTTAAAACTACCCTAAATGGTGCAGTTCCGTTTTCCCATTACTATAAGTTTCATAGATAATTGAGACTATATCGTTTTGAAGTAATTTCTCACGGTCAAAAACGTGGAAAATTTGATAAAATGACACCATCGACAATAACTCCCAAACTAAAACAGCTATTCCGGATTAAACTACATAGTCTTGTTTGCGTTTAAAAACTACCCGAAGTGGTGCAGTACGGTTTTCCCATTGCTATTAGTTTCGGAGTTAATTGAGACTATATCGTTTTAAAGTCATTTCGCAACTTCAAAAACGCTGAAAATTTGCCAAAAAGACATAATCGACAATAACTCAAATACTAAAACAGCTATTCCAGATTTACCTACATAGTCTTGTTTGCGATTATAAGCTACCCTGAGTGGTACAGTACGGTTTTCCTATTGCTATTAATTTCGGAGATAATTGAGACTATATCGATTTGAAGTCATTTTGCGCGGTCAAAAACGTTGAAAATTTGCCAAAAAGACATAATCGACAATAACTCAAATACTAAAACAGCTATTCCAGATTTACCTACATAGTCTTGTTTGCGATTATAAGCTACCCTGAGTGGTACAGTACGGTTTTCCTATTGCTATTAATTTCGGAGATGATTGAGACTATATCGTTTTGAAGTCATTTCGCACGTTCAAAAACGTTGAAAATTTGCCAAAAAGACACCATCGACAATAACTCCAAACCTAAAACAGCTATTCCGGTTTCAACTAAATATTCTTGTTTGCATTTAAAAACCACCCTAAGTGGGGCAGTACCGTTTTCCTATGGCTATTAGTTTCGGAGATAATTGAGACTATCATTTTGAAGTCATTTCGCACGGTCAAAAACGTTGAAATTTTGCTAAAACGACACCATCTCCATTAACTCAAAAACTAAAACAGGTATTCCGGATTTAACTATAGTCTTGTTCACGTTTCTAAACTACACAAAGTTTTATAGCTTCATTTTCCTGTTCTTAGCAGTTTTGGAGATAACTGAGTTTTTGAAGTTTTTTCGCAGATGAAAAACGCACTTTTTTTTTAGAAGTTACCATCGCCATTAACTTCAAATCTAAAACATGTGTTCCGGAATTAACTAGACAGTCTTGTTTGCGTTTAAAAACTACCGTAAGTGGTGCAGTTCCGTTTTCCCATTGCTATTAGTTTCCAAGATAATGGAGACTATATCGTTTTGAATTCATTTCGCACCTTCAAAAACGCTAAAAATTTGCCAAAAACACATAATCGACAATAACACCAAACCTAAAACAGCTATTCCGGTTTTAACTAAATATTCTTGTTTGCAATTAACTACCCTAAGTGGTGCAGTTCCGTTTCCCCATTGCTATTAGTTTCATAGATAATTGAGACTATATCGTTTTGAATTCATTTCGCACCTTCAAAAACGCTGAAAATTTGCCAAAAAGACAATATCGACAATAACTCCAAACCTAAAACAGCTATTCGGGATTTAACTACATAGCCTTGTTTGCATTTAAAAACTACCCTAAGTGGTGTAGTTTGTTTTCCTATTGCTATTAGTTCCTGAGATAATTGAGACTATATGGTTTTGAAGTCATTTCGCACCGTCAAAAACGCTTACATTTTGCTAATAAGACACCATCGACAATAACCCCAAAACTAACACAGTATTCCGGATTTAACTACGTAGTCTTGTTTGCGTTTAAAAAGTACCCGAAGTGGTTCCGTACGGTTTTCTCATTGCTATTAGTTTCGGAGTTAATTGAGAATATGTCGTTGTCAAGTCATTTCGCACGTTCAAAAACGCTGAAAATTTGTCAAAAAGACACCATTGACAATCACTCAAATACAAAATCAGCTCTTCCAGAGTTACCTACATAGTCTTGTTTGGGTTTATAAACTACCCTGAGTGGTGCAGTACGGTTTTCCTATGGCTATTAATTTCGGAGACAATTGAGACTATATCGTTTTGAAGTCATTTCGCTAGGTCAAAAACACTGAAAATTTGCCAAAAAGACACCATCGACAATAACTCCAAAACTAAAACACCTATTCCGGATTAACCTACATAGTCTTGTTTGCGTTTATAAACTACCCCAAGGGGTGCAGTACTGTTTTCCTATTGCTATTAATTTCGGAGATAATTGAGACTATATCGATTTGAAGTCATTTCGCACGGACATAAAACGCTAAACATTTGCCAAAAAGACACCATCGACAGTAACTCCAAACCTAAAACAGCTATTCCGGTTTTAACTAAATATTCTTGTTTGCAATTAACTACCCTAATTGGTGCAGTTCCGTTTTCCCATTGCTATTAGTTTCATAGATAATTGAGACTATATCGTTTTGAAGTCATTTCTCACGGTCAAAAACGCTGAAAATTTGATAAAAATACAGCATCGACAATAACTCCAAAATTAAACACCTAATCCGGATTTAACTACATAGCCTTGTTTGCATTTAAAGACTACCCTAAGTGGTGCAGTGCCGTTTTCCTATTGCTATTAGTTTCTGAGATAATTGGGACTACCATTTTGAAGTCATTTCGCACGGTCAAAAACGTTGACATTTTACTTAAAAGATACCATCGCCATTAACTCCAAAACAAAAACATGTATTCCGGAATTAACTACACAGTCTTGTTTGCGTTTATAAACTACACTAAGTGGTTCAGTGTCGTTTTCTTGTTGCTATTAGTTCCAGGGATACTTGAGACTACTATACTGTGCAAATTAATTGGGATAAAGTAAAAAATCCCTCATTTTTCCAAACCTATGCCTTTATATCATTCTATGCCTTGATATACACTCATAAATGCCTGTATTAGTATGCTGTAACAGAAATGACCTCTTGAATTCGTTTTGGCATTGACTCCACTAGATGAGTGCACATATTTTCGACTTCATAATCGTGGAACCACACTTTTATAGCATTCGTTATCATGTGTTCTTTGGTTGTACAGTCCATTTTACCTAAATGTCTCTTCAAAATATTCCACACGTTTTCTATGGGATTTAAGTCTGATGAATTTCCAGACCAGTCAAGCAAATGAATTTGATTTTCCAGCATGAAATTCTTGACCAATTTCGAATTGTGACATGGGGCCAAGTCATGATGAAATGTTCCGTTAAACGTTTGCAAGAATGGAACAATCCTACGTTGTAATATTTCTACATACTTGGCTGAATTCATCCTACCTTGAACAGGAACTAAGCTTCCTGTGCCATTTGATGTGAAAAAACCCCAAACATCTGTTTCAGACGGTGTTTTACAGTTTGTTTGACATGCGCAGGTCTTAAGGGTTCACAGTTGCTTCATCAAACGACATTTGCTTGGTACCCCTGCACAAATAAAGGAGTTTCATCACTGAATATTACCTTTTTCTACTCGTCAGCAGTCCATGCTTTATATTTTTTGGCCCATGCTAAAGGTTTTATCTTCATTTTCGCATTAAAATACTGTTTTTTCGTTAGTCTTCTTTCCTTCTGGCGAACTTCCAGATGCCTACGGCGTACAGTTGAATCACTAACAACACAACCATTAGCCAATAAATCTATTTGAAATTTGAAAGTCGGTGCTTGTTTTTTTCTTTTTTTTTTTTTTGGATTCATTTTTATATTTCTGATTAGATATTTATCGGTTAGTGGAGTTCTTTTTCGTTTTCTTCCACATTTACCTCTCCTTTTTTGGAGACGAGGATCCAGATGCATTGCATCACGTAAGCAGTTTTGATGCACTTGATTTGCCTATACCAACTGCAGTTGCGATATCTCTCATTGTCATAGAAGTGTGATCCTTCAGAGCAATTATTTTTGCACACTTCCTTGGGGAAAAATTCATTTTTCAATACTCGAAAGCAACACGTACTCACAGAGAGCAAAAAATAACATCTACTTGTCACACACGAAAGCTCACAACTGAAGCTGAAGTGCCTATTTCCTGTTTAAAACCGGTCAAACCACATTCTTACTATCAAGTTCTAAGAGTCACACCACCTCACAACTGATAACACCAGTTTATGTGGGTTTCCAACATCAACTATCCATCACACTACAATTTCAAGAATAAAATAGCTTGTCCCAATTAATTTGCACGCTCTAGTATATGTTTTTGCCGTCATTTCGCAAGGTCGAAAACCCTGAAATTTTGCAAAAAAGACACCATCGACAATAACTCCAAAAGTAAATAAGGTATTCCAGAATTAACTACACAGTCTTTCTTGTTTGCGTTTATAAGCTACACGAAGTGGTGTAGTATGATTTTCCTATTGCTATTAATTCGGGAGATAATTTAGACTTTTTGGTTTTGAAGTCATTTCTCACCGTCAAAAACGCTGAAAATTTGACAAAAAGACACCATCGACAATAACTCCAAAACTAAAACAGCTGTTCCGGATTTAACTACGTAGTCTTGCTTGCGTTTAAAAAGTACCCGAAGTGATGCCGTACGGTTTTCCCATTGTTATTAGTTTCGGAGTTAATTGAGAATATGTCGATGTCAAGTCATTTCGCACGTTCAAAAACACTGAAAATTTGCCAAAAGGACACCATCGACAATCACTCAAATACAAAAACAGCTATTCCAGATTTACCTACATAGTCTTGTTTGGGTTTATAAACTACCCTGAGTGGTACAGTACGGTTTTCCCATTGCTATTGGTTTCGGAGATAATTGAGACTGTATCGTTTTGAAGTCATTTCGCACGTTCAAAAACGCTGAAAATTTGCCAAAAAGACACCATCGACAATAACTCCAAACCTAAAACAGCTATTCCGGATTTACCTACATAGCCTTGTTTGCGTTTATAAACTACCTTAAGTGGTGCATTACGGTTTCCTATGGCTATTAGTTTCGGAGACAATTGACACCATATCGTTTTGAAGTCATTTCTCACTGTCAAAAACACTGGAAATTTAATAAAAAGGCACCATCGACAATAACTCCTGAACTAAAACAGCTATTCCGGATTTAACTACATAGTCTTGTTTGCGTTTAAAAAGTACCCGAAGTTGTGCAGTACGGTTTTCACATTGCTATTAGTTTCAGAGTTAAATGAGACTATATCGTTGTCAAGTCATTTTGCACGGTCCAAAACGCTTAAAATTAGACAAAAAGACACCATGGACAATAACTCCAAAACTAAACCAGCTATTCCGGATTTAACTACACAGTCTTGTTTGCGCTTATAAACTACCCTGAGTGGTACAGTGCGGTTTTCCAATTGCTATTAGTTTCGGAGATAATTGAGGCTCTATTGTTTTGAAGTCATTTCCCACCTTCAAAAACGCTGAAAATTTGCCAAAAAGACATAATCGACAATAACTCAAATACTAAAACAGCTATTCCAGATTTACCTACATATTCTTGTTTGCGATTATAAACTACCCTGAGTGGCACAGTACGGTTTTCCTATTGCTATTAGTTTCGGAGATAATTGAGACTATACCATTTTGAAGTCATTTCGCACGGTTAAAAACGTTGAAATTTTGCTAAAAAGACACCATCTCCATTAACTCAAAATCTAAAACAGGTATTCCGGATTTAACTATAGTCTTGTTCACGTTTCTAAACTACACAAAGTTTTATAGCTTCCTTTTCCTGTTCTTAGCAGTTTTGGAGATAACTGAGTTTTTGAAGTTTTTTCGCAGATGAAAAACGCAAATTTTTTTAGAAGAAACCATCGCCATTAACTCCAAATCTAAAACATGTATTCCGGAATTAACTACACAGTCTTGTTTGCGTTTAAAAACTACCCTAAGTGGTGCAGTTCCGTTTTCCCATTGCTATTAGTTTCCTAGACAATTAAGACTATGTCGATTTGAAGTCATTTCGCACGGTGATGAAACGCTAAAAATTTGCCAAAAATACAACATCGACAATAACTCCAAACCTAAAACAGCTATTCCGGATTAAGCTACATAGTCTTCTTTGCGTTTATAAACTACCCTGAGTGGTACAGTACGGTTTTCCTATGGCTATTAATTTCGGAGGCAATTGAGACTATATCGTTTTGAAGTCATTTCGCTAGATCAAAAACACTGAAAATTTGCCAAAAAGACACCATCGGCAATAACTCCAATACTGAAACACCTATTCCGGATTTAACTATATAGTCTTGTTTGCGTTTATAAACTACACCAAGTTGTGCAGTACTGTTTTCCTATATCTATTAATTTCGGAGACAATTGAGACTATATCGTTTTGAAGTCATTTTGCTAGGTCAAAAACACTGAAAATTTGCCAAAAAGACACCATCGACAATAACTCGAAAACTAAAACACCTATTCCGGATTTAACTATATAGTCTTGTTTGCGTTTATAAACTACACCAAGTGGTGCAGTACTGTTTTCCTATTGCTATTAATTTCGGAGATATTTGAGACTATATCGATTTAAAGTCATTTCGCACGGTCATAAAACGCTAAGAATTTGCCAAAAAGACACCATCGACAATAACTCCAAACCTAAAACAGCTATTCCGGTTATAACTAAATATTCTTGTTTGCAATTACCTACCCTAAGTGGTGCAGTTCCGTTTTCCCATTGCTATTAGTTTCTGAGATAATTGGGACTACCATTTTGAAGTCATTTCGCACGGTCAAAAACGTTGAAATTTTACTTAAAAGACACCATCTCCATTAACTCCAAAACTAAAACAGGTATTCCAGATTTAACTATAGTCTTGTTCACGTTTCTAAACTACACAAAGTTTTACAGCTTCCTTTTCCTGTTCTTAGCAGTTTTGGAGATAACTGAGTTTTTGACGTTTTTTCGCAGATGAAAAATGCAATTTTTTTTTAGAAGATACCATCGCCATTAACTCCAAAACTAAAACATGTATTCCGGAAATAACTACACAGTCTTGTTTGCGCTTATAAACTACCCTGAGTGGTACAGTACGGTTTCCCTATTGCTCTTAGTTTCAGAGATAATTGAGGCTCTATCGTTTTGAAGTCATTTCGCACTGTCAAAAACGCTAAAAATTTGCCAAAAAGACACCATCGACAATAACTCCAAACCTAAAACAGCTATTCCGGTTTTACCTAAATATTCTTGTTTGCAATTTAAAACTACCCTAAGTGGTGCAGTTCCGTTTTCCCATTACTATAAGTTTCATAGATAATTGAGACTATATCGTTTTGAAGTAATTTCTCACGGTCAAAAACGTGGAAAATTTGATAAAATGACACCATCGACAATAACTCCCAAACTAAAACAGCTATTCCGGATTAAACTACATAGTCTTGTTTGCGTTTAAAAACTACCCGAAGTGGTGCAGTACGGTTTTCCCATTGCTATTAGTTTCGGAGTTAATTGAGACTATATCGTTTTAAAGTCATTTCGCAACTTCAAAAACGCTGAAAATTTGCCAAAAAGACATAATCGACAATAACTCAAATACTAAAACAGCTATTCCAGATTTACCTACATAGTCTTGTTTGCGATTATAAGCTACCCTGAGTGGTACAGTACGGTTTTCCTATTGCTATTAATTTCGGAGATAATTGAGACTATATCGATTTGAAGTCATTTTGCGCGGTCAAAAACGTTGAAAATTTGCCAAAAAGACATAATCGACAATAACTCAAATACTAAAACAGCTATTCCAGATTTACCTACATAGTCTTGTTTGCGATTATAAGCTACCCTGAGTGGTACAGTACGGTTTTCCTATTGCTATTAATTTCGGAGATGATTGAGACTATATCGTTTTGAAGTCATTTCGCACGTTCAAAAACGTTGAAAATTTGCCAAAAAGACACCATCGACAATAACTCCAAACCTAAAACAGCTATTCCGGTTTCAACTAAATATTCTTGTTTGCATTTAAAAACCACCCTAAGTGGGGCAGTACCGTTTTCCTATGGCTATTAGTTTCGGAGATAATTGAGACTATCATTTTGAAGTCATTTCGCACGGTCAAAAACGTTGAAATTTTGCTAAAACGACACCATCTCCATTAACTCAAAAACTAAAACAGGTATTCCGGATTTAACTATAGTCTTGTTCACGTTTCTAAACTACACAAAGTTTTATAGCTTCATTTTCCTGTTCTTAGCAGTTTTGGAGATAACTGAGTTTTTGAAGTTTTTTCGCAGATGAAAAACGCACTTTTTTTTAGAAGTTACCATCGCCATTAACTTCAAATCTAAAACATGTGTTCCGGAATTAACTAGACAGTCTTGTTTGCGTTTAAAAACTACCGTAAGTGGTGCAGTTCCGTTTTCCCATTGCTATTAGTTTCCAAGATAATGGAGACTATATCGTTTTGAATTCATTTCGCACCTTCAAAAACGCTAAAAATTTGCCAAAAACACATAATCGACAATAACACCAAACCTAAAACAGCTATTCCGGTTTTAACTAAATATTCTTGTTTGCAATTAACTACCCTAAGTGGTGCAGTTCCGTTTCCCCATTGCTATTAGTTTCATAGATAATTGAGACTATATCGTTTTGAATTCATTTCGCACCTTCAAAAACGCTGAAAATTTTCCAAAAAGACAATATCGACAATAACTCCAAACCTAAAACAGCTATTCGGGATTTAACTACATAGCCTTGTTTGCATTTAAAAACTACCCTAAGTGGTGTAGTTTGTTTTCCTATTGCTATTAGTTCCTGAGATAATTGAGACTATATGGTTTTGAAGTCATTTCGCACCGTCAAAAACGCTTACATTTTGCTAATAAGACACCATCGACAATAACCCCAAAACTAACACAGTATTCCGGATTTAACTACGTAGTCTTGTTTGCGTTTAAAAAGTACCCGAAGTGGTTCCGTACGGTTTTCTCATTGCTATTAGTTTCGGAGTTAATTGAGAATATGTCGTTGTCAAGTCATTTCGCACGTTCAAAAACGCTGAAAATTTGTCAAAAAGACACCATTGACAATCACTCAAATACAAAATCAGCTCTTCCAGAGTTACCTACATAGTCTTGTTTGGGTTTATAAACTACCCTGAGTGGTGCAGTACGGTTTTCCTATGGCTATTAATTTCGGAGACAATTGAGACTATATCGTTTTGAAGTCATTTCGCTAGGTCAAAAACACTGAAAATTTGCCAAAAAGACACCATCGACAATAACTCCAAAACTAAAACACCTATTCCGGATTAACCTACATAGTCTTGTTCGCGTTTATAAACTACCCCAAGTGGTGCAGTACTGTTTTCCTATTGCTATTAATTTCGGAGATAATTGAGACTATATCGATTTGAAGTCATTTCGCACGGACATAAAACGCTAAACATTTGCCAAAAAGACACCATCGACAATAACTCCAAACCTAAAACAGCTATTCCGGTTTTAACTAAATATTCTTGTTTGCAATTAACTACCCTAATTGGTGCAGTTCCGTTTTCCCATTGCTATTAGTTTCATAGATAATTGAGACTATATCGTTTTGAAGTCATTTCTCACGGTCAAAAACGCTGAAAATTTGATAAAAATACAGCATCGACAATAACTCCAAAATTAAACACCTAATCCGGATTTAACTACATAGCCTTGTTTGCATTTAAAGACTACCCTAAGTGGTGCAGTGCCGTTTTCCTATTGCTATTAGTTTCTGAGATAATTGGGACTACCATTTTGAAGTCATTTCGCACGGTCAAAAACGTTGACATTTTACTTAAAAGATACCATCGCCATTAACTCCAAAACAAAAACATGTATTCCGGAATTAACTACACAGTCTTGTTTGCGTTTATAAACTACACTAAGTGGTTCAGTGTCGTTTTCTTGTTGCTATTAGTTCCAGGGATACTTGAGACTACTATACTGTGCAAATTAATTGGGATAAAGTAAAAATCCCTCATTTTTCCAAACCTATGCCTTTATATCATTCTATGCCTTGATATACACTCATAAATGCCTGTATTAGTATGCTGTAACAGAAATGACCTCTTGAATTCGTTTTGGCATTGACTCCACTAGATGAGTGCACATATTTTCGACTTCATAATCGTGGAACCACACTTTTATAGCATTCGTTATCATGTGTTCTTTGGTTGTACAGTCCATTTTACCTAAATGTCTCTTCAAAATATTCCACACGTTTTCTATGGGATTTAAGTCTGATGAATTTCCAGACCAGTCAAGCAAATGAATTTGATTTTCCAGCATGAAATTCTTGACCAATTTCGAATTGTGACATGGGGCCAAGTCATGATGAAATGTTCCGTTAAACGTTTGCAAGAATGGAACAATCCTACGTTGTAATATTTCTACATACTTGGCTGAATTCATCCTACCTTGAACAGGAACTAAGCTTCCTGTGCCATTTGATGTGAAAAAACCCCAAAACATCTGTTTCAGACGGTGTTTTACAGTTTGTTTGACATGCTCAGGTCTTAAGGGTTCACAGTTGATTCATCAAACGACATTTGCTAGGTAACCCTGCACAAATAAAGGAGTTTCATCACTGAATATTACCTTTTTCTACTCGTCAGCAGTCCATGATTTATATTTTTTGGCTCATGCTAAACGTTTTAACTTCATTTTCGCATTAAAATATTGTTTTTTCGTTAGTCTTCTTTCCTTCCGGCGAACTTCCAGATGCCTACGGCGTACAGTTGAATCACTAACAACACAATCATTAGCCAATAAATCTATTTGAAATTTGAAAGTCGGTGTTTGTTTTTTTCTTTTTTTTTTTTTTTTTGGATTCATTTTACTATTTCTGATTAGATATTTATCGGTTCGTGGAGTTGTTTCTCGTCTTCTTCCACATTTACCTCTCCTTTTTTGGAGACGAGGATCCAGATGCATTGCCTCACGTAAGCAGTTTTGATGCACTTGATTTGCCTACATCAACTGCAGTTGCGTTATCTCTCACTGTCATAGAAGTGTGATCCTTCAGAGCAATTATTTTTGCACGCTTCCTTGGGGAAATATTCATTTTTCAATACTCGAAAGCAACACGTACTCACAGAGAGCAAAAAATAATATCTACTTGTCACACACGAAAGCTCACAACTGAAGCTGAAGTGCCTATTTCCTGTTTAAAACCGGTCAAACCACATTCTTACTATCAAGTTCTAAGAGTCACACCACCTCACAACTGATAACACCAGTTTATGTGGGTTTCCAACATCAACTGGCGATCACATTACAATTCCGAGAATAAAATAGCTTGTCCTAATTAATTTGCACGCTATAGTATATGTTTTTGCAGTCATTTCGCAAGGTCGAAAACGCTGAAATTTTGCTAAAAAGACACCATCGACAATAACCCCAAAACTAAAACAGGTATTCCGGATACAAAGTCTTGTTTGCGTTTATGAACTACACTAAGTGGTGCAGTATCGTTTTCTTGTTCTTAGCAGTTTTGGAGTTAATTGAGACTGTACGTTTTTGAAGTCGTTTCGCACGTTCAAAAACGCTGAAAATTTGCCAAAAAGACACCATCGACAATAACTCCAAACCTAAAACAGCTATTCCGGATTTACCTACATAGCCTTGTTTGCGTTTAGAAACTACCTTAAGTGGTGCATTACGGTTTTCCTATGGCTATTAGTTTCGGAGACAATTGACACCATATCGTTTTGAAGTCATTTCTCACTGTCAAAAACACTGGAAATTTGATAAAAAGACACCATCGACAATAACTCCTGAACTAAAACAGCTATTCCGGATTTAACTACATAGTCTTGTTTGCGTTTAAAAAGTACCCGAAGTTGTGCAGTACGGTTTTCACATTGCTATTAGTTTCAGAGTTAATTGAGACTATATCGTTGTCAAGTCATTTTGCACGGTCCAAAACGCTTAAAATTAGACAAAAAGACACCATCGACAATAACTCCAAAACTAAACCAGCTATTCCGGATTTAACTACACAGTCTTGTTTGCGCTTATAAACTACCCTGAGTGGTACAGTGCGGTTTTCCAATTGCTATTAGTTTCGGAGATAATTGAGGCTCTATTGTTTTGAAGTCATTTCCCACCTTCAAAAACGTTGAAAATTTGGCAAAAACACATAATCGACAATAACTCAAATACTAAAACAGCTATTCCAGATTTACCTACATATTCTTGTTTGCGATTATAAACTACCCTGAGTGGCACAGTACGGTTTTCCTATTGCTATTAGTTTCGGAGATAATTGAGACTATCATTTTGAAGTCATTTCGCACGGTCAAAAACGTTGAAATTTTGCTAAAACGACACCATCTCCATTAACTCAAAAACTAAAACAGGTATTCCGGATTGAACTATAGTCTTGTTCACGTTTCTAAACTACACAAAGTTTTATAGCTTCCTTTTCCTGTTCTTAGCAGTTTTGGAGATAACTGAGTTTTTGAAGTTTTTTCGCAGATGAAAAACGCAAATTTTTTTTAGAAGAAACCATCGCCATTAACTCCAAATCTAAAACATGTATTCCGGAATTAACTACACAGTCTGGGTTTGCGTTTAAAAACTACCCTAAGTGGTGCAGTTCCGTTTTCCCATTGCTATTAGTTTCCTAGACAATTAAGACTATGTCGATTTGAAGTCATTTCGCACGGTGATGAAACGCTAAAAATTTGCCAAAAATACAACATCGACAATAACTCCAAACCTAAAACAGCTATTCCGGATTAAGCTACATAGTCTTCTTTGCGTTTATAAACTACCCTGAGTGGTACAGTACGGTTTTCCTATGGCTATTAATTTCGGAGGCAATTGAGACTATATCGTTTTGAAGTCATTTCGCTAGATCAAAAACACTGAAAATTTGCCAAAAAGACACCATCGGCAATAACTCCAATACTGAAACACCTATTCCGGATTTAACTATATAGTCTTGTTTGCGTTTATAAACTACACCAAGTTGTGCAGTACTGTTTTCCTATGGTTATTAATTTCGGAGACAATTGAGACTATATCGTTTTGAAGTCATTTTGCTAGGTCAAAAACACTGAAAATTTGCCAAAAAGACATCATCGACAATAACTCGAAAACTAAAACACCTATTACGGATTTAGCTATATAGTCTTGTTTGCGTTTATAAACTACACCAAGTGGTGCAGTACTGTTTTCCTATTGCTATTAATTTCGGAGATATTTGAGACTATATCGATTTAAAGTCATTTCGCACGGTCATAAAACGCTAAGAATTTGCCAAAAAGACACCATCGACAATAACTCCAAACCTAAAACAGCTATTCCGGTTATAACTAAATATTCTTGTTTGCAATTACCTACCCTAAGTGGTGCAGTTCCGTTTTCCCATTGCTATTAGTTTCTGAGATAATTGGGACTACCATTTTGAAGTCATTTCGCACGGTCAAAAACGTTGAAATTTTACTTAAAAGACACCATCTCCATTAACTCCAAAACTAAAACAGGTATTCCAGATTTAACTATAGTCTTGTTCACGTTTCTAAACTACACAAAGTTTTACAGCTTCCTTTTCCTGTTCTTAGCAGTTTTGGAGATAACTGAGTTTTTGACGTTTTTTCGCAGATGAAAAATGCAATTTTTTTTTTAGAAGATACCATCGCCATTAACTCCAAAACTAAAACATGTATTCCGGAAATAACTACACAGTCTTGTTTGCGCTTATAAACTACCCTGAGTGGTACAGTACGGTTTCCCTATTGCTCTTAGTTTCAGAGATAATTGAGGTTCTATCGTTTTGAAGTCATTTCGCACGGTCAAAAACGCTAAACATTTGCCAAAAAGACACCATCGACAATAACTCCAAACCTAAAACAGCTATTCCGGTTTTACCTAAATATTCTTGTTTGCAATTTAAAACTACCCTAAGTGGTGCAGTTCCGTTTTCCCATTACTATAAGTTTCATAGATAATTGAGACTATATCGTTTTGAAGTAATTTCTCACGGTCAAAAACGTGGAAAATTTGATAAAATGACACCATCGACAATAACTCCCAAACTAAAACAGCTATTCCGGATTAAACTACATAGTCTTGTTTGCGTTTAAAAACTACCCGAAGTGGTGCAGTACGGTTTTCCCATTGCTATTAGTTTCGGAGTTAATTGAGACTATATCGTTTTAAAGTCATTTCGCAACTTCAAAAACGCTGAAAATTTGCCAAAAAGACATAATCGACAATAACTCAAATACTAAAACAGCTATTCCAGATTTACCTACATAGTCTTGTTTGCGATTATAAGCTACCCTGAGTGGTACAGTACGGTTTTCCTATTGCTATTAATTTCGGAGATAATTGAGACTATATCGATTTGAAGTCATTTTGCGCGGTCAAAAACGTTGAAAATTTGCCAAAAAGACATAATCGACAATAACTCAAATACTAAAACAGCTATTCCAGATTTACCTACATAGTCTTGTTTGCGATTATAAGCTACCCTGAGTGGTACAGTACGGTTTTCCTATTGCTATTAATTTCGGAGATAATTGAGACTATATCGTTTTGAAGTCATTTTGCGCGGTCACAAAACGCTAAAAAGTTGTCAACAAGACACCATCGACAATAACTCCAAACCTAAAACAGCTATTCCGGTTTCAACTAAATATTCTTGTTTGCATTTAAAAACCACCCTAAGTGGGGCAGTACCGTTTTCCTATGGCTATTAGTTTCGGAGATAATTGAGACTATCATTTTGAAGTCATTTCGCACGGTCAAAAACGTTGAAATTTTGCTAAAACGACACCATCTCCATTAACTCAAAAACTAAAACAGGTATTCCGGATTTAACTATAGTCTTGTTCACGTTTCTAAACTACACAAACTTTTATAGCTTCATTTTCCTGTTCTTAGCAGTTTTGGAGATAACTGAGTTTTTGAAGTTTTTTCGCAGATGAAAAACGCACTTTTTTTTAGAAGTTACCATCGCCATTAACTTCAAATCTAAAACATGTGTTCCGGAATTAACTAGACAGTCTTGTTTGCGTTTAAAAACTACCGTAAGTGGTGCAGTTCCGTTTTCCCATTGCTATTAGTTTCCAAGATAATTGAGACTATATCGTTTTGAATTCATTTCGCACCTTCAAAAACGCTAAAAATTTGCCAAAAACACATAATCGACAATAACACCAAACCTAAAACAGCTATTCCGGTTTTAACTAAATATTCTTGTTTGCAATTAACTACCCTAAGTGGTGCAGTTCCGTTTCCCCATTGCTATTAGTTTCATAGATAATTGAGACTATATCGTTTTGAATTCATTTCGCACCTTCAAAAACGCTGAAAATTTGCCAAAAAGACACCATCGACAATAACTCCAAACCTAAAACAGCTATTCGGGATTTAACTACATAGCCTTGTTTGCATTTAAAAACTACCCTAAGTGGTGTAGTTTGTTTTCCTATTGCTATTAGTTCCTGAGATAATTGAGACTATATGGTTTTGAAGTCATTTCGCACCGTCAAAAACGCTTACATTTTGCTAATAAGACACCATCGACAATAACCCCAAAACTAACACAGTATTCCGGATTTAACTATACAGTCTTGTTTGCGTTTATGAACTACACTAAGTGGTGCAGTATCGTTTTCTTGTTCTTAGCAGTTTTGGAGTTAATTGAGACTGTACGTTTTTGAAGTCGTTTCGCACGGTCAAAAACTCTGAAATGTTGCAAAAAATACACCATCGACAATAACTCCAAAACTAAATAAGGCATTCCAGATTTAGCTACACAGTCTTTCTTGTTTGCGTTTATAAGCTACACGAAGTGGTGTAGTATGGTTTTCCTATTGCTATTAATTCGGGAGATAATTGAGACTTTTTGGTTTTGAAATTATTTCTCACTGTCAAAAACGCCTAGAATTTGACAAAAAGACACCATCGACAATAACTCCCAAACTACAACAGCTATACCGGATTAAACTACATAGTCTTGTTTGCGTTTATAAACTACCCCAAGTGGTGCAGTACTGTTTTTTTATTGCTATTAATTTCGGAGATAATTGAGACTATATCGATTTGAAGTCATTTCGCACGGACATAAAACGCTAAAAATTTGCCAAAAAGACACCATCGACAATAACTCCAAACCTAAAACAGCTATTCCGGTTTTAACTAAATATTCTTGTTTGCAATTAACTACCCTAATTGGTGCAGTTCCGTTTTCCCATTGCTATTAGTTTCATAGATAATTGAGACTATATCGTTTTGAAGTCATTTCTCACGGTCAAAAACGCTGAAAATTTGATAAAAATACAGCATCGACAATAACTCCAAAATTAAACACCTAATCCGGATTTAACTACATAGCCTTGTTTGCATTTAAAGACTACCCTAAGTGGTGCAGTGCCGTTTTCCTATTGCTATTAGTTTCTGAGATAATTGGGACTACCATTTTGAAGTCATTTCGCACGGTCAAAAACGTTGAAATTTTACTTAAAAGACACCATCTCCATTAACTCCAAAACTAAAACATGTATTCCGGAATTAACTACACAGTCTTGTTTGCGTTTATAAACTACACTAAGTGGTTCAGTGTCGTTTTCCTGTTGCTATTAGTTCCGGAGATACTTGAGACTACTATACTGTGCAAATTAATTGGGGTAAAGTAAAAAATCCCTCATTTTTCCAAACCTATGCCTTTATATCATTCTATGCCTTGATATACACTCATAAATGCCTGTATTAGTATGAAGTATGTCCTGCTGTAACAGAAATGACCTCTTGAATTCGTTTTGGCATTGACTCCACTAGATGAGTGCACATATTTTCGACTTCATAATCGTGGAACCACACTTTTATAGCATTCGTTATCATGTGTTCTTTGGTTGTACAGTCCATTTTACCTAAATGTCTCTTCAAAATATTCCACAAGTTTTCTATGGGATTTAAGTCTGATGAATTTCCAGACCAGTCAAGCAAATGAATTTGATTTTCCAGCATGAAATTCTTGACCAATTTCGAATTGTGACATGGGGCCAAGTCATGATTAAATGTTCCGTCAAAAGTTTGCAAGAATGGAACAATCCTACGTTGTAATATTTCTACATACTTGGTTGAATTCATCATACCTTGAACAGGAACTAAGCTTCCTGTGCCATTTGATGTGAAAAAACCCCAAACATCTGTTTCAGACGGTGTTTTACAGTTTGTTTGACATGCTCAGGTCTTAAGGGTTCACAGTTGCTTCGTCAAACGACATTTGCTTGGTAACCCTGCTTAAATAAATGAGTTTCATGACTGAAAATTATCTTTTTCCACTCGTCAGCAGTCCATGATTTATATTTTTTGGCCCATGCTAAACGTTTTATCTTTATTTTCGCATTCAAATATTGTTTTTTCGTTAGTCTTTTTTCCTTCCGGCGAACTTCCAATTGCCTACGGCGTACAGTTGAATCACTAACAACACAACCATTAGCCAATAAATCTATTTGAAATTTGAAAGTCGGTGCTTGTTTTTTTCTTTTTTCATTTTTGGATTCATTTTACTATTTCTGATTAAATATTTATCGGTTCGTGGAGTTGTTTCTCGTCTTCTTACACATTTACCTCTCCTTTTTTGGAGACAAGGATCCAGATGCATTGCAACACGTAAGCAGTCTTGATATACTTGATTTGCCTACCCCAACTGCAGAAGCGATATCTCTCACTGTCATAAAAGTGTGATCCTTCAGTGCAATTATTTTTGCACGCTTCCTTGGGGAAATATCCATTTTTCAATACACAAAAGCAACACGTACTCACAGAGAGCAAAAAATAACATCTACTTGTCACACACGAAAGCTCACAACTGAAGCTGAAGTGCCTATTTCCTGTTTAAAACCGGTCAAACCACATTCTTACTATCAAGTTCTAAGAGTCACACCACCTCACAACTGATAACACCAGTTTATGTGGGTTTCCAACATCAACTGGCGATCACATTACAATTCCGAGAATAAAATAGCTTGTCCCAATTAATTTGCACGCTATAGTACACTGCTGGACAATTGCTAAGGACGGATCATAAACGGCTATATAGCGCATAAAAAAGTAAGTGTGGTTCGATGCCAAGTGAAATAAAATAATGTCAGAATGCCAGGACATTACAAGAAAGACAATTTATTGTGCTCTGAAATCCAGAAGGCTTTGGAACGTGTTCAAGGGACAAACAGGCCATTTTGTGCAGAATACGTAAACGTGAAAAAAATGCAATTACCGTCCGCAGGCGTTCCGGCGTAAGATGTCAGTACGGGATATGGCCACCATGGAGGGCGATGCAAGGTTCCACACGTCGTGTCATGCTTTGCACAACATTATCAAGCAGCTGTTGGGGTAATTTATCCCATTCCTCTGTCAGTGCACGGATAAGGGTGTCCTTGTTTATTGGAGGGCATTGGCGACCAGCAAGACTCCTCCCCAAAGCATCCCACACATTTTCAATGGGATTCAGATCTGGAGAACGTACTGGCCATACGAGGCGTTGAATATCCTCGCTGTCAAGACACTCCTGGACAGCGACTGTTCAATGACATGTTGCGTTGTCGTCCATGAAAATGAATCTATCACCGACAGCACCACAGAACATGCGAACATGAGGTAGCAGAACATCATTAATGTATCGTTGGCCAGTCATAGTTCCAGTTGGAAGCACATAGAGGGACGTACGGCCATTGATCATGATGCCAGCCCATACCATGACACTACATGTCGGATATCGGTCCCTTTCCTATATGTTTGCTGGACAATATGCAGTACCACTACTATCACGCCAGATCAGTTGTCGTCGACAATCAGACGATAGACTGTATCTACTCTCATCTGAGAAGAGGACAGCAGACCAGTCGTTATCAGTCCGATTGCGATGTTGATGGCACCATTGCAAACGGGCGGTACGGTAACGTCTGGACAATGGGATGCACACAACAGGACGGCGGGCGTATGGTCCTCCTTCATGCAAACGTCTGGCGACAGTTTTTCGGGAGATCCGCTTGCCAGTAGCAGCAATAAACTGATTTGCTACCTCACTAGCTGTGCTCCGCCGGTGTCTTTTTGTTGATAGCACTATGTACCGATCTTCTGCAGGTGTCGTACTGCGAACACGACCTCCCCATGACGTTTGCTACACTCTCCATTTGTTTGAAATGATTTCCAAAGCCTTGAAACAACACTGTGGCTGACGTCGAACTCCCCGGCAACATCTGTTATTTTTCGCCCTTCTTCAATCTTGCCAATAATACGGCCACGCGTAAAATCATCTAGGTGATGTCGGGAAGACATACTTAAAATTGCAAGTTCGTCAATTGATTCTTTCCCTTTCAACTTTGCGTTTGAACAACAACGGTCAATACGCGTCAAATCCTTTATATCTCTTATCAGCGCTATGACGTCACGAACAAGTTCGGCAATCCAAAATTTGCACACGCACAACACGTCTTACTGTATCCCGCACTTATGCTAATTTCCACATTTTCCTGCCTTCCATTTTATGGTTGCTGTCGTTGCTATTGTCATCCGTCCTTAGCAATTGTCCGGCAGTGTATATGTTTTTGCAGTCATTTCGCAAGGTCGAAAACGTTGAAATTTTGCTAAAAAGACACCATCGACAATAACCCCAAAACTAAAACAGGTATTCCGGATACAAAGTCTTGTTTGCGTTTCGAAACTACACTAAGTGGTGCAGTTTGTTTTCCTATTGCTATTAGTTCCTGTGATAATTGAGACTATATGGTTTTGAAGTCATTTCGCACCGTCAAAAACGCTTACATTTTGCTAATAAGACACCATCGACAATAACCCCAAAACTAACACAGTATTCCGGATTTAACTATACAGTCTTGTTTGCGTTTATGAACTACACTAAGTGGTGCAGTATCGTTTCCTTGTTCTTAGCAGTTTTGGAGTTAATTGAGACTGTACGTTTTTGAAATCGTTTCGCACGGGCAAAAACTCTGAAATTTTGCAAAAAATACACCATCGACAATAACTCCAAAACTAAATAAGGCATTCCAGATTTAGCTACACAGTCTTTCTTGTTTGCGTTTATAAGCTACACGAAGTGGTGTAGTATGGTTTTCCTATTGCTATTAATTCGGGAGATAATTGAGACTTTTTGGTTTTGAAGTCATTTCTCACTGTCAAAAACGCTGAGAATTTGACAAAAAGACACCATCGACAATAACTCCCAAACTACAACAGCTATTCCGGATTAAACTACATAGTCTTGTTTGCGTTTATAAACTACCCCAAGTGGTGCAGTACTGTTTTTTTATTGCTATTAATTTCGGAGATAATTGAGACTATATCGATTTGAAGTCATTTCGCACGGACATAAAACGCTAAAAATTTGCCAAAAAGACACCATCGACAATAACTCCAAACCTAAAACAGCTATTCCGGTTTTAACTAAATATTCTTGTTTGCAATTAACTACCCTAATTGGTGCAGTTCCGTTTTCCCATTGCTATTAGTTTCATAGATAATTGAGACTATATCGTTTTGAAGTCATTTCGCACCTTCAAAAACGCTGAAAATTT
This sequence comes from Macrothele yani, assembly GCA_039090855.1. NCBI lineage: Eukaryota > Metazoa > Arthropoda > Arachnida > Araneae > Macrothelidae > Macrothele > Macrothele yani. The sequence goes on along the minus strand of CM077030.1, from coordinate 105,734,370 downwards.
GTTAAAAAGACACCATCGACAATAACTCCAAACCTAAAATAACTATTCCGGATTTAACTACATAGCCTTGTTTGCATTTAAAAACTACCCTAAGTGGGGCAGTGCCGTTTTCCTATTGCTATTAGTTTCTGAGATAATTGGGACTACCATTTTGAAGTCATTTCGCACGGTCAAAAACGTTGAAATTTTACTTAAAAGACACCATCTCCATTAACTCCAAAACTAAAACATGTATTCCGGAATTAACTACACAGTCTTGTTTGCGTTTATAAACTACACTAAGTGGTTCAGTGTCGTTTTCCTATTGCTATTAGTTCCGGAGATAATTGAGACTACTATACTGTGCAAATTAATTGGGATAAAGTAAAAAATCCCTCATTTTCCCAAACCTATGCCTTTATATCATTCTATGCCTTGATATACACTCAGAAATGCCTGTTTTAGTATGAAGTATGTCCTGCTGTAACAGAAATTACCTCTTGAATTCGTTTTGGCATTGACTCCACTAGATGAGTGCACATATTTTCGACTTCATAATCGTGGAACCACACTTTTATAGCATTCGTTATCATGTGTTCTTTTGTTGTACAGTCCATTTTACCTAAATGTCTCTTCAAAATATTCCACAAGCTTTCTATTGGATTTAAGTCTGGTGAATTTCCAGGACAATCAAACAAATGAATTTGATTTTCCAGCAAGAAATTCTTGACCAATTTCGAATTGTGGTATGGTGATATGGTGTCAAGTCATGTTGAAATGTCCCGTCAAAAGTTTGCAAGAATGGACAAATCCTACGTTGTAATATTTCTACGTACTTGGCTGAATTCATCATGCCTTGAACAGGAACTAAGCTTCCTGTGCCATTTGATGTGAAAAAACCCCAAACATCTGTTTCAGACGGTGTTTTACAGTTTGTTTGACATGTTCAGGTCTTAAGGGTTCACAGTTGCTTCGTCAAACGACATTTGCTTGGTAACCCTGCTTAAATAAATGAGTTTCATGACTGAAAATTATCTTTTTCCACTCGTCAGCAGTCCATGATTTATATTTTTTGGCCCATGCTAAACGTTTTATCTTCATTTTCGCATTCAAATATTGTTTTTTCGTTAGTCTTTTTTCCTTCCGGCGAACTTCCAATTGCCTACGGCGTACAGTTGAATCACTAACAACACAACCATTAGCCAATAAAGCTATTTGAAATTTGAAAGTCGGTGCTTGTTTTTTTTTTTTTTCTTTTTTGGATTCATTTTATTATTTCTGATTAGATATTTGTCGGTTCGTGGAGTTCTTTTTCGTTTTCTTCCACATTTACCTCTCCTTTTTTGGAGACGAGGATCCAGATGCATTGCCTCACGTAAGCAGTTTTGATGCACTTGATTTGCCTACACCAACTGCAGTTGCGTTATCTCTCACTGTCATAGAAGTGTGATCCTTCAGAGCAATTATTTTTGCACGCTTCCTTGGGGAAATATTCATTTTTCAATACTCGAAAGCAACACGTACTCACAGAGAGCAAAAAATAACATCTACTTGTCACACACGAAAGCTCACAACTGAAGCTGAAGTGCCTATTTCCTGTTTAAAACCGGTCAAACCACATTCTTACTATCAAGTTCTAAGAGTCACACCACCTCACAACAGATAACACCAGTTTATGTGGGTTTCCAACATCAACTGGCGATCACATTACAATTCCGAGAATAAAATAGCTTGTCCCAATTAATTTGCACGCTATAGTATATGTTTTTGCAGTCATTTCGCAAGGTCGAAAACGTTGAAATTTTGCTAAAAAGACACCATCGACAATAACCCCAAAACTAAAACAGGTATTCCGGATACAAAGTCTTGTTTGCGTTTCGAAACTACACTAAGTGGTGCAGTTTGTTTTCCTATTGCTATTAGTTCCTGTGATAATTGAGACTATATGGTTTTGAAGTCATTTCGCACCGTCAAAAACGCTTACATTTTGCTAATAAGACACCATCGACAATAACCCCAAAACTAACACAGTATTCCGGATTTAACTATACAGTCTTGTTTGCGTTTATGAACTACACTAAGTGGTGCAGTATCGTTTTCTTGTTCTTAGCAGTTTTGGAGTTAATGGAGACTGTACGTTTTTGAAATCGTTTCGCACGGTCAAAAACTCTGAAATTTTGCAAAAAATACACCATCGACAATAACTCCAAAACTAAATAAGGCATTCCAGATTTAGCTACACAGTCTTTCTTGTTTGCGTTTATAAGCTACACGAAGTGGTGTAGTATGGTTTTCCTATTGCTATTAATTCGGGAGATAATTGAAACTTTTTGGTTTTGAAGTCATTTCTCACTGTCAAAAACGCTGAGAATTTGACAAAAAGACACCATCGACAATAACTCCCAAACTACAACAGCTATTCCGGATTAAACTACATAGTCTTGTTTGCGTTTATAAACTACCCCAAGTGGTGCAGTACTGTTTTCCTATTGCTATTAGTTTCGGAGATAATTGAGACTATATCGATTTGAAGTCATTTCGCACGGACATAAAACGCTAAAAATTTGCCAAAAAGACACCATCGACAATAACTCCAAACCTAAAACAGCTATTCCGGTTTTAACTAAATATTCTTGTTTGCAATTAACTACCCTAATTGGTGCAGTTCCGTTTTCCCATTGCTATTAGTTTCATAGATAATTGAGACTATATCGTTTTGAAGTCATTTCGCACCTTCAAAAACGCTGAAAATTTGTCAAAAAGACACCATCGACAATAACTCCAAACCTAAAAGAACTATTCCGGATTTAACTACATAGCCTTGTTTGCATTTAAAAACTACCCTAAGTGGGGCAGTGCCGTTTTCCTATTGCTATTAGTTTCTGAGATAATTGGGACTACCATTTTGAAGTCATTTCGCACGGTCAAAAACGTTGAAATTTTACTTAAAAGACACCATCTCCATTAACTCCAAAACTAAAACATGTATTCCGGAATTAACTACACAGTCTTGTTTGCGTTTATAAACTACACTAAGTGGTTCAGTGTCGTTTTCCTATTGCTATTAGTTCCGGAGATAATTGAGACTACTATACTGTGCAAATTAATTGGGATAAAGTAAAAAATCCCTCATTTTCCCAAACCTATGCCTTTATATCATTCTATGCCTTGATATACACTCAGAAATGCCTGTATTAGTATGAAGTATGTCCTGCTGTAACAGAAATTACCTCTTGAATTCGTTTTGGCATTGAGTCCACTAGATGAGTGCACATATTTTCGACTTCATAATCGTGGAACCACACTTTTATAGCATTCGTTATCATGTGTTCTTTGGTTGTACAGTCCATTTTACCTAAATGTCTCTTCAAAATATTCCACAAGCTTTCTATTGGATTTAAGTCTGGTGAATTTCCAGGACAATCAAGCAAATGAATTTGATTTTCCAGCAAGAAATTCTTGACAAATTTCGAATTGTTGTATAATGTTATGGTGCCAAGTCATATTGAAATGTCTTGTCAAAAGTTTGCAAGAATGGACAAATCCTACGTTGTAATATTTCTACGTACTTGGCTGAATTCATCATGCCTTGAACAGGAGCTAAGCTTCCTGTGCCATTTGATGTGAAAAAACCCCAAAACATCTGTTTCAGACGGTGTTTTACAGTTTTTTGACATGCTCAGATCTTAAGGGTTCACAGCTGCTTCGCCAAACGACATTTGCTTGGTAACCCTGCACAAATAAATGAGTTTCATCACTGAAAATTATTTTTTCCACTCGTCAGCAGTCCATGATTTATATTTTTTGGCCCATGCTAAACGTTTTATCTTCATTTTCGCATTCAAATATTGTTTCTTCGTTAGTCTTCTTTCCTTCTGGCAAACTTCCAGATGCCTACGGCGTACAGTTGAATCACTAACAACGCAACCACTAGCCAATAAATCTATTTAAAGTCGGTGCTCGTTTTTTTCTTTTTTTTTGAATTCATTTCACTATATCTGATTAGATATTTATCGGTTCGTGGAGTTCTTTTTCGTTTTCTTCCACATTTACCTCTCCTTTTTTGGAGACGAGGATCCAGATGCATTGCCTCACGTAAGCAGTTTTGATGCACTTGATTTGCCTACACCAACTGCAGTTGCGTTATCTCTCACTGTCATAGAAGTGTGATCCTTCAGAGCAATTATTTTTGCACGCTTCCTTGGGGAAATATTCATTTTTCAATACTCGAAAGCAACACGTACTCACAGAGAGCAAAAAATAACATCTACTTGTCACACACGAAAGCTCACAACTGAAGCTGAAGTGCCTATTTCCTGTTTAAAACCGGTCAAACCACATTCTTACTATCAAGTTCTAAGAGTCACACCACCTCACAACTGATAACACCAGTTTATGTGGGTTTCCAACATCAACTGGCGATCACATTACAATTCCGAGAATAAAATAGCTTGTCCCAATTAATTTGCACGCTATAGTATATGTTTTTGCAGTCATTTCGCAAGGTCGAAAACGTTGAAATTTTGCTAAAAAGACACCATCGACAATAACCCCAAAACTAAAACATCTATTATGGATACAAAGTCTTGTTTGCGTTTATAAACTGCACTAAGCGGTGCAGTTTGTTTTCTTATTGCTATTAGTTCCTGAGATAATTGAGACTATATGGTTTTGAAGTCATTTCGCACACACAAAAACGCTTACATTTTGCTAAAGAGACACCATCGACAATAACCCCAAAACTAACACAGTTATTCCGGATTTAACAATACAGTCTTGTCTGCGTTTATGAACTACACTAAATGGTGCAGTATCGTTTTCCTGTTCTCAGTAGTTTTGGAGTTAATTGAGACGGTACGTTTTCAAAGTCGTTTTGCGCGGTCAAAAACGCTGAAATTTTGCTAAAAAGACGCCATCGACAATAACTCCAAAACTAAAACAGGTGTTCCGGATATAGAGTCTTGTTTGCGTTTATAAACTACACCAAGTTGTGCAGTATGGTTTTACAATTGCTATTACTTTCGAAGATAATTGAGACGGCACGTGTTTGAAGTCGTTTCGCACGGTCAAGAACGCTGAAATTTTGTTAAAAAGACACAATCTCCATTAACTCCAAAACTAAAACAGGTATTCTGGATTTAACTACACAGTCTTGTTCACGTTTCGAAACTACACGAAGTTTTACAGTATCGTTTTCCTGTTCTTAGTAGTTTTGGAGATAATTGAATTCGGTATGTTTTTGAAGTTATTTCGCAGGTCAAAGATGCGATTTTTTTCTAAAAGGACACCATCGCCATTAACTCCAAAACTAAGACCGGTATTCCGGATTTAACTACACCGCCTTCCTTGCGTTTATAAACTACACTAAGTGGTGCAGTTTGATTTCCCTATTGCTATTAGTTCCGGAGATAATTGAGACTATATGGTTTTGAAGTCATTTCGCATTGTCAAAAACGCTAAAGTGTTGCTAAAAAAACACCATCGACATTAATTCCAAAAGTAAAACAGGTATTCCGTATTTAACAACACAGTTTTGTTTTGCGTTTATAAACTACACGAAGTTTTACAGTATCGTTTTCCTGTTCATAGTAGTTTTGGAGATAATTGAGACGCAGCCCCGGTGGCGCAGTGGTCTAAGGCGCTGGCCTCTGATCATTCGTCCGTAAAGGGTCCAGTTTCGAATCCCGGTGAGGCATGGATGTTGTGTTTGTCTTACGGCACTGGCTCTCTCCCTTCCCTGGAACCAGTGACCCTAAATTAGGGACGGGCGACTGCTTATAGCCCATTGAGTTGCTCACGGTGGTCGTTAAACTTCCAATCAAAAAAAAATAATAATAATTGAAACGGTATGTTTTTGAAGTTATTTCGCAGGTCAAAAATGCGATTTTTTTCTAAAAATACACCATCGCCATTAACTCCAAAACTAAAACCGGTATTCCGGATTTAACTACACAGTCTTCCTTGCGTTTATAAACTACACTAAGTGGTGCAGTATGACTTTCCTATTGCTATTAGTTAAGGAGAAAATTGAGACTATATGGTTTTGAAGTCATTTCGCACGGTCAAAAACGATGAAATATTGCTAAAAAGACACCATTGACAATAATTCCAAAATTAAAACAGGTATTCCGAATTTAACTACACAGTCTTGTTTGCGTTTATAAACTACACTGAGTGGTGCAGTGTGGTTTTCCTATTGCTATTAGTTCGGAAGATAATTGAGACTATTTGTTTTTGAAGCCATTTCGCACCACCAAAAACGCTGAAATTTTGCTAAAAAGACACCATCGACGATAACTCCAAAACTAAAACAGGTGTTCCGGATATAGAGTCTTGTTTGCATTTATAAACTACACCAGCTTGTGCAGTAATGTTTTCCAATTGCTATTAGTTTCGGAGATAATTGAGACGGCACGTGTTTGGAGTCGTTTCGCACGGTCAAGAACGCTGAAATTTTGTTAAAAAGGCACCATCTCCATTAACTTCAAAATTAAAACAGGTATTCTGAATTTAACTACACATTCTCGTTCACGTTTCGAACTACACGAAGTTTTACAGTATCGTTTTCCTGTTCTTAGTAGATTTGGAGATGATTGAAACGATATGTTTTTGAAGTTTTTTCGCAGGTCAAAAATGCGATTTTTTCTTTCTAAAAAGACACCATCGCCAAAACTAAGAGACTCCAAAACTAAGACCGATATTCCGGATTTAACTACACCGTCTTCCTTGCGTTTACAAACTACACTAAGTGGTACAGTATAATTTCCCTATTGCTATTAGTTCCGGAGATAATTGAGACTATAGGGTTTTGAAGTCATTTCGCATTGTCAAAAACGCTAAAATGTTGCTAAAAAAACACCATCGACATTAACTCCAAAACTAAAACAGGTATTCCGTATTTAACAACACAGTTTTGTTTGCGTTTATAAACTACACAAAGTTTTACAGTATCGTTTTCCTGTTCAGAGTAGTTTTGGAGATAATTGAGACGGTATGTTTTTAAAGGTTTTTCGTTGGTCAAAAACGCGAATTTTTTTCTAAAAAGACACCATCGCCATTAACTCCAAAACTAAAACCGGTATTCCGGATTTAACTACACCGTCTTCCTTGCGTTTACAAACTACACTAAGTGGTGCAGTATTATTTCCCTATTGCTATTAGTTCGGGAGATAATTGAGACTACATGGTTTTGAAGTCATTTCGCACGGTCAAAAACGATGAAATATTGCTAAAAAGACACCATCCACAATAACTCCAAAATTAAAACAGGTATTCCGAATTTAACTACACAGTCTTGTTTGCGTTTATAAACTACACTGAGTGGTGCAGTGTGGTTTTCCTATTGCTATTAGTTCCAGATAGAAGTGAGACTACTCTACTGTGCAAATTAATTGGTATAAAGTAAAAAATCACTCTTTTTTCCAAACCTATGCCTTTATATTATTCTATGCCTTGATATACACTCATTAATACCTGTATTAGTAGGAACTATGTCCTGCTTTAGCAGAAATTACCTCCTAAATTCGTTTTGGCATTGACTCATATTTTTGACTTCATAACCGTGGAACCACCCTTTTATAGCATTCGTTATCATGCGTTCTTTGGTTGTACAGTCCATTTTACCTAAACGTATCTTCGAAATATTCCACAAGCTTTCTATTGGATTTAAGTCTGGTGAATTTCCAGGACAATCAAGCAAATGAATTTGATTTTCCAGCAAGAAATTCTTGACCAATTTCGAATTGTGGTATGGTGATATGGTGTCAAGTCATGTTGAAATGTCCCGTCAAAAGTTTGCAAGAATGGACAAATCCTACGTTGTAATATTTCTACGTACTTGGCTGAATTCATCATGCCTTGAACAGGAACTAAGCTTCCTGTGGCATTTGATGTGAAAAACCCCCACAACATCTGTTTCAGACGGTGTTTTACAGTTTGTTTGACATGCTCAGGTCTTAAGGGTACACAGTTGCTTCGTCAAACGACATTTGCTTGGTAACCCTGCACAAATAAATGAGTTTCATGACTGAAAATTACCTTTTTCCACTCGTCAGCAGTCCATGATTTATATTTTTTGGCCCATGCTAAACGTTTTATCTTCACTTTCGCATTCAAATATTGTTTTTTCGTTAGTCTTCTTTCCTTCTGGCAAACTTCCAGATGCCTACGGCGTACAGTTGAATCACTAACAACACAACCACTAGCCAATAAATCTATTTGAAAGTCGGTGCTTGTTTTTTTCTTTTTTTTTTTTTGGATTCATTTCACAATTTCTGATTAGATATTTATCGGTTCGTGGAGTTGTTTCTCGTCTTCTTCCACATTTACCTCTCCTTTTTTGGAGACGAGGATCCAGATGCATTGCATCACGTAAGCAGTCTTGATACACTTGATTTGCCTACACCAACTGCAGAAGCGATATCTCTCACTGTCATAAAAGTCTGATCCTTCAGTGCAATTATTTTTGCACGCTTCCTTGGGGAAATATCCATTTTTCAATACTCGAAAGCAACACGTACTCACAGATAGCAAAAATAAACATCTAACTGTCACACACGAAAGCTCACAACTGAAGCTGAAGTGCCTATTTCCTATTTAAAACCGGTCAAATTACATTCTTACTATCAAGTTCTAACTGTCACACCACCTCATAACCGATAACACCAGTTTATGTGGGTTTCCAACATCAACTAGCGATCACATTACAATTCCGAGAATAAAATAGCTTGTCCCAATTAGTTTGCACGGTATAGTATATGTTTTTGCAGTCATTTCGCAAGGTCGAAAACGCTGAAATTTTGCTAAAAAGACACCATCGACAATAACCCAAAAACTAACACAGTTATTCCGGATTTAACTATACAGTCTTGTTTGCGTTTATGAACTACACTAAATGGTGCAGTATCGTTTTCCTGTTCTTAGTAGTTTTCTAGTTAATTGAGACGGTACGTTTTTAAAGTCGTTTCGCAGGTCAAAAATGCGATTTTTTTCTAAAAAGACACCATCACCATTAACTCCAAAACTAAGACCGGTATTCCGGATTTAACTACACCGTCTTCCTTGCGTTTATAAACTACACTAAGTGGTGCAGTATGATTTCTCTATTGCTACTAGTTCCGGCGATAATTGAGACTATATGATTTTGAAGTCATTTCGCAGGGTCAAAAACGCTAAAATGTTGCTAAAAACACCATCGAAAATAACTCCAAAACAAAAACAGGTATTCCGCAATGAACTACATAGTCTTGTTTGCGTTTGTAAGCTACACAAAGTTTTACAGTATCGTTTTCCTATTGCTATTAAGTTCGGGAGATAATTGAGACTATTTGTTTTTGAAGCCATTTCGCACCACCAAAAACGCTGAATATTTGCTAAAAAGCCACCATCGACAATACCTCCAACACTGAAACAGGTGTTCCGGATATAGAGTCTTGTTTGCGTTTATAAACTACACCAGCTTGTGCAGTATGGTTTTCCAATTGCTATTAGTTTCGGAGATAATTGAGACGGCACGTGTTTGAAGTCGTTTCGCACGGTCAAGAACGCTGAAATTTTGTTAAAAAGACACCATCTCCATTAACTCCAAAACTAAAACAGGTATTCCGGATTTAACTACACAGTCTTGTTCACGTTTCAAAACTACACGAAGTTTTACAGTATCGTTTTCCTGTTCTTAGTAGTTTTGGAGATGATTGAAACGGTATGTTTTTGAAGTTTTTTCGCAGGTCAAAGATGCGATTTTTTTTCTTAAAATACACCATCACCATTAACTCCAAAACTAAGACCGGTATTCCGGATTTAACTACACCGTCTTCCTTGCGTTTATAAACTATACTAAGTGGTGCAGTATAATTTCCCTATTGCTATTAGTTCCGGAGATAATTGAGACTATATGGTTTTGAAATCATTTCGCACGGTCAAAAACGATGAAATATTGCTAAAAAGATACCATCGACAATAACTCCAAAATTAAAACAGGTATTCCAATTTAACTACACAGTCTTGTTTGCGTTCATAAACTACACTGAGCGGTGCAGTGTGGTTTTCCTATTGCTATTAGTTCCAGAGAGAAGTGAGACTACTCTACTGTGCAAATTAATTGGTATAAAGTAAAAAATCACTCTTTTTTGCAAACCTATGCCTTTATATCATTCTATGCCTTGATATACATTCATTAATACCTGTATTAGTATGAACTATGTCCTGCTTTAGCAGAATTTACCTCTTGAATTAGTTTTGGCATTGACTCCACAAATTGAGTGCACATATTTTTGACTTCATAACCATGGAACCACCCTTTTATAGCATTCGTTATCATGCGTGCTTTGGTTGTGCAGTCCATTTTACCTAAACGTATCTTCAAAATATTCCACAAGCTTTCTATTGGATTTAAGTCTAGTGAATTTTCTGACCAATCAAGCAAATGGATTTGATTTTCCAGCAAGAAATTCTTGAGAAATTTCGAATTGTGGTGTAATGATATGGTGTCAAGTCATGTTGAAATGTCCCGTCAAATGTTTGCAAGAATGGACAAATCCTACGTTGTAATATTTCTACGTACTTGGCTGAATTCATCATGCCTTGAACAGGAACTAAGCTTCCTGTGCCATTTGATGTGAAAAACCCCCACAACATCTGTTTCAGACGGTGTTTTACAGTTTGTTTGACATGCTCAGGTCTTAAGGGTTCACAGTTGCTTCGTCAAACGACATTTGCTTGGTAACCCTGCAATAATAAATGAGTTTCATCACTGAAAATTACCTTTTTCCAGTCGTCAGCAATCCATGATTTATATTTTTTGGCCCATGCTAAACGTTTTATCTTCATTTTCGCATTCAAATATTGTTTTTTCGTTAGTCATCATTCCTTCGGGGCAAACTTCCAGATGCCTACGGCGTATAGTTGAAGCACTAACAACACAACCACTAGCCAATAAATCTATTTGAAAGTCGGTGCTTGTTTTTTTCTTTTTTTTGGATTCATTTTACTATTTCTGATTAGATATTTATCGGTTCGTGGAGTTGTTTCTCGTCTTCTTACACATTTACCTCTCCTTTTTTGGAGACAAGGATCCAGATGCATTGCAACACGTAAGCAGTCTTGATATACTTGATTTGCCTACCCCAACTGCAGAAGCGATATCTCTCACTGTCATAAAAGTGTGATCCTTCAGTGCAATTATTTTTGCACGCTTCCTTGGGGAAATATCCATTTTTCAATACACAAAAGCAACACGTACTCACAGATAGCAAAAAATAACATCTACCTGTCACACACGAAAGCTCACAACTGAAGCTGAAGTACCTATTTCCTATTTAAAACCGGCCAAACAACATTCTTACTATCAAGTTCTAACTGTCACACCACCTCACAACTGATAACACCAGTTTATGTGGGTTTCCAACATCAACTAGCGATCACATTACAATTCCGAGAATAAAATAGCTTGTCCCAATTAGTTTGCACGCTATAGTATATGTTTTTGCAGTCATTTCGCAAGGTCGAAAACGCTGAAATTTTGCTAAAAAGACACCATCGACAATAACCCCAAACTAAAACAGGTATTCCATATACAAAGTCTTGTTTGCGTTTATAAACTACACTAAGCGGTGCAGTTTGTTTTCCTATTGCTATTAGTTCTTGAGATAATTGAGACTATATGGTTTTGAAGTCATTTCGCACCGTCAAAAACGCTTAAATTTTGCTAAAAAGACACCATCGACAATAACCCAAAAACTAACACAGTTATTCCGGATTTAACTATACAGTCTTGTTTGCGTTTATGAACTACACTAAATGGTGCAGTATCGTTTTTCTGTTCTTAGTAGTTTTGGAGTTAATTGAGACGGTACGTTTTTAAAGTCGTTTCGCACGATCAAAAACGCTGAAATTTTGTTAAAAAGACACCATCGACAATTATTCCAAAACTAAAACAAGTGTTCCGGATATAGAGTCTTGTTTACGTTTATAAACTACACCAGCCTGTGCAGTATGGTTTTCCAATTGCTATTAGTTTCGGAGATAATTGAGACGGCACGTGTTTGAAGTCGTTTCGCTCTGTCAAGAACGCTGAAATTTTGTTTAAAAATATACCATCTCCATTAACTCCAAAACTAAAAAAGGTATTCCGGATTTAACTACACAGTCTTGTTCACGTTTCGAAACTACACGAAGTTTTGCAGTATTGTTTTCCTGTTCTTAGTAGTTTTGGAGATAATTGAAACGGTATGTTTTTGAAGTTATTTCGCAGGTCAAAAATGCGATTTCTTTTTCTAAAAAGACACCATCACCATTAACTCCAAAACTAAGACCGGTATTCCGAATTTAACTACACAGTCTTCCTTGCGTTTATAAACTACACTAAGTGGTGCAGTATGATTTCCCTATTGCTATTAGTTCCGGAGATAATTGAGACTATATTGTTTTGAAGTCATTTCGCAGGGTCAAAAACGCTAAAATGTTGCTAAAAACACAATCGACAATAACTTCAAAACAAAAACAGGTATTCCGGAATTAACTACACAGTCTTGTTTGCGTTTGTAAGCTACACTAAGTGGTGCAGTATGGTTTTCCTATTGCTATTAGTTCGGGAGATAATTGAGACTATTTGGTTTTGAAGTCATTTCGCACCAGCAAAAACGCTGAAATTTTGCTAAAAAGACACCATCGACAATAACTCCAAAACTAAAACAGGTGTTCTGGATATAGGGTCTTGTTTGCGTTTATAAACTACACCAGCTTGTGCAGTATGGTTTTCCAATTGCTATTAGTTTCGCAGATAATTGAGACGGCACGTGTTTGAAGTCGTTTCGCACGGTCAAGAACGCTGAAGTCTTGTTAAAAAGACACCATCACCATTAACTCCAAAACTAAAACCGGTATTCCGGATTTAACTACACAGTCTTGTTTGCGTTCATAAACTACACTGAGCGGTGCAGTGTAGTTTTCCTGTTGCTATTAGTTCCAGACAGAAGTGAGACTACTCTACTGTGCAAATTAATTGGTATAAAGTAAAAAATCACTCTTTTTTTCAAACCTATGCCTTTATATCATTCTATGCCTTGATATACACTCATTAATACCTGTATTAGTATGAACTATGTCCTGCTTTAGCAGAAATTACCTCTTGAATTAGTTTTGGCATTGACTCCACAAATTGAGTGCACATATTTTTGACTTCATAACCGTGGAACCACCTTTTTATAGCATTCGTTATCATGCGTGCTTTGGTTGTGCAGTCCATGTTACCTAAACGTATCTTCGAAATATTCCACAAGCTTTCTATTGGATTTAAGTCTGGTGAATTTCTAGACCAATCAAGCAAATGAATTTGATTTTCCAGCAAGAAATTCTTGACAAATTTCGAATTGTGGTATAATGATATGGTGCCAAGTCATGTTGAAATGTCCCGTCAATCGTTTGCAAGAATGGACAAATCCTACGTTGTAATATTTCTACGTACTTGGCTGAATTCATCATGCCTTGAACAGGAACTAAGCTTCCTGTGCCATTTGATGTGAAAAAACCCCAAAACATCTGTTTCAGACGGTGTTTTACAGTTTGTTTGACATGCTCAGGTCTTAAGGGTTCACAGTTGCTTCGTCAAACGACATTTGCTTGGTAACCCTGCACAAATAAATGAGTTTCATCACTGAAAATTACCTTTTTCCAGTCGTCAGCAATCCATGATTTATATTTTTTGGCCCATGCTAAACGTTTTATCTTCATTTTCGCATTCAAATATTGTTTTTTCGTTAGTCATCATTCCTTCGGGGCAAACTTCCAGATGCCTACGGCGTATAGTTGAAGCACTAACAACACAACCACTAGCCAATAAATCTATTTGAAAGTCGGTGCTTGTTTTTTCTTTTTTTTGGATTCATTTTACTATTTCTGATTAGATATTTATCGGTTCGTGGAGTTGTTTCTCGTCTTCTTACACATTTACCTCTCCTTTTTTGGAGACGAGGATCCAGATGCATTGCAACACGTAAGCAGTCTTGATATACTTGATTTGCCTACCCCAACTGCAGAAGCGATATCTCTCACTGTCATAAAAGTGTGATCCTTCAGTGCAATTATTTTTGCACGCTTCCTTGGGGAAATATCCATTTTTCAATACACAAAAGCAACACGTACTCACAGATAGCAAAAAATAACATCTACCTGTCACACACGAAAGCTCACAACTGAAGCTGAAGTACCTATTTCCTATTTAAAACCGGCAAAACAACATTCTTACTATCAAGTTCTAAGAGTCACACCACCTCACAACTGATAACACCAGTTTATGTGGGTTTCCAACATCAACTAGCGATCACATTACAATTCCGAGAATAAAATAGCTTGTCCCAATTAGTTTGCACGCTATAGTATATGTTTTTGCAGTCATTTCGCAAGGTCGAAAACGCTGAAATTTTGCTAAAAAGACACCATCGACAATAACCCCAAACTAAAACAGGTATTCCGGATACAAAGTCTTGTTTGCGTTTATAAACTACACTAAGCGGTGCAGTTTGTTTTCCTATTGCTATTAGTTCTTGAGATAATTGAGACTATATGGTTTTGAAGTCATTTCGCACCGTCAAAAACGCTTAAATTTTGCTAAAAAGACACCATCGACAATAACCCAAAAACTAACACAGTTATTCCGGATTTAACTATACAGTCTTGTTTGCGTTTATGAACTACACTAAATGGTGCAGTATCGTTTTCCTGTTCTTAGTAGTTTTGGAGTTAATTGAGACGGTACGTTTTTAAAGTCGTTTCGCACGATCAAAAACGCTGAAATTTTGTTAAAAAGACACCATCGACAATTATTCCAAAACTAAAACAGGTGTTCCGGATATAGAGTCTTGTTTACGTTTATAAACTACACCAGCCTGTGCAGTATGGTTTTCCAATTGCTATTAGTTTCGGAGATAATTGAGACGGCACGTGTTTGAAGTCGTTTCGCTCTGTCAAGAACGCTGAAATTTTGTTTAAAAACACCATCTCCATTAACTCCAAAACTAAAAAAGGTATTCCGGATTTAACTACACAGTCTTGTTCACGTTTCGAAACTACACGAAGTTTTGCAGTATTGTTTTCCTGTTCTTAGTAGTTTTGGAGATAATTGAAACGGTATGTTTTTGAAGTTATTTCGCAGGTCAAAAATGCGATTTTTTTTTCTAAAAAGACACCATCACCATTAACTCCAAAACTAAGACCGGTATTCCGAATTTAACTACACAGTCTTCCTTGCGTTTATAAACTACACTAAGTGGTGCAGTATGATTTCCCTATTGCTATTAGTTCCGGAGATAATTGAGACTATAATGTTTTGAAGTCATTTCGCAGGGTCAAAAACGCTAAAATGTTGCTAAAAACACAATCGACAATAACTTCAAAACAAAAACAGGTATTCCGGAATTAACTACACAGTCTTGTTTGCGTTTGTAAGCTACACTAAGTGGTGCAGTATGGTTTTCCTATTGCTATTAGTTCGGGAGATAATTGAGACTATTTGGTTTTGAAGTCATTTCGCACCAGCAAAAACGCTGAAATTTTGCTAAAAAGACACCATCGACAATAACTCCAAAACTAAAACAGGTGTTCTGGATATAGGGTCTTGTTTGCGTTTATAAACTACACCAGCTTGTGCAGTATGGTTTTCCAATTGCTATTAGTTTCGGAGATAATTGAGACGGCACGTGTTTGAAGTCGTTTCGCACGGTCAAGAACGCTGAAGTCTTGTTAAAAAGACACCATCACCATTAACTCCAAAACTAAAACCGGTATTCCGGATTTAACTACACAGTCTTGTTTGCGTTCATAAACTACACTGAGCGGTGCAGTGTAGTTTTCCTGTTGCTATTAGTTCCAGACAGAAGTGAGACTACTCTACTGTGCAAATTAATTGGTATAAAGTAAAAAATCACTCTTTTTTTCAAACCTATGCTTTTATATCATTCTATGCCTTGATATACACTCATTAATACCTGTATTAGTATGAACTATGTCCTGCTTTAGCAGAAATTACCTCTTGAATTAGTTTTGGCATTGACTCCACAAATTGAGTGCACATATTTTTGACTTCATAACCGTGGAACCACCCTTTTATAGCATTCGTTATCATGCGTGCTTTGGTTGTACAGTCCATTTTACCTAAACGTATCTTCGAAATATTCCACAAGCTTTCTATTGGATTTAAGTCTGGTGAATTTCTAGACCAATCAAGCAAATGAATTTGATTTTCCAGCAAGAAATTCTTGACAAATTTCGAATTGTGGTATAATGATATGGTGCCAAGTCATGTTGAAATGTCCCGTCAAACGTTTGCAAGAATGGACAAATCCTACGTTGTAATATTTCTACGTACTTGGCTGAATTCATCATGCCTTGAACAGGAACTAAGCTTCCTGTGCCATTTGATGTGAAAAAACCTCAAAACATCTGTTTCAGACGGTGTTTTACAGTTTGTTTGACATGCTCAGGTCTTAAGGGTTCACAGTTGCTTCGTCAAACGACATTTGCTTGGTAACCCTGCACAAATAAATGAGTTTCATCACTGAAAATTACCTTTTTCCAGTCGTCAGCAATCCATGATTTATATTTTTTGGCCCATGCTAAACGTTTTATCTTCATTTTCGCATTCAAATATTGTTTTTTCGTTAGTCATCATTCCTTCGGGGCAAACTTCCAGATGCCTACGGCGTGCAGTTGAATCACTAACAACACAACCACTAGCCAATAAATATGTTTGAAAGTCGGTGCTTGTTTTTTTCTTTTTTTGGATTCATTTTACTATTTCTGATTAGATATTTATCGGTTCGTGGAGTTGTTTCTCGTCTTCTTCCACATTTACCTCTCCTTTTTTGGAGACGAGGATCCAGATGCATTGCAACACGTAAGCAGTCTTGATACACTTGATTTGCCTACACCAACTGCAGAAGCGATATCTCTCACTGTCATAAAAGTGTGATCCTTCAGTGCAATTATTTTTGCACGCTTCCTTGGGGAAATGTCCATTTTTCAATACACGAAAGCAACACGTACTCACAGATAGCAAAAAATAACATCTACCTGTAACACACGAAAGCTCACAACTGAAGCTGAAGTACCTATTTCCTATTTAAAACCGGTGAAACCACATTCTTACTATCAAGTTCTAACTGTCACACCACCTCATAACCGATAACACCAGTTTATGTGGGTTTCCAACATCAACTAGCGATCACATTACAATTCCGAGAATAAAATAGCTTGTCCCAATTAGTTTGCACGGTATAGTATATGTTTTTGCAGTCATTTCGCAAGGTCGAAAACGCTGAAATTTTGCTAAAAAGACACCATCGACAATAACCCAAAAACTAACACAGTTATTCCGGATTTAACTATACAGTCTTGTTTGCGTTTATGAACTACACTAAATGGTGCAGTATCGTTTTCCTGTTCTAAGTAGTTTTGGAGTTAATTGAGACGGTACGTTTTTAAAGTCGTTTCGCAGGTCAAAAATGCGATTTTTTTCTAAAAAGACACCATCACCATTAACTCCAAAACTAAGACCGGTATTCCGGATTTAACTACACCGTCTTCCTTGCGTTTATAAACTACACTAAGTGGTGCAGTATGATTTCTCTATTGCTACTAGTTCCGGCGATAATTGAGACTATATGATTTTGAAGTCATTTCGCAGGGTCAAAAACGCTAAAATGTTGCTAAAAACATAATCGAAAATAACTCCAAAACAAAAACAGGTATTCCGGAATGAACTACATAGTCTTGTTTGCGTTTGTAAGCTACACAAAGTTTTACAGTATCGTTTTCCTATTGCTATTAGTTCGGGAGATAATTGAGATTATTTGTTTTTGAAGCCATTTCGCACCACCAAAAACGCTGAATATTTGCTAAAAAGACACCATCGACAATACCTCCAACACTGAAACAGGTGTTCCGGATATAGAGTGTTGTTTGCGTTTATAAACTACACCAGCTTGTGCAGTATGGTTTTCCAATTGCTATTAGTTTCGGAGATAATTGAGACGGCACGTGTTTGAAGTCGTTTCGCACGGTCAAGAACGCTGAAATTTTGTTAAAAAGACACCATCTCCATTAACTCCAAAACTAAAACAGGTATTCCGGATTTAACTACACAGTCTTGTTCCCGTTTCGAAACTACTAGAAGTTTTACAGTATCGTTTTCCTGTTCTTAGTAGTTTTGGAGATGATTGAAACGGTATGTTTTTGAAGTTTTTTCGCAGGTCAAAGATGCGATTTTTTTTCTTAAAATACACCATCACCATTAACTCCAAAACTAAGACCGGTATTCCGGATTTAACTACACCGTCTTCCTTGCGTTTATAAACTATACTAAGTGGTGCAGTATAATTTCCCTATTGCTATTAGTTCCGGAGATAATTGAGACTATATGGTTTTGAAATCATTTCGCACGGTCAAAAACGATGAAATATTGCTAAAAAGATACCATCGACAATAACTCCAAAATTAAAACAGGTATTCCAATTTAACTACACAGTCTTGTTTGCGTTCATAAACTACACTGAGCGGTGCAGTGTGGTTTTTCCTATTGCTATTAGTTCCAGAGAGAAGTGAGACTACTCTACTGTGCAAATTAATTGGTATAAAGTAAAAAATCACTCTTTTTTGCAAACCTATGCCTTTATATCATTCTATGCCTTGATATACATTCATTAATACCTGTATTAGTATGAACTATGTCCTGCTTTAGCAGAATTTACCTCTTGAATTAGTTTTGGCATTGACTCCACAAATTGAGTGCACATATTTTTGACTTCATAACCGTGGAACCACCCTTTTATAGCATTCGTTATGATGCGTGCTTTGGTTGTACAGTGCATTTTACCTAAACGTATCTTCAAAATATTCCACAAGCTTTCTATTGGATTTAAGTCTAGTGAATTTTCTGACCAATCAAGCAAATGGATTTGATTTTCCAGCAAGAAATTCTTGAGAAATTTCGAATTGTGGTGTAATGATATGGTGTCAAGTCATGTTGAAATGTCCCGTCAAATGTTTGCAAGAATGGACAAATCCTACGTTGTAATATTTCTACGTACTTGGCTGAATTCATCATGCCTTGAACAGGAACTAAGCTTCCTGTGCCATTTGATGTGAAAAACCCCCACAACATCTGTTTCAGACGGTGTTTTACAGTTTGTTTGACATGCTCAGGTCTTAAGGGTTCACAGTTGCTTCGTCAAACGACATTTGCTTGGTAACCCTGCAATAATAAATGAGTTTCATCACTGAAAATTACCTTTTTCCAGTCGTCAGCAATCCATGATTTATATTTTTTGGCCCATGCTAAACGTTTTATCTTCATTTTCGCATTCAAATATTGTTTTTTCGTTAGTCATCATTCCTTCGGGGCAAACTTCCAGATGCCTACGGCGTATAGTTGAAGCACTAACAACACAACCACTAGCCAATAAATCTATTTGAAAGTCGGTGCTTGTTTTTTTCTTTTTTGGATTCATTTTACTATTTCTGATTAGATATTTATCGGTTCGTGGAGTTGTTTCTCGTCTTCTTACACATTTACCTCTCCTTTTTTGGAGACGAGGATCCAGATGCATTGCAACACGTAAGCAGTCTTGATATACTTGATTTGCCTACCCCAACTGCAGAAGCGATATCTCTCACTGTCATAAAAGTGTGATCCTTCAGTGCAATTATTTTTGCACGCTTCCTTGGGGAAATATCCATTTTTCAATACACAAAAGCAACACGTACTCACAGATAGCAAAAAATAACATCTACCTGTCACACACGAAAGCTCACAACTGAAGCTGAAGTACCTATTTCCTATTTAAAACCGGCCAAACAACATTCTTACTATCAAGTTCTAACTGTCACACCACCTCACAACTGATAACACCAGTTTATGTGGGTTTCCAACATCAACTAGCGATCACATTACAATTCCGAGAATAAAATAGCTTGTCCCAATTAGTTTGCACGCTATAGTATATGTTTTTGCAGTCATTTCGCAAGGTCGAAAACGCTGAAATTTTGCTAAAAAGACACCATCGACAATAACCCAAAAATTAAAACAGGTATTCCAATTTAACTATACAGTCTTGTTTGCGTTCATAAACTACACTGAGCGGTGCAGTATGGTTTTCCTATTCTTAGTAGTTCCAGAGAGTTAATTGAGACGATACGTTTTTAAAGTCGTAATTGGATCAAAAACGCTGAAATTTTGTTAAAAAGACACCATCGACAATAACTCCAAAACTTCTATGCCTTGGATATAGAGTCTTTAATACCTGTATTAGTATGAACTATGTCCTGCTTTGCAGAATTTACCTCTTGAATTAGTTTTGGCATTGACTCCACAAATTGAGTGCACGTGTTTGGAGTCGTTTCGACGGTTCAAGAACGCTGGAAATTTTGTTAAAAAGGCACCATCTCCATTAACTTCAAAATTACCTAAACAGGTATTCTGAATATTAACTACACATTTCTATTGGATTTAAGTCTAGTGAATTTTCTGAAATCAAGCAAATGGATTTGATTTTCCAGCAAGAAATTTTGGAGAAATTTCGAAACGGTTGTGGTGTAAGTTATATGGTGTCAAGGTCATGTTGAAATGTCCCGTCAAATTTTTTTTGCTAAGAATGGACAAATCCATCATCGTTAATAAAACTACGTACTTGGCTGAATTCCGGATTTGAACAGGAACTAAGTCTTCCTGTGCCATTTGATAAAAACCCCACAACATCTAAGTTTCAGTATGTTTTACAGTTTGCTACTAGTTCCGGCGATAATTGGTCTTATAGGTTTTGAAGTTGCTTTCGTCAAAAAACGACATAAAATGCTTGCTAACCCATGCGAAAATAACTCCAAAACATCAAAACAGGTTACCTTCCAGTCGTCAGCAACTACATGTCTATATTTGCGTTTGGCCCATGCTAAACGTTTTACAGTATCGTTTTCCTATTGCATTAATTCGGGAGATAATTGTTTTGTTTTTGAAGTCATCATTTTGCAAACTTCCAGATGCCTACGGCGTATAGTTGAAGCACTAACAACACAACCACTAGCCAATAAACACTTTGAAAGTCGGTGCTTCCGTTTTTTCTTGTTTGGATTCGTTTATATTTCTGATTAGATATTTATCGGTTCGTGGAGTATGTTTCTCGTCAATTGCTATTAGTTTCGGAGATAATTGAGACCTCTCACGTGTTTGGAGACGAGGATCCAGATGCATTCGCAACACGTCAAGCAGTCTTGATATACTTGATTAAAAAGACACCATCTGCAGAAGCGATTAACTCTCAAAACTAAAACAGTGTGATCCTTCAGTGCAACTACAGTTTGTTGCACGCTTCCTTGAAATATCCATTTTTCAATACACAAAAGCAACACGTACTCACAGATAGAAAAAATTGAAACGGTACCTGTTTTTGAAGTTTTTTCACACGAAAGCTCAAACTGAAGCTGAAGTTTCTTTTCCTATTTAAAACCGGCCAAACAACATTCTTACTATCAAGTTCTAACTGTCCAAAACCTACAACCGGTATTTCGGATAACTACCAGTCTTCCTGTGCGTTTAACATAAACTAGCGATCACATTACAATTGCAGTATAAAATAGCTTGTCCCAATTGCTATTAGCACGCGATAATTGAGTATATGGTTTTTGCAGTCATTTCGCACGGTCAAAAACGCTGAAATATTGCTAAAAAGACACCATCGACAATAACTCCAAAATTAAAACAGGTATTCCAATTTAACTACACAGTCTTGTTTGCGTTCATAAACTACACTGAGCGGTGCAGTGTGGTTTTCCTATTGCTATTAGTTCCAGAGAGAAGTGAGACTACTCTACTGTGCAAATTAATTGGTATAAAGTAAAAAATCACTCTTTTTGCAAACCTATGCCTTTATATCATTCTATGCCTTGATATACATTCATTAATACCTGTATTAGTATGAACTATGTCCTGCTTTAGCAGAATTTACCTCTTGAATTAGTTTTGGCATTGACTCCACAAATTGAGTGCACATATTTTTGACTTCATAACCGTGGAACCACCCTTTTATAGCATTCGTTATCATGCGTGCTTTGGTTGTACAGTCCATTTTACCTAAACGTATCTTCAAAATATTCCACAAGCTTTCTATTGGATTTAAGTCTGGTGAATTTTCTGACCAATCAAGCAAATGGATTTGATTTTCCAGCAAGAAATTCTTGAGAAATTTCGAATTGTGGTGTAATGATATGGTGTCAAGTCATGTTGAAATGTCCCGTCAAATGTTTGCAAGAATGGACAAATCCTACGTTGTAATATTTCTACGTACTTGGCTGAATTCATCATGCCTTGAACAGGAACTAAGCTTCCTGTGCCATTTGATGTGAAAAAACCCCACAACATCTGTTTCAGACGGTGTTTTACAGTTTGTTTGACATGCTCAGGTCTTAAGGGTTCACAGTTGCTTCGTCAAACGACATTTGCTTGGTAACCCTGCAATAATAAATGAGTTTCATCACTGAAAATTACCTTTTTCCAGTCGTCAGCAATCCATGATTTATATTTTTTGGCCCATGCTAAACGTTTTATCTTCATTTTCGCATTCAAATATTGTTTTTTCGTTAGTCATCATTCCTTCGGGGCAAACTTCCCAGATGCCTACGGCGTATAGTTGAATCACTAACAACACAACCACTAGCCAATAAATATATTTGAAAGTCGGTGCTTGTTTTTTTCTTTTTTTTGGATTCATTTTACTATTTCTGATTAGATATTTATCGGTTCGTGGAGTTGTTTCTCGTCTTCTTACACATTTACCTCTCCTTTTTTGGAGACGAGGATCCAGATGCATTGCAACACGTAAGCAGTCTTGATATACTTGATTTGCCTACCCCAACTGCAGAAGCGATATCTCTCACTGTCATAAAAGTGTGATCCTTCAGTGCAATTATTTTTGCACGCTTCCTTGGGGAAATATCCATTTTTCAATACACAAAAGCAACACGTACTCACAGATAGCAAAAAATAACATCTACCTGTCACACACGAAAGCTCACAACTGAAGCTGAAGTACCTATTTCCTATTTAAAACCGGCCAAACAACATTCTTACTATCAAGTTCTAACTGTCACACCACCTCACAACTGATAACACCAGTTTATGTGGGTTTCCAACATCAACTAGCGATCACATTACAATTCCGAGAATAAAATAGCTTGTCCCAATTAGTTTGCACGCTATAGTATATGTTTTTGCAGTCATTTCGCAAGGTCGAAAACGCTGAAATTTTGCTAAAAAGACACCATCGACAATAACCCCAAAACTAAAACAGGTATTCCGGATACAAAGTCTTGTTTGCGTTTATAAACTACACTAAGCGGTGCAGTTTGTTTTCCTATTGCTATTAGTTCTTGAGATAATTGAGACTATATGGTTTTGAAGTCATTTCGCACCGTCAAAAACGCTTAAATTTTGCTAAAAAGACACCATCGACAATAACCCAAAAACTAACACAGTTATTCCGGATTTAACTATACAGTCTTGTTTGCGTTTATGAACTACACTAAATGGTGCAGTATCGTTTTCCTGTTCTTAGTAGTTTTGGAGTTAATTGAGACGGTACGTTTTTAAAGTCGTTTCGCACGATCAAAAACGCTGAAATTTTGTTAAAAAGACACCATCGACAATTATTCCAAAACTAAAACAGGTGTTCCGGATATAGAGTCTTGTTTACGTTTATAAACTACACCAGCCTGTGCAGTATGGTTTTCCAATTGCTATTAGTTTCGGAGATAATTGAGACGGCACGTGTTTGAAGTCGTTTCGCTCTGTCAAGAACGCTGAAATTTTGTTTAAAAAACACCATCTCCATTAACTCCAAAACTAAAAAAGGTATTCCGGATTTAACTACACAGTCTTGTTCACGTTTCGAAACTACACGAAGTTTTGCAGTATTGTTTTCCTGTTCTTAGTAGTTTTGGAGATAATTGAAACGGTATGTTTTTGAAGTTATTTCGCAGGTCAAAAATGCGATTTTTTTTTCTAAAAAGACACCATCACCATTAACTCCAAAACTAAGACCGGTATTCCGAATTTAACTACACAGTCTTCCTTGCGTTTATAAACTACACTAAGTGGTGCAGTATGATTTCCCTATTGCTATTAGTTCCGGAGATAATTGAGACTATATTGTTTTGAAGTCATTTCGCAGGGTCAAAAACGCTAAAATGTTGCTAAAAACACAATCGACAATAACTTCAAAACAAAAACAGGTATTCCGGAATTAACTATCACAGTCTTGTTTGCGTTTGTAAGCTACACTAAGTGGTGCAGTATGGTTTTCCTATTGCTATTAGTTCGGGAGATAATTGAGACTATTTGGTTTTGAAGTCATTTCGCACCAGCAAAAACGCTGAAATTTTGCTAAAAAGACACCATCGACAATAACTCCAAAACTAAAACAGGTGTTCTGGATATAGGGTCTTGTTTGCGTTTATAAACTACACCAGCTTGTGCAGTATGGTTTTCCAATTGCTATTAGTTTCGGAGATAATTGAGACGGCACGTGTTTGAAGTCGTTTCGCACGGTCAAGAACGCTGAAGTCTTGTTAAAAAGACACCATCACCATTAACTCCAAAACTAAAACCGGTATTCCGGATTTAACTACACAGTCTTGTTTGCGTTCATAAACTACACTGAGCGGTGCAGTGTAGTTTTCCTGTTGCTATTAGTTCCAGACAGAAGTGAGACTACTCTACTGTGCAAATTAATTGGTATAAAGTAAAAAATCACTCTTTTTTTCAAACCTATGCCTTTATATCATTCTATGCCTTGATATACACTCATTAATACCTGTATTAGTATGAACTATGTCCTGCTTTAGCAGAAATTACCTCTTGAATTAGTTTTGGCATTGACTCCACAAATTGAGTGCACATATTTTTGACTTCATAACCGTGGAACCACCCTTTTATAGCATTCGTTATCATGCGTGCTTTGGTTGTACAGTCCATGTTACCTAAACGTATCTTCGAAATATTCCACAAGCTTTCTATTGGATTTAAGTCTGGTGAATTTCTAGACCAATCAAGCAAATGAATTTGATTTTCCAGCAAGAAATTCTTGACAAATTTCGAATTGTGGTATAATGATATGGTGCCAAGTCATGTTGAAATGTCCCGTCAAACGTTTGCAAGAATGGACAAATCCTACGTTGTAATATTTCTACGTACTTGGCTGAATTCATCATGCCTTGAACAGGAACTAAGCTTCCTGTGCCATTTGATGTGAAAAAACCCCAAAACATCTGTTTCAGACGGTGTTTTACAGTTTGTTTGACATGCTCAGGTCTTAAGGGTTCACAGTTGCTTCGTCAAACGACATTTGCTTGGTAACCCTGCACAAATAAATGAGTTTCATCACTGAAAATTACCTTTTTCCAGTCGTCAGCAATCCATGATTTATATTTTTTGGCCCATGCTAAACGTTTTATCTTCATTTTCGCATTCAAATATTGTTTTTTCGTTAGTCATCATTCCTTCGGGGCAAACTTCCAGATGCCTACGGCGTGCAGTTGAATCACTAACAACACAACCACTAGCCAATAAATATATTTGAAAGTCGGTGCTTGTTTTTTTCTTTTTTTTTTTTTTGGATTCATTTTACTATTTCTGATTAGATATTTATCGGTTCGTGGAGTTGTTTCTCGTCTTCTTACACATTTACCTCTCCTTTTTTGGAGACGAGGATCCAGATGCATTGCAACACGTAAGCAGTCTTGATACACTTGATTTGCCTACACCAACTGCAGAAGCGATATCTCTCACTGTCATAAAAGTGTGATCCTTCAGTGCAATTATTTTTGCACGCTTCCTTGGGGAAATATCCATTTTTCAATACACGAAAGCAACACGTACTCACAGATAGCAGAAAATAACATCTACCTGTAACACACGAAAGCTCACAACTGAAGCTGAAGTACCTATTTCCTATTTAAAACCGGTGAAACCACATTCTTACTATCAAGTTCTAACTGTCACACCACCTCACAACTGATAACACCAGTTTATGTGGGTTTCCAACATCAACTAGCGATCACATTACAATTCCGAGAATAAAATAGCTTGTCCCAATTAGTTTGCACGCTATAGTATATGTTTTTGCAGTCATTTCGCAAGGTCGAAAACGCTGAAATTTTGCTAAAAAGACACCATCGACAATAACCCCAAAACTAAAACAGGTATTCCGGATACAAAGTCTTGTTTGCGTTTATAAACTACACTAAGCGGTGCAGTTTGTTTTCCTATTGCTATTAGTTCTTGAGATAATTGAGACTATATGGTTTTGAAGTCATTTCGCACCTTCAAAAACACTTAAATTTTGCTAAAAAGACACCATCGACAATAACCGAAAAACTAACACAGTTATTCCGGATTTAACTATACAGTCTTGTTTGCGTTTATGAACTACACTAAATGGTGCAGTATCGTTTTCCTGTTCTTAGTAGTTTTGGAGTTAATTGAGACGGTACGTTTTTAAAGTCGTTTCGCACGATCAAAAACGCTGAAATTTTGTTAAAAAGACACCATCGACAATTATTCCAAAACTAAAACAGGTGTTCCGGATATAGAGTCTTGTTTACGTTTATAAACTACACCAGCCTGTGCAGTATGGTTTTCCAATTGCTATTAGTTTCGGAGATAATTGAGATGGCACGTGTTTGAAGTCGTTTCGCTCGGTCAAGAACGCTGAAATTTTGTTTAAAAAACACCATCTCCATTAACTCCAAAACTAAAATAGGTATTCAGGATTTAACTACACAGTCTCGTTCACGTTTCGAAACTACACGAAGTTTTGAAGTATTGTTTTCCTGTTCTTAGTAGTTTTGGAGATAATTGAAACGGTATGTTTTTGAAGTTATTTCGCAGGTCAAAAATGCGATTTTTTTCTAAAAAGACACCATCACCATTAACTCCAAAACTAAGACCGGTATTCCGAATTTAACTACACAGTCTTCCTTGCGTTTATAAACTACACTAAGTGGTGCAGTATGATTTCCCTATTGCTATTAGTTCCGGAGATAATTGAGACTATATTGTTTTGAAGTCATTTCGCAGGGTCAAAAACGCTAAAATGTTGCTAAAAACACAATCGACAATAACTTCAAAACAAAAACAGGTATTCCGGAATTAACTACACAGTCTTGTTTGCGTTTGTAAGCTACACTAAGTGGTGCAGTATGGTTTTCCTATTGCTATTAGTTCGGGAGATAATTGAGACTATTTGGTTTTGAAGTCATTTCGCACCAGCAAAAACGCTGAAATTTTGCTAAAAAGACACCATCGACAATAACTCCAAAACTAAAACAGGTGTTCTGGATATAGGGTCTTGTTTGCGTTTATAAACTACACCAGCTTGTGCAGTATGGTTTTCCAATTGCTATTAGTTTCGGAGATAATTGAGACGGCACGTGTTTGAAGTCGTTTCGCACGGTCAAGAACGCTGAAGTCTTGTTAAAAAGACACCATCACCATTAACTCCAAAACTAAAACCGGTATTCCGGATTTAACTACACAGTCTTGTTTGCGTTCATAAACTACACTGAGCGGTGCAGTGTAGTTTTCCTATTGCTATTAGTTCCAGACAGAAGTGAGACTACTCTACTGTGCAAATTAATTGGTATAAAGTAAAAAATCACTCTTTTTTTCAAACCTATGCCTTTATATCATTCTATGCCTTGATATACACTCATTAATACCTGTATTAGTATGAACTATGTCCTGCTTTAGCAGAAATTACCTCTTGAATTAGTTTTGGCATTGACTCCACTAATTGAGTGCACATATTTTTGACTTCATAACCGTGGAACCACCCTTTTATAGCATTCGTTATCATGCGTGCTTTGGTTGTACAGTCCATTTTACCTAAACGTATCTTCGAAATATTCCACAAGCTTTCTATTGGATTTAAGTCTGGTGAATTTCTAGACCAATCAAGCAAATGAATTTGATTTTCCAGCAAGAAATTCTTGACAAATTTCGAATTGTGGTATAATGATATGGTGCCAAGTCATGTTGAAATGTCCCGTCAAACGTTTGCAAGAATGGACAAATCCTACGTTGTAATATTTCTACGTACTTGGCTGAATTCATCATGCCTTGAACAGGAACTAAGCTTCCTGTGCCATTTGATGTGAAAAAACCCCAAAACATCTGTTTCAGACGGTGTTTTACAGTTTGTTTGACATGCTCAGGTCTTAAGGGTTCACAGTTGCTTCGTCAAACGACATTTGCTTGCTAACCCTGCACAAATAAATGAGTTTCATCACTGAAAATTACCTTTTTCCAGTCGTCAGCAATCCATGATTTATATTTTTTGGCCCATGCTAAACGTTTTATCTTCATTTTCGCATTCAAATATTGTTTTTTCGTTAGTCATCATTCCTTCGGGGCAAACTTCCAGATGCCTACGGCGTACAGTTGAATCACTAACAACACAACCACTAGCCAATAAATATATTTGAAAGTCGGTGCTTGTTTTTTTCTTTTTTGGATTCATTTTACTATTTCTGATTAGATATTTATCGGTTCGTGGAGTTGTTTCTCGTCTTCTTCCACATTTACCTCTCCTTTTTTGGAGACGAGGATCCAGATGCATTGCAACACGTAAGCAGTCTTGATACACTTGATTTGCCTACACCAACTGCAGAAGCGATATCTCTCACTGTCATAAAAGTGTGATCCTTCAGTGCAATTATTTTTGCACGCTTCCTTGGGGAAATATCCATTTTTCAATACACGAAAGCAACACGTACTCACAGATAGCAGAAAATAACATCTACCTGTAACACACGAAAGCTCACAACTGAAGCTGAAGTACCTATTTCCTATTTAAAACCGGTGAAACCACATTCTTACTATCAAGTTTTAACTGTCACACCACCTCACAACTGATAACACCAGTTTATGTGGGTTTCCAACATCAACTGGCGATCACATTACAATTCCGAGAATAAAATAGCTTGTCCTAATTAATTTGCACGCTATAGTATATGTTTTTGCAGTCATTTCGCAAGGTCGAAAACGCTGAAATTTTGCTAAAAAGACACCATCGACAATAACCCCAAAACTAAAACAGGTATTCCGGATACAAAGTCTTGTTTGCGTTTATAAACTACACTAAGCGGTGCAGTTTGTTTTCCTATTGCTATTAGTTCTTGAGATAATTGAGACTATATGGTTTTGAAGTCATTTCGCACCTTCAAAAACACTTAAATTTTGCTAAAAAGACACTATCGACAATAACCGAAAAACTAACACAGTTATTCCGGATTTAACTATACAGTCTTGTTTGCGTTTATGAACTACACTAAATGGTGCAGTATCGTTTTCCTGTTCTTAGTAGTTTTGGAGTTAATTGAGACGGTACGTTTTTAAAGTCGTTTCGCACGATCAAAAACGCTGAAATTTTGTTAAAAAGACACCATCGACAATTATTCCAAAACTAAAACAGGTGTTCCGGATATAGAGTCTTGTTCGCGTTTATAAACTACACCAGCCTGTGCAGTATGGTTTTCCAATTGCTATTAGTTTCGGAGATAATTGAGACGGCACGTGTTTGAAGTCGTTTCACTCGGTCAAGAACGCTGAAATTTTGTTTAAAAAACACCATCTCCATTAACTCCAAAACTAAAATAGGTATTCAGGATTTAACTACACAGTCTCGTTCACGTTTCGAAACTACACGAAGTTTTGAAGTATTGTTTTCCTGTTCTTAGTAGTTTTGGAGATAATTGAAACGGTATGTTTTTGAAGTTATTTCGCAGGTCAAAAATGCGATTTTTTTCTAAAAAGACACCATCACCATTAACTCCAAAACTAAGACCGGTATTCCGAATTTAACTACACAGCCTTCCTTGCGTTTATAAACTACACTAAGTGGTGCAGTATGATTTCCCTATTGCTATTAGTTCCGGAGATAATTGAGACTATATTGTTTTGAAGTCATTTCGCAGGGTCAAAAACGCTAAAATGTTGCTAAAAACACAATCGACAATAACTTCAAAACAAAAACAGGTATTCCGGAATTAACTACACAGTCTTGTTTGCGTTTGTAAGCTACACTAAGTGGTGTAGTATGGTTTTCCTATTGCTATTAGTTCAGGAGATAATTGAGACTATTTGGTTTTGAAGTCGTTTTGCACGGTCAAGAACGCTGAAATCTTGTTAAAAAGACACCATCACCATTAACTCCAAAACTAAAACAGGTATTCCGGATTTAACTACACAGTCTGTAACATACCAGGAGATGTGACCTACCTGCCCGAAGGACGCACACGACATAAAGGCGCGTAGCAATCAGAACAAACGTCCGCGTAGCTCAATTGGTAGAGTGACTTGTTCCGGAATGAAGGGATCCGGGTTCGAATCCTGGCGTGGGCAGAAATGACGGAGAAATTTACTTCGTTATAATGGCGCCCGAACTATCCGGATGACCAGCCCGGACCGTTCAAAATCTCGCATTGGTGTGATGTTATTTCCACACCGCGAGATAGGAAAAATAACAGAATCCTTCCTCCAGCACTTCGAAAAAAAAAAATTAGGGGGAGATGATGTACCGTACCAGGAGATGCGACGTACCTGCCCGAAGGACGCACACGACATAAAGGCAGATAGGAATCAGAATAAAACGTCCGCGTAGCTCAATTGGTAGAGCAACTTATTCCGGAATGAGGGGACCCAGGTTCGAATTTTGGCGCGGATAAAAATGACGGAGAAATTTACTTCGTTATAAGTCTTGTTCACGTTTCGAAACAACACGAAGTTTTACAGTATCGTTTTCCTGTTCTTAGTAGTTTTGGAGATGATTGAAACGGTATGTTTTTGAAGTTTTTTCGCAGGTCAAAAATGCAATTTTTTTCTAAAAAGACACCATCACCATTAACTCCAAAACTAAGACCGGTATTCCGTATTTAACTATACCGTCTTCCTTGCGTTTATAAACTACACTAAGTGGTGCAGTATGATTTCCCTATTGTTATTAGTTCCGGAGATAATTGAGACTATATGGTTATGAAGTCATTTCGCATTGTCAAAAACGCTAAAATGTTGCTAAAAAAACACCATCGACATTAATTCCAAAACTAAAACAGGTATTCCTTATTTAACAACACAGTTTTGTTTGTGTTTATAAACTACACAAAGTTTTACAGTATCGTTTTCCTGAGCATAGTAGTTTTGGAGATAATTGAGACGGTATGTTTTTAAAGTTTTTTCGTTGGTCAAAAACGCGAATTTTTTTCTAAAAAGACACCGTCGCCATTAACTCCAAAACTAAAACCGGTATTCCGGATTTAACTACACAGTCTTTTTTTGGGTTTACAAACTACACTAAGTGGTGCAGTATGTTTACCCTATTGCTATTAGTTCCGGAGATAATTGAGACTATATGGTTTTGAAGTCATTTCGCACGGTCAAAAACGATGAAATATTGCTAAAAAGACACCATCGACAATAACTCCAAAATTAAAACAGGTATTCCGAATTTAACTACACAGTCTTGTTTGCGTTTATAAACTACACTGAGTGGTGCAGTGTGGTTTTCCTATTGCTATTAGTTCCAGACAGAAGTGAGACTACTCTACTGTGCAAATTAATTGGTATAAAGTAAAAAATCACTCTTTTTTCCAAACCTATGCCTTTATATTATTCTATGCCTTGATATACACTCATTAATACCTGTATTAGTAGGAACTATGTCCTGCTTTAGCAGAAATTACCTCTTAAATTCGTTTTGGCATTGACTCCACTAATTGAGTGCACATATTTTTGACTTCATAACCGTGGAACCACCCTATTATAGCATTCGTTATCATGCGTGCTTTGGTTGTACAGTCCATTTTACCTAAACGTATCTTCGAAATATTCCACAAGTTTTCTATTGGATTTAAGTCTGGTGAATTTCCATTCCAATCAAGCCAATGAATTTGATTTTCCAGCAAGAAATTCTTGACCAATTTCGAATTGTGGTATGGTGATATGGTGCCAAGTCATGTTGAAATGTCCCGTCAAAATTTACAAGAATGGACAAATCCTACGTTGTAATATTTTTACGTACTTGGCTGAATTCATCATGCCTTGAACAGGAACTAAGCTTCCAGTGTCATTTGATGTGAAGAAACCCCAAAATATCTGTTTCAGAAGGTATTTTACAGTTTGTTTGACATGCTCAGGTCTTAAGGGTTCACAGTTACTTCGTCTAACGAAATTTGTTTGTTAACCCTGCACAAATAAATGAGTTTCATCACTGAAAATTACCTTTTTCTAGTCGTCAGCAATCCATGATTTATATTTTTTGGCCCATGCTAAACGTTTTATCTTTATTTTCGCATTCAAATATTGTTTTTTTCTTTTGTCTTCTTTCCTTCCGCCCAACTTCCAGAAGCCTACGGCATTCAGTTGAATAACTAAGATCACAACCACTAGCCAATAAATCTCTTTGAAGGTCGGTGCTTGTTTTTTTTTTTTTTTTTTTTTTTTTTTTTGTGTTTTGTATTCATTTTATTATTTCAGATTAGATATTTATCCGTTCGTCGAGTTGTTTTTCGTTTTCTTCAACATTTACCTTTCCTTTTTGGAGACGATGATCCAGATGCATTGTATCGCGTAAGCAGTTGTGATACACTTGATTAGCCTACACCAACTGCAGAAACGATATCTCGCACTGTCATAGAAGTGTTTTCCGTCAGAGCAACTATTTTTGCACGCTTCCTTGGGAAAATATCTATTTTTCAATACACGAAAGCAACACGTACTCACAGAGAGCAAAAACCAACATCCATCTGTCACACAGGAAAGCTCACAGCTGAAGTTGGAAAGCCTATTTCCTGTTTAAAACCCGTCAAACCACATTCTTACTATCAAGTTCTAACAGTCACACCACCTCACAGCTGATAAAACTGGTTTACGTTTGTTTCCGACATCAACTGGTGATCACATTACAATTCTGAGAATAAAATAGCTTGTCCCAATTAATGTGCACGATATATTATGTAACAATACGGATGAAACAACTGCAGTTAATTCACAAAGAAAAAAGGGGGAATGATATGCATTTTATGAAACAGGATATTTCAGATCATGTTCATATAAACTTAATATACTGTATATACACTGGCGGAAAAAAAAAATCCCAACACCAAGAAAAAATAGTTGTAGAGGAATGGAATGGCGGCAATACATTTGTATAGGTAACATATTTAATCAATTAAGGTTTCAAGATCACAGCTTAATGTAAGCGCGAAAAGAGCCATTTTAAATGTGAAATGCTGGTACATTAATAACCGGTGTAACAGCCAGAATGTTGAATGCAAGCATGCAAACGTTCATGCATTGTGTCGTACGGGTGCTGGATGTCAGTTTGTGGGGTGGAGTTCTATGCCTGTTGCATTTGGTCGGTCAATACAGGGTCGGTTAATGCTGGTTGGGGGTGACGCTGGAGTTGTCGCCCAATGAAATTCCATACGTGCTCGATTGTAGAAAGATCTAGTGATCTAGCAGGTCACGGCAACATGTCGACACTCTGTACAGCATGTTGGGTTACAACAGCGGTATGCGGGCGAGCGTTATCCTGTTGGAAAACACCCCCTGGAATGCTGTTCATGAATGGCAGCACAACAGGTTGAATCACCAGACCGACGTACAACTGTGCCGTCAGGGTGCGTGGGATAACCACGAGAGTGCTCCTGCTGTCATAGGAAATTG
This sequence comes from Macrothele yani, assembly GCA_039090855.1. Classification (NCBI taxonomy): domain Eukaryota; kingdom Metazoa; phylum Arthropoda; class Arachnida; order Araneae; family Macrothelidae; genus Macrothele; species Macrothele yani. Next base: position 105,700,631 of record CM077030.1, on the reverse strand, counting down.
CTCCCCATACCATAACTCCAGGTGTAGGTCCAGTGTGTCTCGGCCGCAGACAGGTTGGTTGCAGGCGCTCACCTGGCCTCCTTCTAACCAACACACGGCCATCACTGACACCCAGGCAGAACCGGCTTTCATCAGAAAACACAACAGATCTCCACTCCGTCCTCCAATGAGTTCTAGCTTGACACCACTGACGTCGCCAACGGCAGTGCTTTGGAGTAAGTGGAATGCACGCTACAGGGCGTCTGGCTCGGAGCTGTCCTTCAAGTAACCGATTTGTAACAGTTTGTTGTGTCACTGTGGTGGCAACTGCAGCTCGAATTGCTGCCGCAGATGCAGTACGATGCGCCACGGCCATACGCCGTACACGGCGGTCTTCATTCTAAGTAGTGCCACGTGGCCAGCCGGAACCCGGTCTTCTTGAGGCAGTACCTTCCCTTGACCACCGCTGCCAACAATCATGCACAGTGGCTACATTCCTGCCAAGTCGTTCTGTAATATTGCGGAAAGAAAATCCACCTTCTCGTAGCCCTATTACACGACCTCGTTCAAACTCCGTAAGCTGTTGATAATGGCTTCTTCGCCTTCTTAAAGGCATTCTTGACTAACATCAACACACTACGTCGAATCTCAACGATAACTAACGCTCACGAACGTTACAGTGCGTATTTACAGCAAACCTGCTTTGCATGTTCCGAGGGGCGCTACTAGCGCCACACGTATGCGCCGAGCGCGAAATTTGCATAGACGTCATCTTACAGATGTACTCTCACCGCCTACCAACTGTCGTTTATCTAACACAACCCCTTCTTGGTGTTGAGATTTTTTTTTCTGTCAGTGTATATATATATATATATATACTTAAGAGCAAAACTGAAGACTAAGGAAAAACTTTAGAATTTAAAACGAAGGTTGCAAAAAAACATGAAAATCAAAACGCGCAACGCAGCAGTTTTGAAAATTCAGAATTCACATTCTATAAAGAAGATACCTAAGCAAAAAAATGCAAATATAATTTTGACTCACACCTAGTACAACATAGAAAAGGTTATGTATCTACCTGTGTGAGTAAAAGGAGAAAAGACAAAAAAATAAAATAAAACAACTGAATGTAGAAGGTGTCGAGAATACTGAGCCTTGGCTTTATCAAGGACCAGCAAAAACTCTGCATTTTCTCACTTCCACAAAGACCTAGTTGGAAATGGGTTTCTGCAAGGCCATAGATGCAAGTAACATTCCCACCTAAAATAGTTTAAAACATATATATATAAGTCATGTCCTCCGTAGAGTTGCATGACCTAGCACTAGTTAACAATTTCGCTTGCATCCATTAACCTTCATGGCCCGACCCATGCTCTTCATCTGTTACTATTAAACAGAGAGAAGAAGATTAAAGAGAACTCAAGCTGTGAGAGTGACATAATAATTAGAAATGATTTTCAGCCATAACGAAATTCCAAGTTCGTTTGAGAGAGAATTTAAACCTGAAAATCAATGCAAAAGAAATCCAAATTTTACATTGCAATTAAAAAAGGAAATGTTAATTTTTAACGAACAGATTTTTGAAAGAAAACTTGAGTCTAAAACCCCTACTCTACAACTTATGACAGCACGAAAACGAGAATAAGTTAAAGATAATAATTAACTAAAGAAAACTTTGTGAAAGTTATATACCTTAAACAGTTAGTTGCAATATGTACAAAGTATTTCAGCAGTGCTTTAAGTGCATAATTAATTAGTTATTAAGAACTTAACTACTTTGAAAAAACAGCGCAGAGACAGCGCATAGAAAAGGAACAAGCTTAGCCATCTTCTGTTCCTAGGTACCCCAAAAGACGCTCAAAGTTACAAAGAAAAGAAAGAGTTAAAACCCGCAAAAATGTTAACAGACAAACCAATGCCTAAAAGCTGAAAAGCTAAAAAACGACAGAGAATAAGTACAAACATTGAACTTATAAAACCTAGAACCCAAAAACAAGGAAGAGAGCTTACCTCTTGTGTGACAAAAACTTTTCTCCTCACGAGAGAAGAACATGGCTGACCTCTTCCGCCACTCCCTAGACGCTGGGGAGCAGTGAGGGTGGGGCTGATCGCCTCCTCATACAGCAAGAAAACAACGCGCGGAGATTTTAACCAGAGAAAAAAAAATATATAAACTTAAGACTGTGGATCTGTATGATCAGAAAGAGCAGAATTAACTCTCCAGAATACATGAGAAATATTATAAAATACACGAGCAGTTTATTTAATAATCTTTGCATGTATTAAATCACCTTAGTGAGCTTCTATAGATTAATCAGAATCTTATTAATTTTAATGTTGGTTTTACTATTTTTAGTATAGCTATCCTAGTGATGAATAACTAGTTTTCTTTTTTATTTGTTTTTATTTTCTTTTATAAACAGATTTTTAAGCTTTTTTTTGTGTGCTTTTTTTTGTGATTTTGTTTATATTATTTAATTTTTTGTTTTAATAGGACCGTCATATCCATAGCACTAAGGTTCCTTTAGGTAGTTAATAGGCATCCTCTAGCCAACTTCCTTACGGCTTTGATTGGTCAGAATCATATTATTAACTGTGTAGAAAATTAAAGCAGATCTGCCAACCTTACTCTATTATTCAGAATAATTTTTCTTAAAGTTCTTTTGATGAAAGAAGAAGGAATTTCGTTCTCTAGAAAACTTTCTAATAGTATATTAATGTGGTAATTGAAGTACAAATTGTTGCTGCAAATTCTTGAAATTCTTAGGACCTGAGAAATTAGTACATTCTCAATTACTTTGGTTGAAATGTTATTATTCCAGTGTAGATATTTAATTACTTTGAAAGGAAAATTAACTCTTTTATCAAAGAGGCTAATAGATGGGTTACCTCTGTTGAGCATAATGCTTAAGTCTAGGAACTCAAGTTCCTGATTACTGTGGTTGGTTTTACATAAGTTAAGAGAGCTTGGATAGATATTATCAAAATCACTCTCTATAACTTCTGAATTATTGATACACAGCAGATCATCAATATATCTAAAAGTGTAAATGTAGTTATCTGAGCAGGTGGGGTGATTTTTAATGAATTTATATTCCTTAAAGAACAGGAATAGATTAGCGATATTCGTGGACGTTGATGTCCCCATTGGAATACCGTTCACTTGCTTATAGAGAGTATTATTATATAAGATATGGTTATTTTTTATGCAGCAATTGAGATAAGAGTTCCAAGTTCCTACATCAACAAATTGGTTAAGTTTAAATTCTGCATACAGCTCTTTAAAGGTAGTGATTATATCTGTGTTGGATAATTAATAATAATGCAGAAGTAATTTCTACTATACTCAAAGTTTGTCCCCTAGATATTAATAGTTATGATTTTGAAAACCTATATACTAATCTGCCTCTATCAGATTAGTATATAGTTTTCAAAATCATGGTTTTATAAGTTCAATGTTTGTACTTATTCTCTGTCGTTTTTTAGCTTTTCAGCTTTTAGGCATTGGTTTGTCTGTTAACATTTTTGCGGGTTTTACACTGGAATAATAACATTTCAACCAAAGTAATTGAGAATGTACTAATTTCTCAGGTCCTAAGAATTTTCGATTTCTCTTTCTTTTCTTTGTAACTTTGAGCGTCTTTTGGGGTACCTAGGAACAGAAGATGGCTAAGCTTGTTCCTTTTCTATGCGCTGTTTCTGCGCTGTTTTTTCAAAGTAGTTAAGTTCTTAATAACTAATTAATTATGCACTTAAAGCACTGCTGAAATACTTTGTACATATTGCAACTAACTGTTTAAGGTATATAACTTTCACAAAGTTTTCTTTAGTTAATTATTATCTTTAACTTATTCTCGTTTTCGTGCTGTCATAAGTTGTAGAGTAGGGGTTTTAGACTCAAGTTTTCTTTCAAAAATCTGTTCGTTAAAAATTAACATTTCCTTTTTTAATTGCAATGTAAAATTTGGATTTCTTTTGCATTGATTTTCAGGTTTAAATTCTCTCTCAAACGAACTTGGAATTTCGTTATGGCTGAAAATCATTTCTAATTATTATGTCACTCTCACAGCTTGAGTTCTCTTTAATCTTCTTCTCTCTGTTTAATAGTAACAGATGAAGAGCATGGGTCGGGCCATGAAATTTAATGGATGCAAGCGAAATTGTTAACTAGTGCTAGGTCATGCAACTCTACGGAGGACATGACTTATATATATATATGTTTTAAACTATTTTAGGTGGGAATGTTACTTGCATCTATGGCCTTGCAGAAACCCATTTCCAACTAGGTCTTTGTGGAAGTGAGAAAATGCAGAGCTTTTGCTGGTCCTTGATAAAGCCAAGGCTCAGTATTCTCGACACCTTCTACATTCAGTTGTTTTATTTTATTTTTTTGTCTTTTCTCCTTTTACTCACACAGGTAGATACATAACCTTTTCTATGTTGTACTAGGTGTGAGTCAAAATTATATTTGCATTTTTTTGCTTAGGTATCTTCTTTATAGAATATATATATATATATATATATATATATATATATATATATATCATCATCATCGTCATCATCATCATCATTGTCAACCATTATCACTCCACTGCTGGACGAAGCTCTCCCCAAGTTTCCTCCACAACGGTCTGTCCTGTGCCAGTCTCCTCCACGTCACTCCCGCATACTTTCGAATTTCATCCACCCATCTTCCATGTGGTCTTCTTCTGGGTCTTTTCCTGTCCCTTGGAATCCAATCTAAAATTTCAGCTGTCCATCGATGGTCTGTTCTTCTGGCAGTATGTCCAGCCCATTGCCATTTCAGGGATTTAACTCTGATCATGATGTCTTCCACTCTTGTCATTTTTCGGATCCACGAGTTCCTCTTCTTATCTCTCCTGGTTACACCAAGCATGCATCTCTCCATGCTCCTTTCAGTTGACTGCAGCCTTTGTACGTCTTTTTTAGTTAAGGTCCACGTCTCTGCACCATACGTAAGCTCAGGAAGGATGTATTGATCATACAATTTTCTTTTAAGATATAATGGCATATTTCTCTTGAAAATTATGCTGTTTCTTCCAAAAACTCTCCAGGCAAGTTTTGTACGCCGATTAATTTCTTCACCAATGTGACCCTCACTTGATATCCGCTGTCCAAGATAAACGTACGTGTCTGTTATCTCCAGCTTTTCTCCATCAATCGATAAATCTTCCATTCTTGTAAAAGCATTGAACATACTTTTGTCTTCTGAAAGTTCATTTTTAATCCCACTTCTTTACTCTTGTCAGCAAGTTCCTGGATCATACTCTGCAGCTCTGATGGGGTAGTTGCAAAAATGACTATGTCATCAGCAAAACGAATGTGGGTTAGATAATCTCTATTAACCTTTATCCCTTTGTTTTCCAAGTTAAGTGATTGAAAGACATTTTCCAATGTGGCATTAAAGAGCTTCGGAGATATGGTGTCACCTTGTCTCACTCCTTTTCCAATTTTTATGTGTCTTGTATTTTCAAACAGCCGAATCTTTGCACTTGCATTTTCATAGATGTTATTAATAATATTAATGTACGCATTTTCAATACCGCAGGATTTCAGAGCCATTGTAACTGCTGATGGTTTCACCGAATCAAAGGCCTTTTCATAATCGATAAAAGCCATGCGCAATGGAAGTTCATATTCCCTCGCTCTTTTAATTAGTTCTCTCAGTACGTGGATATGATCTATTGTGCTGTAGCCACTCCTGAATCCAGCTTGTTCTCTCGGTTGAGCCATGTCCAGTGTCACCTTCAAGCGGAGTGAAAGAACTTTAGTGAAGATTTTACGTACCACTGATAGGAGGCTGATAGGTATTTAGTTCCTGAGATCCTCAATGTCACCTTTTTTAGGTAGCAGGATCATTGTAGCGTTGTTCAAATCCTCAGGAATCTTCCCTTCATTAAGGCATCGAGTGAAAATTTGGGCAAGTACTGTTTCGATTTCTCCACTTGCTTCTTGTATGATGTCTACAGTAATTCCATCTTCTCCTGGAGCTTTTCCCCGCTTCATGTTCTTGATTGCATGTGCAACTTCTGCTGGGAGGACTGGAAGAACTCTGGTGTTGGTACCTTTCATGATTTCTGGAGTACATGTATCATCCCTTTCATATAATTTGGAGGAGAAATCTTTCACTCTTGTCAAAATTTCGCCTGTATTTCTTGTTACAGAACCATCTTCTTTTCTCAGTGCCATAATCTGTTTTCTTCCCTTACTGATATGTTCGTTTGCTATCTTTAGGCTTTGGTTGTTTTCAACTGCTTTCCTTACTAGTTCACAGTTGAATTTCCTTACGTCTTCAGTGATAATTTTCCGTACTGCCTTGCATAGCTCTACATATTCCACTTTGGAAGTCACATCTTCTTTAGTTGTCCTCATGTCTGTTCTTGTTTGCATAAACATTTTGGTTTTTCCTGACATTTTTTGTTCACATGCAACTTGTTCTTAGACCCAGCTAATTTTGTTGCTGTTTCCATAAGAGCTTTATTTACTTTTCTGTTAACTTCAGAAATATCCACTTCTTCCGATGTTAGACCTTCTAAACCAGAAAATCTGTTCTTCAGTTCCAACTTGAAGGTATTATGGTGTTTTTTAAGGTTGGTTATGTCAATACATTTTGTTTGACATATGAGCTTGCTACGTTTGAGTTTAGTGTTGAGGTGCATCTTACATCTCACCAATCTATGGTCACTACCTGTGTTCAACTTGTTTAGCACACTGCAGTCTTCTATGACGAATTTTATGTTACACATAATAAAATCCATTTCACTTGTCGTCCCATTTGGATGTCTCCATGTCCATTTCCTGTGTGGCCTTTTCTTGAAAAAGGAGTTCAAGATGAAAATTCAAGATGAAAAAGCCTTCTGCCTCTGCAAACTTTACGAGAGTATTTCCACGCTGGTTTCTGTTGCCGTGACCGAATTTACCTACTGAAGTTTCATTCTGTTGCCGTTGCCCAATTTTTGCATTGAAATCTCCCATAATTATCTTCAAGTGCTGCTTACCTTTATTATTTAGATCACGAATTTCCTCATAAAATTCTTCAATTTCTTCTTCAGGATGACTTGTGGTGGGTGCATAAGTTTGAATAAACTGAGCCTGGTATCTTCTCGAGATTTGGATAACGAGTCGTGCAGCTCTGTCAGAGGAACTTTCAACTTTTACAACTTTATCCTTCGGTTTCTTGTTTATTATAAATCCAACACCACTAGTTCTGCCAGTATCAGTCCCACGATAGTAGAAGAGATGTCCACTTTTCAGTTCAATGAGATCTTCTCCTTTTCTCCTTACCTCACTTAGCCCGACGATGTCCCACTTGATCCTTTGTAGTTCCTCTTCCAATTCAAGAAGCCTTGAATCAGAAGATAGGGAGCGTCCATTATACGTAGCCAAGGTCAGCCTCAGATGGCAGCCTAGTCCGGTCCTCCGGGGATTCTTAGCACCCTCTGCCTTCAAGTCGCACTGGCAGCTGCCTTGGCCAGGTACATTCCAGCTGCCGGAGACTGAGGGCCAAGATTTAAGTTGTGAAGTCATTTTGGTGGGGTATGGCCATAACTCACCACGCTGGCCAAGCGGGTTGGTGAGTGTGGGATAGCATTTTCTCTAATCCTGATGGTATAGTTATACCGCTATTGGCGGTCGTCAGAGCCCCTTTAGTGGGAACAGGATGTACCACGAGAAGGCGGGGTTGACATTTGTCAAGGAGAGGCTGTGATGTTACGTATCACCTGACCTTACATCCCATATATATATATATCATCATCATCATCATCATCGCCAACCATTATCAATCCACTGCTGGACGAAGGTCTCCCCAAGTTTCCTCTACAACGGTCTGTCTTGTGCCAGTCTCCTCCATGTCACTCCCGCATACTTTCGAATTTCATCCACCCATCTCCATTTGATCTTCTTCTGGGTCTTTTCCTGTCCCTTGGAATCCAATCTAAAATTTCGGCTGTCCATCGACGGTCTGTCCTTCTGGCAGTATGTCCCGCCCATTGCCATTTCAGGGATTTAACTCTGATCATGATGTCTTCCACTCTTGTCATTTTTCGGATCCACGAGTTCCTCTTCTTATCTCTCCTGGTTACACCAAGCATGCACCTGTCCATGCTGATTTGAGTTGCCTGCAGCCTTTGTACGTCTCTTTTAGTTAAGGTCCACGTCTCTGCACCATACGTAAGCACAGGAAGGATGCATTGATCATACAATTTTCTTTTAAGACATAATGGCATATGTCAGGTCAGGTGATGCGTAACATCACAGCCTCTCCTTCACGAATGTCAATTGATGATTGATGTCAATTGATGATGATTTTATTATGTGTAACAAAACATTCGTCATAGAAGACTGCAGTGTGCTAAACAAGTTCAACACAGGTAGTGACCATAGATTGGTGAGATGCAAGATGCACCTCAACACTAAACTCGAACGTGGCAAGCTCATAAGACAAACAAAATGTATTGACATAACGAAACTTAAAAAACAACATAATACCTTCAAGTTGGAACTGAAGAACAGGTTCTCTGGTTTAGAAGGTCTAACATCGGAAGAAGTGGATATTTCTGAAGTTAACAGAAAAGTAACCAAAGCTCTTATGGAAACAGCTACAAAATTAGCTGGGTCTAAGAACAAGTTGCATTTGAACAAATTATCAGGAAAAACCAAAATGTTGATGCAAAAAAGACGAGAGATCAGGACAACTAAAGAAGATGTGACTTCCAAAGTGGAATATATAGAGCTATGCAAGACAGTACGAAAAAGTAACACTGAAGACGTAAGGAAATTCACCTGTGAACTAGTAAGGAAAGCGATTGAAAACAACCAAAGCCTAAAGATAGCAAAGGGACATCTCAGTAACAGAAGAAAACATATTATGGCACTGAGAAAAGAAGATGGTTCTGTAACAAGAAATAGAGGCGAAATTTTGACAAGAGTGAAAGATTTCTACTCCAAATTATATGAAAGGGATGATACATGTACTCCAGACATCATTAAAGGTACCAACACCAGAGTTCTCCCAGTCCTCCCAGCAGACGTTGCACATGCAATCAAGAACATGAAGCGGGGAAAAGCTCCAGGAGAAGATGGAATTACTGTAGACATCATACAAGAAGCAAGTGGAGAAATCGAAACAGTGCTTGCCCAAATTTTCACTCGATGCCTTAATGAAGGGAAGATTCCTGAGGATTTGAACAACGCTACAATGATCCTGCTACCTAAAAAGGTGACATTGAGGATCTCAGGAACTACATACCTATCAGCCTCCTATCAGTGGTTTATAAAATCTTCACTAAAGTTCTTTCACTCCGCTTGAAGGTGACACTGGACATGGCTCAACCGAGAGAACAAGCTGGATTCAGGAGTGGCTACAGCACAATAGATCATATCCACGTACTGAGAGAACTAATTGAAAGAGCGAGGGAATATGAACTTCCATTGTGCATGGCTTTTATCGATTATGAAAAAGCCTTCGATTCGGTGAAACCATCAGCAGTTACAATGGCTCTGAAATCCTGCGGTATTGAAGATGCGTACATTAATATTATTAATAACATCTATGAAAATGCAAGTGCAAAGATTCGGCTGTTGAAAATACAACACACATAAAAATTGGAAAAGGAGTGAGACAAGGTGACACCATATCTCCGAAGCTCTTTAATGCCACATTAAAAAATGTCTTTCAATCACTTAACTGGGAAAACAAAGGTATAAAGATTAATGGGGATTATCTAACCCACCTTCGTTTTGCTGATGACGTAGTCATTTTTGCAACTATCCCATCAGAGCTGCAGAGTATGATCCAGGAACTTGCTGGCAATAGTAAAGAAGTGGGGTTAGAAATGAACTTTCAGAAGACAAAAGTGATGTACAATGCTTTTACAAGAAATGAAAATTTATCAATTGATGGCTAAAAGCTGGAGATAACAGATACGTACGTTTATCCTCGACAGCAGATATCAAGTGAGGGTCACATTGATGAAGAAATTATTCGGCGTAGAGCTTTTGGAAGAAACAGCATAATTTTCAAGAGCAATATATATATATAGTACATAAATAAAACAAAAAAATTACTTTATAAATAAATTATTTTAACACAAAAAAATTAGACAAAAAAAGCAAATACCATGAGAAGCGCCGAAGGCAGCTAAACCTCATGTAGTAGCTTATATAGAATAAAAATATTACAGAACAAAAATTTCAAAACAAGTGAAAACTGGAACAGGTTGCCGTCATCAGGAGAGCATCAACTTGTGGGAGTGGCCTTTCTAGTACCAACAAAACGACAAGGCAAGCCAAAATTGTCGGTTGGTCATGCTCCCTAGGCCACAAAACCAAATTCTAATAAGCACAAAAATTCCAAGAATCAAATTTGTAAAACGAAAAACAGAATTAAAAGCTTACCGGCAGAACAAAACCCGCCATGACAAAAAGGCAAACAAGACTGAACAGAGCACCCACAAGAACCCAAATATATACACTGGTAAAGAAGGTGGTCACGGTTAATCAACTACCTGGTAAGCCAAAAAATGTGTGAATGGACAAGATGCAAAACTGTGTATGTAGATAAGATCTTCAGCTATTAGGGACCCACCAAATAGCACTTTATGTTACCTATATACTTAAAATTGTTAGGTCCTAGGTTAATAAAGCATGTCAATGTGTAATTTGAAACTCTTGGACACCGAATTATAGTTCAAAAATTAAATGGTTAAAATGATGTATTAAGAAATTTTTAGGAAAATTGTTAGATTGCAATTTAGAAAGAAGAGCTTTCAGATTTTTTACAAGTAAGAGCTGTGTAGAGCAAATTTTAGCTATTCTATGAAACTGAGAGATGAGTAGATTGCGATGTATAACTTTTGAAATATTGGATGACCAGTGAGTGTAGTGAATGATATCAAACTCAAAAGGGTTTCTTTTATCAAATAAATTCACCACACCTCTTCCCTCCTCGTCCACCTGAACCTCTAAATCGATTTAACAAACATAAGTAGACGATCTGTTGGTTTCTTCTAGGGTAAGTTCATCAGGATACAAGTCAGTGGTGCAACGCAAAAAGTCTGGAATGTTAATGACAATGATGTCATCAACATATCTTAGAGCAATCCCAGGTAAAGGATGATTGGCAACATATCTATCCTGAAAAAAAATGTAGGTAGAGATTAGCCAAACTGCTAGAAAAGCGACTGCCCATCGGGATACCACGAGTTTGGAGGTAAAGCCCAACGCCCACGGTAACGAATTGTTATTAATACCGAAATCCAGTAGGAAATGCCAATACTGTTCTGTAGTCCTTGTGCCCACGCCGCTCACGCCTAGCGCCGGCCCTGTTTGTCACCGCGATGTTTTGTGTCAGCGATGTTATGGCTTGCGATGTTTTGTGCCCGCGATGTTATGACTTGTGATGTTTTGTCCAAGGAGATTAGAAGAAAAGGAGGTGAAAGGACCTGTTTTGAGTGAAGCCAAAACAGATCAGCGATTTCGATCCTCTCTCTGAGGTGGTGGGAGTTAGCGGGAGTTCGAAAGCGTGACGTCATTTCCTGTGCCTGAAGCAGTTTCGCTTAGGGCATGCAAACCAATGATGTAAACAAGGAATATTTTGGACTTCGTATTTCTCAACATTAGGGTTTTGGTTATATTTTAAACATGGTTATTTGCACATGCGCAATATGCACTTCCGCTCAAAAAATCAATATTTTGTTCAACTTTTCAAATAAATACCAGCACATATTTTCCGATTTTTTTCTGGAACTTTTTAATTATGTGAATGAATATTTCAGCCTCAATTTGTTTCATGACTGTATGGGTAGAGTAAGGGTGAGAAAACCCCGTTCAAAATCGCGATTTCCCCATAGAGATGTACAGGAGATTCTCTGATTTGGCGCATTGGTGTAGTCAGCTGATGAAAAGTGGCTTCAAGCCAGAAGCACAGGAAGAGGGGCTGTTGCCAGCTCTTCTTTCTTCTAACCTCGTTGGTTTTGTCACCGAAATGTCTCGACCGCGATGTTATGTCGCGCGATGTTTTGACATGCTACCAATCTTTAGAATTGCATAGGCGTCAAATAATGCAGCAAATCCGAACCGACGTTTTTCATGAATCTTTTACACGACTCATTTAGTATAATCCTTAAATTCGATTACTTCTAGGGACGTGCGAGGGAAAGTCAAGAATTAACCTACTGATTAAAGAAAAAAAAATCCCTAGCACACTTTCCTGGACTCACTCCTCGCTTTATTTCTGTCTTCATAAGCTGCGTGGAGGTTGCAGTAAGTTAAATTCAGTGTTGTATCTCCCCAGTGGATCGATATAGTATCAAGCGGTTTTCCAGAGAGTCTTTTGCATAATCAGTCGTGTCATTGCAATATGAACACTAAGTGTAGGCTACGTCACGGAGCCAGCTTTGCTGGTAAAGTTAGCACATTAGCCTTGAAACTGTCTTGACTTTTTTGTCTTACCTTTTACCTTTAAATCTCGGACGAATGCAAGCGCTGCGTATCACTCGGTCACAGAGACGGCAATAATCAATGCGACGGAAGCAGAACGTCAGGCATGGGCGCCTGCAGCAAATTTTTCAAGGGGGGTCAAGGGTATTTAATTAAGGTTTGACTAATATGTAGAAAACAGCAGTTCGTGAAAATGAAAGAATAATACTATTACTACTACTTACTTACTACACTAGAACACAACTACTATTATTATTACTATTAGTAATTGATGCTGCTCTTGAAGAAAGTGTATGTTAGTAATAGTCATGTATTATCATGCACATTGGTAACTGTTTTCGAAATAATGAACAGTGTCGAGCAGGGCCACGCCCAGCCTTTTAAATTCAGCACACACCACCCTGAGCGGAACTTGTTTGGGCGTACTATTTTACGGTTTGCTACGTTTCCCGCTTTCACGTTATCGTTTTCCAATTTCCAATAAAATTGGGATATCAAATTAAACGCTCAAACTTCACCTTTTTTTTTTTTTTTTTTTTTTGATTGGAGGTTTAACGACCACCGTGAGCAACTCAATGGGCTATAAACAGTCGCCCGTCCCTAATTTAGGGCCACTGGTTCCAGGTAAGGGAGAGAGCTAGTGCCGAAAGACAAACACAACATCCATGCCTCACCGGGATTCGAACCCGGACCCTTTTGGGACGAATGATCAGAGGCCATCGCTTAGACCACTGCGCCACCGGGGCGGCAAACTTCATCTTTCCTTGTGGTCCAGTTCTGTGAGTGTAAAAACCTTTCCTTTTTGGAGACGATGATCCAGATGCATTGTATCGCGTAAGCAGTTGTGATACACTTGATTAGCCTACACCAACTGCAAAAACGATATCTCTCACTGTCATAGAAGTGTTTTCCGTCAGAGCAACTATTTTTGCACTCTTCCTTGGGAAAATATCTATTTTTCAATACACGAAAGCAACACGTACTCACAGAGAGCAAAAACCAACATCCATCTGTCACACACGATAGCTCACAGCTGAAGTTGGAAAGCCTATTTCCTGTTTAAAACCCGTCAAACCACATTCTTACTATCAAGTTCTAACAGTCACACCACCTCACAGCTGATAAAACTGGTTTACGTTTGTTTCCGACATCAACTGGTGATCACATTACAATTCTGAGAATAAAATAGCTTGTCCCAATTAATGTGCACGATATAGTATGTAACAATACGGATGAAACAACTGCAGTTAATTCACAAAGAAAAAAGGGGGAATGATATGTATTTTATGAAACAGGATAATTCAGATCATGATCATATAAACTTAATATACTGTATATACACTGACGGAAAAAAATCCCAACACCAAGAAAAAATAGTTGTAGAGGAATGGAATGGCGGCAATACATTTGTATAGGTAACATATTTAATCAATTAAGTTTTCAAGATCACAGCTTAATGTAAGCGCGAGAAGAGCCATTTTAAATGTGAAATGCTGGTACATTAATAACCGGTGTAACAGCCAGAATGTTGAATGCAAGCATGCAAACGTTCATGCATTGTGTCGTACAGGTGCTGGATGTCAGTTTGTGGGGTGGAGTTCTATGCCTGTTGCATTTAGTCGGTCAATACAGGGTCGGTTAATGCTGGTTGGGGGTGACGCTGGAGTTGTCGTCCAATGAAATTCCATACGTGCTCGATTGGAGAAAGATCTGGTGATCTAGCAGGTCACGGCAACATGTCGACACTCTGTACAGCATGTTGGGTTACAACAGCGGTATGCGGGCGAGCGTTATCCTGTTGGAAAACACCCCCTGGAATGCTGTTCATGAATGGCAGCAAAACAGGTTGAATCACCAGACCGACGTACAACTGTGCCGTCAGGGTGCGTGGGATAACCACGAGAGTGCTCCTGCTGTCATAGGAAATTGCTCCCCATACCATAACTCCAGGTGTAGGTCCAGTGTGTCTCGGCCGCAGACAGGTTGGTTGCAGGCGTCACCTGGCCTCCTTCTAACCAACACACGGCCATGACTGACACCCAGGCAGAACCGGCTTTCATCAGAAAACACAACAGATCTACACTCCGTCCTCCAATGAGCTCTAGCTTGACACCACTGACGTCGCAAACGGCAGTGCTTTGGAAGTAAGTGGAATGCACGCTACAGGGCGTCTGGCTCGGAGCTGTCCTTCAAGTAACCGATTTGTAACAGTTTGTTGTGTCACTGTGGTGGCAACTGCAGCTCGAATTGCTGCCGCAGATGCAGTACGATGCGCCACGGCCATACGCCGTACACGGCGGTCTTCTCTCTCAGTAGTGCCACGTGGCCGGCCGGAACTCGGTCTTCTTGAGGCAGTACCTTCCCTTGACCACCGCTGCCAACAATCATGCACAGTGGCTACATTCCTGCCAAGTCGTTCTGCAATATTGTGGAAAGAAAATCCACCTTCTCGTAGCCCTATTACACGACCTCGTTCAAACTCCGTAAGCGGTTGATAATGGCTTCTTCGCCTTCTTAAAGGCATTCTTGACTAACATCAACACACTACGTCGAATCTCAACGATAACTAACGCTCACGAACGTTACAGCGCGTATTTACAGCAAACCTGCTTTGCATGTTCCGAGGGCGCTACTAGCGACACACGTATGCGACGAGCGCGAAATTTGCATAGACGTCATCTTACAGATGTACTCTCACCGCCTACCAACTGTCGTTTATCTAACACAACCCCTTCTTGGTGTTGAGATTTTTTTTCCGTCAGTGTAAATATATATATATATATCATCATCATTGTCAACCATTATCAATATACTGCTGGACGAAGCTCTCCCCAAGTTTCCTCCACAACGGTCTGTCTTGTGCCAGTCTCCTCCACGTCACTCCCGCATACTTTCGAATTTCATCCACCCATCTTCCATGTGGTCTTCTTCTGGGTCTTTTCCTGTCCCTTGGAATCCAATCTAAAATTTCAGCTGTCCATCGATGGTCTGTTCTTCTGGCAGTATGTCCAGCCCATTGCCATTTCAGGGATTTAACTCTGATCATGATGTCTTCCACTCTTGTCATTTTTCGGATCCACGAGTTCCTCTTCTTATCTCTCCCGGTTACACCAAGCATGCATCTCTCCATGCTCCTTTCAGTTGGCTGCAGCCTTTGCACGTCTCTTTTAGTTAAGGTCCACGTCTCTGCACCATACGTAAGCACTGGAAGGATGCATTAATCAAACACTTTTCTTTTAAGACATAATGGCATATTTCTCTTGAAAATTATGCTGTTTCTTCCAAAAGCTCTCCAGGCAAGTTTTGTACGCCGATTAATTCCTTCACCAATGTGACCCTCACTTGATATCCGCTGTCCAAGATAAACGTACGTGTCTGTTATCTCCAGCTTTTCTCCATCAATCGATAAATCTTCCATTCTTGTAAAAGCATTGAACATCACTTTTGTCTTCTGAAAGTTCATTTTTAATCCCACTTCTTTACTCTTGTCAGCAAGTTCCTGGATCATACTCTGCAGCTCTGATGGGGTAGTTGCAAAAATGACTATGTCATCAGCAAAACGAATGTGGGTTAGATAATCTCTATTAACCTTTATCCCTTTGTTTTCCCAGTTAAGTGATTGAAAGACATTTTCCAATGTGGCATTAAAGAGCTTCGGAGATAAGGTGTCACCTTGTCTCACTCCTTTTCCAATTTTTATGTGTGTTGTATTTTCAAACAGCCGAATCTTTGCACTTGCATTTTCATAGATGTTATTAATAATATTAATGTACGCATTTTCAATACCGCAGGATTTCAGAGCCATCGTAACTGCTGATGGTTTCACCGAATCAAAGGCTTTTTCATAATCGATAAAAGCCATGCACAATGGAAGTTCATATTCCCTCGCTCTTTCAATTAGTTCTCTCAGTACGTGGATATGATCTATTGTGCTGTAGCCACTCCTGAATCCAGCTTGTTCTCTCGGTTGAGCCATGTCCAGTGTCACCTTCAAGCGGAGTGAAAGAACTTTAGTGAAGATTTTATATACCACTGATAGGAGGCTGATAGGTATGTAGTTCCTGAGATCCTCAATGTCACCTTTTTAGGTAGCAGGATCATTGTAGCGTTGTTCAAATCCTCAGGAATCTTCCCTTCGTTAAGGCATCGAGTGAAAATTTGGGCAAGTACTGTTTCGATTTCTCCACTTGCTTCTTGTATGATGTCTACAGTAATTCCATCTTCTCCTGGAGCTTTTCCCCGCTTCATGTTCTTGATTGCATGTGCAACTTCTGCTGGGAGGACTGGAAGAACTCTGGTACCTTTCATGATGCCTGGAGTACATGTATCATCCCTTTCATATAATTTGGAGTAGAAATCTTTCACTCTTGTCAAAATTTCGCCTCTATTTCTTGTTACAGAACCATCTTCTTTTCTCAGTGCCATAATCTGTTTTCTTCCCTTACTGAGATGTCCCTTTGCTATCTTTAGGCTTTGGTTGTTTTCAATTGCTTTCCTTACTAGTTCACAGTTGAATTTCCTTACGTCTTCAGTGATAATTTTCCGTACTGTCTTGCATAGCTCTACATATTCCACTTTGAAAGTCACATCTTCTTTAGTTGTCCTCATGTCTGTTCTTGTTTGCATCAACATTTTGGTTTTTCCTGATAATTTGTTCACATGCAACTTGTTCTTAGACCCAGCTAATTTGTTTGCTGTTTCCATAAGAGCTTTATTTACTTTTCTGTTAACTTCAGAAATATCCACTTCTTCCGATGTTAGACATTCTAAACCAGAGAATCTGTTCTTCAGTTCCAACTTGAAGGTATTGTGGTGTTTTTTAAGGTTGGTTATGTCAATACATTTTGTTTGACATATGAGCTTGCTACGTTTGAGTTTAGTGTTGAGGTGCATCTTACATCTCACCAATCTATGGTCACTACCTGTGTTGAACTTGTTTAGCACACTGCAGTCTTCTATGACGAATTTTTTGTTACACATAATAAAATCAATTTCACTTGTCGTCCCATTTGGATGTCTCCATGTCCATTTCCTGTGTGGCCTTTTCTTGAAAAAGGAGTTCAAGATGAAAAAGCCTTCTGCCTCTGCAAACTTTACGAGAGTATTTCCACGCTGGTTTCTGTTGCCGTGACCGAATTTACCTACTGAAGTTTCATTCTGTTGCCGTTGCCCTATTTTTGCATTGAAATCTCCCATAATTATCTCCAAGTGCTGCTTACCTTTATTATTTAGATCACGAATTTCCTCATAAAATTCTTCAACTTCTTCTTCAGGATGACTTGTGGTGGGTGCATAAGTTTGAATAAACTGAGCCTGGTATCTTCTCGAGATTTGGATAACGAGTCGTGCAGCTCTGTCAGAGGAACTTTCAACTTTTAAAACTTTATCCTTCAGTTTCTTGTTTATTATAAATCCAACACCACTAGTTCTGCCAGTATCAGTCCCAGGATAGTAGAAGAGATGTCCACTTTTCAGTTCAATGAGATCTTCTCCTTTTCTCCTTACCTCACTTAGCCCGACGATGTCCCACTTGATCCTTTGTAGTTCCTCTTCCAATTCAAGAAGCCTTGAATAAGAAGATAGAGAGCGTCCATTATACGTAGCCAAGGTCAGCATCAGATGGCAGCCTAGTCCGGTCCTCCGTGGATTCTTAGCACCCTCTGCCTTCATGTCGCACTGGCAGCTGGCTTGGCCAGGTACATTCCAGCTGCCGGAGACTGAGGGCCAAGATTTAAGTTGTGAAGTCATTTTGGAGGGGTATATCAATAACTCACCACGCTGGCCAAGCGGGTTGTTGAGTGTGGGATAGCATTTCCTCTAATTCCGATGGTATAGTTATACTGCTATTGGCGGTCGTCAGAGCCCCTTTAGTGGGAACAGGATGTACCACGAGAAGGCGGGGTTGACATTTGTCAAGGAGAGGCCGTGATGTTACGCATCACCTGACCTTACATCCCATATATATATATATCATCATCATCATCATCGTCAACCATTATCAATCCACTGCTGGACGAAGGTCTCCCCAAGTTTCCTCTACAACGGTCTGTCTTGTGCCAGTCTCCTCCATGTCACTAACGCATACTTTCGAATTTCATCCACCCATCTTCCATGTGATCTTCTTCTGGGTCTTTTCCTGTCCCTTGGAATCCAATCTAAGATTTCGGCTGTCCATCGATGGTCTGTCCTTCTGGCAGTATGTCCAGCCCATTGCCATTTCAGGTATTTAACACTGATCATGATGTCTTCCACTCTTGTCATTTTTCGGATCCACGAGTTCCTCTTCTTATCTCTCCTGGTTACACCAAGCATGCACCTGTCCATGCTGATTTGAGTTGTCTGTAGCCTTTGTACGTCTCTTTTAGTTAAGGTCCACGTCTCTGCACCATACGTAAGCACAGGAAGGATGCATTGATCATACAATTTTCTTTTAAGACATAATGGCATATGTCAGGTCAGGTGATGCGTAACGTCACCGTCTCTCCTTCACGAATGTCAACCCCGCCTTCTCGTGGTACATCCTGTTCCCACTAAAGGGGCTCTGACGACCACCAATAGCGGTATAACTATACCATCGGGATTAGAGGAAATGCTATCCCACACTCACCAACCCGCTTGGCCAGCGTGGTGAGTTATGGCCAAACTCTTCCAAAATGATTCCACAACTTAAATCTTGGCCCTCAGTCTCCGGCAGCTGGAATGTACCTGGCCAAAGGAGCGGCCAGTGCGACATGAATGCAGAGGGTGCTAAGAATCCCCGGAGGACCGGACTAGGCTGCCATCTGATGCTGACCTTGGCTACGTATAATGGACGCTCTCTATCTTCTTATTCAAGGCTTCTTGAGTTGGAAGAGGAACTACAAAGGATCAAGTGGGACATCGTCGGGCTAAGTGAGGTAAGTAGAAAAGGAGAAGATCTCATTGAACTGAAATGTGGACATCTCTTCTACTATCGTTGGACTGATACTGGCCGAACTAGTGGTGTTGGATTTATAACAAACAAGAAACTGAAGGGTAAAGTTGTAGAAGTTGAAAATTCCTCTGACAGAGCTGCACGACTCGTCATCCAACTCCCGAGAATATACCAGGCTCAGATTATTCAAACTTATGCACCCACCACAAGTCATCCTGAAGAAGAAATTAAAGAATTTTATGAGGAAATTCGTGATCTAAATAATAAAGGTAAGCAACACTTGAAGATAATTATGGGAGATTTCAATGCAAAAATAGGGCAACGGCAACAGAATGAAACTTCAGTATGTAAACTCGGTCACGGCAACAGAAACCAGCGTGGAAATACTCTCGTAGAGTTTGCAGAGGCAGAAGGGCTTTTCATCTTGAACTCCTTTTTCAAGAAAAAGCCACACAGGAAATGGACGTGGAGACATCCAAATGGGACGACTTGTGAAATTGATTTTATTATGTGTAACAAAACATTCGTCATAGAAGACTGCAGTGTGCTAAACAAGTTCAACACAGGTAGTGACCATAGATTGGTGAGATGCAAGATGCACCTCAACACTAAACTCGAACGTGGCAAGCTCATAAGACAAACAAAATGTATTGACATAACGAAACTTAAAAAACAACATAATACCTTCAAGTTGGAACTGAAGAACAGATTCTCTGGTTTAGAAGGTCTAACATCGGAAGAAGTGGATATTTCTGAAGTTAACAGAAAAGTAACCAAAGCTCTTATGGAAACAGCAACAAAATTAGCTGGGTCTAAGAACAAGTTGCATTTGAACAAATTATCAGGAAAAACGAAAATGTTGATGCAAAAAAGACGAGAGATGAGGACAACTAAAGAAGATGTGACTTCCAAAGTGGAATATATAGAGCTATGCAAGACAGTACGAAAAAGTAACACTGAAGACGTAAGGAAATTCAACTGTGAACTAGTAAGGAAAGCGATTGAAAACAACCAAAGCCTAAAGATAGCAAAGGGACATCTCAGTAAGAGAAGAAAACATATTATGGCACTGAGAAAAGAAGATGGTTCTGTAACAAGAAATAGAGGCGAAATTTTGACAAGAGTGAAAGATTTCTACTCCAAATTATATAAAAGGAATGATGCATGCACTCCAGACATCATGAAAGGTACCAGCAGTTCTTCCAGTCCTCCCAGCAGAAGTAGCATATGCAATCAAGAACATGAAGCGGGGAAAAGCTCCAGGAGAAGATGGAATTACTGTACACATCATACAAGAAGCAAGTGGAGAAATCGAAACAGTACTCGCCCAAATTTTCACTTGATGCCTTAATGAAGGGAAGATTCCTGAGGATTGGAAAAACGCTACAGTGATCCTGCTACATAAAAAAGGTGACATTGAGGATCTCAGGAACTACAGACCTATCAGCCTCCTATCAGTGGTTTATAAAATCTTCACTAAAGTTCTTTCGCACCGCTTGAAGGGGACACTGGACATGGCTCAACCGAGAGAACAAGCTGGATTCAGGAGTGGCTACAGCACAATAGATCATATCCACGTACTGAGCGAACTTATTGAAAGAGCGAGGGAATATGAACTTCCATTGTGCATGGCTTTTATCGATTATGAAAAAGCCTTCGATTCGGTGAAACCATCAGCAGTTACAATATCTCTGAAATCTTGCGGTATTGAAGATGCGTACATTAATATTATTAATAACATCTATGAAAATGAAAGTGCAAAGATTCGGCTGTTTGAAAATACAACACACATAAAAATTGGAAAAGGAGTGAGACAAGGTGACACCATATCTCCGAAGCTCTTTAATGCCACATTGGAAAATGTCTTTCAATCACTGAACTGGGAAAACAAAGGGATAAAGATTAATGGGGATTATCTAACCCACCTTCGTTTTGCTGATGACGTAGTCATTTTTGCAACTATCCCATCAGAGCTGCAGACTATGATCCAGGAACTTGCTGACAATAGTAAAGAAGTGGGGTTAGAAATGAACTTTCAGAAGACAAAAGTGATGTACAATGTATAATGAATTAGCTTTGTTTATCTTTTTGCTAAGCTAATTATTATGAATGAATAATGCTCTAAGCTTCAAAATAATGAATTCCCAAAAGGGTGTTGTTACTCGTTAATTATGAACTTAAACAAAGTCTCAACGCTGGTTATTTATATTAAGTAATCAAAGTCATAAACCTAACAGCCAGACAGAGGTCTGACAAAACTAAGAATTGAGAAAGACTGAACTTACAGAACAACTTGTTTATTATGATGACTCCTGGTCAACTAAGGCACTCATATATCACTACTACATAACAACACACTGCAACGCAACGCAACGCAACACCAACCACCCTCAACTCTAACGCAACAACACAACTACAACGCAACAACACAACTACAACGCAACAACACAACTCAACAACACAACTACAACGCAACAACACACAACACTTCTCGATGAACGCGCCTATATACGAGCTACCACCACGTCATGACTTACACTCATTGCCAGATCTCATTCAGCGGGGTGAAATAATATTTCGTTCAGTAGGAAGATAATTTACATAGTAAAATAAAATAACCAGAGATAGTAAAATCAAAAGGAAAGTGAATATAGAGTATACGTTACATCATCTCCCCCTTAATTTTTCTTCTTTTTTTTTCTTTTTTTTTTTTTTTTATGGTTTCCGAAAAATCTATCAATTTTGGAGTGTAAGTCGTACATTTCGATGATTGACGTTTCTCGATCTTTTTTTTTTTTATTGTTTGGTGGTAGCCGTATTTACATTATCACTTGGCATAACAATTTACGAATCTGTATTCGATTGTGAAATTTGTAGTGTAGAACAAACCAAACCTGCATCGGCATACTTTCCTTTTATTCTGCCTAGCAGGAATCACTTTTTTAATTTCAAATTACGTGCGCCTCATTCGTGGAAATACATAACAACTGTATCAGCAGCGAAGATTGCCTGAAGCTGCCTAACAGGAACAATTTTATTATTTTCATTTCAAATTACGTTTGCCTCATGCGTTGAAATACAGAACAACTGTATCAGCAGCGAAATTTACCTGGAGCTGCCTAACAGTAACAATTTTATTATTTTCATTTCAAAGTACGTTTGCCTCATGCGTTGAAATGCAGAACAACTGTATCAGCAGCGAAATTTACCTGGAGCTGCCTAACAGTAACAATTTTAATATTTTCATTTCAAATTACGTTTGCCTCATGCGTTGAAATACAGAACAACTGTATCAGCAGCGAAATTTACCTGGAGCTGCCTAACAGTAACAATTTTATTATTTTACCCCTAAGCACATAGATATATACAAAAAAAGTGGATTAGTAGATGGACATAGAAGAAATATAAAAAAAAACACACATATAGACACAAAAAGAATGCATAGGCCCACACGAAAAAAGAAATTCTGACACGCCAACTGGTCGAGCAGGAAAAACAATAAACTGAGAAAAGAACCTGTCCACGAGAACTTACTTATCTCGAGGACGCATAAAAAATTTTAGTGCGAAAACGTTTTCCAGGCCTAATGGGACTGGGGAAATCAGGTGGCTTGGATCTCTTCCGGGACGGTAATGGAACATCGGTCTGTTGTCGGTCAGGAATCTGGCGGTCTGGAAATCCCTGCGGCTGAGAAGAACGGTCAGGAACGTCAGAAGTCTGGCGGTCCGGAAATCCCTGCTGCGGCTGATAGGAACGGTCAGGAGTCTGGCGGTCTGGAAATCCCTGCGGCTGAGAAGAACGGTCAGGAACGTCAGAAGTCTGGCGGTCCGGAAATCCCTGCGGCTGAGAAGAACGGTCAGGAACGTCAGAAGTCTGGCGGTCCGGAAATCCCTGCTGCGGCTGATAGGAACGGGCTCCCCCAGGCTTTGGATATGAAGTCCCTTGATGCTGGGGCCCGTTGTGTCCTTCCAGTATCTTTTTGGAGGGACGTGTCTCCGGCCACATCGCTTGTTTGCGTTTACGCCCACGGGGCATGATAGTAGTAGCAGGCATCGGCCCTGTTTGCCCTGAACGGAGGTTCCAGGGGCGAAACCCGGGCGGATGCAAAGATTTCTGCCTTCGTCGCTGTTGCGGCGAAGCAGATTGGGGAGACAAGTGACGTTTGCGCCCAGCTTTTGGTGGTGCTGGACGGTGTGGAATATTAAATGTTGGATTCATAACTGACAAATCCGAAATGTCCGACGCCTCTGAGTCGCTGCTGTAATTCAGCGGTCGTGCAGGGCGATGTTTGGATTTGCCTGTAGGAATACTTTCCGATGAGGTATTCAAAGAAGAAGTATCCCGCGTTGGTGCAGAGTTAGCCGAAAACGGCGCAGCAATAGGCTTGGCAATGGTTGGAGGGAAAGGAACGATACTAGTATTCGACGAACGCGAATCGAGCCTTGGTCTCATGGGAGAATCAGGTTGCGGTTGTAGAAACTCGTCTGGAGGGGGGAGGGTGAAGGAAAAATCACTGGTGATTCGTCAAAAATGTTCGGTGGTTCGTCCACAATTTCTGGTGGTTGAACATGAGATATAGATTCTTGAGTCTGTGGAACAGAAGGTTGAGTAGGATTGATAATGAAATCGATATTCCGTTCGTGATATTTGCGACATTGATCAACATGTACATATTGAAAATTGTTGTTCGGTTTCTCCAGAACAATATTATTTTCAAAGACATTTGCCACCCGATATGGACCTTCGTAGCTGGGTGCAAATTTCTTCACTAAAGTATGCGAAACAGAAGACTGGAAGTGCGTTTCCACGAGAGTGAGATCTCCAACGACAAGATCTGGTTCCCTACGCCTAGAATTATAATATCGTGCTTGAGCCGCTTGTGCTCCTAGCATTGCAATACGAGCTTTTTCTGCCATAATGTGTACCGATTGCGGAGTTGGTCGCTGGTTTAGTTCTTCGATAATCCCCGTTAAATTTTCAAAAGGGGTTTTAATTTTGCGACCCAGAAAAAGTTCTGCAGGAGTAATTTTAGTAGACTCGTGGACAGACGAGCGGAGGGCGAACGCAAAAAGTTCTAAATGTTCATCCCATCTTTCATGGTGGTCCATTACGAAAGTCGCAATCATTTTCACTAGCGTTCGGTTAACGCGTTCTGCAGGATTACTCTGGGGATGATATGGGGAAATGAATTTGTGTTTAATGTGTAGTCTCGCACACATTCTTTCAAAAATGTCAGAAATAAATTGAGGACCATTATCCGAAACTACTTTATTAGGTGCACCATATCTAGAAAATACTTCATTAACTAAGACATTACAAATAATCTCAGCCGTAGCGGCTTTAATGGGAAAAACTTCAACCCATTTAGAAAAATTATCAGTTAGTACTAAAACATAACGAGCTTTATTTTTAACAGATAATGGATAAGGTCCCAATAAATCTATGGAAATAATATCAAATACATGAGAACTTGAACTAGATTTCAAGTGACCGGCCGGTCTTACATTACGGTAATTATTAATCTGACACAAGTGACATGATTGAACGTATGCGAGCACACTTTGGTACATGCCAGGCCAATAGGCAACATCCCGCAATTTACAACGGGTCTTGCGAATACCTAAATGGCCTGCAAGAGGTTTGTCATGAAATTCATTTAAAAGAGCCATTCTAAGGGTTCGCGGAATACATGGGCGAAACTCTGCCCTAGTAGTCCGAGACTTTGTATAATAAAGAAGACCCTCTATTACTTCAAAATGTCGTGACCTTCCAGCCAGAGAAGGATCACTTGGTAGGGGCGAACCCGCAAGCAAAAAATTGTAAATATCCCCAAAATCTGGATCATTTATTAATTCTGCCATTATCTGCTCTCTGGATGTGATATCAGCTATCAGAAGTAAAGGCTGACATCCAGGAGTAGTTTCGGTGGGGACCCCACTAATCGGAACGCGAGATAATGCGTCCGGTAATTGATTCTTATGACCTGGCTGATACGAAATTTTGATATTGCTCTCTTGTAACTTCAGAGCCCACTTCATAAGTCTTTGAGATAGGTGTTTAGCAGAATTCAAATACTGAAGGGCAGAATGATCCGTAATTATGTTAACTGTCAATTCGTTAAGATAACATTGAAATTTATTCAGTGCATACACAACAGCAAGACATTCACGTTCCGTAGCTGAATAATTGCGTTCAGCTTTGGCTAAAGTACGAGACGCAAAAGCTATTGGATGCCCAGCTTGTAACAAAACGCAACCAAGACCAACTCCGGATGCATCAGTATAAATATCAAATTCTTTAGAATGATCCGGGAAAGCCAACACCGGAGGCTGAGTCAATGCAGACTTCAGTGTTTCGAATGCAGCGTTAGCTTCAGGTGTCCAAATAAACTTCTTGTATTTACGCTTTAAAGCATACAATGGCTCACATATTGTAGCATAAGCGGGGACGAACTGCTGATACCATCCGGTCATTCCCAGAAAGCGGGATAGTTCTTTTGCTGTTTTAGGCCGAGGAAAGTCAGCAATAGGCCTAATTTTTTCATTATCAGTGAATAAGCCGTGGGGAGTAATTTTCAACCCCAGATATACAATCTCGTCCCTCGCTATCTGGCATTTACTAGGTTTTAACGTCAAGCCAGCATTGTATATAAGTTGGAACACCTGTTTGAGCAGAGAAAGGTGCTCGTCAAAAGTCTCTGATGTGATAATAATATCATCCAAATAGACATGCACATGGGGACCCAGGACAGGTCTGAGAACCGTGTCCATAAGCTTTTGGAAAGTAGCAGGTGCAGAAGCTAAACCAAAAGGCATACGTAAATATTCATAGGCCCCAAAAGGAGTCACAAAGCCTGTTTTATCGACCGAGTCCGGATGTACTGCCACCTGCCAATATCCACTTGCCAAATCCAAAGTTGACATCCATTTGGTTGACGACAAGTCATTTAGAATATGTGACATGACAGGTAGGGGATAATTGATTGATTTTGTGACTTGGTTGAGTTTGCGAAAATCTGTCACGAAACGAAATTCATTTGGTTGTTTCTTTGGAACCAAGAAGGCAGGAGCCGCCCAGGCGCTTGTTGATTCCCTGATTATGCCCTGCATAATCATTTCGGCAATTTGACGTTGCATTTCCTGTTTTTTATGTGGAGCACAAGGGTAAGGTTTCGTCGCAATGGGTTTCGAACCATCAGTGTCAATAACATGATAAACCACCTGTGTGAAACCAGGTTGATCCGAAAATAAACCAGGGCTTTCCTGTAAAAGGAGAGAAAGCTGGTCTCGTTGCCCCTCATTCAATTGGTCACTCAACAATAAACTCGTAATATCTACAGGAACCGTCGGAATCATTTCGACAGGTTCCGGAAAGGAAATCACATGTTGTACAAAATTCAAAGTTATTTGAAACTTGTTAATAAAGTCCATACCCATGAGACATTTCACGGGTAGCTCGTCTATAAGCAGGAAAGAATGTGTAAAACGAGCTTTTCCCAGCCCTAAAGATAATGTGACAGTTCCTGAAATACTGAAGATTTCGTTATTTGCACCTCGCAAATACTGCGTTGCAGGCTGAACATGTATTGCAGAAAAAACATCATTGCAAAACTTTGTATTCAGGGCTGATATCTCAGACCCAGTGTCGAACTTTGTCTCGACAATAATGTCTTCAAGTGTCAAGAATACATCAGGCAACTGAGGAGTTTGAACAG
The DNA here is from genome assembly GCA_039090855.1 of Macrothele yani. Taxonomy (NCBI): domain Eukaryota; kingdom Metazoa; phylum Arthropoda; class Arachnida; order Araneae; family Macrothelidae; genus Macrothele; species Macrothele yani. The sequence goes on along the minus strand of CM077030.1, from coordinate 105,673,563 downwards.
TCACTAATACTGTTTTAGGGTCAGGATGTTTGGTATCAGGAAGCAGGACCGACCCTTCGTCTACTTCCTGTGGAAGTTTAAAGGAATTCTGGTGGTGTTATCATGTGGTCGGAAACCTCGACCCTGCCGGGTATCGGGAAAATTTTCACGATAAGGAAAATTGCGTGGACCCTGCGTCGGGAACCCCGCGTGTCTGTTGAGATTTTCATTTTCGTTACGTCTGCCCTCAGCACGGGCAGAAAAATTATTATTGCCCTGAGCATGATAACGTTCCGAATGCTGCTGAGTGGAACGGGGTCGAGCATACTGTGCATTATGACGATACCCCGTAGCTCGCTCCGAAACTCGTTGCTGGTTCGCCACTCTTCTGTGTGGTGGAACGTATGAAGCTTGGGTGGGCACGTGTGTATGCTCGCGCTGAAAGTTTTGTCTATTATGCCGCTGAGGGTTTTCGGAATAAGCCCCGCGGGGTGCCCGAGCATGGTGAGTTGAAGCATGTTTGCCATGTCGCTCTTCATACGTGCGTATGAGGCGAAGGCATTCATGAATAGTGGTAGGGTGTCGAACCTCAAGAAAATCTTGCAAGAATGGGTCGAGCTGCTGTACGAGGGTATCCAACATGTCAACATGACTGGCATGTGGATCCCATAGATTATATAGGCGTGTAGTTTCCAACGCAAATGCAACAGGGCTATCATTGGGACCCTGCTGACGAGAAAACAGCTGTTGAGCAAGGCTAGCTCGACTGAGGCCGAAAGGAAAGACCTCCAAGAATTCTGCACGGAAATTCTCATAATGAGAATCCGGGTTCGACCCTCGCCACTGCCGATACCAGGTCTTGGCGGTATCTCTCAAGCAAGTTCCGGCAATTTGGACCTTGCAGTCTTCCGGAATATTATATAAATCAAAATGGTCTTCCAGATCTTCGAGGAACTTTAAAGACCCCTCCAAACCATTGAAATGAATTGTTCCTGCATGCGGCACGAAATGGGCAAGCATTCTGCTTCGCTGAGAGGATTGAATTCCCTCAGCTACGACCCGCGACTCAGAGTAATAAGAAGCTGGTGCATTACGAGATGGTGAAGAATGCTTGGGTATGTGTAGATTATTCATATCCAAGTCAGAGCCACAGGCTTCGTACAAATTGTCCAAAAAAACACCATTACCCTCGAGACTTGCCGGATGGTGGAAATTTGAAGTTGTCTCAGGTAAGGAAGCCATGGGTAATAATAGTCAGGATCTCGTGTTCGAGAAAAGTTCGGGCGCCAATTATAATGAATTAGCTTTGTTTATCTTTTTGCTAAGCTAATTATTATGAATGAATAATGCTCTAAGCTTCAAAATAATGAATTCCCAAAAGGGTGTTGTTACTCGTTAATTATGAACTTAAACAAAGTCTCAACGCTGGTTATTTATATTAAGTAATCAAAGTCATAAACCTAACAGCCAGACAGAGGTCTGACAAAACTAAGAATTGAGAAAGACTGAACTTACAGAACAACTTGTTTATTATGATGACTCCTGGTCAACTAAGGCACTCATATATCACTACTACATAACAACACACTGCAACGCAACGCAACGCAACACCAACCACCCTCAACTCCAACGCAACAACACAACTACAACGCAACAACACAACTACAACGCAACAACACAACTCAACAACACAACTACAACGCAACAACACAACTCAACAACACAACTACAACGCAACAACACACAACACTTCTCGATGAACGCGCCTATATACGAGCTACCACCACGTCATGACTTACACTCATTGCCAGATCTCATTCAGCGGGGTGAAATAATATTTCGTTCAGTAGGAAGATAATTTACATAGTAAAATAAAATAACCAGAGATAGTAAAATCAAAAGGAAAGTGAATATAGAGTATACGTTACAAATGCTTTTACAAGAAATGAAAATTTATCAATTGATGGCGAAAAGCTGGAGATAACAGATACGTACGTTTATCCTCGACAGCAGATATCAAGTGAGGGTCACATTGATGAAGAAATTATTCGGCGTAGAGCTTTTGGAAGAAACAGCATAATTTTCAAGAGCAATATATATATATAGTACATAAATAAAACAAAAAAATTACTTTATAAATAAATTATTTTAACACAAAAAAATTAGACAAAAAAAGCAAATACCATGAGAAGCGCCGAAGGCAGCTAAACCTCATGTAGTAGCTTATATAGAATAAAAATATTACAGAACAAAAATTTCAAAACAAGTGAAAACTGGAACAGGTTGCCGTCATCAGGAGAGCATCAACGTGTGGGAGTGGCCTTTCTAGTACCAACAAAACGACAAGGCAAGCCAAAATTGTCGGTTGGTCATGCTCCCTAGGCCACAAAACCAAATTCTAATAAGCACAAAAATTCCAAGAATCAAATTTGTAAAACTAAAAACAGAATTAAAAGCTTACCGGCAGAACAAAACCCGCCATGACAAAAAGGCAAACAAGACTGAACAGAGCACCCACAAGAACCCAAATATATACACTGATAAAGAAGGTGGTCACGGTTAATCAACTACCTGGTAAGCCAAAAAATGTGTGAATGGACAAGATGCAAAACTGTGTATGTAGATAAGATCTTCAGCTATTAGGGACCCACCAAATAGCACTTTATGTTACCTATAAACTTAAAATTGTTAGGTCCTAGGTTAATAAAGCATGTCAATGTGTAATTTGAAACTCTTGGACACCGAATTATAGTTCAAAAATTAAATGGTTAAAATGATGTCTTAAGAAATTTTTAGGAAAATTGTTAGATTGCAATTTAGAAAGAAGAGCTTTCAGATTTTTTACAAGTAAGAGCTGTGTAGAGCAAATTTTAGCTATTCTATGAAACTGAGAGATGAGTAGATTGCGATGTATAACTTTTGAAATATAGGATGACCAGTGAGTGTAGTGAATGATATCAAACTCAAAAGAGTTACTTTTATCAAATAAATTCACCACACCTCTTCCCTCCTCGTCCACCTGAACCTCTAAATCGAGGTAACAAACATAAGTAGACGATCTGTTGGTTTCTTCTAGGGTAAGTTCATCAGGATACAAGTCAGTGGTGCAACGCAAAGTCCGGAATGTTAATGACAATGATGTCATCAACATATCTTAGAGCAATCCCAGGTAAAGGATGATTGGCAACATATCTATCCTGAAAAAAAAAATGTAGGTAGAGATTAGCCAAACTGCTAGAAAAGCGACTGCCCATCGGGATACCACGAGTTTGGAGGTAAAGCCCAACGCCCACGGTAACGAAATTGTTATTAATACCGAAATCCAGTAGGAAATGCCAATACTGTTCTGTAGTCCTTGTGCCCACGCCGCTCACGCCTATATAGCGCCGGCCCTGTTTGTCACCGCGATGTTTTGTGTCAGCGATGTTATGGCTTGCGATGTTTTGTGCCCGCGATGTTATGACTTGTGATGTTTTGTCCAAGGAGATTAGAAGAAAAGGAGGTGAAAGGACCTGTTTTGAGTGAAGCCAAAACAGATCAGCGATTTCGATCCTCTCTCTGAGGTGGTGGGAGTTAGCGGGAGTTCGAAAGCGTGACGTCATTTCCTGTGCCTGAAGCAGTTTCGCTTAGGGCATGCAAACCAATGATGTAAACAAGGAATATTTTGGACTTCGTATTTCTCAACATTAGGGTTTTGGTTATATTTTAAACATGGTTATTTGCACATGCGCAATATGCACTTCCGCTCAAAAAATCAATATTTTGTTCAACTTTTTAAAGAAATACCAGCACATATTTTCCTATTTTTTTCTGGAACTTTTTAATTATGTGAATGAATATTTCAGCCTCAATTTGTTTCATGACTGTATGGGTAGAGTAAGGGTGAGAAAACCTCGTTCAAAATCGCGATTTCCCCATAGAGATGTACAGGAGATTCTCTGATTTGGCGCATTGGTGTAGTCAGCTGATGAAAAGTGGCGTCAAGCCAGAAGCACAGGAAGAGGGGCTGTTGCCAGCTCTTCTTTCTTCTAACCTCGTTGGTTTTGTCACCGAAATGTCTCGACCGCGATGTTATGTCGCGCGATGTTTTGACATGCTACCAATCTTTAGAATTGCATAGGCGTCAAATAATGCAGCAAATCCGAACCGACGTTTTTCATGAATCTTTTACACGACTCATTTAGTATAATCCTTAAATTCGATTACTTCTAGGGACGTGCGAGGGAAAGTCAAGAATTAACCTACTGATTAAAGAAAAAAAAATCCCTAGCACACTTTCCTGGACTCACTCCTCGCTTTATTTCTGTCTTCATAAGCTGCGTGGAGGTTGCAGTAAGTTAAATTCAGTGTTGTATCTCCCCAGTGGATCGATATAGTATCAAGCGGTTTTCCAGAGAGTCTTTTGCATAATCAGTCGTGTCATTGCAATATGAACACTAAGTGTAGGCTACGTCACGGAGCCAGCTTTGCTGGTAAAGTTAGCACATTAGCCTTGAAACTGTCTTGACTTTTTTGTCTTACCTTTTACCTTTAAATCTCGGACGAATGCAAGCGCTGCGTATCACTCGGTCACAGAGACGGCAATAATCAATGCGACGGAAGCAGAACGTCAGGCATGGGCGCCTGCAGCAAATTTTTCAAGGGGGGTCAAGGGTATTTAATTAAGGTTTGGCTAATATGTAGAAAACAGCAGTTCGTGAAAATGAAAGAATAATACTATTACTACTACTTACTTACTACACTAGAACACAACTACTACTATTATTACTATTATTAATTGATGCTGCTCTTGAAGAAAGTGTATGTTAGTAATAGTCATGTATTATCATGCACATTGGTAACTGTTTTCGAAATAATGAACAGTGTCGAGCAGGGCCACGCCCAGCCTTTTAAATTCAGCACACACCACCCTGAGCGGAACTTGTTTGGGCGTACTACCTTACGGTTTGCTACGTTTCCCGCTTTCACGTTATCGTTTTCCAATTTCCAATAAAATTGGGATATCAAATTAAACGCTCAAACTTCACCTTTTTTTTTTTTTTTTGATTGGAGGTTTAACGACCACCGTGAGCAACTCAATGGGCTATAAGCAGTCGCCCGTCCCTAATTTAGGGCCACTGGTTCCAGGGAAGGGAGAGAGCTAGTGCCGAAAGACAAACACAACATCCATGCCTCACCGGGATTCGAACCCGGACCCTTTTGGGATGAATGATCAGAGGCCATCGCTTAGACCACTGCGCCACCGGGGCGGCGAACTTCATCTTTCCTTGTGGTCCAGTTCTGTGAGTGTAAAAAAAAAAAGTAATACATAAAATAAAATAAAGTAAAAAATAATTCTAGGGGGGTCAAGTGATTAGGGCCACTGGTTCCAGGGAAGGGAGAGAGCTAGTGCCGGAAGACAAACACAACATCCATGCCTCACCGGGATTCGAACCCGGACCCTTTTGGGACGAATGATCAGAGGCCATCGCTTAGACCACTGCGCCACTGGGGCGGCAAACTTCATCTTTCCTTGTGGTCCAGTTCTGTGAGTGTAAAAAAAAAAAAAGTAATACATAAAATAAAATAAAGAAAAAATAATTCTAGGGGGAGGGGATTCAAGTGACCCCCTTAGGCGCCCCTGACGTCAGGGGTGGTTGGTTGACTAATTTAGGGCCACTGGTTCCAGGGAAAGGAGGGAGCTAGTGTCGTAAGACAAACACAACATCCATGCCTCACTGGGCTTCAAACCCGGACCCATCTCAGGCGAATGGTCAGAACGCAATGCTTTTGACCACTATGCCACCGGAGAGGCCATGGTATTTTTGCAGACGATGGTAATGGAAATAAGTAGTGAAAATGTGAAATAGGTTCCCACGTAGCACAGGATCGTTTTTTCGACGTTGAAATCAGGTTCATTGTGTTAATTATTGGTTTATGGTTAATTTGAACCGTGTTTTCGACGTGGAAATACAGTTGGTAGTAATACGTTGAAACTATAGAACTTTTGAAGCGTTTTTTCACCGTAACTGTGCTCACCCGACAGCGCCATCTACATGTATCAATAAAAAGAAAAGTTAAAATATTACATTCCACACCCATGTAACAACATACTTTTTTTCAAAAGGTCGGTCAGGTGTGTTGAACGGTTTAAACTATTTTTAGGTAAGCGCTACATTAGATTTTCTGACTAAAATTTTCGATGTACATATCTTTACAATGAATTTTTAAATTACAATCCTCCACCCTCTTGGGAACCGGATGCTAGAGGAAATAGGGAACCGGAAGCTGGAGGAAATAGGGAACCGGAAGCTGGAGGAAATAGGGAACCGGAAGCTGACTGAGACATTGACTGACAGACGTATGGGAAACACCAACAAATGGTGTAGAGTAAAATTAACGTAAGTTGTAAATTATTTCTAGTCATAAAAATCAGAGCTCTGTTGTGTGTGTGATCAATTTCATAAATTACTGTTCGTTATTAATAGGATCGATTTCTGCCCCAAAGTTCAATTTCTTCTACGAAGTTGTTTATTTCGAAGCGTGCCTCTGTAGTCTGTACTGATCATGTAGCTGTAATCCATTTTGGTATTTTTTTTTTTGTTTGGAGGTTTAACGACCACCGTGAGTAACTCAATGGGCTATAAGCAGTCGCCCGTCCCTAATTTAGGGTCACTGGTTCCAGGGAAGGGAGAGAGCCAGTGCCGTAAGACAAACACAACATCCATGCCTGACCGGGATTGGAACCCGGACCCCTTACGGACGAATGATCAGAGGCCAGCGCCTTAGACCACTGCGCCACCGGGGCGGCCCATTTTGGTATATGTTAAAGTAGACCAAATTTATACTAATCAAAAATATTCACTGTGCTAACTTAATTCCTTGGGTTGGTTGCGTTTAAAATTGTTTTCTCCAACGTTTTTTGAGTATTATTAGTATTCAAGTTATGCCAGCCCCCAACAGAGAGGTCAGAATGTCAACCTAACCCGAAAAATAATTTTATGAAATACGTCATGCTTTTTTAATTGTAGGAGCCTGCACAGCATCTAGGATGCCTGCGCAGGTATATGAGATTGGAATTACCAATTATCCTTCCCCTCAAAAGAAATTTATGGTGAAAAGAGGTTGTCTTTTTTTTTTAATTTATAGTTTATATTAAAATCTTTGAAACTTGTGTAAAACCTATTTCCAAGAAATGTGGAGATGCTTTGGAGGAAGGATGATTGCTGTTGTTGGACTTCTTTATGAGCATTAAAAAGTCATGATTGAGACCCATGTTGGTCTTAGTCATGGTGTGCTGAACTATATTTGATCATGGTTGGTTTGGTAACAATTTGAGCTGCCCCGGTGGCGCAGTGCAGTGGCGTAACCATGTTTCAAAATCTGAGGGGTCCAATCACACATTATATATGAGGATCCCAGAATCTGGGGAAGTGCTGTCCCCCCCAGTGGTTACGCATATGGCACAGTGATTCGTACATGAAGGGTCCACGTTCGAATCCCAGTGGGCATGGATGTGCTTGTCTTACGGCACTGGCTATCTCCCTTCCCTAAATTAGGGACAGGTAACTGCTTATAGCCCATTGTGTTGCACATGGCGGTTGTTAAACCTTCAATCAAAATAAAAAAAATATAATAACTTGAGTGGTTTTATTTTGAACCACATGGCTAACAAAGTAAGGTTACTTTTCTTCTCCCTCTTGTATTTTGGCAAAAATTACTACAATTTAATTCTGTACAATCAGGTTTTCAACAAAAAATGTTAATATAACTGCTTTACGTTTTTCAACTTTGGAAAGTAGAAAGTAACCCTACATGAGATCCATCATATTAAGTATCTTACACAGCTGAAGTTAGCTTAAATTGGTCAACCTAAAGTAGAAAATCTCATAACAGCAGTAACAAGGAGTGATCATTTCAATAATGTTATACAATACAAAGTATATAAGAAGTGATGCATGATAGTAAAATGCTATTAAAACACTTTGTTTTGTTAATCAACAAAGCCAATAATCTAGGTTGTAAGAAAAGCATGTTATGTCTGAACTTTTTAGAAGCAGAAGCCTTTTGACTTGGCTTAGATCTTGAACACCTGTTTGATCAAGACCTAAGCTATGGCAAAAAGCTGCTGTGTTTCTAATATTAACATAAATAACATGTTTTTCCTACAATCGACATTTACATGTTGTGTATATTGCAGTTAGTGAAGTACTGGAAAAAGTCGAGCCCTAAGAAATAGTTTCAAGGCCCTTTCCCTAAAATCTATTAGCTTTCCAATTACTGAAAATTTTAACTTCCACATTTTTAACTAGGCTTTATGGCCATTTTAATAAATCATATTCTTTGGAACCTATGAGTATATTTTGCAAAATCAAAATTATTATATGAAACACAAATGTGTACACCATAATTAAAATGATTTCTCTTGTTTAATGCTGTATCAAAATACTACAAAACACTTACACCAAAAGTCATATCATGCAAAATTTATTATTTTGGAGAACTAAGGCCAGCATATGACATCATTAACATTTACTTATGGCTAAATTTTATGTGACAGTTATCTGTAAGCCCAGAAAAGTGCTTTGTTACTATAATTTCCCATTTCGTCAAAAAATTTTAGAAACCGAATGAAAATCTTAAAAGAGTAACTTCTTTCCTCAAATAACAGTAAATATATTCTGTGACTAGGTTGCCAATCTGAACATCACTAATTCAGCTTGATTGGGACCAGTGGCGTATATTCGAGGCTAGCTGTAGAGCCCAGAGAATGCACAAATAAAAATCAATTATCAACGGTATTAAGATATGTCGATGCTTTCGGTGCGAAAAAAACATAAGTGAATTCGATTATGAGAATCAGTCTGGCGCGCGGTCCAACGGTATAACGCAAGCAGGTCTTCCTGAATCTTCGCGGTTCTGATGCTAAAAACTTCGATATGATCGCCTGCTAGCATTTCCGTGACAACATGAATGAGCGTAGGGAGGTGAGCGGACCATTGCTTTGAGCAACGGTTCGCTCAGAAAAGAGAAGACTTCGTACTACCTCAGTCTCTCCATGCATTCGACTTTAACAGTGCATATTTCACGAGAGTTGTTTCAGTTTGTGTGAAGTGTCAATGAATTAAAATCAGTGATATATCTTAAATTCGTGGCTTTGTTAGATTCGAACGGTTTTGATAAATTTTGTGAAAGCTTCTTTGAACATCTACTATCAGAGCTGAAGGTGTTTTATTCTCTTGATGAATACAAAACAAATCAGTAAGAGATACTGTATTACTTGTTACGTAAAGTTGAATAATTGGACATAGTGTTTATTGAGGTGTACAAATTAGCAGATCTAATATTAAACTTTCCATCAACAACTGCAACTGCCAAAAAAAGTTTAAAGTTTTTCTGTATTAAAAAGAATCAAGATATATCTTAGAGTCACACATGTACATTCGAGCAACTTGGCTGGTTTATTAATAGAGAAAAACATTATTTTTAAATATGAAAAAGTACTCGGAAGAAACATTTTTGTGAAAACGTAACACTCAGGTTCACACAAAAGGAAAGAAGAATGGAGTTCATGTAGGAATAAGTGTTCAAATCCTAATCCTCATAATTATTTCGTATCATGTTAGCAATAGTATGTTCCTAAAATTTTAAAAAAAATGTTACTTCTCCTGAGATCGATGCAGAACTGAAGAGAAATGGGGAGGGGGCAATATTGGGGACAATATTTCGTTTTTCAAAACTTTCGAAAACGGAAACTAAAGTGATTTTTCCCGTAATCGTAATTTATTTTTTCTCACGATGTTACCTGTGTTGCTAAATATCATTTTATTGCATGAATTTTTGTATTTTAGCATGAAATTGTGAGCAACGATTTCCGAAAACGGAAGTTAAGATGGCGCGAAGATTTCCTTGTATAGACTTCAGGTATGAGATTCTTCCGTGCATTCGAAGAATTCCGACATTTTCGTTATCATTTGGGGCGTGCTCGAGAACAATGCATAACTGAACAGAAATTTAGGGGGTTAGGAGGGGGATTCATTTTCCGTTTGTGACGGAATTCCGTCCTTCAAAACTTTTGAAAACGATAGTTAGACGCAGTGAAGATTCTCCTGCAATCGTTTTTTTGTTTTTTTTTTTTTTTTTTTCCAGTTTCTCTCGCGATGTTTCTTCTGCCATGTATTGCTCTTAAATATCCTTTTATTCCACAAATACTGCATTTCCGCTTAAAAATAGAGGAAAACGTTTCCGAAAACAGAAGTCAGTCGAAGCGAAGATTTCTCCCATAATAATTTTTTTCTTTCTGCGATGTCCTCTCTATCCTGTATTGTTGTTATATATTACTTACCCCTATCAATGTCTGCACTTAGACGTGATAAGGGTGGGGGAATTTTCCAAAAAACGGAAATGATGAAGTTTGGAAATTTGTTAGAATTAATGCATGGTGTTCAAAAGTATTCATTATCTGAAATTTACACCATTTATAAGTGGGTCCTACCACGCGAAATCGTCAGATTTTAAATTAATTTTCCACCAATCCATCTCCGATATTTACGATTTTTTTAATGGGTAGCTACTCCCAACTTATAAAACCTCTGAAAGTTTTAATTTTTTATTTCCGATAGGTTAGAAGATATATTTTTTTGAATTTTGGTGCATGGCGGGCATATTTTGCGTAAAATCGAAATTATCTCCGTTATTTAGAATAAAAAGAAATTCATAAATCATCATTCTTTCTTAATTTTTGCCAAGGAATCCATTGGTGCAATGCACGCGTTTCTATCTGCTTCAGTTTTTGAGTTATGAGCAATGAGAGAGCCTTTCTTCAATGCTTAAAAAGGCAATATAGTACAGCACTTAGAAAGCTGCAGTTATTATTCTTTGCAAAGAAAGGTTTAATCTATCAAATTAAGGAAAAAAAAACCTTGGGCTTTTACCTGAACGCCCAAAAGAATTTTTAAACATGGTGCATTGCCACAGTGACAGCGCAATCGGCGTCGTGGCCACGGCTGTGCGGAGACTTGGTACCGGAAAAAGAACGGCATTCCTCCCGCACGCAAGAAGCGATCCCACCCACCACCCCCATCGCGCGCACGCATGTATTGTTGAACTCACGTTTTGAAGGAAAGGAATCCTTTATTTTTAAAAAGCATGATTAGTCAGGGGCATATGCAGAAAGTTTTTTCGGGGGGAGGGCCGAAAAATTGGAAGTTTCTGAAATCCACCAGGATAAAATGGAAGTTAATAAAAAAAGAAAAAAACCATGTTAATAATAAAGAAAAAGGTATTTTTTTTAGTTTTTAGGTATATAACGTACATATACACCTAAATTAAGCTGATGAGTACATATTAAGAAAAAAAAAAAAGAGTGACAAAACAAATTTCTCCTTGAGAAATAATGAAATTGATTGGACTCACCTAATTCTTAAAAACTGAGATTTATTCTTCTAGGCACATTTCCGAATTTGTCAATGACTTCATCTCCAACTTGAATGTCTCTATGAATAGATAATAAAGCTAGCCCATTCAGTCTTGACTCTGATGTACTGTTTCTCAAATAAGATTTCAATCGACGAAGACTGGAAAAGCTTCTTTCCACTGATGCTGTGGTTACAGGAAGAATTGCCAAGATGTGAAGCAAAATATAAATGTTGGGAAATAAGTTCTTATTGCATGATGCCAAACTTTCAACTGCGTTTTTGGGGCGCACGTCTGCTTTTTCCCTTTCCCATTTTTGACACCATAATTGATACTCGCTTTCTGTTACATCAGAATATCCTAAATCAGATTCATACATTTTCACTGCTGATAATATTTGGGAATAATCATTCTTCACAGCAAAAACTGGTAGAATGTTTTGCAATGAAGTTAGTGTTTCTTTTTGTGATTGAAACCTTTCATTTAATGATTCAATTATATCATCCACAAAGGGTATAAACATACTTCTGCAGAAATATTCTTCTGAAGTTGAATATGGGACATTGCATCCATTTTTTTTTTTTTTATGTATACTGCATCTACGTGGAACTTCTTCTGCTACTTTGGGGCCTTCAGCCAATGTTTTTACAGTATCATAAATTAAGCTGAAGGATTTTTCTGCTTCAGTTCTCATGCTGTTTAGCAGTGATATTTTTTCTAATGCATCGACTAAGTCGATTTGCTTGTTTTGGAAGTTTTCGGATAGGTTGTATGTGATGGACAATATTTTACTAAGGACAAAAGTTGCCACTAGAAATGAAAACTGACATATAGAGTTGAGCAAAGTGTGTGCTTTGACAGATGATTCTGCTGACTCTTCTTGTTCAATCGCTTCTAAGGATGATATAATAGGATGCAGAAATTCTTTAAACATAAGAACGAACGGCATCATGCCTTTGGATCCATCGAGTTTCACATAGAGTTTTCATCTTAACTTTCTTGCAATCAGGTAGCAGTCGCTGGATACTTTCTTTCAAAACACTGGTACGTTTAGCAGAAGCGTGGAAAAACGAACATCTTTCTGATATACCTCCCATACAGTTCCTTATGCTAGGCATTTTGCTAGCATCCGACAAACATAAGTTAAAGGAATGGGACATGCAATGAGTATATATTGCTTTGGGATATTTTTTCTAATACAGGTCTGCACTCCACGAAACTGTCATCGCATTGCTCCAGCCCCATCATACCCCTGCCCTCTCATATCGTTCAAATCAAAACCCAATTTTATTACCTCCCCTACTCGATGTGAGGGCGAACCATCTGCTGCGTCCTATTCGCTGCAGTGGGATTAATTATTAAAAAGACCGTTAATTTCCGTAACTCTTTATCTTCTATTATCTTCCGTCTATGGGTGTCTACCGTGAAGTTGGGTTCCCTAATTGAGGGTCACCAAGCTCAGGGTTGACGGGTGCATTGCGTTGTGTTTCATATGGGAGAACATGGGAAACCCATATTCCTCCATATGCCGCTTGAAATTTAATAAACTCATGATGTCAGATTTGGACTTTTTATCCTGCGACTGGGCTTGCTAAATGTTAAAAGTTATTTTCTTCTTAAAATCTTGGAGTTGCTACTCTATCAAAACTTGACGATTGTTCTACTTAATTATTCAGGTTAAAATAAACAAAGATTCACTTATTTTGAATTTTCAAAGATTTGAGAAACTCGGGTAAATTTCATTATAAAATACATAATTTATTTTCATTTGTGTTTCCTTAAAATCTATTACACTGATCGGTGGAGATTTCTATTAACTTAAACCAAAATATATTTTAAGTTCAGTATGCTTTTTGATATTCGTAATCATATTTTAAAGTTCACCTTTCGCAAAATATAAGACACATTATGTTATTCAGCACTTGCAAGAGATTAAAAATATCTTTTCTACCGAGGATGTATAGGAGACAAAATCATGATCATGCTAACGAGATATTGGGAATTATGAAATTTTTCTCACCAAATTCTTTTCTTTTCATCACATTCGTTGTCGTCCGGTATTACTTATAGGTATAAAGTCTATGGTTGGGACCTCCTCCGGTCCTGCTGAATGCACACTGCCCGCATGAGATCACTCGATGCTTCACCCAAAAATTGTGTAAAAACCTCTCATGGAAAAACATCATACTTCCCTTGCTTGGAAATCATCTTGCTCCATTTTGAGCGTCCTCCCAGGAAAACCTCCTAACTTAATTCTCTCTGCGATATTCTCCCCAGGATTCATCTAGAGTCCATCTTTGAATGTGTAGCCTGCATTCACCCAGAATCAGAAGTCATCATTCTATCTCCGTGCTCTGCGTTCACCCAGAATCAGAAGTCATCCTAGAATTCCGTGTTCTCTCAAAATCAACCTGAAAAACTAGTCTCTCTCTCTCGTCTGTGTTTAAGGGGTTCGGGGGTGTTTCTGTCTTACCCAAATGGCTCTCCTTATTGGTTGGGCCGGTTTTCCTCGCTTCGACATTGGTTTACATCCCTGTATGGGAATCCCTCCGATTCGTTGGCAAAGGCTTGAGAACATAGAGTTTTCTTGAAGATGAATATTCCTTTATCTTGTCAACTGCTCCGCGGGATGTCCGCGCTGCCTTAGAATTTTCACGTACGCTTCCTGTGTGACTCTTTCTGTTGGTGTCAACCAGTTACGCCCACTACGAGAAATATGCCCTGTTCGTTCCCCGCTAGCGTGCGTAAAACGTGACTTCGTTAATAGAAAATGGTCCAGTAAATTGGCCCCCACCTGTGATTGCGAGCATTTTACTCTCGTAGCGTTGCTTGTTGTAACCTCCGAGTTTTCTCTTTACTAACCAAGGGGTGTGTTTCATGCGTATCCCTACGTGAATTCCGGCGAGCTCGGGGAACACAATAAAAAAAAAATAAAAAAAACAGCAATTCAAAAGAATGATGAAAAAAAAAAATAAGGAATTTCCTCCTCAAGAAAGAAATCTGCTCAGCCAGGTCTTAGAATAATTATGAAATATGTATTATAATTATCCTCTTAGAATGCCTGTCCTCATTATGCTTCTCGGATTTCTTTCCCAATTCCCGCGCTCTCTAAATTGTCTACTTGGTAACTACTCTTCCTCGTTTAACTATTTCCTCGTACTATGCGATACCGTAGGAATTATTTGGTGAATATATTGCTTTCCCACACTTACTAATTTGTAGGCCCCCTTTCCGAAATTCATACCTACGAAATCATGGTCCTCCAATGTTACACGATATTCCGGAGGACATACGGGTAACATTATCTCCCTCTCCCATAGGGTTGAAGAGTTTTGTCCCCCAAAGTTAGGTGCTGTGGATTCCTTCCTCTCTTGCAAGGCTGCTCGTTTTCGCTCATTTCAACATGCGATGAATTACAATCATTTGCGAAAACTTATGCACACATGTGACACATAGTGTAATTATAAGCACATACAATAAGCATAAAACTACGAGTAAGATTATTATAATAATGTTCAATAGATATTAAATTCCTCCACCGAATCTAATTCTAAGTTTGACATTGACAGATAGCATATGCACTGTATATATATATATGAATTCTTTCCGATAGTGACAGATTTCTTCAGCCGTCGTCTTCTCGGCGACACACAATATTTGCTCGGGTACGCGCCTCCGTTCGGCGATATGGTTTCGGTTTTGGGCGTTCCCATCTCTTAAGCACTCAGCTAGTTTCTCAGAGTTCCTTTGGAGATCAGCCTCCCCGACGGGAGTGATGTAGGCTAACACCATCTCCACGTTCAGTTCATAAGGGTGCCGTGCCATTACGCCGAGGAATAGTTCCTGGTAACATTTACCGCCTGCAGCAAGTGATGACCGACGAAGCGATAAACAGAATTATTATTACCGCAGCGGCTCCGGCTGCGATTATTTTGAAAGCTCCGAACAGGGAAGTGCCGAAGGCGTTGAACAGTAGCCCACTGCTCCATTCGGGTGTGCCTGCTGGTTGCCAGTATGCGCTGGAGATATTAGGATAAGTCAGCTGAACTGAAGGTTGTTCTAAGCAAAAGTCTAAAGTGGCACAAGCGGTAACGGTTCGGGCCTTTAAGCAGAGTTTTTCGCTGTGGCACTTAGCGTCCGTCTTTAGATTTATCTTGATCGTTCGTCTTTCCGTCTGTAGTTTTACCGAACGAGAGTGCACCGTGAGTTTTTCGAAGTGAACGTCCACAATCCCGGCTGCGCACGATGAGAAAGCTTCGATCTCTACCGTAGCCAAGGGCTCGCATGCAAAACAGCCTGTTACCTTGATTTCTGCCTCCGTGAATTTTGGGCAGACAGTTCTGGTTTCGATCGAGTACTTGTACTTCTGGAATTGAAGATTTACCACTATAGGGGCTGAGTGTAACAGTTCCGAAACAAGTTGGCCATTTCCGTCAACCTTCAGTTGATGCCATGCTGATGCCATTGGTAAGGCGCTCTTTTTTTTTGTTCTATCATACTCAGTAAATACGACTGTTGTCGGTGGCATTTCATAGAGTCCTCATAATAGCTACAAGAAAACATGCTTTCGTCGAAGATAAAATTTTTCGACATCGATTCGTTGCTCTGCGTATCGCCGATATGTCCTTTCATCGGTCGTGAAGGTAAGCTGGCCCTTTCAATATAACTCTCTTGAGGGTTTCCCACTCGAGAGATCAGATGGGTGTTCACGATTTGTGTAGGCTGGTCCAGTGATCCGACTACTTGCACTGTGATGCCCGTAGAGGTCGTGGCTTGGTTCTTAACCGTCAGAGTCTCTACGGTGTCGTTGTTCTGCTGTTGAATTAGTAGCTGATAACTACACTGCATCGATACTATTCTGCGTACGTCGTATGCTCGCAGGAAATCTGCTTCCAGCCATATTCGAAAGAAATGGCAATGTTGCGAGTCAATGATCCAGCATGACGTGGACCCACTGTCGGACGGCTGACAGCCTGTGATGCCGGGCCAGTCTAGCGATTGTTTTGTCAGTGCGTCAAATTGTTTTGATCGCACACATCCTTTTCCCCAATTGCAAGTCTCGTGATTTGCACAAACCAATTGGCTGAGATAACGCATTGTAGTCACGTGCGTAAAATAGTCTCTCGTCGTGTGCCAAATACAGTTTGCCTGCTGGTAGGTTACTTTCAAGGAAAAAAGTGTATGGTCATTTTCCTGGTCCGTAAACCATATGCATTGTTCATGCCCCAAATTCATTAGGGTTACCTGCGCATTAGTAGTTAAACGGCAGTTGTGCTCTACCTCTGAGTCCGTGCACTCCTTCACCTTTGATGCAACAATCGAATGTGCGTTACATTCCGCGGAAGTTCCGTTTACCAACAGAAATAAGCTCAAAAGTACCAGTCTGTGTAAAGGCGGTTGCGCCGCTGGACGGGCAACTTGCCTCTCCAAATATTCGTGCATCGGATTTACTCCGTTACGTAAAGCATTTCCTGTTAGGGCTCCTGTCTTTACTGCCACAAACGTTGTTCCTCTGAGGAATCTATATGACTTCCAAAGAATTATTCCGACTCCATACAACAGCTTCCAGATGCTAATTACTACTTTCCTGGCATATAGAAAGGTTACCGCTGAAATTAAAAACTAGTACAATATACACTACATAAGTGACTGCGTGGGGTAAACACTTTAGCTGTCGTAGCATCTCACGACACAGTATGCACTGTAGGGGTCTACACGTTGTTCTACCTACGATTTGCAAAGCACCCCTTAGGGTTTTTCCATCCGTGGTAACGAAAATCAAAGTTAGTTCCGCAGAAAGCTCTAGTAGTTCCGGTGGCAATGATGTCTGATACGGAGCGTTCCTTAAAGTGATAACCAGCTCCATACCTCTAACTCGAATCACCAGGGTTCCTGGAAGTGAGCTGGTGATGATTGGGTCGTTGTATGATACTTTGATATTTTCCCTTTGAAATACTGCCTCTTCGTCAGACAGCAAATGTCTCTGGTGACGGCGCCGAGGTAAAATATTAGTGCGCGGTTTTCCAACGCACTCTGTGAAAGAGATCAGCGCTGGGTTCGAAATCCGTATTCCTTCCGCTTCATGTATCAGTGTAGATACTGCTGGCGTCAGGCGGCAGTTGCACGTAGTGACGGATTTATTCACACAGCTTGCCAGTGCACAATATTCGCTCGTTCCACTGCACGGTGCATCAGCTGTGCAGGCACAATGTAAACCGTCTCTTGTGCACTCCAGTAATGAAAGGGCTCCTTGTGGGTTCGGTTCCTGCTGAACGAAGAAACGTCTCGGTTCGATAAGCTCATGGTTGTGCGTAATAAATGTCCTCCAGGCTTTCACTCACTCGTCACATGAATGTGCATGACAAGCACTCCGCGGCATTCCTAGTTTCAAAAGTTCGGCACGAGATGTTACAGTGCACTGATATTTATCTCCCTTGAAATGACAAAGTTCGTGATTAGCAGCTACTCCGCTAACTGTCCAGATTACCACGGCGAACGCAATCACGTTCATCTTGTCCATTTTATTGACGAACGTCACTCTCTTCAAATACCCTAAAAGTGGTAATGGTTCTTTCGACACTTGTCGGCCAAAATTATCTCAAAACAAGCATACACATGAAATCACTCCTTATCACCTCGGTATTTCTCTTGCACATGCATTATATACACTTTACATTAAGAACTAGTAATATTTCCTTCGAAAAGCTCGTTTCACTCTGACCTACGAGAAGTGAGGGGTTTTTATGTGCATATTTATTTATAAATATTTTTTTTTTCGAAATTCCGAAGCGCATTCCATCCCAGGCTTCCCTTTTCTCTAATTGCATTTTTTTCCTTCCTACTTGTAGGTTTTCTCCAACAACAACAACAACAACAAAAATAAAAATCTCATCACTCGTGTTTCTTAAGCTTACTAAATTATAATTAAATAACGGTTGTTTACTTCCCATTTATCTATTCTGCAGCTATTATTTCCATTCGCTGGTGCGTCTACTACTTCTAAAAGAAAAATTATTAATTTCCCTTTTCGTGTTTGTCGTATTGTCTACCAGATATTACCCGCGTATAGTCGCTTATTTCCTTTTACGTTGTTTAACTTAATCGTTAGTTCTTTGCTGAACTATTTCTTGTCATTTTATCTTTCGTGTTTCCCCCTTTTTTTCTCTTCTTCTCTCTCTCTTTTTTTTTCTCGCGTATTACAATTGTATTCTCATTCCTGGCTATTTCTGATTTCACGACCAGATGCTTTTCTCGTGTATTCGCAGGTGTGCGGCGACCATTTAAGGAACGCCGATGATTTCGGAAAATAGGGGATTTCCTCGAAAATGCTTGCGAGGGTCCCCTTTGGGCGATGTCACATCTGCAAATTCGTCGTTCCAAAAATTTTGGTTCGTTCCTGTGTTGACAGTTTCTCTCGGCTCGAAATCTGAAACACCTGCGCTGATGCCTGTGGGTGTAAGTGAGCGCACAATAGCGTAGCCTCTTGCGTGTTTTGCTTACATCGGAGGCTTCTTGTTTAGCCTATGTAGATGCATCCACTGAGTATTCTGTTACCTGGGGCTAATACCACCCCTCTAATTTCTGCAGGTCAGCGCTTAGTTGGCTGACGGATTTCATTGAAACATCACGCTTCTTTTCGTCTGGTGAACTTGTCATTCAAATTTCCTCTTCTGCTTTATCTCTTTTTACTTTGTCTATTGGTATCGTTGCACCATGTCTGCACGTATTAATCCTCATCTCACATCGTCGCATTTTTCGCATGCTCGACGCCAGTTGTGGTTTGGGAGAATCTGCAACTGCTCCTCGTGTGCTGCGGTGGTAGAGGATGGGGAGCTGGGCCTGGTGAATTTGTCATTCACATTTCCTCTTCTGCTTTTCTCAACCTCTAACCTCACGATGTACCTAGTGCATTTCTACCTCGATTTCATTTCTACACTTTCCTTCCGTTATACTTGCCTTCCTTATCAATTAAAACTGAATTTTCCTACTATCCACAAAAACAAAACAAAAAATATAGTACCTTTGGATATTTCCCTTCAAGGTAAGTGCTTTTTACTGTCATTTCGATAGGTTATGGTTAGGCTATGTTAGGTGACGTTTAGGCTACGCATCGATCATGTTTGTTGCTACTTTCTTATACCATGTTTTGTTTCAGGTTCGCGTATTTTAATTGCTTTGAATACCTGCCATGGATACTAATTTTGAACAACTGCATTATCCGATACGCTGCTAATCTCATTGCATTCCGTCGGTGTTTCCGCACGGCTATTTCTCCGCAGAAGGTGCTTACGTTGTTGTTGTTGTTTTTCTCTAGTGATATATTACTCCGGCCTATGCTTCTGCTACAGAAAGTTTCGAGAGAAAAAAAAAATATTTTTTTTCCCGTCGTGCTGTGCTCCCGTTTATAGTTTCCATCCTTTGAAATGCTCGGCCTTTGCTGTACAGAATATCTTACTGAGCGTTCCCGTTCTTTTAACGATAAATTTTCCTTCTTTGCATTCTTGCTTCAAGATGGCGGCCCAAGATGGCGTCTTCCCATTCTTCCTTTTGCTCCTTTCCAGCCTGTTTGTGTACGGGGTTTCTCAAACTGGAAACACGGTCCAGTCCGTTCCTCTACTCTTGCAAGCCCCGTGCATGAGCGACGTCATTCTGCCTACGATTACCTTCGCTTATCCTCTGACTGCCTATCATTAACAAAATTCGAGCGGCGAAGAAACATTATTTCTCTCCCTTTTTTTTTTCTTCCAACGGAAAAAAAAATTTCTTTGTAAAAGGAATGATTGCTACCGTTCAGTCTTTCCCTGAAATAAAACATTGCTTCCTCCGCAGGTTTTTTTTTTTTTTTTTTTTTGCTGGGTGCTTAATCCCTGACCCATTCTTTCTCTTTTTACTTACGTAATGTATTTTTCCTTACTTAATATTAATTTTCCCCTTATCGTAAAAAAAAAACTTTAAATCTAGTTTTCCGTGGTTCGTGAACTCGAAACTGGAAAGATTGCGATGCACGTACTAGGCTGCGGTCCTCCTATGAATATTATTAATTACTTCCTGCATATTCTTCCATGTTTATACACCAATTTCTAGCTAGGCTCTCTTTACGAATTATTTTCGATTACTGATCAGATCGCAAAATTTTTTTTTTTTTTCACCTATCAAATTTATTTTCTGCTAAACATTTACCGTGAAAATTCAGGGATCTTCCCACTTATTCCGCATCGCTGTTTTTTTTTTTTCTTTTTTTCACAACACACACAATTTTTTTTTTCTTCGCCCAGCGTTCTTCCTACTTCCTCGGCTTAAACCAATGATTCCTGAGGTTTCGCCACGATTTTCCTCCACTGTGGATAAAGATTATTGACGGGTGCTCCTTCTGGTGTTCCTGCGCTTAGTTTTTCTTGAATGCGCTGCGACAAATAGCGGTCGGCTAAATCGAACCAAGAGGTTCCCTCTGGATTATTGGGTTGACTAAGACTTTTCAACATTCTATTTACTAAGCTAGTATCTTCCTGCTGCTCAGGTCTTTCGGTCGAGTCGCTGACCACAATTTCCTTTGGGTACGTGCGATTCAGGCCTATTTCCAAAGTGTTGGGCCCTTGTGAATTTGCTGTGGGGTGTATTGCTGCTGTTTGCTGAATTCTGTCCTGCGAACGTAGTAGATATGGATCTCTGATAACCTTTTGGCGCGTTGCTTCTTGTGTTTGTCGGCTGCTACTTTCCTGATAGGAATCTTGTGACGGTATGGTCTCCTCCGTTGGTTCCGCGATTGCCTGTGTGCGCCTCGGCTCTTCAACATGTTGCGAGGGCGGAGGTACTTCCCTGCTTGTCTCCCTTCGCGCTGAACTCGACGTAGCTGGCGGCGAATTTATCGGTACTCCGATGTTGGGCGGTTAACTTACGGGCGGCATTGCTCTACTGCTTGTCGGTTGCGGCATGACTACTCTGGGAAAATCGACCCAATCCAGATAATCGTAGTCCTGTGTGCTCTCCGATCCGTCGTCAGAGAAATCCTGCGATTGTCTGGGTACATGTACCTCTATATTGTCCTGTACCGGTGATTCTGCTATAAGCTGGGGTAGGCGTTCAGTCCGCTTAAAGACTCGATTTTTATGCACGGTCTGATATTTGTTCGGATTTTCGACTGACCTCAACTGAACATTTACTGGGGTGGGGAACGAAACTATCTCCCAATCTCCGCAGTTAGTTCGAGCTAGCTTACGCGATAAATGTGGCTGTGAAAAAGGGGTGTGCAAAAATACTCTGTCGCCTAAATGTAGATTCTTTTCCGCAGCGTGCCTGTCTGCATACTTCTCTTGTTTCGCCGCAGCTTCTTGCAAATTTCCGTATACAATTTGGTATGTCTTTTTCATCCGTTCCACAAATGACTCCAGGTAATCATCTGGGTCGTAATAAGTGATCCTTCGAGGCGGAATCAAAATATCAGAGGGTACATTAAACTCTCTTCCAAACATCAAGTAGCTGGGAGCGAACTTCGTAGCTGAATGCACTGCAGTGTTAAATGCAAGGTTGAGCATAGGTAGGTAATTATCCCAATTGTCTTGTCTATCGTTTACCAATGTGCTGAGAGCTTTATTTAGCTCGGCATGCTGTCTTTCGTTGATCCCATTACTAGCCGGATGATGAAAGCTGGTATTTAATCTCCGAATTCCCAGTCTAGCCAATAATTCGGTGAATAATTGTGAGGTGAAACAGGGCCCATTATCTGTGAGATTGCTTTCCGGTACACCGAAAAAAGCTACCAATCTTTGGATGTAAGCGTCAGCTATCGTTGAAGCAGTTTGGTTTGGAATGAGTACCAAAATTGCATACCGCGTGAAAGTATCCATTATGACTAATATATACTTATTTCCTTGCTCTGTTACTGGGTAAGGACCCGAAACATCCAGAGATACCCTCTGAAATGGGTAAGTGCAGTTTGCTGCCCTCTGCAATTTTCCTTCGAAGGGGGTGAGTAGTCCTTTCGTTGCAAATCTTGCACGATTCCACATAGTTGCGGACATCAGAAAACATGTTTAGCCAAAAATACCTGGATCTAATGGTCGCCAAAGTTCGTTCAAATGCAAAATGGGGTGACGAAGGAATATCGTGACATAACGCCAAAATCTCTGGCTTTAATGTATTAGGAATCACCAGCTGTTCCCAATAATCTTCCTGTGAAGTGCCCCGATCTGGCTTTTGAAAGTGGTA
The DNA here is from genome assembly GCA_039090855.1 of Macrothele yani. NCBI lineage: Eukaryota > Metazoa > Arthropoda > Arachnida > Araneae > Macrothelidae > Macrothele > Macrothele yani. The sequence goes on along the minus strand of CM077030.1, from coordinate 105,650,985 downwards.
CAGCAAACCCTTGTCGTTTAAGTAAAAACTATCCTTCACTTTCTCTTTTGCATTAGTGATTCGGCGCGCCTCCAACGATTCTATAAGGCTCTTGAGGTCCGGGTCTGACCGTTGCAGTGCCCTGATACGCTCCGTTTCGAGGTCGTGAGTGAGACGATCGGTGGCGCTAACCCTCGCCGGGGTGATATCTACGTCTCCCTCTTCTTCCGGATCTCCGTACTGCCTACTTAACCAATCTGCTACTACATTTTGCTTCCCTTTCTCATAACCAATCTTGTAAGAAAATTCGCTTAATGATATGCGCCAGCGATTCAAACGACTATTTACATCCTTTAAGTTGTGGAGGTAGGTGAGGGGCGATGATCGCTGATGACGTGGAATTCTTTTCCCAATAAGTAATGTCGCCAGTGGCGTACTGCCGATACGATAGCCAGAAGTTCCTTCTCAATCGTTGGATAATTTCTTTCTGCAGCGATGAGTTTCCTAGACATGAATGTTACTGGGTGAAGGTTTCCCTCTTCGTCCATCTGTTCTAGCACTGCTCCTATCCCAGTTCCGCTAGCATCTGAATGTAGGTAAAATGGTTTCTGGTAGTCCGGATGAGTTAATACCGGGTTATCTAACAGGCATGATTTGATCCTGAGAAAGGCTTCGTCTGCCTCCGAGTTCCATTTAAATTTTCCTTTCTTAGTGAGTTCGGTTAAGGGGGTCACTATGTCCGAAAAAGTAGGGATAAACCTCCTGTAATAATTGCAAAGCCCCAAGAATCCCCTCAGCCTCTTGAGAGTGTTGGGTGTGGCGAAATCATTTACTTTGCATAAATTCGACGGCTCGGGACGAATGGTTTCTCCATCTACTATATGCCCTAAGTACTTCACCGCTGACTGCATAAACGTGCACTTCTGGGGAGCTAGCTTTAAATCGTGCTTTCTGAGGCGTCTGAAAACTTCCTCCAATTTTATCAGGTGCGTCTCCTCGTTCGTGGATGCGATTATGATGTCGTCGATAAAGCACATGATATTATGCTCAGCTAATCCGAAAAGTAAGGCGTCGCTTAATCGTTGAAAGCTACTGGGGGAGTTTTTGGAACCAAAGGGTAAACGCTCGAATTGAAAAGATCCCCACGGTGATGAGAAAGCTGTCTTATGCTTGTCCCTATCTGCTATAGCCATCTGATGAAAACCGCTCTTTAAATCTAGGGTGGTAAAGACCCTATTACCTTTTGCTGTCTCAAGCAAGTCCTCGATTCTGGGTAGCGGATAGGTATCGGGAATTACTACCTCATTAAGTCCACGATAGTCTATAACTAATCTAAAAGAATTGTCTTTCTTTTTTACGAGAAGAAGGGGGCGGAATAGGGGGATGCACTTTCTGTGATGATGCCCGCCTTCAACAATTCGTCCAGTTGCTGCTGCGCTTCCTTTCTCAGATGATGTGGAACTCGGTAAAATTTTCCTCTGATGGGGGTATCCGTAGTTAAATTTATTTCGTGGTAAATTAAATTACATTTACCCAATTCTGCTAACGAGCGAGCAAAAACATCCTTGTACTTCATGAGAAGCGTCACTAACGGTTTTCTCCAATTTGGGTTGACGCCCTCCAAATTTAAGTCCCTTGGGGTGAGAGGTGGCAATTTCTCCGACTCTTGACACTGTGTCGTGTTAACCTGAACGATTGGCTGCACGGTCACTAATTTAGTCCTTTTATTAAAATGAAAGGCTTGATCTGTAAGGTTAGCTACCAATACGGGCATGATGCCTGATCTGTCCAGCGTGTTTACTGAACGACCCACACGTACATTTCCTTGGGCGTACCTCCCTAACGGTTGTACGAGTACTTGGTTAACGTGAAAACCGGAAAAATTCTCGCAACGGATTTGGATAACCCTTTCCGAATACGGTGGGATGAGTTCCTTATGGACGGTCCTTCCTATCTTGGTTACGTCGGGGTTAATGGGGTTGGTCCTTTCCGCTGAAGGTACGGACAAGGCCTGGGTTCGAATTTTCGACTGACGTGCTTTTCCTTTAAAATTTCTTTTCCGGTTATTCCATCCTCTACCGTACTCTGCTCTAGCTAAATTCGCTCTGCTTTCCCGTTTCAAAATTCCTTTTCCTGCGTCGAATATGTATCCGTGCTCCTTCAATAGATCCCAGCCTAAGATTAGAGAATAATCTTGATGCAACTTCCGCTGAGTAACGTGATAGGGATGTAAAATGGTTTCTCCTCCGATTTCTACCGGTATCTCATAGCACTGAGATGTAGGTAAAGTGTTTCCAGTAATGCCTTTCACTAAAACTGCTGATCCTAAGTCACGTATACGAATCTTTCCCTTTATCTCCTCTAATAGTGAAGCACAAAAAATTGAGATACAAGCTCCGCTGTCGATGAGTGCAAACGCGTGAGTATCTCCTATCCTAACTTTCACCAACGGGAGTGTTCCATCACCTCGGACGTAACAATTTGTTAAAGTAACTCCACGGACCTTATTATAATTCCGGCCAAGGGCGGTCCCCTTATCTTGACCCGAAATTAGTTTAAAGGACGCGAATTTTGCCTGGAATACCTATTGCACTCTCTTCCTGGTGCATCCTCTTCAAAACGAACGCGGTTTTCTCTTCTGTTCCCTAAATTCCTTGGATTCTGTGGGACGTGAGCGTCCTGTCGGTAAGTGGCGCTGTAGTTCCTGTAGGAGCGATACTGATTACCGCAGCTGTCGCCAGGGGAGAAGTTATTCTGCTGTCGCGGGTACGAAGGGTTGGGTGCCCTGTCCCATGAACCTCTTTGAGCTTGCTGTGATGGTTGCGTATAAACTGCTCCTTCCCGATTTTTCCGATAACAAAATCGCTTGATATGGCCAAAATCGCCGCAGTTATAGCAGATGGCCGAAGTAATGTCTACGCCGGGTAAATTTCCCCTAGATTGATAATTAGTGCTCTGGAAATTTCTCATGCGATTTGCGTGCGTCCGATGCGAATTCTCTGCTTGCCTTAGCCTTTCCCTCAAATTATCTGCCTCACTTTTCAGAGCGTTCACCTGCATCTCATGAGTTGCTAGCTGCTTCGCCATCATAGAACCCAAGTCAGCTATCTGGTCCGCTGAATGGCTCTGTTGCCCTTGTGAAGTCCCTGGGATCGAACTCGATTCCTGCTGTGCATCGTAAGCGTTAACGTCCCGGTCTAATAAGAGATTGTGAGACTCTTCGGCCAGCGCTCTCTGAACTGCTGCCTGAAAATTTTCCGGGGCGAAAGATAAAACCGTGCGCCTCAATTTGGGGTTTAATCCATTCAAAAACTGCGACATTTTAGTGCTGTCTACCAGTCCTCGTACTTGCTCATTTTCTAAATCCATCGTCTCCATGTAGGAATAAGCTAAGCCGTTAAGACGAGCTACATACTCGGCCACCCGTTCTCCTGGTTTTTGTCGGCAAGTCGTAAATTTCTGCATTCTCACGGTAACCGGTTGCAATGAGTCGAATCTTTGTACTATCGCCTGCTTAAATCGTTCGTACTCGGTCTCCCTCCTAATATCGACGGCCTCCGAAAGAAAGTGACTGGCGGCTCCTTTGAATTTTGCTTTAGCTGACAAAATTTTAACGGCGTCGTTCCATCCTGACAGTGCGGCGGTACTCTCCAACGTTTCGAAAAATTGACGTGCGGTCAGATTTTCATCCGATCCGCTGAATGTGGGGATATACGCTAACATTCCCGCCATTATTGGTACGTTCTGTGGGGCTACTACACAATTTTCTGACACGGCTTCCCCTTCTAGAGTGCCCTGAAGGTCGTTCTCCTGGTTCTGTTGATCAACTATGCAATTTTCCGAAACAAAATTCTGTTCACCGTTGCTCTGTTCTCCGTTCTGTTGGTTAGCCATATATTTATTTTTTAACCTTACAAAATTAAATTCCCACGGCTTCTACTATATGCTTCGTAATCTCGTAAAGTCACATAAAATTAGAAAAATTCCGGTGAAGCTACCACGTAAAAATAAAAATTCACTCTAACGTAACTCGCTGCTTCGTCTGCTAACTCGGTTGTCAGGATAATTAATCAAGTGTACAGAATTAGCAGAATAATGCGATGTGTTTCTATTATCTCCCCTTCAATTCTGAGTAACAAGATGTACGTTGTATAGAAAAATTAAGGAAATTGTAGCAAGATTTTACTTCAAAAAAATAGTGAAGGTGAAATGCAAGTAAGAATAAGTTGCAGGAAATCAGATTATGCTGAAATAAATTTAAATTTCTAAGGAAATAGGCAGAAAAACAAATAAGAGTTATACTGCTAATTTAGCAAATGAATAGATGAAATCTTACAGAAAATTCATGAAAATTAATAGTACGGAGAAAATAAATTTATACAAGAGTAATTCATGAATAATTTTGATTTATAGTTGAAAATCAAGGGAAAATTCCTTGCAACTCAAAGTGATCAGAAAACAATTTTCTACGAATAAAACGATTAACGTTCCTAGCTTACTCATAAATTGCATTCGGCTTTCAACTTAACTGTACCTAACTCGCGACACACTAAACAAAATTCCCTCAAAATATGCACATATACAACCAGCACTTCACACTAAGATATGTAATAAATTTGAACGTCTTAAATATATATATATAAATACACTAGAAACACTTGAGATCAAATTATGCACTTGCAACAAAATTATATACGATAACCACTTTTTCAAGAAATTAGAACCACTCCTCAAATACCTATGCTGACTTCCTAAATTCATTAAATTTTAGTATACTAGCAATAAACTCTGTCTACTTCCCTTGCTGGATGCATATAAATCACACATTTAAAGCACAATAAATCACACTTCAATAAACACTATTTTCATTTCAAAAATTTTTTCCAGCATTATCCAATTATTACTCCTACCAATTATTTTTGCACTAGTCCTTTTTGTTACTCCTTCCCAAATATTAATCCACTTAACTACTCTCTGTCTACACTCCCAAGTACCTCTACACATTTAAATGCACAATAAAACACACACTTAGATATTACATTCCCTTTTAGTCTTCCAAAACAAATCAAGATTACTGCTTAACCTTCTATTAGCTCGTATATCTTGCAGAAAAACAAATTAATTCCTCTTATCAATAATTAACCTGCCTATTCCTTCTTAAATTATCAGTTTCTTATCAATGCATCAACACACATAATAAAATCACACTTCAATAATAATGCACTTTTGATTTTAAAATATATATATATCACTACAACTTCTCATCACTACTCTTCTATCAGTGCCTCACCGTTAAATCATACTATCCCCAAGTTATCAATGAACCTATTATTATTCTTAGTTACCGATTTAAAATCACGACACTCAAATGCACAAATAAACAACACATCAAAAATAAATTTCACTTTGAGTTGCAAGGAATTTTCCCTTGATTTTCAACTATAAATCAAAATTATTCATGAATTACTCTTGTATAAATTTATTTTCTCCGTACTATTAATTTTCATGAATTTTCTGTAAGATTTCATCTATTCATTTGCTAAATTAGCAGTATAACTCTTATTTGTTTTTCTGCCTATTTCCTTAGAAATTTAAATTTATTTCAGCATAATCTGATTTCCTGCAACTTATTCTTACTTGCATTTCACCTTCACTATTTTTTTGAAGTAAAATCTTGCTACAATTTCCTTAATTTTTCTATACAACGTACATCTTGTTACTCAGAATTGAAGGGGAGATAATAGAAACACATCGCATTATTCTGCTAATTCTGTACACTTGATTAATTATCCTGACAACCGAAAACAAATTTCTTTTTTTTTTTTAAGCTCAGGATCAAAGAAATCCTGTTCGCGGCTCCAGTTTTATATTAATTAACCAAAGAACTGAAAAATCCTGGTCACACGGCACCAGTTTTATATTATTACCTATACATATATATTTTTTTTATTTTAACCACAGAATCACAGAAATCCTGGTCGCGGCTCCAATTTTATATTACCTCCCCCTACTCGATGTGAGGGCGAACCATCTGCTGCATCCTATTCGCTGCAGTGGGATTAATTATTAAAAAGACCGTTAATTTCCGTAACTCTTTATCTTCTATTATCTTCCGTCTATGGGTGTCTACCGTGAAGTTGGGTTCCCTAATTGAGGGTCACCAAGCTCAGGGTTGACGGGTGCATTGCGTTGTGTTTCATATGGGACAACATGGGAAACCCATATTCCTCCATATGCCGCTTGAAATTTAATAAACTCATGATGTCAGATTTGGACTTTTTATCCTGCGACTGGGCTTGCTAAATGCTAAAAGTTATTTTCTTCTTAAAATCTTGGAGTTGCTACTCTATCAAAACTTTACGATTGTTCTACTTAATTATTCAGGTTAAAATAAACAAAGATTCACTTATTTTGAATTTTCAAAGATTTGAGAAACTCGGGTAAATTTCATTATAAAATACATAATTTATTTTCATTTGTGTTTCCTTAAAATCTATTACACTGATCGGTGGAGATTTCTATTAACTTAAACCAAAATATATTTTAAGTTCAGTATGCTTTTTGATATTCGTAATCATATTTTAAAGTTCACCTTTCGCAAAATATAAGACACATTATGTTATTCAGCACTTGCAAGAGATTAAAAATATCTTTTCTACCGAGGATGTATAGGAGACAAAATCATGATCATGCTAACGAGATATTGGGAATTATGAAATTTTTCTCACCAAATTCTTTTCTTTTCATCACATTCGTTGTCGTCCGGTATTACTTATAGGTATAAAGTCTATGGTTGGGGCCTCCTCCGGTCCTGCTGAATGCACACTGCCCGCATGAGATCACTCGATGCTTCACCCAAAAATTGTGTAAAAACCTCTCAGGGAAAAACATCATACTTCCCTTGCTTGGAAATCATCTTGCTCCATTTTGAGCGTCCTCCCAGGAAAACCTCCTAACTTAATTCTCTCTGCGATATTCTCCCCAGGATTCATCTAGAGTCCATCTTTGAATGTGTAGCCTGCATTCACCCAGAATCAGAAGTCATCATTCTATCTCCGTGCTCTGCGTTCACCCAGAATCAGAAGTCATCCTAGAATTCCGTGTTCTCTCAAAATCAACCTGAAAAACTCGTCTCTCTCTCTCGTCTGTGTTTAAGGGGTTCGGGGGTGTTTCTGTCCTACCCAAATGGCTCTCCCCTTATTGGTTGGGCCGGTTTTCCTCGCTTCGGCATTGGTTTACATCCCTGTATGGGAATCCCTCCGATTCGTTGGCAAAGGCTTGAGAACATGGAGTTTTCTTGAAGATGAATATTCCTTTATCTTGTCAACTGCTCCGCGGGATGTCCGCGCTGCCTTAGAATTTTCACGTACGCTTCCTGTGTGACTCTTTCTGTTGGTGTCAACCAGTTACGCCCACTACGAAAAATATGTGCCCTGTTCGTTCCCCGCTAGCGTGCGTAAAACGTGACTTCGTTAATAGAAAATGGTCCAGTAAATTGGCCCCCACCTGTGATTGCGAGCATTTCACTCTCGTAGCGTTGCTTGTTGTAACCTCCGAGTTTTCTCTTTACTAACCAAGGGGTGTGTTTCGTGCGTATCCCTACGTGAATTCCGGCGAGCTCGGGGAACACAATAAAAAAAAATATAAAAAAAACAGCAATTCAAAAGAATGATGAAAAAAATAAGGAATTTCCTCCTCAAGAAAGAAATCTGCTCTGCCAGGTCTTAGAATAATTATGAAATATGTATTATAATTATCCTCTTAGAATGCCTGTCCGCATTATGCTTCTCAGATTTCTTTCCCAATTCCCGCGCTCTCTAAATTGTCTACTTGGTAACTACTCTTCCTCGTTTAACTATTTCCTCGTACTATGCGATACCGTAGGAATTAGTTGGTGAATATATTGCTTTCCCACACTTACTAATTTGTAGGCCCCCTTTCCGAAATTCATACCTACGAAATCATGGTCCTCCAATGTTACACGATATTCCGGAGGACATACGGGTAACAATTTCACTAAATTTTCCATTATTGTTGTTGCAAAAATTTGAAATCAGAAACTTTTCTCATAACACAAATTTTGATTTAACATACATATATAAAAATTATATTGGAAAGCACAGTTTGATTATTTAACCTTATTTTGACAGATAACATAAAAAATGAAACAGATTTCGGGAGGGGCCAAGGCCCCTTTGCCCCCCCTCCTCTAAATACGCCCCGTTGATTAGTTCATGAACGATGTTTATATTTCGATGTCTCACAACGCTGTGATCAACTCTCATGTCAGTTTTTGATTATATTTAATCAGATCAGACAAGAGGAAGTTCAGCTTCCGTGTAACGCATTTTTTTTACGATAACGAATTTGGCGATTATCATAAAATGTAACATCTATAGGTTTTACAGTGTTCGTGAGGTTTTCCCGCGTTTTGTGTCATCATCTGAATCATTTCTTGAAATCGATGCAAAACCAAAATTATGGGGGGGGTGCGGGGGGTGCGGGGGGCGGGGGGGGGTGCGGTTCTGCCAGTGCTTTCGCTCTAGACGAGAGATCGTGATGAAATTTCTTCGGCTAATTTTGGGAATCGTCTTGTATTTTTTTTTTATTCTGGCGAGTATGTATGTATGTATACATGGATAAAAAGTTCCGCCGTGCTTAGTTTTCAGATTTATCATGCCTGCGATGAAATGAAGCATCTCTCCTTTTTAGATGTTGTTTGTAGAGGGTTACTGCAAATGACCTGACGCTCCAGACCTATTGCGCACTTTGTCTAATCAACATCCCGCAAATTTATTGCTCCTCGTAAAGATATCCTTAAGTATAAACTTGCCGCTCCGGTGGCGCAGTGGCCTAAGCGATGACTTATGAATATGATCATTCGTCCAAATTGGGTACGGATTCGAATCCCGGTGAGGCATGGATGTTGTGTTTGCCTTACGACACTGGCTCTCTCCGTTCCCTGGAACCAGTGGCCCCAAATTAGGGACGGGCGACTGCTTATAGCCCACTGAGTTGCTCACGGTGGTCGTTAAACCTCCAATAAAAAAAAAATTATAAACTTGCCGTTCGCCGCAGGATGAAAAGTTATGTTGACAAAAAAGTGTTAGGAAGATTTTATATGCGCACGCAAAATCTCCGATTATTTTCTGTGAAGGTAATATACTTTTTCTGTAGCGTGGAAACTAAATATGACCAGCGAGAAAATTTCATGTTCGTGTCACCGATGTAAACCAATCTGAATCAGTTCTAAACTTTCGGCTTTTTGAAGTTTATGAATTGTAGCCTTTTAAATAAAAAAGAAAAATGGCATTCCACATGGCTGTTAGTTTTTGTACTTATGAGAGGGAAGAGGGGGGGAGTCATCTGAACGAATTTCTAAGAGAGCAGCAGAAACACGCGTTTTGGAATTATAGTTGAAAACGATCAGAGAGATTCCTTGTCAGGTTACAAACTGTACTTCATAAATAGCTTTATGAAAGAGAGAGAGAGAGAGAGAGAGAAACACCTAAGTAAGCTAAAATTGCGAATAGTAACTTGCCATAGAGATTCATATCCATGGTTTCCATACTACGTACACTTGAAAACTTTTTTTGACTAGGGATAACATTATCAGCGTCGAGTAAAGTGCACATGAACGGAATTTTTGCAAAAATTTCTGCCAAACACTTCAAAGTGTGTGCCTCCTCTCCCATCACGTTTAGCTCCCTCCCCTTTCCTTAATGGCCAACCCAGTTCCGAGCAGCTAGCGTCGCACTGCCCTGCGTTTGTTACCTTATTTGCGATTATGGGATGACGTTTTCTGTTCGCCACAGATGTAAAACTGTTTATTTTTCTTAGAGACGATTTATTCTTTTTATCCGCGCTATGGCCGACACGTTTGCATCTAGTTTTTTTTTTTTTTTTTTTTTTCTCTTTTAAAGACAGGATAGCCCCAGACCTCGAATCCCTCAGATCCTAATTTACGACCTCTGGCAAACAGAGAACGAATTTCTAAGAGAGCACCGCAAGTGGAAAAGCTCCGTAGCGTATTTTCTCAGATCTCTTTTATTGAGTTTAGGACATTTGGGCACCCGGACATTTGGGCACCCGGACATTTGGGCACAAATCTTGAGGGGCCGTACAAAAATTGCCGGGTTTTTTTTTCGCTGTGAGGGGAATTGAATGGAGAAAACATTTCCAGTAAGACAAATCACAATTATAATTGAATTTAAAAAAAATATTACAATGCACAAATTTTGAAGATGACAATACGTCTTTTTGGGTGTAAATATGACAAGCATATTTACACCAAAAAAATCGTATCCGAAAACTTGACAATTTCGTCGTCCTGGATCGGGATTACATAGCTCATAATCATGAATACGGATTACATCATATTCATGATTACATAGCACCAAGGGTGTCCATGGGGGAGAGCCCCCCCGCGTTTCCCCCAGTTAGTATAGCCAAATTTTTTATACATTTAAAACACTACAACAGGCGAAACCTTTTTTTAAGTGTTTGACAGCCTTGAAGCAGGTAAGTATTTTTCTTAGTCCCCCCCCCCTAAAATGTCCGTAATTTCTTATTTACGATATTTTTCTATAAACTATAACTAAACAAATTTTCTGCGAGTATGAGCAAACCCAGGAAACTTGTCGGGGGGGGGGGGGGGGGGGGGGCTTAAACCTAAAATATGAAATATAAAGAATTTCTGGTCCGATCGGGAGATTTTCAGCCATTACAAGCTGCAAGTCATCGAATTGCCTGAGGGCGTCTGCTGCCTCAGGAAACTAGTGTGTGTGGGGGGGGGGGATACCAAAAGCGTAAAATATCAAAAATTTCTCATTTCTCTTCCGATCGGGAGATCTTCAGCATTTACAAGCTGCAACTCGACAAATTTTCTCAGCGCATGTGCACTCTCTGGAAACCTGTCGGCGATAGGGAGGGGGGGGGTAATACCAAAAGTGTAAAATATGAAAAATTCCTGGTCCCATCGGGAGATTTTTGGCATTTACAAGCTACAACTCGACACATTATTTTGAAGGCATGTGCCTACTCAGCAATCCTGTGTATGCGAGGGGGGGATACCAAAAGTGTAAAATATGAAGACTTTCTCGTCCGATCGGGAGATTTTCAGTATTTTCAAGCTGCAGCTCTACAAATTTCTGTTCTGAGCGCATGTGCCTACGCAGCAAACCCGTCGGAGAGGGGAGGGGGATTTCAAAAGTGTAAAATATGAAGAATTTCTCGTCCGCTCGGCAGATTTTTGGCATTTACAACTGGTCACATTATTTGAGGGTATGTGCCTACTCAGCAAACCTGTGTGTGGGGAGGAGGGGGCATACCAAATGTGTAAAATATGATGAATTTCTCGTCCGATCGGGAGATTTTCAGCATTTAGCAACTACAGCTCGACACATTATCTGAAGGCATGTGAATGATTAAAATCTCCGGGCAGGAAGAGAAATTCTTCACATTTTACACTTCCCCCCCCCCGACAGGTTTGCTGAGTAAGCACATGCCTTCAAATAATGTGTCGAGTTGTAGTGCTGAAAATCTCCCGATTGAAAGAGAAAATTTTCATATTTTACACTTTTGGAATTGAACCCCCCCCCCCCCCCATTGGGTTAGTAAGCACATGCCCTGAGTTAATGTTTCGAGTTGTAGTTTGTAAATGATGAAAATCTCCCGGTCGGAAGAGAAATTCTTCATATTTTGAACTTTTGGCAGTACCCCCCCCCCCCTCCCGACAGGTTTGCTCAGTAGGTTCTTGCCTTGAGATAATGTCTCCAGTTGTAGTTTGTAAATGCTGAAAATCTCCAGATCGGACAAGAAATTCTTTATATTTCACAATTATCATGCCCCCCCCCCCCCACACACACACACGTTTGCTGAGTAGGCACGTGCCCTCAAATAATCTGTCGAGTTGTTGCTTGTAAATGCTGGAAATCTGATTGGACGATACATTTTTCAAATTTTACAGTTTTGGTATTAACCCCACACACACACACACCACGTGGAAAACGAGGACTATGTGTGCAAACCACCAAACCGAGGACCACATGAAGGAGCATATGCTCGGTGATGGTAATGATAACATAGGTATCCTGTAGAACCCTAAAGTGCGTTTTAACATCAAAATTCTCTTAAATACGTTTTTTTAAAACATGTGTTTTCCCAATGAAACCGAGGACTTGTGTTACACAATAAGTAACACACACCTGCAAGCGAGGACATCTTTTACACTCCTGCAAACGAGGACTTCTTTTACATCCCTGAGAACGACGAATTCGTTTACACTTCTCCAAACGACAAATCATCTAATTAATGACTTTGTTTACAGTCGATCAAACACGGGGAACTTTTTTTTTCCCTATACGAGGATCTCTTTAACCCTTCTCCAAACGAAACCTGCACGGTTAGCTCCTCCACTGCTCCTGCTGATTTTTGGACTTTAAAGTGTTCTCAACGATCTCTCTGTAGTGGGTCGTGCTACGTAGTTTTCTTTCGCCCGGGGTGAATAAGATTTGTAGGTGATACCCGGATTTTCATCTTTTTCTTGGCAAGCTTTAGCCCGTTATGGGACATTGTGCTATAAAAGCCGACCGACTAACTAATCAGTCCTCCAAATTCGGTCTTAGCTTCATTTATTTTATACACAAGACCTCTAAAAGAAGACCCCATTTAAAGTACTTAAAATTACGACCTCTTTTACACTCCTCCCAACGAAAATCTTATTCACAGTGCTACAAACGAGTACATCTTTGAAACGCCTTCAATTGGGGATATCGTTTACACTACTCCCACCGAGGACCTACTTTACACCCCTCTAATCGAGGACCTACCTTCACACCCCTCTAATCGAGGACCTACCTTACACTCCCCCAACCGAGGACCTACTTTACACCCCTCCAATCGAGGACATCGTTACACTCCTCCAATCGAGGACCTACCTTCACACCTCTCTAATCGAGGACCTACCTTACACTCCCCCAACCGAGGACCTACTTTACACCCCTCCAATCGAGGACATCGTTACACTCCTCCAATCGAGGACATCGTTTACACACCTCCAATCGAGGACCTACCTTCACATCCCTCCAATCGAGGACCTATTTTACACTCCACCAACCGAGGACCTACTTTACACCCCTCTAATCGAGGACATCGTTTACACTCCTCCAATCGAGGACCTATCGTCACACTCCTCCAATCGAGGACCTATCGTCACACCCCTCCAATCGAGGACCTAAATTGCACCCCTTAAATCGGGGACTTCGTTTGCTCTCCTCCAACTGAGGACCTCATTCATACCCCTATATATATATACACTGCTGGCCACCCAAAATGCGCCAAGAAGGATACGAGATAGCAACGCCAGATTTACTGGACACAACAACAGATACAAAGATGAAACGATTGAGCTTACAGGCCCGTGCTACTTGCGGAACACGCAGACATCAATAGTTCGTGTGGCCCACATGGCTGGCAATAACGGCCGCTACACGCCGCGGCATCGAACGAAAGAGGCTTTGGATGTGGGCTTGGGGTATGTCGGACCAGGCTGCTTCCACACGTTGCCACAGTTCATCAGGCGTAGCCGCGTGTGGTGCTTGCCGGCCCACTCGGGGCTCGATGGGCGACATATCGGGAGAACAGGCGGGCCACGGCAGCAGGGACACATGGTGGGCCGCGAAGAATTGTTGCACGATGCGTGCCACGTGCGGGCGCGCATTGTCCTGTTGAAACGTGGCGGCTAGCAGGTCCTACATGTAAGGGAGGACTACAGGCTCCAAAACGTCGGAGATGTAATGTTGGCTGTTGAGTGTACCGGCGATGCGTGCCAGAGGGGTGTGGGTGTCATATTAAATTGCGCCCCAAAGCATAACGCCCGGCGGCGGGCCGTTATGGCCACGTACAGGCGTCATACAGTGTGTCGCCGCGATGCCGCCACACGCGGATCCGACCATCGTGGTGTTGCAGGCAGAAGCGGGATTCGTCGGAGAAGACAATGTCGTGTCATTCCGTAGTCCAGGTGCGGCTTTCACGGCCCACCGCCGCCGCACTCACCGGTTGTGTAACGTCAATGGTAACGTCAATGGTAATCTTTCGAAATCCAGAAGTTAACACTACTATCTCTTTCCAGTTTATTACATACTTTTACTCCTGTTAATTATACGCAACCAGCTGTTTTTGTGTTCATTATACGCAACTTTTATTTGTTCAAGGTCGCAAATTTTCGTGCGGTTGTCTTGTATAAACTAAGACATTGTCGGAGCCTTCATTTTTATAGCAAAGGAAGAAAAGAAACAGTTTTTTGTTGCTTTGTTAAGCAATGCTTTCGGCAAAAGCATTTCGGAAATGCGAGGAAAAGGAATTCAAATCAGCGCATATCATCGCTTCCAGTCTAGCAGCCATGCCGAGCAAGGTTGGGGGAGACGGAAGTTGCAAAACACCTCGGCGCATTCGCAGTGGCGTAACTAGCACCACTTGTGCAACCCCGGAAAGTTTATTTCAGCACCCCTAAGCATAATAATTTTTCCAGAATTTCGGACACTAGGGAGGATGTATTTTTCCCGGTGTTTGTTTTGGGAAAATGGGGATGTCAGGAAGTTAGGGAGACTGATGTCTGGTAAAGTAAAGGAACTTCCTATAGAGCCCTGTAGTTTTAACTTTTAAAATAAATTTTGGAACAGAAGTACATAATGCAAGGTTATCAATCAGCCAGTCAGATTTAACACGGTGAGCTGTCAGATGCATAATCATGAATATACGTTTTATCGCATTGAAACGAATTCGGTAAAATACATTTAAATGTTTAAGGTTAACAACTATGAGACTTTAGTGATCGTTATTGGATATGGTTGTATACAAACAGGGAATTCAGTATTCTACACTGCAAGAATGCAATATGGATTTCGTAGCTGCAGATATTAATTTGCATGTACAACAAAACTTCAATGCAGGCCAGGAAAAAAAAAGTGCGTGTGGAAATGCAATGTGCAGGTATGTGTTGTTTACAAATATACGAGTACTATAATACCCAGTGTTCGAAATGTGCCGGTATGGCATACCGGTAGTTAACAAAATGAAAGTGAGCATACCGGCAGTTAAAAAAAACGTTATTTACCATCCCGGTATGTAATAAATTATAAACCCTTCACAAACTACGTAAAGATATCAGGATGAAAGAACAAATTTTAACGCAAAAAACGGCAAATGGCATTTTTAACGGATAAAATTGATAATTAGCAGCTGAGACTGAAAGAGACCGACCACAAACCCTTCAATGAAGTTTTTTTAATTTTTACATTAATTTTATAAAATTATATACATTAATTTTTCAATACCAAAAAAAAAAAAAAAGCAATTATACGGAATGGAATGTATTTCTTTCGAAACCTCCTATTTATACTATGTGGATCTATGGTCTACACCATACTGGCAGTAGCTCTGTGCCACTTCGACCACTGAGTGTACCACATAACTACATAATACAGATATAATATAAATTATAATTGTATGATTAAAATACAAGTGGAAAATTAATTATGCGATAAGTGGACATTTTCATGTTTTTAGGCCTAAGTCTTTCTTTCTAGCCTTCATTTTTTGGCGAAATTATTAAGCGTTGAGGTCCATTCTTTTGGCAAACTGCCTTTCTATGCAGTGACAATTCCTGCAGCCTATCTTGTGACATGATGCTTCTCAAATAGTTTTTACAAATTTTGATTTGGAAAACGATCTCTTTACAGATGCAACTGTGACGGGTAGCCGTGAGTGTTAAGAAAAACATCAAGGCAATAATTACATAGTTTAGTACAACCACCGACAATTGTAGGATCCACATCCTCCACGAGGAATCTCCATGTGGCCTCGCACTTTCCTTCAGCAGTGCACCAATAAGGCGATTGCAGAGCGATCGTATCACAACCCGGAGCCAAAGGGTCGAATAGCTTTAATGTGTAGGACATCCAGCAACCGAAAAATTGTTATGCCGTGTGTTGATAAAACGTGAAAGTGCGATGTACTTGTTTATTCAACTGACGCCATGTATTTGGGGGATTTGCACTTAGGATATCAGTGCTTCCAAAGTGTACCATCCATTTTTTAGTGTTCACAAATTTGGTACACATGTAAACAATTACTTATTTTACACTTGCAGGTGTCACAGCTCATCGTAAATTCAAATAACGCAAACTTTCAATAATAACTTTTGGAATGTCGTAATAACTTTTGGAATGTCGTAATAACTTTTGGAATGTCCTAATTCCATTGCATTTTATTTTCATTTATCATGGCCTTAATTGATTGAATTTACTTTTTGTTTCGAAATGCATCCACCCGTCTCCCAAATTTTAATTTTCACCTAAAGTCAATATTTACCTTAATTTTAACATTTGCTAAATTTAACTATTAATTACACACATGAGCAAAACCTATCCATAACAGTTTGAAATGTGGTCAGGAAGGAAAAAACAAGATGATGGATGTGAAGACGAACTTTAGGCGTGCTCAAACACAGTGATCTGTTTCCTTCTGTTCGACAGGCTATTCTTATTGTTCAAACATTACCAGTAACAACCTGCCCAGTGGAGAGGTCCTTCAGCACTATGAGAACGGTTAAAAACCTGGTTAAGGTCAAAAATGGCAGATGGACGTTTATCTGGACTGTGCATGATGAGTATTCATCGAGAAAAGGTTTTTGAGAATAAACATGAACTCATTCAAAATGTAATTGATAGATTTGGACAAAACCCAAGACGTTTGCAGTTTTTATTTCATAGTATCTCTTCTAAAGTGCAAGAAACAGAAAATTGAAGGGGATATAAAAATTAACAGATAAATGTCTATAAAAAAAGGGAGTTTATACTCATACTCAATAAAGGACGATGGAGCAGTGCAATTGTTTTACGTAACCCCAAGTGAATGTTTCCATACAAAAAGACTTTATTAAGTTGATTATTAAATTTAGCAAGAAGCCTACAGTAAGGTTAAACTTTTGACTCAGATAATGAATAATCAGTGACCAGTAATTGGTAAATGACATAATTATTATTATTGTCCGTTATTTCAATACTAAATATTGACTATAGAAAGAAAGATGTGTCCAAGTTCCCAAACTTTGGGGGCGGGGGGGGAGGATATCAGTGCTCCGAACCCACTCCCTAGCTTTAGGGACTCGATGCACTCGCCTGACCCAACCCCCACTATGCCATATAAAGACGCAGGGGTACTATAAATTTAAGCAATAATTATGATAGTGGGAGTATACCAGTTTTCCCCCTCCCCCGGAAAAGTTGCAGCGGACGCCCATGCTCATGGGGGATAACGCAGCGGGAAAAAGTTTCCGGCCCTTTATATGATTTTTTTTATCACCAAAATGGCGGTTAAACAAGTTCCCAAAGTTTGGCCAAATATTTTAAAAACTACATGACAAAATGATTATGTACAATTTCGCATTTCAATACATGAAAAAAAAATCTTTACTTTTTAAAAACTTTGTTGTAAATCCGAATGTTATTTTGTTTTTATATTCATACCCCTACTACTCCTTCTTTATTACCATCGCTCTTTTCAAAGCAAATTGTTTACAAGTTGATTTCTCAATAGTATTGAGTAAAATATTCTCTAATCTTTGCTTGTTTAAAATTTGTCAAAGTCAGAGAAAAAACATAACTATGAACGTTATTAAGTTTTGCACCATCTATTTCATGGCTGAACTACAACAACAAAAAGACGTCCGCACCATGCCAAGAGTTGTAGCTTGCCTAAGTGCACGTTTTATTCAGAGCAAAGATTGCGAAATAAATTTTTCATCCAAACCGAAACTAAACAACATATCCCTCTCTGATGAGATCAAGGTTCAACTTTGCACCAAGAAGGAACACAAGAACGCTAACCGAAAGTAAACAGCATACCCTTATCTGATGGAATGAAGGTTCAACTTTGGCTGCACCAAGAACTCAGTAACGCTGTCTCGATTCTCTCAAACTTGTGATATACCGGTTACGTAAACGAATCAAAGAACTGTGAGTTTGTGATAATCAGAAATTACAAAATTTATGTACATCGCAAAAAGCGTATAAATGAACTAATTAGCTATTATCGAATTGGAAAAGCTTAGAAAATACAGTAAAATATCGGGACTAATGCAGAATTACGTTTAAATATCAAAAATATAACTGGAGTACGCATAGCCGAAGTTTCACTGAATATCTTTTTATTTCTACAAAGCAATGCTTAAATATAAAAATTTTGTTTAAACTGAAAACCACTAGATTGAAAAAACATTGCGCAGAAATTCAAATTGCTTGAATTTCAGTCTGTGACTTATACCTGTAACTTAACCCTCCTTTCGAGTTGCTTCTAAACTAAACATTTTCCCACTGAAGAGTCCGCTACTTCTCTAACAGCTTGTACATTTTAGCGACACTGACAGTGAGTCACAGCAAAATTTATAGACAACCTTGATTGTAAAAATGGGGGGGGGTGCTGTAGAGAGAAAGATTGCAAGTAATTGTGGGGAACTGATATAAAGAAAGAGATTTAAACGAATACGTATTGTTTGCTATATGTTGATCTAAGAGCTATTTTGTGTCAAATGATGAATCACAATGTGACGATTTTTTATAAAGATGACCTTCGAACTTTCATTGAGTGGAAAATTAAGGGAAAGGAGATTTTAAACATAAATTCTTTTGGTGATTCTTCCAACTTGGCCGTTCGGCTTCTGGGTTATTACAAAAGTGTGTTTTATATGCAACAAACTAGGAATATTAATCAAATTAGTTAACCATTTAAGCTACTGCTTCGAAAATCAAGAGTCAAAAAGTACCACTTCCGGTGGTGTACAAAATCTTCTTTTGGGTGTACAAAACTATGACATCACTCTGGCAGTGTTTTTTTTTAAATTTTGGAAAAGTGGCACTCCAAGTTCATGCTCGAGCGCCACAAAGGAGAGTCAAAAAGTACCACTTCCGGTGGTGTACAAAATTTTCTTTTGGGTGTACAAAACTAGGACAACACTCTAACAGTGTTTTTTTTTTTTCAATTTTGGAAAATTGGCTCTCCAAGTACATGCTCGAGGGCCACAAAGAAAAATCAAAAAGTACTACTTCCGGTGGTGTACACAATTTTCTTTTGAGTGTACAAAACTGTACAAAACTAGGACTGCACTCTGGCAGTGTTTATTTTCGTTTTCGGAAAAATGGCACTCCAAGTACATGCTCGAGGGCCACAAAGAAGAGTCAAAAAGAACTATTTCCGGTGGTGTACAAAATTTTCTTTTGGGTGTACAAAACTGTACAAAACTAAAACAGTGCTTATTTTCCTTTTTGGAAAAGTGGCACTCCAAGTACATGCTCGAGGGCCACAAAGGGGAGTCAAAAAGTACCACTTCCTGTGGTGTACAAAATTTTCTTTTGGGTGTACAAAACTGTACAAAACTATACAAAACTAGGACAATACTCTGGCAGTGTTTATTTTTGTTTTGGAAAAGTGGCACTCCAAGTACATGCTCGAGGGCTACAAAGGAGAGTCAAAAAGTACCACTTCTAGTGGCGTAGAAAATTTTCTTTGGGATGTACAAAACTGTACAAAACTAGTACAAAACTTTGGCAGTAGTTATTTTCGATTTTGAGAAAGTGGCACTCAGCATGTACTTGGAGTGCCACTTTTAGAGAGCCGAAAAGTACTACTTCCGGTGGTGTACAAAATTTTCTTTGGGGTGTACAAAACTGTACAAAACTAGTACAAAACTTTGGCAGTAGTTATTTTCGATTTTGAGAAAGTGGCACTCAGCATGTACTTGGAGTGCCACTTTCAGAGAGCCGAAAAGTACTACTTCCGGTGGTGTACAAAATTTTCCTTGGGGTGTACAAAACTAGTACAAAACTTTGGCAGTAGTTATTTTCGATTTTGAGAAAGTGGCACTCAGCATGTACTTGGAGTGCCACTTTTAGAGAGCCGAAAAGTACTACTTCCGGCGGTGTACAAAATTTTCTTTTGGGTGTACAAAACTGTACAAAACTAGTACAAAACTTTGGCAGTATTTATTTTCGATTTTGAAAAAGTGGCACTCCAGCATGTACTTGGAGTGCCACTTTTAAAGAGCCGAAAAGTACCACTTCCGGTGGTGTACAAAATTTTCTTTTGGGTGTACAAAACGTTGACTGCGTTGATTTCTTATTTTGGAAAAGTGGCACTCCAAGTACATGTATCTCCAGCCACGACCATCCCCGATTTACGCGTCCAGGTTGAAGTTGCTTCAAACTCAATACCCCAAACTTACATCCAACATCTGTACGACAGACTCCATGCCAGAATTGTACAGTGTGACGCAGTTCATGGCGGTTCAACCACGTACTAACCATGTTACATGGAAATGTTATTTTTCAGTTTACCAGCAAATAGAGCTGTATTTTGCCATCATGTTTTGATCACGTTATCCTCTGTATTACGTTATTACGCTGTATAACTTTCGTTGGTATCAGACATCAGACGTCTCCTTCTTGGTGTTCATTTTTTCACTTTCCGCCAGTGTATGATATATGATGCGTACATCATTGTATGACAAACAAAAGATTAGCAGCACAGCGCATATTCAAATCATTTGCACCAATAACGCCACATAGAAGCTGTATAATAGGGGAGAACAGAGAACTGGTTTTCCATATAGGAATCGTGTTTGCTCGTCGTTTTTTTTTTTTTTTTTTTGGTAGAAGGTCTCAGGTTGTTTCGTGTAAGAAAACGGAACTCATACCAGCACGTGTCTGAATTTTATCACGGGAGAATTGTAGCGTACTGTTACTGCGGATTATCCTGCCGCGAAACTGCTGCTCGCTTTGGCCGAAATCCAACCACTGTGATGCGAATATGGAATGGATGGGTTCAGGAAGAACGGACGTAGCAAGATGAAAGATCACAACGGCCCCGACACACCAACGCTTGAGAGGACATACATCTTGTGCGCAAGGCCCATACGGAATGTACAACCACTTCATGCTCCCTATCTGGAGAATTCTGGTGTGTGGCACAACAACAAGTATCCTCACGTTCGGTGCGACCTCGTCTGCAGCGGAACGGACTGTTTGCACTGCGGTCATTGCTTTGCCTACCTTTAACTGCACAGCACAGGCGTCTGCGGCTACAATGTTGCGCTGAACGACGCACATGGACGCACGAATGGCATAACATCGTCTTTTCAGACGAATCCCGCTTTGGCATACAGCACCACAATGGCCGCATCTGTGTTTGGCGCCACCGTGGGGACCCACTGATGGAGTCATGCATTATGCATCGTCATACCGGCCCAGCATCTGGAGTTATAGTATGAGGTGCCATTAGATACGAATCCTGCTCGCGTCTAGTACGCATATCCGGTACTCTGACAACCCAGCGTTATATCTCAGAGGTGTTAGAGACTGTGGTTGTCTCATATCAACAGGTCATCCGTGGGGCCACCTACGAGCAGGACAATGCCCGACTGCACGTCGCACCCAACGTCCTACATTTCCTCGATGGACAGCATGTTCCACTTCTGCCTTGGACGGCGCAATCACCAGATCTTTTGCCTATTGAACACGTCTGATCCATAGTTGCACAGCGAGTGGCAGGACAACAACCACTGGCGGCTACAGTATATAAACTCTGGCAAAAAATTGAAGTTTCATAGACTGCATTCCAAGCTAAACATTCGGAGTCTATTCCAGTCTATGCCGAGCCATGTAGCAGCAGTTATTGCGTCCCAGGGTGGATACACGCAGTACTGATTTCTGTACGTTCTGTGGGTCCGAACCACCTGAAATTTTAATCACTTCATCCTTGTACTATAAGGTATTTATAACTAAGCATGGCTTTGTTATCTTTCGTCCTTCTTGGTGTTGCAAGTTTAATGTTCAGCAGTGTGTGTGCATATACACTGGCGCAAAGTGAAGAAAGAACACCAAGAAGGAGATGTCTGATACCAACGAAATTTATACAGCATAATAACGGAGTACAGAGGATAACGTGATCAAAATATTATGGCAAAATACAGCTGTATTTGCTGGTAAACTGAAAAAGCATTTCCATGTAACATGGTTAGTACGAAGTTGAACCGCCATGAACTGCGTCACACTGTGCAATTCTGGCATGGAGTCTGTCGTACAGATGTTGGATGTAAGCTTGGGGTATTGAGTTCCAAGCATCCTCAACCCGGACGCGTAAATCGGGGATGGTCGTGGCTGGCCGTGGAGACCGGATAAGTCGTTGTCCCATAAAATCCCACACGTGCTCAATGGGGGACAATTCCGATGAATGTGCAGGCCATGGAAGTTGTCTCACACCCTGAAGTGCATGTTGCGTTGCACGTGCCGTGTGTGGGCGTTCGTTATCTTGCTGGAAAACACCACGATGGACCGACCTTACAAATGGCACAAAAACGGGCTGAATGATGTTGTTGATGTAGGAGGTGCTGTTTAACGTACCCGGTACAAACACTAGTTGTGTACGGGAGCGACAGCTGATCGCTTCCCACACCAGGAGACCAGGTGCCAGCCCTGTGTGTCGCTGGCGGATGCAGGAAGGGTGGAGACGCTCCCCTGTGCGTCTGCGAACAAGCATACGGCAATCGGAGGCTCCCAAGCAGAATCGTACGGCCATCGGAAGCTCCCAAGCAGAAGCCGTTCCTGACGGTGGACTGGAGTCAGAGGTACACATGCCAGAGGCACACGTGCACGTAGTCCTGCATCCAGTAGACTGTTGCGGATTATTCGCACAGTCACCTCAGGTTCAACGGCAGCTCGGATTTGCGTCGCAGTGGATGTTCTGCTTGACAAAGCCGCTCTTCTTATGCGTTGATCGGTCCGCTCATCAGTCCCTCTGTGACTCGCAGTTCCACGTCTTCTCGTGTGGGAATGTTCCTCGGACCATCTACGCCACCATCGTACCACCACCAACACTTCCCGTCTAATTCGCTCCGCAATACGACGATACGACCACCCGGCCTCGCGGAGTCCAACTAGGCGACCTCGCTCAAAGTCCGATAACTGCTGAAATCGTACACGTCTTCCATGTCCAGGCATTGCAGCTTCTTCAGGGTCCTCGCACGTGACCGTACGCCGACGACTGATTACATTCACTTCGCCGTACTCCTTAAATACCACCGACGATAATTTGCATATTATGCCATGCTGTGGCGTAAGCGCTCACCGGTTGGTCCCGAAATTGACATCACACCTACGTAAACTCAACCCCATTAACATACACTGACGAAAAAAGAAATCCCAACACCACGAAAAAATAGCTGTAGAGGAATGAAATGGCGGCAATACATTTGTATAGGTAACATATTTAATCGATTAAGGTTTCAAGATCACAGCTTAATGTAAGCGCGATAAGAACCATTTAAAATGTGAAATGCTGGTACATTAATAACCGGTGTAACCGCCAGAATGTTGAATGCAAGCACGCAAACGTTCATGCATTGTGGGATTGAGTTCCATGCCTGTTGCACTTGATCGGTCAATACAGGGACGGTTAATGTTGGTTGGGGGTGACGCTGGAGTTGTCGTCCAATGATGTTCCATACGTGCTCGATTGGTGAAAGATCTGGTAATCTAGCAGGCCACAGCAAACATGTCCACACTCTGTAGAGCATGTTGGGTTACAACAGCGGTATGCGGGCGAGCGTTATCCTGTTGGAAAACACCCCCTGGAATGCTGTTCATGAATGGCAGCACAACAAATTGAATCACCAGACCGACGTACAACTGTGCCGTCAGGGTGCGTGGGATAACCACGAGAGTGCTCCTGCTGTCATAGGAAATTGCTCCCCAGACCATAACTCCAGGTGTAGGTCCAGTGTGTCTCGACCGCAGACAGGTTGGTCGCAGGCGCTCACCTGGCCTCCTTCCAACCAACACACGGCCATCACTGGCACCCAGGCAGAACCGGCTTTCATCAGAAAACACAACAGATCTCCATTCCGTCCTCCAATGAGCTCTAGCTTGACACCACTGACGTCGCAAACGGCAGTGGTTCGGAGTAAGTGGAATGCACACTACAGGGCGTCTGGCTCGGAGCTGTCCTTCAAGTAACCGATTTGTAACAGTTCGTTGTGTCACTGCGGTGGCAACTGCAGCTCGAATTGCTGCCGCAGACGCAGTACGATGCGCCACGGCCATACGCTGTACACGGCGGTCTTCCCTCTCAGTAGTGCCACGTGGCCGTCCAGAACCCGGTCTTCTTGAAGCAGTACCTTCCCTTGACCACCGCTGCCAACAATCATGCACAGTGGCTACATTCCTGCCAAGTCGTTCTGCAATATTGCGGAAAGAAAATCCACCTTCTCGTAGCCCTATTACACGACCTCGTTCAAACTCCGTGAGCTGTTGATAATGGCTTCTTCGTCTTCTTAAAGGCATTCTTGACTAACATCAACACACTACGTCGAATCTCAACGATAACTAACGCTCACGAACGTTACAGCGCGTATTTACAGCAAATCTGCTTTGCATGTTCCGAGGGGCTCTACTAGCGCCACACGTATGCGCCGAGCGCGAAATTTGCATAGACGTTATCTTACAGATGTACTCTCACCGCCTACCAACTGTCGTTTATCAAACACAACCCCTTCTTGGTGTTGGGATTTTTTTCCGTCAGTGTATGTAAATTTCATGATCGTCCGCCAATTCCTTCTTGGTGTTCTTTTTTCACTTTCCGGCAGTGTATATATATATATATATACACTCACTGGGTTACATAATTTAACAGACAAGTGAAAAAATCAGTATAACTCCAAAGCCAATAAACCAAATAGCGTAAAAGTTGGTGCACGTCTTTGTAATTCCATATGTGACTTAAAAGCGCAAGCGAATTTGATACAACGCAATTATATGTCGTATGAGATATGCAAACATAAAGAATTCATAAATACTCACTTGGAAAGCATACAGAAAGAAGTACCTCAATAAGAGGTGTAGTCACCCCGAACAGCAATGCAAGACCGACAGCGATGTTTCATGCTGTTTATAGTGTTCTATGAGATATAATCCAATTTTTTCACGCACATGGTAAATAAATGAATGTGAGTCTGTCACTACACGTTTATCACGTGCAGTGACGTACGTATGATAAACATGTAGTGACAGATTCACATTCATTTTATTACTGTGTACGCGAAAGAAATTGGATTATATCTTCGCATCTGTGAATTTATAGGTATTATTATATTCACTTTATTTCGAATCAATACAGATTGCTATTTTGTCGGTGATAATCGTGCAATGACAGACTCACATTCATTTAATTTAAATAATTAAAAATGTTCTATGAGTTCCGTTGGCAGCAACGCTCGTTGTTACCGTACAGCAATTCGAAGCCCCTGCAGGGTATGGGAAGGGGGTGGAGGGCAGCAAAACACCGATTCAGAGCGTTCCAAATATGCTCGATAGGATTCATGTCGGAGAGCGTTCTAGCAACCCCATACGTACAATAGTCTGCTCTTCCAGGTATTGTCAAACCAGGTGAGTTGTGTGAGGGCGGGCGTTTCCAGCTTGCAGTAGAAATGTGGCGCCGATTGCGCCTGTATACGGACGGACGATTGGATCCACGATATCATCTCTATGCTGCTGTGCAATAAAGCGTTCCTGCACCAGCACACAGATGTCTGTACGGGCACTTAAAGAGATGTCTCAACATAGAAGCACACTGCCTCCGCCGTAACTGTCCCTTTCACAGATCAGAAAAGGGTGATAAGTGTCCCGGATTCTCATCAGATGTAAATGCGTCGACAATCACTCTTGACTCAACCGTAAATAGTGCATACCGCCATTGCCCTTCACTTCAGTTCACATGCATTCGTGCGCAATTCAAAAGTTGCATCCTGTGGCGGGAGCGGTTGCCTAGCATTCGAGCGGTTGCTTAGCATAGTGTCCTCGTTTATGCAGCCTTCGGTGTACCATAGATCGTGATGCCGTCCTTCTTGGAACTGCCACAAGCACGGATCGCAAATGGGTCGGAGTAGCAGTCCTGTTCCGCCGCGTAGATAGCTGTCATCCGAAGAGGTCTTTGCAATTCGCTGGCCTTGTCTGAATTGTCGGGAAGCTCAACCCACTGTTTGAAATTGCTACCACAACCTATGAACCATAGAACGACTCACGTTGAGACGTCTTGCAACGTCCGCCTGACTTTGCACTGCTTCAAGTCTGCCTAAAGCTCTGTAGCGTAATTCCACTACTAAATGACGTCTGGAGGTCATTGTCACAAAATGCGTATCTGGAATTCCCTTTGTTAAAGGCCTCACATGAATTGGTGCCTCACGTCGAAACAACGTTTTTAATCCTATTGCGTATTTGCATGAACCGACGCACGTGCCACTCATTTGTATACCGTTCGTCGAAGCGGCATTGTCCGTAACATATCCGAATTTCGTGCGTTTTGCACGATGTTTACGAAAATTACAGCGTTCTTTTCCATTTGTTCCTGAACTTGTGAAAACCAGTGTATATATACAGGGGTTGAACAATGAAACTGAAACATTATCGATTATAGCGCAGCAAGTTTCACGCCGATGTACGTGTTACCTGGAAACTAACCGTTACCTATTTCGCATTCGATCAAAGAGGAGTGCGAAGTTGGAATTAGCAGACCAGTAGCATATGTGTACGTCAAATAGTTCAATCCATACAACATAATGAGATATATATAAGACTTTAAAAGAGGACAAATTGTTGGTGCGCGTCACGCCGATGCATCTGTTACAGAACCACAGCATCCAAGGTCATGTCGGCATATCACCAAGAGGGACGAACTGCATCAAATAGGTGTAACTGTCTATGTAAGATGCGGCTGTCTGAAAGTTACGTCCTGGGTACTAACACGGATTTTATCCAAAAAACACAAAACCTCAGCTGTCCTAACTCACCTCAGAATTGAATATGCATCTCGACTCACCTGTTTCCACCAAAACTGCTCTTCTGGAGCTTCACATTGTGAATATTATCGGTGGGGATGCTATAGCCAAACCCTTGTTTACCATTGTCAAAGCCAAACGTCAGTTTCATTAGTCCCAGCAGCACAAATCTTGGACAACTTGAAATGCGTATTGTCCTCCGATGAGTCCACCTGCACAGTCTTTCCCACATCCGGGAGAGTTTACGTGTGGATGCTTCCCTAACAGGCTTACCACTCGGACTTTTTAGCGCCCTTAGTGAAGCACGGGGGTGGATCAGTGATGGTTTGGGCCGCAATATCGTGGCATTCTAGTCGTTGGTGTGAACAGCAATGCATATCGTCGTTCTGTCTGTGGTTGGGACGCATAACAGATGAACAGCAACAACCTCTGAATTAGGGAACTTTTGCTTTACGAGTTTGAACTCGGCCATAACGCTGCTCAAGAAAACGAGACATTTGTCATGCGAAACGGGAAGGTTCCGTGGACCACAGCACCACAACCAGATGGTTCACGAAAATTCGCTCAGGTGACAGAAACCTCGACAATCAGCCGAGGTCCGGTAGGCAGCGAACCGTGGATTCGCAGCCCGTGCACTAGGCCGTAGAGACAAATCCGACAACCAGCACTCTGAGATTATCAGGTGAACTGGGCATATCACAGACCACCTTGGTTCGTCACCTTCAGGACCCAGGCAAGGTCTACAGGAGCTGCCGTTCTCTTTTAATATAAGACACAAACTGAACTAAATATTGCAAAACTTTCGACTCACACTAATAGGTTGAGACATCGGGTTGTGTCAGGTCCTTTGAGCCTAATATAATTAATATCCAAAGAACCTGACAAACCTTAAATAAAAAACCTAAATAAAATGCCAAACACTTAGAAAAAGAGGGAGGACAGTGTATTAATTTTTACAATATCTGTATTAAATGTATTGAACTGAGCTCGATGAACGCATGGAACTTTATCATTTGGATTTATTCCGTAAGATATATTTCCGACCTATTAACATTATTGAAAAAGGTACATAAATACACCGAAATACATGCGTTTTAATTTTCTCTCTATTCATTTGTCCTTTTTGTTTTGTTATACACTGAGTGGCCACTTTATTAGGACCACCCCCTCAGTACTTCGTTGGGCCACCTTTTGCCTTTAATACTGCGTCGATTCTTCGTGGCATGGACTCCACGAGATGTTGATAGGTGGTTTATGGAATCTGAGACCATGTTTGTTGAATAGCTCTTTCCAGGAGTGTTAGATTTCAGGGTTGTGGATCCAGCTGTCTGATGGCTCGTTCAACGTCATCCCACAAATTCTCAATGGGGTTGAGATCTGGAGATTGTGGGGGCCACCTAAGCAAAGTAAACTCACCAGCATGTTCCTGAAATCAATCCTCCTATACAATACGAGCACTATGGCAGGACGCATTACCTTGCTGAAAGTAGCCATCGCCATTGGGATAAACCATCCACATGACAGGATGCACTTGGTCCGCAACGATGTTTAGATATGATGTGCCAGTCAGTCGTTGATCAACGCGAATTAAAGGGCCCAAAGCATACCAGGAAAACATTCCCCAAACCATAATGTTGCCTCCACCAGCTTGAAGGGTTGTAGCAATGCATTTGGGGTCCCATGCTTTCGTGTTGTTTCCGCCAAATTCTCACTCGGCCATCGGTATGGTGCAACTGAAAACGTGATTCATCGGACCACATAATTTGTTTCCAATTATCTACTGTCCAATCCTTGTGCTCTTGTGCGAACTGAAGACGTTTTCTCTTGTTAACTGCAGACAGCAAAAGTGTTCGAACAGGCCTTCGGCTGCCATATCCCATCCGATGTAGTTACGGCAAACAGTGCGTGCAGAGATCATTTGAGGGGATCCTTGATTAAGATGGTCTGTAATTTGCTGCACTGTTGCCTTTCTGTTGTTTGTTACGAGTCTGGACACTCTCCGTTCCGCCCGAGCAGTCACTAGTCGATGATGACCACACGTTGCACGTAGATACCCAGTTTTGTGGCTGACAGTCCAGTCTTTAAACACTTTAACAACAGCTGCTCTGGAACATTTCACGAATGCGGCGGTTTCGGTGATACTCGCTCCATGGCTCCGAGCTCCAACAATCATCCCACGTTGAAAGTCCCTCAAATCGCATTTTTTTACCCATTTCGTCACCAAAAAATCACTTCTACTAATGTCGCAAGCACTAAGCTTTCCCTTTTTATACTAGCCTCGCCCTCTGGCGGCAACAGCGTGCAGCCATAGCTCATTTGCTTAAAACTGTCAGGTGGGGATAATAAAGTGGCCACTCAGTGTATAATCAAAATATAAATGAAAAAATCAAACGTGGCAATTTCGATTTTTGGCCTTATTTCCTTAGGTTGAACACGTGTTGTAATCTGACACGAATCGACGTATTTTATGATTTGTGTTGTAGTGGTACACATCAATAAATTACATGTTTTCTGTCAAAGTGATTGGGTAAGTTACTTCAAATGTCTGTATTCCTAATGGATGTGAAGTCACGAACTTTCGGCGCATATATCTTTGGACTGCGACGTCCGATCGGACAACAGACAACGGTTTTCGCCTTCTTTCTCCACGATGAATCATCCGGTAAGATAATTGTGCGGTCGATTCTGTTCACCCTGTATATGTTAGCGAAAAAGTGACAAGTTTTTATCAGGTAAAATTGGATTTTGGTAAAAAAAACTTAAACATTGCCATATTTGTTCTAATAACTAATATGGCGTATAAGGTTTGTGATCTGATCCGCTGTTCTGCTTTGAAACATAACAAATAGTTTAACATGAACACTTCCTCTTATGTTTAATATTTTATTCCAGATCAATCCCTTGCGGAATAGGAATATCCCGGGTACGGAGAACAGGCCACATTGCAATTTAAGTGCCACAAAATTGTTATGAAATAACAAATATCGTGTGGCTATATTTCCCACTACTTGAGCAACTATTGTTCACAAAACATTTTTTTTAATATTTCAATTTCAATAAGAAATTTAGACATTTCTATGATTTTTGGGGTAAAGACAAAACGGAGAACTGGACACAAAATTTTTAAGGGGCCGTAAAAAAATTGCGTTTTCGACCGTTTCGTGGTCATGTCCTCTGAGAGTGGGTACCTGGGTCGCATAAAATTTCCGTAATTTCGTATTTTCTTAAATGCAGTATTAATATAATTCTTTACCAAAAAATTTTATAATCTACAACTCAACAAAAGAACTTCTGGGTATATAAACTACAACACAGCAAATTCTCGGCGGCCATGTGGAAACTGACATGGGTTAATACCAAAAATATAAAGTATAAAGAATTTCTGGTCCGATTCAGAATTTTTCAGTGTTTACAAACACTACAACTCAAGAAATTCTCTACGGGCATATGCTAACGCATAAAACCTGTCTGGAGGGCAGGGGCGGATTTTAATTAGTTCTTGAACAAATTATAACAACGTGTCTTATTTTCAATGCCATAAGTGTTTTTAAGTTTTGGTTTCTATGTCAAACTATATATAAATGTCATTGTAGCTATGCTTCTGCCTACCAGTTAGGGCAAAATATATGTATGTTGTCTATATGCATGAAGAAAGGCATGACGCTCTCTCTTTGCAAATTCAAATAGGAATACCAGTATAAATAAGAACTAAACGTGGCGGTCTGGAATGAATCGTAACTTTGACTGAACTATCAGGGGAAAGGAGAGGACACCGCTGAAAGGTCAGATGGTAGGTGGGTTCAGGGGCGAGCAGATCACGTTTGGAGGAATTAATTGAATAAACAGTTTTCGCACTCTTTAGTTTCTGTCACTTTATATCTGAATTATCATTGAAATTCTTGCAGTAGCAGAAATTTTAAATTTTGTCATCGATATTTTGATGCTTTCGTAATTACTTCGTTTTTCACAGTCTTGAAAAAAGAATGAAATTTGGGAGCATTTGGATTTCCTTTTACTAAAACCGAAGAAACTTACAATTAATTCTGAATGCAGCTATAACAATGAGATTTGTACACGAATAGAATAAAATCTCCGGCAGTTTGCCGTAGAGAAATTACTATGGCTATTGGTTGGGAAAAGGAAGTGTTTTATTTTTTATATACAGATCAAGTTTTACTTGGGGTATCTTTAGCTGCAATCCAGAAACATGAGTAAAACCTTATTTTGTAAATACAAACAGTACAATAATTATCAGACTTTTGCTAATGGGGTATCTTCAGCTGCAATCCAGAAACATGAGTAAAACCTTTTTTTTTTTTTTGTAAATACAAACAGTACAATAATTATCAGACTTTTGCTAAAAAAAGACTGTTAAACAGGAAATGGTGACGTCAGCATACAGCTAATTTTAGGTTTGAGGCAGATTTTTGCAAACAGTGAGAAGCAAAAAATCTGCTTTCAGGGCTGTTTATGGGTCCCCAGTCCGATACTGAGCGTTCGTATGAAGATCTGAAATTTACAAAAGCTATTTCTGCAGATTGTTTAGGAATAATAATTCCGGGTACGTGTAAAATAATCTATGAGGAATTAAAAGAGCAATACATGAAGGTAGGAATGTTTTCTGGAGAACGATATACTCTACATTTTCTAACCAATTGTTATCATGTGCAGGGCCCGATCATGATAACTCTGGGCCCTGAGCAGAAATCCACATGCGGCCTCCCTCACATCACATTTT
This sequence comes from Macrothele yani, assembly GCA_039090855.1. Classification (NCBI taxonomy): domain Eukaryota; kingdom Metazoa; phylum Arthropoda; class Arachnida; order Araneae; family Macrothelidae; genus Macrothele; species Macrothele yani. Next base: position 105,619,387 of record CM077030.1, on the reverse strand, counting down.
TACTCTGTCACAGAGAGACACGCATATGTATGAAACTTTAAGGGCATATGCAAACAAAAATGAGACAGTTTTAAATAACAATATACTAGGTATAATGAATTAAAAATTCAGACTTGCTTCTTAATATGCATAATAGTATTTATTAAAAATAAACGCTACTTTTCCGTTAGCCGGGAGCAAGCGATAAATCGCCAATTATGGTTCACAAATAACATTCCCTGGGTTATTTTATCAAAGGCAATCGACAGCCCTGTTCCGCTACGAAAGCTTCTTCTGCTGCGACGTGAAGATATGTTGCATCTCCATCTAATACTATAATTAAAATACAGTTTTATTTGCTGATTGTTCTCACGATTCATATTTAATAGCAAAATCTCCTTTTTTTGAAAAAAAAAATTCAAAACTGGATCAGAGTCTTTGGATTCCTTCGCTGATGCATCGAAATCTTTACAATGCTCATTACTTGGTGCACAAGAAATAATCATTTTATTCTCAGAAATATCCGGTTTTTGATTGACTGTAACAGAATACTTTTAACAGCGATCCTGCAAGCATTTTGGTAGATTCGTCTTTAATTTCCTTTTGGCAGAACCGGACAGATACGTTCGTTGAGACGTCACTTAAAAAGTACGGTATTACACTTTAAACAAATACGATTTCAGTTAAAATTCTGATAAAAACCACAAAATTGAAAAAAATATTATCTCACTTCAAACTATTACCACATGCTAACACTAATAAAAACGTAAAATTCAGGGATTCACTTCAACCAAGTCGAAAAGCTTCATGGTAGAAGAACATGCTGTAAACAAGTGTTTGCTTTATAAACGTGTTGCCATTTTCCTCGGCAAATATTTCCATCCGTGCAGCTGAAAACTGAAAGAATCATCCATGGACTTTAGGATACTGTACCAATCAACGTGTCGCAGTTTACGATATGGACATGGTAGCAATACATAGAAGGTGGATCTCACAATCTGAAATGTATAAAATGCCTCACGCAGTTAGTTAAGATGGGTGCCTCAGAAATTTTATTAATCCGTCCAATCAAAATGGAACTTTCAAAAAAATAAATTTATAACATAACATTATTATAAAAAATGCAAATTTGGGGGCCCCTTCAAACTGGGGGCCCTGGCCACGTGTTCCTCATGCCCCTGCGATAATCAGGACCTGATCATGTGGTTGTAATAAAGTGAGCATAAATAAGCTATTCTTAAAAATGATAAATGAATCAAAGCCATATTATTATTTAATATTTTCTGGAAATTTAAAATTCGTGTGGGTGAAACCGCGAGTCCCCCAGACATGGGTTCAAAACACTGAAGTTCTGTCGCTTTCAAACTGAAGTACGTGTTTTGGTACAAAACAACTGCTTTTACGTTGTAGAGAAAACGCATTTCCGTAGTTCACGTGATGGTCGCAAATACTACCCATTTCGTCACACCGCATCGTCAGCAGCTTCATAGGCTTCGGACACGCGGATCCCTACGAACGCCAGCGTGTGACGTCAGTATGTTGGAACCAAGGCTAACTAGAAAGACAGGCTCCGGTGCCGAGACGAGCTACGGAGGTCACGTGACCACGGTAGTGCTGTTGTCGTCAGCCTCGGCGTTGGTTTTTGAGTCAACGAGCAAGGAGATTTGAAGCTGCGTTTTTGATGTTCAAAAACGAACCATAAGAGAATAAATTAAACGTTTAAAAAGACCAGAATTAAAATTAATCAGTCCAGTTTTTCACTGAAGTGAATTATTTAATACTTCCTATCTTGACAAACTTTCACTTCACTGAATTAATAATCCCGTATTTTTTTCGGTGCGTAAATACAGCTATAGCACGCACTACACACACAAGTACACAATTTATAAACGATTTTCCCTTAAAAATATATACGCTAAAAATTATTCGCCTTCCGCCACTATAAAGTTGAAAATAAAAGTTTCCCATTTCGATCTAGAAGTTCGCCATAGGTATGCTGGAAAATTATGAGAATCGTGATTTTTTAAGGACTTTTTATGACTAATATACATCATTTTCCAGGTTTGATTTTTTTTAATTTTTACCATATGTATTATAAATATATGCGTTTATTGTAATAAATTAATATAGAAAGAAAAAGTTACCTCAATAACTGTGAAACAGCTAAGATTGATTCTCCACCACCCACTTATTTTTTCTCTACACAGTGAGTTTATTATTGTTGCATTCTTATTTTACTTAGTAATATCATAAACCAAAAAAACAAAACATCAATTATGATTAATAACTTTTAGTAAACACTTTAAGATTTATTAAGCTTTCTTTATTAACTGAACCAGTTCATCCAATTTTGTTTTCTTTTTTTTTTTTTTTTTTTTTTTTTTTCTGTTCCTAAAACTGTTTGACTTTGTAATGAGCTATGAATTCCCTGTATTTTCTTCTGAGCAGTCAGTATTTTCCATAAGGCTTGCTATAGTGTTCCCTCCTGGCTGGGGAATCCTTGAAACGCCAATAGAGTGAAGAAAATAACTCGTTTAAATTCTATTCAAAAACCTTTACACTGTCTTGAAATGCACCATTGACAATATGTAGTCCGCAACTTCGAATGTCAATGTATCCATTGAATCCTCACGTAGCTGATTTTGCAGCACGTCGTAGAACTTCGAGTTGACAGCTGGACCATCCATAGACACCTGGATTAGCTTTCTCAAGCTTTAGCTTTTCAACACAAAAATTAAAGTTTTCCAAACCGATGTCAGCTGGTGCACACTTTAAAAATTTTGATCCATAGCACCTAGTAATAACTTTATCATAAACTATGAAAGAACAAGAATATCCATTTGTTTGCATTGAGTTTTCCTATTTAAACTCTTGTCAAATAACAGAACAAATTCATCATGATTTACATATTCTGTTAACAAAAACAGAAAATATGGTGAAATAGCATAACAACAAAGATGTGCATTTTTATTTTCACCATATGTCTTTTGCTATACGGCTGTCAGGAAATATGGCAAAAAAAGTTTGTCTTTTTGTTTGCACGTGTTATATGCAGAGTAGCAAAATGTAGATGTAAGAGCGCATGCTCTACGCTGATAGTTTCCAAATTGTTAGCGGATTTTGCCGATAGTGTTTGCTGGTAGATTAAAAACAATGAAAATGTTATTTACAGCATTTAAAACACTTGCTCAAGAATTTACTAATATTAATATACTCAATTTGATTTTAACTAGAAAAACTTTGAATTCTTTTGTTTATACAGACATTTCTGGCCTCTGGATTTCATTGAGACCTGGTTCTCAATGTATAAGCCCTGTATCAAAAGTTTTGTTTACACAAAAACAGTTTCAATTTTATTGCCAGGTTCTTCTTAAAGTTGCCAGTTATTAAAATCTTTTTCTTATGTATTTTGTAAGTCTACTAGTTTTGAATTAAGCTGGTCAAAATGCTATTTATAATTTTTGAAGGTTCATTAATGGAAGTGTTTTTCTGGGTATAAAAACTTTCTTTAATTAGTCTCTTGATTTTATGAGGTTTATAGTAAAATATTTTAATGTTTTACCATAAAGGTCCATTTCACACATATTGCAGCACATTCAACTGTAATGTACTTATTTTGGCCTCATCGGAATCTGTAATGTTCTAGTAATTATTTAATGTTGTATTAATTTTTCTTTAAATTATGTAATTCTATTTTTATCATGGTTTGTGCTTCGCTGGTTTGCAGCAAGTTTTCTGTTTCAGGGGTTGTGTACGCAGATACATTTTATTTTTATACAACTCTGGTTATATGAATAGTTGCTATATATAAGTTTCATAGCCCACAGCACCTCTGATCTCAGATATTCCGTGTGGGGTCACAAAAGCTCCCACATTTGTATTGCTTCAGCTTGAAGCTTACGTTTCTTTTCATGAGCTTTACGGTGGGAGACAGCTTTTCCACGTGGCATTGCACTTTCATGTAATCACTAATGGTGGTACGTGTAGAAATAGCAGCATTTGCACATTTATCAAGTTCCAAATGTATTTTACCTTTCATGCAGCTTTTCAATCCAGATACACCCATGTTGGAAATATCAAAGTTTCTCTAACCAAACTTCTTGGAATACACGTTTTCCAGTTATACTCCAAAAGAAGGAATAAAATAATCCATAACCAACGATCGAACAACAAACCACAACCTCGTTGTTTAATGAACAAAGTAACAAACGTGAGCGATAGAATGGAAAACACAAACAGGTGAACACGAACAAGCAATAAAATATGGAGCTCAAAGATTAAAGTACCTAACGAGCGTTTCTCAGGACACGTAACAGCGCGAGCGGTATTGGTTATTAAGCCCACGTGGCCACTGCTAGACGCTGAAGCTTCAGCGGTGGAGACATACTTTTAACGGAGAGTGCTCCCGCGTACACCCATAATACATTTTGCAAGTCTATGAAAGATGTTCCCATTGACTATTTCATCTCACTTCATAGTTGTACACATAATTCATGCTAATCAGTCACTGCTCACAGAATTTATGCGTTTTGATTAGTTTTTGATAATAAAAAAAATCAACTTACCTTCAGGCGGCAGTCTTCCAATTTTCTGGGACATGAAGCAAGAAATACTATCAAAAAGAGACAGATGGGCACAATTTTTACATATGTGCCACAAATGCCTATTTCAAATAGTTTCAAAGAAGGCAGATGCTGGTCATCACTAGCTGCAACTGTATTCAGCTTCAGAATATTTCCCCCAACTTTATGTTTTTCCTTATCAGGTTGTAGGAACCTGCATCATCAAAATTTGCCACACACACACACACACACAGCAATTTTATTTTATAAAACACTAACCATGTGAAAAATCAAGGTTGGTAACAAAGACATTTGACAATGCGTTCCCAAACACTCCAGCATTAAAATTACAATTTTACCACTAGCTAACACTTTAATACTAACCTGCAATTTCATTTACAATAAAAACACGTACTAACTTTTCAATTTTTTAATTTTTCTAGCAGTACATTTATCACTATCTCTAAAATCATTCCTAACTTTAATTAAATTATTAATCATAATTTTGCTCGAACGCAAACATATGCCTTCTAATACACTACGAAGGTTTTTTTACAGATGCATTGTTCTGTTAATCGGCATAAAAAAATATCATGCTGTGAAAGTTTAATAGCACTCAGTTTGTACAACAGGGAGAGTTGATTTTGAACACTGTAAAACTTTTCAGCAAAGGACTCAATTTTTTTTAAAACATGCCAGACTACAGCAGTAGCATATAAAGCACACTCAGTAGGAACAACTAACTTACCTCTGTCTAATTCTTTAATCAATTCACAAGGTACTGAGGAAACTTCAATATCAATTTCTTTATCAGACTGTAACCAAAATGTGCACTCAATGCATTTACCTAATTGTAACTGTTTCCTAACTGTAAAACCACAAATGTATGTTAAATTTATTAAAATATCATTGGGCACACTCTCTAATGTGAAATCTTCATCCAACACGTTAAGAAAGGGATATACATCAACATTGTAAGTGCAGTCTTCTTTACAAGGAAGTAGAGTTTTCAAGTGTACATTACCATTGAGGGAACTTAAAAGTACCATACTTTTGAACCTTAGTTTCCGCTCACTTTCAAGAAGCTGCACAAAGCTTATATAATAATTTGCTCCACTCAGCTGCCTGTAGTTTCCAAACCTACCTTCCAAATCGTCATTCTGGAACTTCCCAAGTAACAGATAATCAACTTTATACATTTTAAAAAGATAGGGTACAAGTTCTAAAAAAGTATCAGTAGTTGTAATTAATGACTGAAATGTTTGTGCAGTTAAAGCATCGGCAATGGGGACCGTGGTCCTCCATTTTTTTAACCACAAAGACATGGATTTAAAAAAATTTAATTGAAAATCTTCATTCTCTCTAATTGGTTCCCTATATTTATCATTAAATCGCTTACCTTCAAATGCACTCTGCACATTTGCTATTTTCCACCATGTAGAAAAAATCTCTATAAACTGACAAGTTGCCTCATAACCAGGGAACATGGCATGCTTACTTGTTGCAATGCACTTTAGAGCGGCAATATTTTTTTCATTTATTATTCGCAGAGCAAATTTCACATTTTGCTTTTGTACACTTGAAGGATACAAAACTTTAGCAGACAAAAGATGACCATATTTAGCAAGAGAATTTTTTTCTAATTCATATAATAATTCTAGATGTTTATATTGAGCTTTTAAAAGCAAATCATTATTGACCATATCCGGAAATATGATGCAACGATTCTCACCTTTTTTTGTTATCCAGTTATTCCTAATACACTTAATTATATGAACAGAATCAAATATAAAAAACAATAACCTGGAACTGTCAACAGGGTGAATAATACTTGGTTGCAGAATTTTGTTAGGGGTTAAAAGTTCAAATGCTTTCCTATTAATTGCATTATTATCAGAAATCAAGGAAAGAACTTGAAAGCCAACCTTTTCAATTTCAACAATTACATTCAAAATCATCAATTTTAACTGTTCAGATGTTAAACTGTGAACAGGTGTAATACTTACCACATCTTTATATTTTGAAAACAAAGCTGAAATCATAAAGACTTGTGCAGTTTTTGCAGTTTTGCTGACATCAAACTGGCTACTACCAAATATTGATCCACCTTTGAAACTCATTTGTGGTTCAATGTATATTTCATCTAATAACAAGTTCACAACAAGCTCGTGTTGTTTTAAGTGTTGAATTTTACTTTTCAAATAGGTAACACTTCCTTGAAGAGTACTGCCTGAAATGGAAAATCTGTTAATTAGTTTTTGCAAGTTACGGGGATGTGGAAGGTACAAACATTTACTTTTGTAGAGGGCATAGTACGTTGAAGAAGAGTGGACATATATCGAAGATGCTAGAACCATGGTATTATTGCTATAATTTCTTCGGTTTTTTGGCATTTGGTGAATTTTTAACTGCTCACAAAAAAACTGTAATTGAGGTGAATCAGAAGACTGCAATGCGACAATAGCTGAATATACAACATTTACTTAATCCTGCGTAACTGTTTGTTTTTCAACAAATGCTACCAATTCATCAAAATCATTTAGAGAATTCAAAACCTTCAAACTCTTAGGCAACCTGTTTTTACTAATCTTAATCTTACCTGCATAAATTTCAAATTCAAGATCATTAAATACAACAATGGATCCTGCAAGACAAGGTAAAGAACATGTAAAATCAACATAACAAAAAATAGTTTTACGATCATTACTTACAACTGTCCATTCCCTTTTGAATTTGTCTTTGTTTTCAAGATAATGCGTAATCAGATCCTGAGAGCAATTAATTTTTCTTTTCTCCAAATACTTGTTGTGATCTAAAAGACTTTGCTTTATAGCATTCTCAAAGTGAGATTCTTCCACATCTGCAAGCCTTCGAGTTGTACTAGGTGCAGCAGTTAAATAATGTGGTGCATTAGGGAATATTGTGGGCACAGACCCATCCCGCAGTGCTGGCACCTGTCGCTCAAATTCTTTTAACTCTCCATTGACAACCAGTTTGTCGACACGAATTACACACGATTCATGAAAATGCTTGATACAAACAACTGGATTTTTCTTACCTGTAAGATCTGTGGGAATTTTTCTAAGCCACTGACTCCTTAGGGGTTCTTTCTTTGGCAACTGAAACGTAGAGACCTTTTCATTCTGGCTTCTATAGTTTGATTTGCAACCAAATACACTACAAGTTCTGGGCATGATCTGTTTTTGTATTTGGGCTTCAATTTATCAATCTGTTGTTTACAAAGAAAAGAAAAAAAGAGCATTCAGGAATGTTGTTTTAACTTGTTAAAGGCCTTAGGAGAAACATGAACCCCAGGAGGCCAAATATTACTTCATCTCTGTACACATTAAATACAGTCTACAAAGAAATTAGGGTTTATTTTTTCACTATAACCAGAACCAAATGTTTTTAAATTCTCTGATGTGAGAACACATTCTGTTGCCTTATTTCATGTTTGTCACAGAAAATGGAAAATCAAAGTAACAAACAGGCGATACTGGTGTTTCTGCCAAAAATGAAGCCAAAATTTTAAGTGTAAATAATATAGCAGGAAAATCACTAGAGTAATACTTGTTAACTGTCTTGCAAGTTAAGGAAAATAGTAAAAATTAATCCTAAATCGAGTCTTTCTATGCTAAACGAATGTTAAATTTGTATAACCACAGTTAATGGTATAAAACATTTGTTCAAACGGAAGGCAATCGTTGAACTCTATTCAGTTATATGTATGTTGCTATGTCTAACAAGTCAGCATTTCGTGAAAAAAAAAAACTGCACAAGATATAAAAATTATCGCTTTGGTTCGAAATATTGTGAATTTAATTAAAATCTAACTATCCCGTAAATCCATTGAGTCAAAGCAATACTAAAACGTATTACACTTTGAAAACTTCAAAACAATATGCAACAACGTGGTGTTCGACTGCCTGACTGAGGCACGTCGCTAAGGTAAATGAAAATAGTTTATTAGCTGCAATTAGAATAAAATAAGAACACCACAAGAGTCCAATCCACGGAAATTATAAAAAAAGTTCCTTCCATTCTTTGTAACTAACAGTTTCTTATCAAATAACTGACAAGCACAGACAGTGAAGTAAGTTTAGGCCTAAATGTGCTACAACTCTAAACCCATTTACAGAAAAAAAAATCACTTTTCTACTTACCAAAATTATTTTGTGTAATCCTTATGAGTGAACATGCACTTTTAAGCACATGTGTGGGATGTTTAATAGATTTATATATTGCACACACTTCAAAATGTAGAGAAAAATACCACCAGTAACAATGTCAAACGACAGCACACAGACGATAGCGTCAGCCACTGACTCAGTCTCGCGACAGACAGCACTACCGTGATCACGTGATTTCTCTGCACCGGAGCCTGTCTTTCTAGTTAGCCTTGGTTGGAACCGAGGCTGACGAAGTTGGAACGGAGCTGACAGCTGAATTGCCGCAGTGAGGGAATGAAAGCTAACAAGCATTTCAGTGGCTCTTGTAAAGAAATATAACAAATGATTCATTCTAGGTATTTAACAGACTTAAATAAAAAGTAAGAGAAAAGACTGGGGATCTGTTAAAGACAAATGAAAATTTTCGTTATACACACACAATACGTTTAAATTTTCAGGTCATAAGTTTTCTTGTCAACATTTTGCACCTTTCACCAGATGTGTGCATTAAAATATATTTGATCTGCGAGATTGCGCAAATAGATCACCTGAAGTGAAAAAAGTAATTTTTCCCACGTTTCCTTCTCTGTTTAATTTCTTAAATTTCGAACAGCAATAATAAAATCGCAAATTTTTTCGTGTGATTTTCTTTTCGTTTTTCCTTAAGCTTTATTTGCGGTGTTTTTGTAGTGAGTCTTCGACATCTTTCAAAATCAGTATTATTTTTTTTTTCATGTAAAGCTGCTAATGTACTACATTCAAATTACGAACTTTTAATGAGCGAAATTTTAAAAGAACCAGAAAGGTAACACAATGTCCTTATTCCTTTGTATACCATTGTTAAAAATGTATGAATTTATTAATATATATTTTTGTATATTAATATATATATTTGTATAACCTCCACTTTGGTTGAACATCAGATGCCTTTGCATTCTGAATTACTGCTATATATGCACTTATACTGTATATTAAATGGTTAGTACACTTTTAACACGTGCTTCCATTTTTAAGTTTTTTATTCTTTAAATCAGTAATTTCAGCCACGATAGTCGCTGTCGTCTTCCGTTAGCTTTCATTTTTAACGCTTTGGTTCTCTGAATTTTTAAAATTTCAATTTATTTTTTAAGGGATGCAGCATTTTTAAGTAGCAATCTCTTTTCCTCAGTTATTTGGATACAGGAAGAACAACTGATATTCCCTGATGTTTAACCAACTTCATAACAGATATCCTGCGTTTCTTGTACACAAATCTTTTTCAGACTTAAAATATCCATCCGATCGAAAGCACTTTTTAAAATATCTCGTTTGTGCTTTCTGTTTCTTCGTGGAGTGACACAGTGTCCGTTTTGTTGAGAGTTCGGCAGATTCAGAACAGGCACCGCGTTTTGTTTCAGTATTTGTTTTCTCCGTGAGTCGAAGTAGGCGATTTTTTAAATCATCTTCGTAATCGGAAGAATGAAAATGATCACTGCAAATTCTAGTGCCGCCCCGGTGGCGCAGTAGTCTAAGGCGTTGGCCTCTGATCATTCGTCCGAAAGGGGTCCGGGTTCGAATCCCGGTGAGGCATGGATGTTGTGTTTGTCTTACGGCACTGGCTCTCTCCCTTCCCTGGAACCAGTGACCCTAAATTAGGGACGGGCGACTGCTTATAGCCCATTGAGTTGCTCACGGTGGTCGTTAAACCTCCAAACAAAAAAAAAACAAAAAAATTCTAGCATTCTCTACATTCATAGAGTCTGACCTATAGCACTTGTTCAGCCATTCCTTCACCAAATCTGGATTTTTTCAAAGGAAATGCATGGTACACAATATACTGACCTTTAGTTTTTTCGTAATGGTTCTTACAAGTAGCCACAGCACAACTCGTTATTATTATCAGTATTTCAACGTAAACTAACTGAACGATTTATAAAAAAGAAAGATCTAAGAGCTGAATACTTATCCACAAAAAAGCAAAGGAAAGAATGTCGGGAAAGTAGAGAGACCCTTCACAGCAGCTTCATGGTTCCAACTTTCCAGCCGGAGTTCCAACACAGTGACGTCAGAAACAGATCATCTGTCACCACTGAGGGGATCCGTGGCGGCAATGTTTCTTCAAAGGAATGACCCAGTCCTAGTGTTCTAACACCCCTGAGCTCGATCACCCCCCCCCCCTACATCTGACCTCCCTTCTTTCTTTCCCCATCACTCTGGTTAAGCCGGTCGCATTTACTATCATTTCAAACCCGGTCGCATATACGACTGCTTCAGTATTTAGAGCCTAAGTAAAAACGCAATGCTATTAACTTTACTTGATATGTAAACGTTATGAATATGCCACAGGTTGAATAAAAACTGTTAAAAAACCTGGGCCTGAGGCCTATGAATTAATATTTCATGCCTAGGAAAAAGCGAAATAATATTAAATTGATTTGGTGTGCAAACGTTGCGAATCTGACATTAGTAGAATAAAAACTGTTGAAAAGGCCTATGAATTAATATTTAGTGCCTAAGGAAAAGCGCAATGTCATTAACTGGATGTCATATTCATAACGTTTACATATCAACTCAAGTTAATAATATTCCGCTTTTACTTAGGTACTAAATATTGATTCATAAGCCCTTGGCCTTTTCAACAGTTTTTATCCTAACAATGGCATATTTGTAAATTTTATGTATGATCTGAAGTTAAACATATTGCACTTTTACTTAGGCATTAGTTATTAATTCATTGGCCCTAGGCCTGGTAATAAATATTGAGTGCCTAAGTAAAAGCGCAAAGCCATTAACTTGATTTGTTGTAAAATTTGCGAATATCACATAGGCGAAGAAAAAAACGTGTTAAAAATGCCTCGGCCTACGGCCTATTAATTAATGTATGGTGCATAAGTACAAGCACAATATTCTTGACATTATTTGTTATGTAAATTTTAGCAATATGGGAATGACGGAATGAAAACTTTTAGGAGGGCCTACACGTTAGGCCTAATAATATTTTCTGCCTGAGTAATATCGCGTTATTAATAATTTGACATGTTACGTAAACGTTATGAACATGAGAACGATGGATTAAAAAATGCTGACACCGGAAATTTCGCCCATCCCACCCAGCTACTTGTAAGACCGTTTCAAATCGCTATAAACTGCGGAAAATCGAAATGGCGATCCGCCGGAAAATTCCCCAACCCCGTCCAGCTAATTGTAAGACTGATTTTTACAATAAACTGCGGGAAAAGTTGAGATGACGACCCCGGAAATTTCTCCCACCATGTCATCCTGTTACTACTATAGAAACTACGGTAAAAGTGAAAACATCTGTAGGCTGCATTAAAAAAAGTAAATGTCGATACCGGAAATTTCCCCCACATATTTGTGCTATTTGCACGGCTGCATCTGTTTTTAAACAGCGTAAAAATGCAAATGCTGACCCCGGCTAGGCGCACACCTAGGGCCTCGCTGTTTCAAAGGCCCCGAAAACATATAATTGGATTTTCAGTTTTGGTTTTCACGGACCGAAGCAAATCAATCCTTAAAGCGACTACTTTGTATTGTCAATTGATATTTTACTTTGTCATATTAATAATAACATTTTTTCTTGCTGTTGTTGATATTCCGAATTTTCGAGTTCTTATCGATGTACATATTTTGAAAGGAACGGTTAAAATAATTTTGAGTTCCTTTTAGTGGTTGGTAAAGAAGGTATTCACGCTTCCCACACTTTTCATTGTTTAAGGCGAATTCTTAACTGGCCTGCTGTGCTATAAATTGCTTTCGTGGTACATCCAGCCAAGGGAACACATCTGTGTTGGAACCTTCCCACCTTCTTCCCGAGTTGCGATGAAGAGTACTTGTAAAAATCTTTCTTGATGATCGGGCGTGTTTGCTGTTAATAGTTTTTTACCTTCGTGGTAGGATAATCAATGAAGAAAGAAATATTCTTCACATGATAACTCTTCTTAAAACAATCAAGTTATTTCTCGGCCCTAATCCCTCTAAACCATCTTAAACCAAAAGAGTTATTAATATTTAGGCTGAAAAAATTAAAGAAATTTGAGAATATCACACTATCTTATTTAATAGTGTTAAAAGTAATTTTTATTGTGTTGCAACAACATTTTCTCATTACTTTCTGCTCTCTTGGTTTAATACTGATAATTATCAAGTATTCTCACCTTTTCTATTCCTTAAAACTAGTTTTTGAAAAAGCAATAAAAAGTTTCAATGATACTCTTACTCAAAAACCTGCAGTTCTTACTTTTCCATTTTCAAACCGTATCTTTTGCATTTAATTTGTATGCTTCTGTTTCTGATAACTGCAGTGCAGATATAAATGGGATACGGGTATTTAAAGTGCCAAACCTAACATCCATTGATTTCCTATTAGCCTCAAAATTCTGTTTATGATAACTGCGGTGCATGAAGTATATGGGATATTAAAAGTGCCAAACTTAATATCCATTGATTTCCTGTTAGCTGCAAAAAATTTTTTTGAAATATCTCTAAAATCAAAAAGCTCGATGTGCCCGGACAGACAAAATTATTACACTAGCACTGTTTCTTACAGAACATTCTAATAATAAAAAAGTGTAAAAACCTTTTTCTTGACTCCCTCCCCTACCCCCTTTTTGTTTGTTAATTTGACGGATGAAAATTTCTGAAGGGATAAGAAGGAGGAGGGGACCCCAGAACCTTTTAGCGCCTAGGGCCCCAAAAGATCTAAAGTCTCCTCTGACGATAGTGCTTGTACCCTGGCTTGTACGTATAATAGCTTTAAGACCGTATGAACGGGAGCAAGCAGCCTCAGCTCACACAGTGGTTCGGTAGGAGCTGTCCTGGACCGTGACGTCACGAAGACGACCCCTCGAGACAGTGACCAGCGGAATTGTCTGATAAACATAACCTTGAAGTCTACTATAATAACTTTGGGTGGACACAAGGGTTGAGCAATGTGGGTGGGATGAACTTTGTTTTTGGTAAGCTACCGATGGCTCCAAAGGGTTTGGGCTCAGCTAGGACCACTGTAGTGCCTCTTAAAAGAAAAGTCGCGTTACAGGGTTTATGGCACATAATTAGGGGCGGCATGAGCTGATTGAGCCTGCCTGTCCTACGCATTGCTTGGAAAGTGTTTCTATTGACAAGTCTAATTACTTAATTTATTGTACCTCTCTTTTCTTAGGACCTTGGACGCCGTCGTTGGACAGAAAGTTGTTGAGGAAACTTACAGCACAGGCTTTTAGCATTGTTATAAAAGACGTGACTGACGGTCGACGATATAAATTCTTTCCATTTGTCAAAATATTTTGTTTTGCTTGAGCATTTCATTGGTTGTGCCAGAAAGAATGTTTCCATTCTTTTGTTAACATTATATTTTTTTGTACAATGGATATAAGAACATTTTTTAAAAGAAGAAAACTCAATGCCATAAAATCCCCGCTGAATTCAAATCAAAAGGATGTCGTAATTCCATACAATTCTATGCCGGCATTCAAAAACCAGAGAGAGTACGTCTCACGCTAAGGCAAGATAAGGAAGGCTAAAATATTTAAATCTGTCACGTTGTAAAAACACAAGTTTTTTCGTGACGGAGATCTAGTCCGCGCTCCCTCACTCCGGAGTAAGGTGCTCTCCCAAATAAGCTGCACGGACAAAATGTACCGCTGCAGATTTGTCGTCTTGACACGTAATTCACCTTTGTAATACGTCACAACGTGCCAAGGTGAATACGATTCAGTTGACTCTACTGTAGTGTCGAAAATTGTAATAACAAAAGTATCATTTCAACCAAGAAAAACAAGAAATAATTTTCTTGTAATTTTTGGTTTCTTTCGAACCCTTTCCGATGCTAATAAAATTATTCAAAGTTATTCAAAATCAATGGAACCGGCTAAAAACCAAAATTAAGTGTATTTCTACAATCGATAATATTTACAGAATTAAAAACTGCTAGTGACTTTCACCAGCGGCTAAAAATATGTCACGAAAATTAACGAATGGTAAACAAAAAGGTTCTCACAGCAGAAGGAAGGTATCAGAGACAAAAAAAGATTTTCAAATCAAGAATAAAACAAGACATACAGAAGGAAACATATAACTCAACACCTTGTACTGGGAAAAAAATTGGCTTAATGGAAAATGGCAAAAATGTGAAAAGTACTCTTTTGAAATGAAAAATACTTTTTGAATACGTTCCGCGGAAGAACAAATAGTGAGAAAAAAGTTTTGTCCTTTAGGGTCTTTAGCGGGAAAACTGTACATCATTTAAAGAGAATGACAATTCATCCCCATATTTATTGTAGCGAATGGCATACAGTAAGAAACAATTCTCAATAAGATTTTTTAAGCGAAGGTATGGCTCCAAACACAAGTACATAAACACAACCTAGCAACAGAGTTGTGAATCACAAAATTTATCAAACACAAACCTATAGTGTCCCACAAGGTACATGGGAGAAAGTGATAACATAGGCACCAACTGTTTTTACAAAAGGGGCGCTATAAAGGACGACTACAATAAAAAGCGATGATCAATTTACTCTACAATGTTTTCCATTTCCTATTTTTTCCCCCAAAGAAAACGGAAAAGACATAGTCGCTTACATAATTATTATTTAGTGTTAAGCAAAAACGCAGTATTATTAACTTAAGTTAATACGTAAAGGTTATGAATATGACATCGGTAGAATAAAAACTGTTTAAAAGGCACAGGCCTACGGCCTATGAATGAATATTTACTGCCTAAGTAAAAGAGGAATATTATCAACTTTAGTTAATACGTAATTGTTGTGAATATGATATTGGTAGTCTAAAAACTGTTAAAAAGGCCTAGGCCTAGGGTCTGTGAAATAATATTTAGTGCTTGAGTAAAAGCGGAATATTATTAACTTGAGCTGATATGTAAACGTTATGACTATGGCATCCGTAGAATAAAAACTGCTAAAAAGGCCTAGGCCAAGAGCCTCTGAATTGATATTTAGTGCCTTAGTAAAAGCGCAATGCTATTAACTTGATTTGATTCGTAAACGTTATGAATATGAAGTAGGCGGATTAAAAACTGTTAAAAAGGCCTAGGTGTTGGGCCTATGAATTAATTAAGTAAAAGAGAAATACCACAAATTTTGCATGTAATGTGAATATTTAGGGGCTAAATAAAAGTGCAGCGTTATTAAAAAATCCCACCGTATCGTCATTTTCTGAACACAGAATGATTCATGCTGTAATTCCGTTGTTTCGTCGAACACTAGTTTTAAGAAATGTACTAAATCACGGCAATTTGTTTCTTCAAATACTGGTTAGTTCTCGGTTGGCTTACATAGGCCGTTTTCTGGAAATTTGCTTGGAGTTCCCAATTCAATTCTCAATATAAGCCAAGAAACGGCAACCTTTATACTCCCCCCCCTCCCCTTCTGAACTTTTGTGGCCTGTTGCCCTGAACTTGTATGAACCGGCATGAAAATTGAGACAAACAAAAGAGCTCCTTCCCGTCGTTAGGCACCTTGGAAAACTGCCACACATAATTCGGAAACTTGGAAAAGTGCCATACAGTCAAAGTGTGCCTCGGAGGAACAGCAATTAGTGCCCGACCCCTTAATGAAAAACATGTGGCAGTTTTCTTGTGTGGCGGGTTTCCGGCAACCAATTGTTGTATCCGGTGTTTTTCTTGTTTGTTATTGTCTCTCCTGCCATATACCACTTTTATTGTTACTGTTTTATACATTTATCATTTTGTTACAATATCGTTGTTTCTTAGTTTTTACCACTCTGACGTGGCGATCTTTTGCCTAAACAGGCCCTTGCGCCATAAAACACCAACAAACCAACCAACCAAATCATATGCAATGGCGGAGTTAGAGAACGGCAAACGGCAGAACACGGAATCCCACACACGTGCACGGTTCACGGTTGTCTGTTGGTCTACCAGCAAGGATAGGATATTCCAGGTTTAGGAGAGCTGGCCACAAACATTTTAAGGGACCGTATAAAAATAGCGTTTTCGACTGCTTCGTGGCCACGACCTTACAGGTTGGTTATCTGAATCACATAAAGTTTCCGCAATTTCGTATTTTCTTAATTGCGATATGTAATGTTATTCTTTAAAAAAATGTTTATAATCTACAACTCAACAAAAGAAAATAATTCCACGGTTCAAAGTCTACAGTTCAACAAAGGCTCTTCAAACGCATGAAACAAGGTCGGGGGGGGGATTAAAACAAAAAATGTAAAATACAAAGAATTTCTGGTCCGAGTCGGAGATTTTCAGCTTTTGCATACTACAACCCTATAATTTGCACGTGTAAACGCAGCAAACCTGTCTGGGGGCTTAAAACCGAAAATGTAAAACATAAAGAATTTGTATCCCAATCGGAAAATTTTCAGTGTGTTGTACAAACGGTAAAACTCAACAAACTTTCTGGGGTCATATGCCGGGAATGTGCTAACATAGGACACCTGTCGGGAGCTGACCCCCCCCCTCCGACAGATTTCCTGCCTTTACACGTGCCCTGAAATAATTTGTTGATCAGGAGATCTTCAGCGTTTGCAAACGCGGGAGATCTCCCTATCCAATAAACCAGCGCTAGCTGCTGCCTGAAATCCTTGTCCGGAATGGTATTGTAGTGCGTTTTCTGTTTGAAACTATCCGAAGTTGTCGTACGATGTTGTCTACAAATGACCAAAATCGTAGGTTTGCCCCAACGTTGGGTTTGCCCTTTCTCAAACAAAGGATTTATGGAAAACGAGTAAGCCAGCAGAGAAAGGCAAAAGAACCTTAGGGAGAGATAATGCATTAGGGGAAACGGAGGGGAACATTTCAACCTCCGCCGCATTGACCGTTGGGAGACCCCAGGTGGTCAACACTTAATCTCCCCACCCTGCTTCCCTCCTTTTTTCACCACTCTTCTTTTCCTCTGCCGGTCGCATATGCTACCATTTCAACCACGGTCGCAAATGCGACGACACCCTAAATACTAATTCATACTAGCGTCTCGACGTAGAGACGTCCACATGTATCGAGTTATCTCATTGGCAGCAATACAACCGGCACCCACCAATTGGCGAACGGCATCGTAACGGCTTTATCAGTTTGGCGGTAATAATGGTGGATAATGGCTACTGCTACGCTGGAAGAGGTAAGTTTGAGAGAATAAGTAAGTAGTTTTCTTTAAAACTTTTATCTAGTTAATATTTATATTTGGATGGATCTAGTTAATATTTATATTTGGATGGATACTGCGAACAGGTTAAGTTGTTCGATTTGTACTGTTTCATTCGGGTAGAAATACAATTTGAGCCAGATATACGTCGTCGAAGTCGTGACACAGGTTGTTTACATCTTAGTTAACATTAGTTTCTTCGTTGGCGGTTGTCGATAGTCCTGTACAATTGATATTTTAAGGTGAAATTGGATTTATTTGATGTGCTTTTATGTTTTGCAGCTTACTGTAATCACCAATCACCAGACTGTGAGAAATCAGTGTTCCTTTTATAGATTTCCGAGAAACAAAGTGAAACATGCCCTGTGGACGAAAATGTCAAGGTAAGAATTTGTGGACTGACTGGTATTCTTGTGAACAAGCATATATTTTGTAGTATGTAAAATATGAATTTGGACCACGCATCCCGCCCCTTTTGTTTGTTTGTTATCGTTTTCAGAACATTAGGTTTTGACTCGAGGCTGTTATATGAAGTTCCGTACCGATTTACGGGTAAACTCGTGCGAAGTTTTTATAACATGCGATGCCTTTAGGAGATGTTAGGTACCCTGAACAAAAATATAAATTTCAATAATAGGTGTTAAAATATATTGACACAGTTGCAGAGTATCCATAAAATTTACATGTTGAAATGTAAGCATGTAAATGGCCAATAATGTATGTCATGCACTTAACATTGCAGTACATCCCTTCTTACTGAATTCATATTTCAATACATTTTTTCAGAAGCTAATTGATTTGGCAGGGGAAATGTTATTTTTTTTTGCAGGAGAGAGAGGGCAGTTGGATTTAATGGTGCAAAGACTAGCATAGAGGTTAAAATGAGCTTAACAGAATGTTAAAATAAATAGCAAAAGTGTCGGCCGTATCCAGAAGTTTACTCTAGGGGCATATAAAGGGGGAGATGACATTATGGAAAATTTTTTTAGATATACCTTATACATATTGGTGGTACCGCTCTTACCTGGCGTTCCTTTGCAAGGTCTTTAAAACACTCATTTGCTCCAGGAATGTTAAATCCCTGAGTTAGAGCAAGCAATAGGTGAAAATTTGCAATTGTTTCAATGCAATTGATTGAGCGTTTCTTGAAGAAATGAACTTTATGCTGTTTTTAATTTGGCACAGACTACGTCTGAATGAAATCCTTCAAAATAAAGCCCAAGACCAAGACCTTATATTCGAAGTTGCTTAATTTAATAAAAAAAAATTTTAGTGGTCTCCACCTGACATTCTCATACATTAAAGTAAATACATGCCTGATTTCACCCAAAACATATGAACACACAGTTTAGTCATAAAATCACTAAATATAAAACATGCTAACTGGAATCCTTCCCTTTTTTTGTTCGTAAAAGCATGGTTTGTACGCGTCCTGGAAATATCCTAAAATTCTGTTACATGTCCGTGGTTTTTTATCCATTGCAGCCTTTTTGTTCCTGTTTGATGTTTTGTAGTTGAAGCTGACATAACTTATGTCTGACAAATTTTCCTCCCCACCCTGTGCAAAACGTGTTGGGGGAGGGGTCTTTCCTGTTAGGAGGACTGAAACTGCGTTATATTAGCATCTTTTGGCGTCATGCTTATGTCATCAGTTTGTCTGTTCGACCGTGAAGACCATATCCCTGCAATTATTAGTTCGATTTGTAGAATTCTTTTTGTATTGTGAAGCTTAAAATGTGAGAATGATGATCTATTTGTTCCGTTTTGTTTTCTGATGCACAACTTCGCAGCTAAGGGGCGCAAATGATCATATTGAATTTAAAATGCATTTTATTTCATACATTTGCTTCTAAATATCCAATTGAAAAAAAAACATCTTTTCATTTCGATGGCATTTATATCGAAGACTATTTTAGTTACTTTTCCAAATAATACACAAATATTCCGCTAGGGAGCGTAATAGTAAATCGTGTTTTTCCCAATATCTCCGTTTCTAATAGTCCGATTTGAAAAATTCTTCTTACGTTGGATGCAGCTTTTGAGGAGAAATGTTTTGCATATAATTTCCTATTTTTGGGAAAAAATGGTTTGGCCGCCAGGGGGCGTAAGTGTTTATTTTTGCTTCTGATGTATTTGCAATAAAATCTGAGCTCGAAACTTGATTGAAAAAATTCCTCCGTAGACCGATACCGGCCACCTCCAAAACCTTTTTGAGAATACCTCCTGCTTAAATAGTGCATAATTTTCCACTAGGAACGTATATCTGTTTCTAGGAGTAAGATTTGAAAAATTCTTTGTTGGAGAACATTTTCGGTGCGAAATGTTCCTCATATAATTTATAATATTTCTTAACGCACAAGTTTTTTTTTCATGCCGTAGCAAGAAAGCGAATTAAGTTTTGTGAACACCGCTGCAAGTTTTCCCAGCATAATGCCACGACTGCAGTTTTTTTAACTCAACTGGAAGTTTTTCCTGCATAACTCCACTGGGAGCGGGAAGACGTCACGGACTGCGCTCCTTGCAGCCCTGACTGCTATTGAAACCAACTCATGTGGGAAACTCTACCTATTCCCACATCAGTTCGTTTCCTTTAAATAAAACTTCCCTGGGGACTGCATTCACGGCAGCTCCCGCTATCAGGGTTGCTCGCGAATACAGTCTCTCGTTGGGTGGGAATGCATCGCCGGGCCTGTGTGCTTTGTTGATTAATACGGTTCTTGTGCTTCCGAATAAGACATAAAATAGAGGAATGAATTAAAAATAATGACGAATGTTGAAATAAAGTATTAAATAAAGTATGTTTGAATATATTACTCAACCTGTTTTTTTTCTTCCAATTTTTGGTTTGTTCCTGCTTTTATTCAAGGTAATAATTCTAATAACAATGTTACTCCCATCTAATAACAAATACTCAGTTGCCGGGACTTTTGCAAAAAGTTTTACTTATATTTTCTCTTCTGGTGAAAATGGGCATGTGAACAAATTGCGATTAAAAATAGAGTTTAGTATTGGATAAATTGAAACAAAAAAAGAGAGAGAGAGAGGAGATACTAATTTCTGCAACGAAATATTTGCACAAAATTGATTTCTTCACTTACACAGCAGAGCGAAATTTTCGCTCTTAAACTCGCGTAAATTTTTATTCACCAAAAATCATTGAAGTCACTCCACTGGATACATTTTATTTTATTTTTCTGCTGCATCCCCCTCCCTCCAAAAAATCAGTTGCGCATTTCAATTGAAGTAGTGTACTTAATTACTTTGAAAAGAACATTTAGTCAGATATCATTGTTTAGAAAATTTACGAAGTTGGTAAATTTTGGAAAAAAAAATTTCTACACTAAATTGTTATGGTGGCTTCAGAATTAAAACTGGACTGAATATGTTTGCAATCCGTTTTTATTAAAGAGAATGCCGGTGTGTGAGTATCGCAATAACAACTCATCGCAAAATTCTGGCAGACCCTTCAAAATTCCACAAAATGTTTTTCATTGTCATCCAAGTTGCAGTGGTCGGTATCAAGTCGAAGTTTCAAAGGGAGTGTATCAGAAGAAAAAATATCTGTCGTATTTCTAGGGGTCACAACGAGACACTTGTGAACGCGTACATGATCTTGAGTGTGCCTCCGCTACCACTGGCACATGCATTAATTTTTGTCCTTATATATATATATCATCATCATCATTGTCAACCATTATCGATCCACTGCTGGACGAAGGTCACCCCAAGTTTCCTCCACAACGGTCTGTCTTGTGCCAGTCTCCTCCATGTCACTCCCGCATACTTTCGAATTTCATCCACCCATATGAAACACGTTGACGGAATATATAGTTGGTTGGTATTATCCTGACAGACGTACTAAGTTTTTTTTTATTTGTTTTATATTCTACTAGTTGATTTAGCGTTAGTGCCAAGTGAAATATTCACTAATCTTTGCTTGTTTCATACAACTGTTAACATTGCAACCCCTCCCATAAAACGCTGTCTCGATTCTCTCAAAGTTGTGACGTACAAGAAAATGTATAACCAAAGTTCCACTGTAGGTCTATTAAGTGTGCAATAATATTTTGGTAGTTGTTATATGTTAATATGTGTTATCTATTTGGTATTCTCCTTGTATTTCCTTGCACCCCTTATTATTATTTTGCCTTCCCATCTGAACAGTGGAGCCTTTAAAACAATAAACATATGTATTTGTAGACGACATTACATGTGATGGAAAGAATTTTTCTGAAGCTGATAAAGGATGTCACTTAGAGATGGGATTGACTATTTGAAAGCAGTGTTTTGTGTGGATTGATATAAAAAAAAATTTACTCAAGACATTTAATTTTAATGGTCTGAATTGCAACAGTAAGCAGATCTGAAGTTCAGGCTACAAATACTGTAGGTAAGCTTTGTTTTATTTTCTTGCAGGCATGCTTAGTGACCATTAAAAGTTTTGCATTTGTATGGGCATCAATTCCTGTCAAGTTAAACTGTGTTATAAAAATGATTAGATAACAAGAAAACATAGTTGAAATGTGTATATGGTGTTTGCATATGTAGTGTTCTCCATAGATTTTTATTACAGCTGGGTGGCAACAGATTTTAGCTGGATGGTACTTTTAATGACCCCTTCCTCAATCAAGAAAATAAAAGGATATTTTGCTTAACATTATTATACTTGTTAAACATCTTTAGGGTGTGGTAGGCATTAATGTAACACATGATAAAAACAATAGAAAATTGTACCTAAATGAAAAATAAAAAAAAATATCAGTTATATTCACAGATTTCAGCCAGTTTTCATCAATATTTATGGTGCATGTGGGAATAAGTTTATATTGTGAAAACATTCATTAAAGAAAATTTAGCTGGGTGGGCCGCCCAGTAGAAAGGCTCTAGGGAGAACACTACACATGGTATTCATAGTTACAATTCCTGTTTGCTCCCTCCTGAAAACTAAACTATGGGCACCTGTGTTTGTGGTGAAAGGTATTGGAAGGAAAAATAATTTTTTGAATTGGGTGTTTTCAGAAAAAAATTGACAGCACTGGCAGTTGTTTTTTTTTACTTCTAGAGACTTGGCTAATGTTATACAAAATCATTAGTAACAGGTATTGGCGAAAGTGATCCCCCTGGTGGCGCAGTGGTCTAAGTGATGGCTTCTGATCACTCTCTAATGATTCTCTAACGGGGATCCTACAGCTTATTAGATACATGGCCATAATGTAATGGCGCAGCGGTGCATTTAGTTTGTATACCAACATATTCATTGTAGTGTATAATTATGATTGTAAAGTCTGAGAAATTTAAATCTGTGTAAACCACAGCAGTTGCAGCATCTTTATTTCTCTGTATAAACTTGAACATGCAGAATTAAAGGAATTAATTTTTTCTCACTAACATATATATATATTTTTTTCACTCTGGAACATGTATATCTGAAATGTCACTTTATGATTCTACTTAATGTGAAGTGCTAACCAAGAAAACAATAGAATAAGATAATTTAAAGAAAAATAAGACGGTAAATAATTTTTAGAGTATTGCAGATTCCAATGAGGACAAAAGTACATTAGGATTGAATGAATGTGCAGCAATGTGGTGAAATGGCTAGATTCATTTACCTTCAACCAGAAATGAGGTGATTAGAATTAACATGGTTTCAAACTTCCATCAGATTTATGTTATCAGGTGTGGGTACCATATTTTCCCTGGACTTTATTAGTTTTACATATTTATGTATTATCTTGAAGTGGTGGCCAAAAATGGGTAAACAGAAAATTTAAAGCAAAAAAGAAATTGAGAACAATTTATTTTTTAATCTACAAGTAAAAGCTATCTGTGAAAGAAATCACAAAAGCAATAATACATGTGTGTAATAGTATTAAACTAGAATTTCTGGTGTTGCTTTTATGCACATGGTAATATACACAGACACACACAAATCAAATTAATACAAGTTGCAGAAATCTACAAACATCTTTGAAACCACAGGAATACATGAAAAGCAGCAGAAAATATGTGACCTTTTTCAAACAGGGCCACTGACAAATGAAATATAAGTCATTTTGACTCATTTCACGATCGTGTGTAATAGTATTAAACTAGAATTCCTGGTGTTGCTTTTATGCACATGGTAATTATGCACAGACACACACAAATCAAATTAATACAAGTTGCAGAAATCTACAAACATCTTTGAAACCACAGGAATACATGAAAAGCAGCAGAAAATATGCGACCTTTTTCAAACAGGGCCACTGCCAAATGAAATATAAGTCATTTTGACTCATTTCACGAAAGAAATCACAAAAGCAGTAATTCACGTGTGTAATAGTATTAAACTAGAATTCCTGGTGTTGCTTTTATGCACATTCTTCACAAAATAGAACATCAATGTCTATGTATAAAAAAAAGCAAGTAATATTTACTAAAAGTTATACAAACATTTTTCCAAAAACAAGGTCAAAAATTTGCTACACAAAATTACCATAGAGAAATTATATGAAATACCTAGGACTCACTGTTGACCAAAAAAATATTTGGGACAAACATATCAAGAAAGTTTTAATACTGAAAAACTAATTGTGTTAAAAATGCAGTGATTCTACTTCTTAGACAGACAAGTAAATGCAGTTGAAATACAAAATGAGATTATGAAAAATGCCTATTTAGTTCCAGTTATTACATATGGGGCAGTTATAACGGCCAACTGCATTGAAAGACACAAACACCTTCTAAAACTTTTCATAACAGAGTAATTAACATAATCTTCCAAAACAAATGGACCACATTATTTGAAATTATTAGAAACATATCAAAACAATCGATGAAGTTATCTTGACAAAAATTATGAAAAAATAAAGATGCACACCAATGAATCAATAACAGAAGCAGTAAATTATTCTGCTCTCATACAACAAAAATATAGAAAACTCAAATGTGCATTCAGGCAAAGAAACCTTTTAGCAATATGATTTATTGTCATTTGTTTTGAAATTTTAAATGCAAAATTTGTAAGCATTGCTTGTAAATAAAAAAAGTGATGGTGAAATACAACTTTCAAAATCATGCAACTTTAATTTGCAAGAAAACAATATTTAAAATTTGTCATTTGAATATCCAGTTTTAAAAAATATGTGTAGGCCTACTAAAAATTACTGTTTTTCTTTTTAACAAAAAACAAACAAGCTATCAGGTATACACAGTTTAAAGACAAAATTCTAACTGCGAGTGATTTTTTACAGTAAAATATATGTACTTGGGGGAGTCTTATTTTTCTTGGCCCAGGGCATTGAATTGTTTACACATGCCTCTGTGCATTTACCCACTCAATTTCCATAATTTTTTGACTCAATTTTGCAAGTACAGCCAGTTTACGTGATCTTGATGTACAAATTGGAATATTACATTAACCAACCCCAAATTATTAATGCAACAAGAGTAAATGAGTTGGCAAAGCAATCTGTGCTTGTTCTTGATTTTGGATGTAACATTGCTATAGCGTAGTCTTTGATTCCAGTCTTGATATGGAAGGAATGAATGAATTGATTTCAAAAGGTAAAGGTTATAATGGTGTATAGGGTTTGTACATATTTACAGAAAAAAAAATTCCAGGTGAACTGTGCGGCATAAGTATTCATCACATAATTCCACATATTATGTGAAGGATATTTCTTCCACACAATTTATCTGACTGACTTGAAATTTACTTAACGCTACAAGAAAGCAAAATCTGCTTCAACTCACAAGTGGTCGGAGAATATTTCGATACTTAACTATCAGATACTTGGGACTTGATCACCCGGGTTGGTGTAACGGATAGCATGCACAAACAAAAATCGGGACACTTGGATTCAATTCTCGCACCAAGGCGATTTAATCTTAAAGTTTTGTGATGTGATTAATGTTACGCGTGCAACAGTAAATACAGGCAATAAATTGTAGGAATTCAACAAATAACAGGAGCATACATTTTTGGTTAAGAACAGTTTTGTTTCATAATTTGCAAAATGAGATGAAATTTACTATGCATTTGGAATTCTTATGAAATCCCATGAGTTCCGCTGTTACATATTGCTCTTCAGTGTGTGCTACAGCTTCAATGAAGTGGCAAAATTTATCTGAATAAAAATTGCTCTGTATGAAGTGTGAAGCAATCTGGCACTTAGTATAATGACAATAATGCAAAACAATTTTGATATGGCACAGAAGATTTTCTTATCTATAGTCTCCTATACACAGTGCAGCAGGGAAACCAGATATCATTTCTGTCTCTTGCAGTTGTGAAGAGCCATGTGTGTGTTGAATTTAGTCTTCAATATGTGTCGTAAGACAGACGTTACTGAGTGACAAAAAGGAGCCATTGTGTTTATCTGTGCTTACAGACACAAAGTGAAAGAAGTTGCCCAATTTTGGTGTGTTGAAGTGTACTGTCCAGCGGGTCTACAAACAGTGGTGTAGTTTGCAATGAACTGAAAATTGGCGACATAGTTGTGGCCGGAAAACAATTCTCACATCCGGGACCACCGCAATGTTTCAAACCAGGCAACAGTTTCCGAAAGGACATTGCGACGAGAACTGCATATGATGAACATCTGAAGCAGACTACCAGGAAGAGGCCTCTTTTAACAGCAAATCACAAAGTAACATGTTTTCAGTGGGCTTTAAGGCACCAAAACTTTACTGTGAAGGATTGGAAATGAGTAATGTGGTCTGAGTCTCCTTTTTGTACTCCAATGATGGGAGGCGACGAGTCACAGGCCCAATGAAGCCTTTAATCCTGATTGTGTTGAATATGGTGTTCAAGCTGGAGGTGGTTCTGTGTTGTTTTGGGGATGCTTTTCGTACCACGAAATGGGCCCTCTCGTTGAACACTGTCACCTCGGCTGGCCCACCAAATCCCGAGATTTAAATCCTTTTGAAAATGTGCGGGATCATATGAAACAGAAGGTGACACGCCGGACCACGCACCTACATACCCACCCACGTACTCTGGCAGAACTTCAAGACCAATTGATGCACGAGTGGCTGCAAATCGATGTTCAATACATTCACAACCTCGCGGAGTTTCTACCACACCAGACTTGTGCTGTTATCAAGGCAAAAGGCGCCGTCACCCATTATTAGGTAAGTTCTGACTGGGATGACTAATTTTTTGTCTGGCGTGCTTATTTCTACTTGATTGTTGAGAACAGTTCGTCCAATGAAGAACTTACAATATTCAATTATAGTTGGGCTTGTACCGAGTTGTCAGTGCTTTTTCATCAGTCTACCCTACAAGAAACACATTTGTGGTACCTAATTTTATCACACAGATTGCTTTGACCAGTCATCCATTTCTTCGGTTTCATGACTTAGGAATCAATCATTATACCCAGGGTTTGCGCAACCCAAGAAATCCTGGAATTAGATTTCCCTGTTTTCCAATCCTGAAAAGACATTGATTTTTCATATTTTGATAAAATGTCCAAGAAATTTTTATGTAATGAAAAAGGAAAAACTGTGCTCATTCCATGTCAAAGCAACAAATGGGGATTATATATTGGCATCAAATTCATGCCTCATATATAGGCATGAATTTAAAGGAAATTTTAGTCAGTGATAGTATATATATATAGGGGTGCAGAAAAGTTCAGGGTCCAATATTTCCCCAGAACACATTTTTTTGTCTGAAATTTCCCCCAAAACTGTAGCAGATTGTCATACAAGTTTAAGCGATTATTAGAGTATATGTCGATGATTAAGAACTTTCCTTAAAGCCTATTACTTAAAAGTTTGGAAATTAAAAAACAACAACTAATATTTATTCCAATGAATAACTAGCTTTTTTTTTTTTTTTCGGGAAATTAATTGTCCCCCCCCTTTTTTTAACACTCCAAAGATTTAGTGCTCCAAGTGAATCTCTCCCCCCTAGCAGGTGAGAGTTTCAGGCAAGACAGGAATAGGTGAATCAAGAATTCTTTCCTAGCCTAAAATGGTGTAACCCATTAACTTTCAATGTACGAGGAATAGCGAATCAAGAAGTTACCCGGGGCAGAGAGGCTGAAAAATAAACAGTTAAAAAAAATTTCTGTAATTAACTATAATTTATTTCATTCTAGCATTTCAGGTGTCTAATTGTGCCAGATAATTTTACTGAATGAAATTGAAATTCAACTTACATCCTTTGAAAAATGCATGGGTCATTCACTTTAAAATGTCCGGAACCCCCAATAATTTTTAAAATCTGAGCCTTTGACACATTCGCTGCCATTATTTTTTTTTCTATTGGAGGTTTAACGATCACCTATAGCAACTCAGTGGGCTATAAGCAGATGCCCACCCCTAATTTAGGGCCACTGGTTCCAGGGAAGGGCAAAAGCCAGCGCAATAGACAAACACATCATCCGTGCCTCACCAGGATTTGAACCCGACCCATTTCGGACGAATGATCAAAAGCCATCGCTTAGACCACTGGGCCACCGGGGCAGCCCATTTGTTTCGGAAACGTTTCTAAGCGTTACTAGTGGTTGTGTCGTACTTGTTACTCACACCACACTGTCTCTGCCTTGGCATTAGTAAAGTCATTTAGGCTCGGTGAATCGTTTGTGAGCGGCAGTTTGCAGTGCCTCACAGCCCTCATAACCTCTTGTATTCATAATGACACATTTTTCAAAATGATCACCGTGAAGTAAATTACTCCTCTTTTTCACGTTATATTTGTTGTTAATAAGTCAATTTTTCGTTTTATTATTTTACCCACGGGCAAAAATTTCTCCCGAACCTTGTTCATGTGTTTGGACATATTCTGCACCACTGTATATATAGAGAGAATGTGGAATCGCAATTTTTTTTCAAATTGCGAGTAGGGGAAGAATTTGCACCCTGAATCTTGATTCAGGGACATATTTTTGAAGAAAGTGGTGTTCATTGTTTTATTAATAAAATTCCTGGGGTTTTTTTCTGAAATTAATCATTCAGGTGGCATTTTTAAAGTTAAAATTGTGATCTTTCTAAAACAACAAGTGTGTGTGTGTGTGTGTCGGGGGGGGGGGGTCAACAATTTGTTTCGTATGTGTAAATGAAACCAGCCATAAGCTTTGGTCTATCTGAAAAGTTAGAAGTACTTTGCAAAATTTATTTGAAGTTCATATTCCAATGTTTATTTGGCTTTTAGGGCTGCCAAACCTCATAAGAATTAAAAATTTCCTAGCTGTACCACTAGCTAACTTGATGTGTGCACAGTGATTAAAATTTAAAAATTTTTAATAAAGGGATACAGATTCACACCTGAAACTATCGTTCTGCATCTCTGAATATTTTTATTTCTATTAAAAAAAAAACTGCAGATCAAATTTTTGAATTAATTTTTTTAATTGTTAAGTACCTGAAAATTTTGCTTGTAAAATTAATTTTTTAACTTACTGTTTTATAAAAATTGAAATCATACTTTTAAAATGACATTTGAATGAGTAGTCTTGAATTACCAGCAATTTTATTACTAAAAAAAATGTTCACAATGTTTTTTAAATGTCCTTGAATGGAAATCCAGTGGTCAAAATCTTCTCCCTACTCGTTCGAAAAAAAATTAATTTCTGGATTCAGTTTTCTCTCTATATATACATATTATGAATTAAAGTTTCATCAAAGCTCATGGCTGTGTGGTGACCAAAAAAAATGTTTTTTTGATTTGTTGATTTGGCATGGAATGTTCTATTGTTAATATGTTTGCTTGGATTGCATCTCTTTTTGTAGCTCTCTGTGACATGACATTACTTCCTTCCATCAGAACGGCCAAGTGTCCTGGTTTACCCAGATTCCGTCCAAATTCGAAGATATTTTCCGGAAATCCGGTTTTGTGTTGTTTTTTTTTTTTCTAGCTATACCCGGCCACACGTAGCTGTGACACATTGTGGTTGCATGGATGAGAAATGAGGAACAAAACAAAGCATACGTTTCATAGAAGTTTAATTTTGTAATACTTGTGGGTATACAATATTTTTTGTTTTTCCATTCTCTGCGTAGATATAAAGTCTATCTTGTTTGCCGACACGGGAACACGCAACATACATGTGAGAAGTAATCCGCATCTAAATCTAAACCACACAATTCTAAAGATTGACCTTGAGCTTTATTGATTGTGATTGCGAACACCAATTGAATTGGGAATTGCAATCTTTTAAATTGAAATGGTGTATCGGTCGGGATCATGGGAATTCGAGGGATGAGGACATCTTCACCTTCGAAAGGCCCCGTTAAAATCGTTGCTTCCACTACATTTTTCATCAGTTTTTTAACTGCGAGTCGTGTGCCGTTGCAGAGTTTTGGCTGATTAATATTCCGCAACATGATAATTGGCACACCTATTTTCAATTTTAATATGTGTGATTAAAATTGAAAATAGGTGTGCCAATTATCATTATCTGCTTTTCATGTATTCCATGGTCATATTGGCATTTTCTAGGCGTACTGTATGCAAAATATCCTCAGCCATATGCGATCGATATCTTTCCCATAACTCTGTGGGAGATGAAGGGAAGCAAGCGGTCAATATAATTGCGAATAGTGCTCGAATTTGGTTTGGATGTGCAGTGTTGCACGCGTCACTAATACATATATCCCACTGTTGGTCGTTTTCTAATAAATTAAGAGCTTGACACGCACTGCGGAAAGTGGCATATGTGACGCCGTCAACAATTTTCAATTGCTGGAAAGATCTAGGACCAGGCACATTTACCAACAGCATGCGAAGGAAAAAACATTCATCTTGATTAGGATGCACTGTATAAAGTCTACCAATTGTATTTTCTCTGAAAATGCCAGGTTGACCGTCGACTGGCTCCCCTCGTCTGCGTCAAACGAATGCTTTTTTAGTTACATTCCACGTGTAATAAGAGGACACTTCTGTGTACATCAGAGTTCTGGCGAAAGCGTCTTCCTGACATAAGGTGAAGAAAGCAGTCAGAGTTGCACCAGGTGGATTAAGGGCTCTTTGTTGCACATTTGCATCTGTGAAATAAACACGCTGTCCATTCTCTAAATGTACTGCTAAGTGAACCACAGCTGGATTGCGTTCATGCATGGGAAATGAAAAAATTCGCCATGCAGCCTCATTGCTGCTTATGTATCTTACAGCCTGGTATTGTGCAATTTCATTGATAACTCGTACTGCATTTCTTTCACTATTTTCTGGTTGCACACCAAAAACTGCCGTATCGCTGCCTTTATTCACATACTTACAGATGTATTTAATCGATTTGACAGAATTGCAATATTCTACATTTATGAGCGCTTTGTATGTTTTTGACAACAGAGGCGAATATGGGACCACCCAACGGTTGTCTACATCAATATCACCATTTCGCATGTGTGTAGTTGCCGAATTCCTGCCATCTTCAGTTGATCGTCTCCTATACTGAGGATATCCATATTTTCTGCTGCTTTTCACGTATTCCTGTGGTTTCAAAGATGTTTGTAGATTTCTGCAACTTGTGTTAATTTGATTTGTGTGTGTCTGTGCATAATTACCATGTGCATAAAAGCAACACCAGGAATTCTAGTTTAATACTATTGCATACGATCGTGAAATGAGTCAAAATGACTTATATTTCATTTGTCAATGGCCCTGTTTGAAAAAGGTCACATATTTTCTGCTGCTTTTCATGTATTCCTGTGGTTTCAAAGATGTTTGTAGATTTCTGCAACTTGTATTAATTTGATTTGTGTGTGTCTGTGCATAATTACCATGTACATAAAAGCAACACCAGGAATTCTAGTTAAATACTATTACACACGATCGTGAAATGAGTCAAAATGACTTATATTTCATTTGTCAGTGGCCCTGTTTGAAAAAGGTCACATATTTTCTGCTGCTTTTCATGTATTCCTGTGGTTTCAAAGATGTTTGTAGATTTCTGCAACTTGTATTAATTTGATTTGTGTGTGTCTGTGCATAATTACCATGTGCATAAAAGCAACACCAGGAATTCTAGTTAAATACTATTACACACGATCGTGAAATGAGTCAAAATGACTTATATATCATTTGTCAGTGGCCCTGTTTGAAAAAGGTCACATATTTTCTGCTGCTTTTCATGTATTCCTGTGGTTTCAAAGATGTTTGTAGATTTCTGCAACTTGTATTAATTTGATTTGTGTGTGTCTGTGTATATTACCATGTGCATAAAAGCAACACCAGGAATTCTAGTTTAATACTATTACACACATGTATTATTGCTTTTGTGATTTCTTTCACAGATAGCTTTTACTTGTAGATTAAAAAATAAATTGTTCTCAATTTCTTTTTTGCTTTAAATTTTCTGTTTACCCATTTTTGTCCACCACTTCAAGATAATACATAAATATGTAAAACTAATAAAGTCCAGGGAAAATATGGTACCCACACCTGATAACATAAATCTGATGGAAGTTTGAAACCATGTTAATTCTAATCACCTCATTTCTGGTTGAAGGTACCACATTGCTGCACATTCATTCAATCCTAATGTACTTTTGTCCTCATTGGAATCTGCAATACTCTAAAAATTATTTACTGTCTTATTTTTCTTTAAATTATCTTATTCTATTGTTATCTTGGTTAGCACTTCACATTAAGTAGAATCATAAAGTGACATTTCAGATATACATGTTCCAGAGTAAAAAAAAATATATATATATGTTAGTGAGAAAAAATTAATTCCTTTAATTCTGCATGTTCAAGTTTATCCAGAGAAATAAAGATGCTGCAACTGCTGTGGTTTACACAGATTTAAATTTCTCAGACTTTACAATCATAATTATACACTACAATGAGTATGTTGGTATACAAACTAAATGCACCGCTGCGCCATTACATTATGGCCATGTATCTAATAAGCTGTAGGATCCCCGTTAGAGAATCATTAGAGAGTGATCAGAAGCCATCACTTAGACCACTGCGCCACCAGGGGGATCACTTTCGCCAATACCTGTTACTAATGATTTTGTATAACATTAGCCAAGTCTCTAGAAGTAAAAAAACAACTGCCAGTGCTGTCAATTTTTTTTTTTTTCTGAAAACACCCAATTCAAAAAATTATTTTTCCTTCCAATACCTTTCACCACAAACACAAGTGCCCATAGTTTAGTTTTCAGGAGGGAGCAAACAGGAATTGTAACTATGAATACCATGTGTAGTGTTCTCCCTAGAGCCTTTTTACCGGGCGGCCCACCCAGCTAAATTTTCTTTAATGAATGTTTTCACAATATAAAAAAAAAATTTTTTATATCAATCCACACAAAACACTTCTTTCAAATAGTCAATCCCATCTCTAAGTGACATCCTTTATCAGCTTCAGAAAAATTCTTTCCATCACATGTAATGTCGTCTACAAATACATATGTTTATTGTTTTAAAGGCTCCACTGTTCAGATGGGAAGGCAAAATAATAATAAGGGGTGCAAGGAAATACAAGGAGAATACCAAATAGATAACACATATTAACATATAACAACTACCAAAATATTATTGCACACTTAATAGACCTACAGTGGAACTTTGGTTATACATTTTCTTGTACGTCACAACTTTGAGAGAATCGAGACAGCGTTTTATGGGAGGGGGTTGCAATGTTAACAGTTGTATGAAACAAGCAAAGATTAGTGAATATTTCACTTGGCACTAACGCTAAATCAACTAGTAGAATATAAAACAAATAAAAAAAAATTAGTACGTCTGTCAGGATAATACCAACCAACTATATATTCCGTCAACGTGTTTCATATGGGTGGATGAAATTCGAAAGTATGCGGGAGTGACATGGAGGAGACTGGCACAAGACAGACCGTTGTGGAGGAAACTTGGGGTGACCTTCGTCCAGCAGTGGATCGATAATGGTTGACAATGATGATGATGATATATATATATAAGGACAAAAATTAATGCATGTGCCAGTGGTAGCGGAGGCACACTTAAGATCATGTACGCGTTCACAAGTGTCTCGTTGTGACCTCTAGAAATACGACAGATATTTTTTCTTCTGATACACTCCCTTTGAAACTTCGACTTGATACCGACCACTGCAACTTGGATGACAATGAAAAACATTTTGTGGAATTTTGAAGGGTCTGCCAGAATTTTGCGATGAGTTGTTATTGCGATACTCACACACCGGCATTCTCTTTAATAAAAACGGATTGCAAACATATTCAGTCCAGTTTTAATTCTGAAGCCACCATAACAATTTAGTGTAGAAATTTTTTTTTTTTCCAAAATTTACCAACTTCGTAAATTTTCTAAACAATGATATCTGACTAAATGTTCTTTTCAAAGTAACTAAGTACACTACTTCAATTGAAATGCGCAACTGATTTTTTGGAGGGAGGGGGATGCAGCAGAAAAATAAAATAAAATGTATCCAGTGGAGTGACTTCAATGATTTTTGGTGAACAAAAATTTACGCGAGTTTAAGAGCGAAAATTTCGCTCTGCTGGGTAAGTGAAGAAATCAATTTTGTGCAAATATTTCGTTGCAGAAATTAGTATCTCTCTCTCTCTCTTTTTTTTGTTTCAATTTATCCAATACTAAACTCTATTTTTAATCGCAATTTGTTCACATGCCCATTTTCACCAGAAGAGAAAATATAAGTAAAACTTTTTTGCAAAAGTCCCGGCAACTGAGTATTTGTTATTGGATGGGAGCAACATTGTTATTAGAATTATTACGTTGAATAAAAGCAGGAACAAACCAAAAATTGGAAGGAAAAAAAAACAGGTTGAGTAATATATTCAAACATACTTTATTTAATACTTTATTTCAACATTCGTCATTATTTTTAATTCATTCCTCTATTTTATGTCTTATTCGGAAGCACAAGAACCGTATTAATCAACAAAGCACACAGGCCCGGCGATGCATTCCCACCCAACGAGAGATTGTATTCGCGAGCAACCCTGATAGCGGGAGCTGCCGTGAATGCAGTCCCCAGGGAAGTTTTATTTAAAGGAAACGAACTGATGTGGGAATAGGTAGAGTTTCCCACATGAGTTGGTTTCAATAGCAGTCAGGGCTGCAAGGAGCGCAGTCCGTGACGTCTTCCCGCTCCCAGTGGAGTTATGCAGGAAAAACTTCCAGTTGAGTTAAAAAAACTGCAGTCGTGGCATTATGCTGGGAAAACTTACAGCGATGTTTACAAAACTTAGTTCGCTTTCTTGCTACGGCATGAAAAAAAAAAACTTGTGCGTTAAGAAATATTATAAATTATATGAGGAACATTTCGCACCGAAAATGTTCTCCAACAAAGAATTTTTCAAATCTTACTCCTAGAAACAGATATACGTTCCTAGTGGAAAATTATGCACTATTTAAGCAGGAGGTATTCTCAAAAAGGTTTTGGAGGTGGCCGGTATCGGTCTACGGAGGAATTTTTTCAATCAAGTTTCGAGCTCAGATTTTATTGCAAATACATCAGAAGCAAAAATAAACACTTACGCCCCCTGGCGGCCAAACCATTTTTTCCCAAAAATAGGAAATTATATGCAAAACATTTCTCCTCAAAAGCTGCATCCAACGTAAGAAGAATTTTTCAAATCGGACTATTAGAAACGGAGATATTGGGAAAAACACGATTTACTATTACGCTCCCTAGCGGAATATTTGTGTATTATTTGGAAAAGTAACTAAAATAGTCTTCGATATAAATGCCATCGAAATGAAAAGATATTTTTTTTTCAATTGGATATTTAGAAGCAAATGTATGAAATAAAATGCATTTTAAATTCAATATGATCATTTGCGCCCCCTAGCTGCGAAGTTGTGCATCAGAAAACAAAACGGAACAAATAGATCATCATTCTCACATTTTAAGCTTCACAATACAAAAAGAATTCTACAAATCGAACTAATAATTGCAGAGATATGGTCTTCACGGTCGAACAGACAAACTGATGACATAAGCATGACGCCAAAAGATGCTAATATAACGCAGTTTCAGTCCTCCTAACAGAAAAGACCCCCTCCCCCCAACACGTTTTGCACAGGGTGGGGAGGAAAATTTGTCAGACATAAGTTATGTCAGTAGAAAAATCTTCAACTACAAAACATCAAACAGGAACAAAAAGGCTGCAATGGATAAAAAACCACGGACATGTAACAGAATTTTAGGACATTTCCAGGACGCGTACAAACCATGCTTTTACAAACAAAAAAAAGGGAAGGATTCCAGTTAGCATGTTTCATATTTAGTGATTTTATGACTAAACTGTGTGTTCATATGTTTTGGGTGAAATCAGGCATGTATTTACTTTAATGTATGAGACTGTCAGGTGGAGACCACTAAAATTTTTTTTTTATTAAATTAAGCAACTTCGAATATAAGGTCTTGGTCTTGGGCTTTATTTTGAAGGATTTCATTCAGACGTAGTCTGTGCCAAATTAAAAACAGCATAAAGTTCATTTCTTCAAGAAACGCTCAATCAATTGCATTGAAACAATTGCAATTTTTCACCTATTGCTTGCTCTAACTCAGGGATTTAACATTCCTGGAGCAAGTGGGTGTTTTAAAGACCTTGCAAAGGAACGCCAGGTAAGAGCGGCACCACCAATATGTATAAGGTATATCTAAAAAAATTATCCATAATGTCATCTCCCCCTTTATATGCCCCTAGAGTAAACTTCTGGATACGGCCGACACTTTTGCTATTTATTTTAACATTCTGTTAAGCTCATTTTAACCTCTATGCTAGTCTTTGCACCATTAAATCCAACTGCCCTCTCTCTCCTGCAAAAAAAATAACATTTCCCCTGCCAAATCAATTAGCTTCTGAAAAAATGTATTGAAATATGAATTCAGTAAGAAGGGATGTACTGCAATGTTAAGTGCATGACATACATTATTGGCCATTTACATGCTTACATTTCAACATGTAAATTTTATGGATACTCTGCAACTGTGTCAATATATTTTAACACCTATTATTGAAATTTATATTTTTGTTCAGGGTACCTAACATCTCCTAAAGGCATCGCATGTTATAAAAACTTCGCACGAGTTTACCCGTAAATCGGTACGGAACTTCATATAACAGCCTCGAGGCAAAACCTAATGTTCTGAAAACGATAACAAACAAACAAAAGGGGCGGGATGCGTGGTCCAAATTCATATTTTACATACTACAAAATATATGCTTGTTCACAAGAATACCAGTCAGTCCACAAATTCTTACCTTGACATTTTCGTCCACAGGGCATGTTTCACTTTGTTTCTCGGAAATCTATAAAAGGAACACTGATTTCTCACAGTCTGGTGATTGGTGATTACAGTAAGCTGCAAAACATAAAAGCACATCAAATAAATCCAATTTCACCTTAAAATATCAATTGTACAGGACTATCGACAACCGCCAACGAAGAAACTAATTGTTTCTCGGAAATCTATAAAAGGAACACTGATTTTTCACAGTCTGGTGATTACAGTAAGCTGCAGAACATGAAAGCACATCAAATAAATCCAATTTCACCTTAAAATATCAATTGTACAGGACTATCGACAACCGCCAACGAAGAAACTAATGTTAACTAAGATGTAAACAACCTGTGTCACGACTTCGACGACGTATATCTGGCTCAAATTGTATTTCTACCCGAATGAAACAGTACAAATCGAACAACTTAACCTGTTCGCAGTATCCATCCAAATATAAATATTAACTAGATCCATCCAAATATAAATATTAACTAGATAAAAGTTTTAAAGAAAACTACTTACTTATTCTCTCAAACTTACCTCTTCCAGCGTAGCAGTAGCCATTATCCACCATTATTACCGCCAAACTGATAAAGCCGTTACGATGCCGTACGCCAATTGGTGGGTGCCGGTTGTATTGCTGCCAATGAGATAACTCGATACATGTGGACGTCTCTACCTCGAGACGCTAGTCTAATTCATAGGCCCTAGTAGGCCTAAGCCTTTTTAGAAAATTTTAATAAGTGCAGCATATTACTTATGCCGATATTTAAAGTTATTAATATGACACAGTCAGAATAAAAACAGTTAAAATGGCCTGGGCCTAGGACCTATGAATTAATATCTAGTGCCTAAGTTAAAAATGCAATACTATTAACTTGACTTGGTATGTAAACTTTATGAATATGGTATCGGTAGAATAAAAACTGTTGAAAAGGTCGGCGGATTAAAATTTGGTAAAAAGGCCAAGGTGTTAGGTCTATGAATTTATTAAGTAAAAAAGAAATTTTATTAACTTGGCATGTTATGTAAATATTTAGTGCCTAAGTAAAAGTGCAGCGTTATTAAAAAATCCTACCTTATCTTGCTTTTCTGAACACAGCATGAGTCATGCTGCAATTCCGTTGTTTCGTCGAACACTGTCGTTTTAAGAAATGTACTAAATCATTGCAATTTTTTCTTCAAATAATGGTTAGTTCTCGCTTGGCTTACAAAGAACGTTTTCTCGAAATTTGTTTGGAGTTCCCAATTCAATACTCAATATAGGCCAAGAAACGGCAACCTTTATACACCCCCCCCCCTCCTGAACTTTTGTGGCCTGTTGCCCTGAACTTGTATGAACCGGCATGAAAATTGAGACAAACAAAAGAGCTTGAGCCCACTGAACTTGAGCACACTTAGCACAGTAACTTTAGGAATAATTGCTACCACATTTTCGAAATTTATGCATCATGACCTCTTTGATTTCGGGAGATGGTGTATACCCGCCGAAATGTAAATTTCGTATGCCGTGTGACCCGATGCACGTTTTGAAAAAGAATTCGAATTGCCTCAACTGGAGAGAGGGTGGAGGGTCGGATAGATCCCAAAATAATGCACGCAGCATGCATATCAAAAACGACATACCAGATCTCTACAGAAAACGGCAAACTCGTACCCCGGAGATTGGTACCCTTCTGTTACTGCGGTGTTCCACGGCATATACAAATTGCATAAGTGACAACTCATCTCCCTCGGAGAAAGCATCCAAACATGTTTAGGACAAATGACCACCGGATAACTCGCAGCACGGACAAGTAGCCACATACAATTTAGAGACCGTATAAAAATTGCACATTCTTGACCTCTTCTCTTACATAACAAAACTGTAGTTTTATGTAAAACTGACGTGCACAGTAAATATCATTGTCACCTCTAAAACACTTGCATTTTTGGGATAAAATTGCAGTAAATTTGTAGATCTTTTAGGGGCTGTACAAAAATTGCATGTTTGACCGCTTCATGGCCATGTTCCCAGAAGTTGGTTGTCTGAGTCCCATAAAAGTTTCCGTCATTTTTTTTGGGGGGGGGATGGAGGTTTATTGACCACCGTGAGCAACTCAGTGGGCTATAAGTGGTCGCCCGTCCGTGATTTAGGGCCGCTGGTTGCAGAGAAGAAAGAGGCAGGGCCGTACGACAAACACAACATAACCGGGATTCGAAACAGGACCCATCTCCGACGAATAATCAGAAGCCATCGCTTTGACCACTACGCCCACAATTTCGTATTGTTTTAATCGCGGTATTTAATGTAATTCTTTATAAAAAATGGTTATAATCTACAGCTCGACAAAAGAATTTCAGTGTTCATAAATTATAGCTCAACAAATTATCCGCGGAAACGCAGGAAACCTGTCTGGGGGGGGGCTTAATATTAAAAATATAAAGAATTTATGGTCACATCAGGAGATTTTCAGCGTTTACAAACTACAACTTCACAAATTTTCTGCGGGCATCTGCAACTGCATGAAACCTGTCTGTCTTAGGGCAAAGAAGGGAAGGGGGGGGGCTAATGCCAAAAATAATAAAACATTTGTAGCCCAAACGGAAGCAGATCTTTAGATTTTACAAACTACAACTCTACAAAATTCTCGGCGGGCATGCGCTAAAAGCAGAAAACCTCTCGGGGGGAGAGCGTGGCTTAATATCAAAAATTTCTGGTCCGATCCGGAGATCTTCGAAATTTACAAACTAAAATTCAACAAATTTTTCGCAGGTATGTGCTAACGGAAAAAAACTGTAGGGGGGAGGGGTTGATACCGAAAATATAAAATATAAGGAATTTGTAGCCCAACTAAGAACAGATTTTTACTGTTTACAAACTAGAACTCCACAAAATATCTGCGGGCATGTGCTAACGCAGGACCCTAAATTAGGGACGGGCGACTGCTTATAGCCCACTGAGTTGCTCATGGTGGTCGTTAAACCTCCAATAAAAAAAAAAAGAAATCAGTTGGGGGGGGGGGGGCTCCCAGACAGGTTTCCTGCAATTGCACGTGCCTGCAGAGAATTTAAGCTGTTGTTAGTAAACGCTGTAAATCTCCCGATTGGGGTACAAATTCTTTATGTTTTCGGTATTAACCCCCTTCGCCGACCGGTTTCTTGCATTTGCACGTGCTCTCAGATAATTTGTTGTGATGTAGTATGCAAACGCTGGAAACTTCCGGAGCGGACCAGAAATTCCAGAATTTTTATTTTTTATTTTTGGCATAACTCCCCCCCCCCCCCTCTTCCCAACAGGTTTCTTGCGCTAGCACATACCCGGAAAGAATATGTTGAGCTGTAGTCTGCAAACGCTGAAAATCTCCCGTTCGGACCAGAAATTCATTATATTTTATATTTTTGGAATTAAGCCCCCTCCCCCTCTCACAGACAGGTTTCTTGCGGTATACGCCCGCAAAAATTTTGTAGAGTTGTAGATTGTTGACGCTGAAAATCTTAGGATCGCATTAAAAGTTCCTTATTTTTTTATATTTTTGGTATTAAACCCCCACCCCACCCCCCGGATAGGTTTCCTGCGCGTACGCAGAGAATTCGTTGAGCTGTAGTTCAGAAACCATGAAATTATTTTGTTAAGTCGTATATTATGAACATTTTTATAAAGAATTACATTAAATATCGCAATTAAGAAAATACGAAATAGCAGAAAGTTTTCAGATAACCAACCTCTGGAGGAGTGACCACGGAGCAGTCAAGAAAGCAATTTTTATACGGCCCCTTAAATTTTTTTTTTTTTTTTTTTTTTTTTTTGGCTTGTTCTCCGCTTCGTCTTTGTCCCGAAAATCATGGAAATGTCTAAATTTCTTATGAAATATTAAACCCTTTTGCGACCCAGGGCTAGAGAATAAGGAAGGGCTGGCTCATGCTTTTGTCTTGCGGTCTCAGTTCCGTGCTCCGACCGAGGGGGAATTGGAAGGCGCTGTGACGTCACTGCGAGGACACTCGGTGACCCCTGTGCCAACCAAGGGCCGGAGAATGGTGACATTTCAGTCGTTCTGTGCAATCTATTTCTGTTGCTCTCCATTTACTGGTAGTAGTTTATGTAGTTGTTTATTAACGTCTGTTTTTTACTGATGTAAAATTTATTTTAACTAAAATTAAGCGTCTGTTTTTTATATTTTTTTTTCATTCAAAGTAATACGCAATATGCCTTCATCCTGTGCTGTCGCTAATTGTACAAATACGCATAAGAAAACAAAAGAACGTGGCGTTATTTACCATGTTTTCCCTTCAAACTGCGTGCTGACAAATTTAAAGTTGGAAGTGCTAGAATATGTAGTGATCATTTCCAACATTCAGACTACAAAGATGACATGCGAAATCGCCTGCTTGGGCTTCCCGAAAAAAATAAAAAATTCTGAAACCCACAGCTGGTCCCAGTTTGAGTTTACCGAATGAAAACTCAACGATACATACAAGCCGAGAACATAGAAGAATTAAGAGAGATATCCGTATAAAGGCATTGAATCGAACTGCGGAGCCAAATCCTGAAAAGTTACACATCGATGAAGTTGCTTGCAATTCTGACAATTGATATTCTGAAGAAAAGTTCTCACCGAGAAGCTTGACATACTGGAACGAGAAATACGTAGCTTGAAAAGCAAACACAAAAATACTGTTCGAGTTTTGCGTCAAAAAATATCAGCATATGAAATAAGAGAGCAGAAATTGTGCTAATACGGAAAGCCCTGTCAAAAGATAATATGAAAAATAAAATACTTGAACAGATGGAAATGAACCCCAGGAAAATCTTTACACCAACACAGATAAAGTTCTTCGCAACACAAAAAATTATTAACAAATGGACAGAAGAAGATATATCTAGAGGAATAGTAACTAGAGCTATTTCAAGAAAAGCTTACGAATTTTGGAAGTGTAAAATTGACATTCCTTTGCCAAGTGCTAGCACGTTAAAGCGATGCTGTTTTAAATTTAGTTGTCACCCCGGAATTCTGCATAATGCTTTGCTCCTTATGCGGAAAAATAGCGAAACCCTTTCCGAAAATGACAAAGTTTGCGTCTTAAGCTTTGATGAAGTACACGTTGATAATAAAGTGTGTTACGATACAGGAATGGACCAGATTTTAGGTCCATGCTCAAAGGTGCTAGTTGTTTTGGCTAGAGGAATATTGTCTTCCTGGAAACAACCCGTGTATTTTGACTTTCAACGTACAATGAATAAAAGGTTTCTGTTTGAAATAATTGTAAACCTTGAAAAAACAGGAATTATAGTAAAAGCGATTGCTTCAGATTTAGGTGGTTGTATGACCTTGTGGAAGGAACTATTCATTTCTCCCAAAAAATCATTTTTTAATCATCCGCTGGACGATAGTTCTAAGATTTAGATTTTTGCAGACCCTCGTCACTATTTAAAAAAATTACGCAAACATTTCATTGACCATGGACGTTTCTTGCAGGACGGACCTGTGCTCCAAACTGGGATCATCAAAGAAGTTTTCGAGAAGGATTCTGGGGAGATTAAGTTGTGTCCTAAATTGCAGCCGTGATAGCAATTAAAGGGAAAGACAGGCAAAAAGTAGGCCCAGAGAAAACTTTGTTTTCAGCCACCACTGCAAAGGGTATTGAATATCTAACAGAGCATAAATGCGCTGCAGTTTTCTTCAATTTAGTAGATTCATTTTTTGACATTATGAATAGCAATTACCCACAACCTGACAAAAGCAAACCACTAAAAGCAGGTTTTGGTATTAACTCCCGTTTTATACAACAAAATGAAATTCTGAACAAAATGAAGTCAGAAATATTGAATCTCAGAGTAATGGGGAAAAAACATATGCTGCCATTCCAAAAAGGCATTCTTGTATCAATATCTTCTCTTCTCGGTCTCTACGAGGATTTAACGCTCAGTGGAGTCCGTTGCAGTTTAACTACTCGTTTGACGCAAGATGCCCTGGAGAGTTTGTTCAGTCAGATAAGAGGCATAGGTGCTTTTTATGACCATCCCTCACCTACGGAATTTATTAGTCGTTTAAAACACATATTGCTGGCAAATAAATTGCCTAATTCGTCCAAAAAATTTAATACAGAGTTTCAAGAAGGCAAAACGCTCCAAACATATTTGACAGCAGAGCTACTAAAAGAAGCTTTCACTACAGCTGATAATAAAAAAATTCTTGATGAAGTATCTGGAGAAATAAACGCAGATGACTTAGAAGCTTTAGAAAAAATTTGCAATGAGCCATGGCCGCAAGATTGGAACGACGACATACTTAAAAAAGTTGAAAATGAGCAATGTAATAGTGAGAAACAAGCTCTGAGTTATGTCGCAGGTTATACTGCCTATCGCTTACGCAATAAAGATCCCTCCCTCGGAACAATTTCTAGAAATGCCGAAGATTTTCCATCTGCTCAATGGATTAAAACTTTATCACTCGGGGGACTAACGATGCCTTCTCCAAAGTGGATGAGAACGTTAGATCAATTTGAAATAATTTTTAAGTCAATTCACGGGACAGAGATTTCCCGAGAGAAAGGCATAATTCAAAAATTAAGAACTGTAATAGAAGATAAATTTCCAGACACCTGCAAAGAAGCTGTGAAAATTTATTGCCGCATACGAACATTTATCAGAATTCGGTATATCAATCACAACAAAGATTTAGTCTCGGAAAGAAAATAAAATCAAAGAAAGCCAAATGGATAAATTCTGCCGTTAACAAACGTAGCACAACGCTGTCAATATCTAAACCTGGTGAATATCTTCCTCCTTTTTAGCTATACAGGTATGTTAATAAATTTTTTTCTTTCTATTATTTACGCCTTCCGATAAAATAAACAAAAACGTTACTTGCTACGATATATATGTATATAACGTTCAGAGTTGTGTAAAAAAAAATACGTGCAGAGGTGTTCAGCTTGCTCCGACAGCTATGACTTTTGCCCTCGGAGGCAGTACTACTAAATCGTCAGTGTACTCGCAGTAACGTCACGTCCTCCCCAGCAAAGCGACTTGCTTTGGACTGCCTGGTGGGCCAGCCCTTCCTTATTCTCTAGCCCTGTTTGCGACCACGATACGAAAATGTTTTGTCCCTTAAAATACCACAGCGCTCGAAAATGGCGTTTGCTGGTTTCCGAAATTCGTTCCCCCTCAATTTCTAAAGTTTACAAAAGCAGGATTAGTGCTGGGTCACAACTCCAAACTTCCGATCTCTAGGCTTGCCATGTAGGACGTTTCCCTGCGGCAATCAGTGCATTCTTCTACAATGAGTGATTGTGAGGACAAATCAAAAAATTTGAAAACAACGAG
Organism: Macrothele yani; assembly: GCA_039090855.1. NCBI lineage: Eukaryota > Metazoa > Arthropoda > Arachnida > Araneae > Macrothelidae > Macrothele > Macrothele yani. Next base: position 105,575,050 of record CM077030.1, on the reverse strand, counting down.
ACAAAAGTCACCTGCATGCTGAGTTTACTTAGGGAACAAACTGATTATTTTGGACTACATGTATTACTTATAAAAAAATTTTCCATAAATATTCTAACTTGCATATTCTGTGAAGTAAATTGCTGTGAAATAAGTAAAGCAATCATGAATTTAAAATCAAACAGCTTAAAAACAATTTCGTTTGCATTTTCCTTTTACACAGAATAAAATCTGAAAACAACTAACCTGTTTTTATAAAAGTAGAGGTTGATGAATTCTAAAAGTTCATCCTTTTTAGCGAAAACGCATCAATTTTGTCTGTTTTTTCCCCTCTGACATCAGCACAGACTTTCTTTTACACTTTTCATTTTTACTAAGTTCTGGAATCTCTATAATTTTTTTAATGTTACAATGTTCTTTGTTTTCTTTTCTTTTTTTGTAATCCCACAGTTTTCAACAGTGCTACTAGATTTTTTAATACTACTTTACATATCCTTCTTGTAATTGTACCAACTATTTTCCAGCAAAAACACAAGTGCTGGAAAACTGCTCGCCGCCAGCTGGCAGTGATGGGTCACTGCTGGCTGAAATCTGCCGCTCACGGCCCGGTTGTGGTCCGTTGGTGGCAGCCCTATCAGTTGGAGAGCCATTGATGGCCCTGCAGCATCGCCCTGAATTGTGGGCCTCCAAGCAAGTGCCACTAGTGGCCCGTTGCTGGCAACCAATGTAACCCCAACAGCAGGTGGAAGCAACGGGACTGCGCATGCGCAGAAGCAACACTTGCCGTGTCTCTCATGGTACCAGTTAGTTGAAGACGACGCTATCGCCATCGTGTTATTTTAGTGGATGTTAAGAAAAAAATCCATATGTAGAGAGGCGAATTACTTTCCTAATGAAATTTTAAGTCGACGAAGATATCAGATTAAACCGTGAAATACTATATAGATTACAGCCATGAAATACACCCACTCCATTCCCATGAATAACAATTCATGGAATGGAGTGGATGAATAACAAGAAAAAATTTGAAACCGCTTGAAAGAAATGTCTTGGAAAACCATTAAAACAACGTTTGTTGGGGGAAAAAAATGAATTATACGCGTACAAAATTTTTTAATTATTTGAAAGAAAAAAAATCAACGCTATGTGGTGTACTCATCCATGGGTTGAATACACAAGACTGGGAGGAATTCGCTTCTAAAAATAACGAGAAGTAAAATAAAATATCTTTCCTCTTTAAAAGAAATGTGGCTTCGGACAACGGAAAGGAAAGACACAACGTTAAAAATGTAACAAAATGTTACATGAACCCGGGTAAATATATTTTTATTCAACAATCTCGTTTCAAGACAACAAGGACGGTACAAAACTTTGGAAAGCGACTTTAAGTATGTACACTCCTCGAAAATGAGTGAAGTTCCCTTAAGGTAAAAAAAAAAAAAACTGTTGTTACGTTGAAAAAAATTAATTTATGAATCATATGAAACTGACTTTTATGAAAAATACCTCGCAATATTGTAAAATGAAAGAGGGGAGCATTCGATTACACATGGCATGCGAAACATACAGCGTCAAGCATACCCTCGAGCGTGGCAAACTAGTCCGGTCGGTAGAGAGCACGCCTACAACGTCATCGGCTCTGGTTCAAAGCCACTCAGATGAAACCGGGCGTTTTTCCGGTCTGTTGAGGAAATTTTCCCAGTGCAGTGCGATAATTCACAAGTTCAGTAAGGGCAGAAAGAAAAATGTTGTAGCTTTGGAAAACTGCCCAGCAAAAACACAAGTGCTGGGAAACTGCTGGCCACCAGCTGGCAGTGATGGGTCACTGCTGGCTGAAATCTGCCGCTCACGGCCCGGTAGTGGTCCGTTGGTGGCAGCGATATAAGTTGGCGAGCCATTGATGGCCCTGCAGCATCGCCCTGAATTGTGGGCCTCCAAGCAAGTGCCACTAGTGGCCCGTTGCTGGCAACCAATGTAACCCCAACAGCAGGTGGAAGCAACGGGACTGCGCATGCGCAGAAGCAACACTTGCCGTGTCTCTCATGGTACCAGTTAGTTGAAGACGACGCTATCGCCATCGTGTTATTTTAGTGGATGTTAAGAAAAAAATCCATATGTGGAGAGGCGAATTAATTTCCTAATGAAATTTTACGTCGACGAAGATATCAGATTAAGCCGTGAAATACTAGATTACAGCCATGAAATACACCCACTCCATTCCCATGAATAACACTTCATGGAATGGAGTGGATGAATAACAAGAAAAAATTTGAAACCGCTTGAAACACATATCCTGGAAAACCATTAAAATAGCGTTTGTTGGAAAAAAAAAAAATTATACGAGTACAAAATTTATTAATTATTTTAAAGAAAAAAAAAGCAACGCTATGTGGTGTACTCATCCATGGGTTGAATACACAAGACTGGGAGGAATTCGCTTCTAAAAATAACGAGAAGTAAAATAAAATATCTTTTACTCTTTAAAACAAATGTAGCTTCGGACAACGCAAGGAAAAGACACAAGGTTAAAAATGTAACAGAATGTGACATGAACCCGGGTAAATATATATTTATTCAACAATCTCTTTTCAAGACGGCAAGGACAGTACAAATCTTTGGAAAGCGACTCTAAGTGTGTACACGCCTCGAAAATGAGTGACGTTCCCTTAAGGTAAAAAAGAAAAACTATCGTTACGTTGAAAAAATTAATTTATCAATTATATGAAACTGACTTTTATGAAAAATACCTCGCAATATTTTAAAATGAAAGAGGGAAGCATTCGATTACAAATTGCATACCAAACAGATAGCTTTCAGCACATATCCTACCGTAGTGAATTAATCCGGTCGGTAGCGAGCGCGGCTTCCACGCAAACGGCCGAGGATCGAATCTAGTCAGATGCAAACGGGCGTTTTTCCGGTCTGTCGAGAAAATTTCCCCAGCGCAATGCGTTAATACACAAATTAAGCTTCGTAAGGGTCGAAAAAAGAAATTGTAGCTTTAGGAAACTGCGCTTATCCTTGCTTTTTTTATTATTATTATTATTATGGCTACTACTGGGAAATTGGTGGACAAGATTCGGCAAGCCACCAGTTACGTCACGTGGTTGCTGGCTGCCACTAACGTCCCACTAGCTGACCACATTAGGCTAGCCATCATTTCTAGCACGTGCTTGCAGGGCCACTAAAGGGCCACTTGTGTCAGCTACTGCCTGTGATGGACAACTGATGGCCCTGTTGTGGCATATGACAACTGATGGGGTGCCAACTGTTAGCCTGAACTGCTGGCTCTTCTGTTGGCCGCCCGGACATTTTATTGATGTTTCGGCTGCGGCAACATAGTGCTGGACCAGTGCTGGCTGCCAGCAATGGCCCTGTGCTGGCCCAGCAAGATTTTTTTGCTGGGTACCATATTCTGAACCAATTGTACTCGCTCTGTATTATTGTCCCTTGCGCGCGTGATCGACGAATATTTGTCAATAAAAGCATTATTTCTAGATTACGAGATTATTATTATTATTTTTTTTTATTTATTTTTTTTTACTTTTACAAACTGGGTTATCCTGTAAAAACTATTAATTCCTTTACTATAGATTAAGTCTGAAAATAATTTTAACAGATACAAGATATACGGACTTCTCATTGTCTCCGGAATTTCCGGGTTTAATCGGCAAAAAATCCGGAATTCCGGATAAAGTCAGGACCACGATCACCCCTGATCTACTGACAGCATAAGACAGACCGGAGTGGTGACATCTGGAAAATCTTTTTTATCCCAAAGGCGTAGCCAAGGGGGGTCCTCGGGGCCGGTCCCCCCCCTTCCCTTGAGGGGAGATTTAGTATAAATTTAAAGCGATATATATGTATATATGGGGATTTGGGATGTAAGGTCAGGTGATGCGTAACATCACAGCCTCTCCTTGACAAATGTCAACCCCGCCTTCTCGTGGTACATCCTGTTCCCACTAAAGGGGCTCTGACGACCGCCAATAGCGGTATAACTATTCCATCGGGATTAGAGGAAATGCTATCCCACACTCACCAACCCGCTTGGCCAGCGTGGTGAGTTATGGCCAAACCCCTCCAAAATGACTCCACAACTTAAATCTTGACCCTCAGTCTCCGGCAGCTGGAATGTACCTGGCCAAGGCAGCGGCCAGTGCGACATGAAGGCAGAGGGTGCTAAGAATCCCCGGAGGACCGGACTAGGCTGCCATCTGATGCTTACCTTGGCGACGTATAACGGACGCTCCCTATCTTCTGATTCAAAGCTTCTTGAATTGGAAGAGGAACTACACAGGATCAAGTGGGACACCGTCGGGCTAAGTGAGGTAAGGAGAAAAGGAGAAGATCTCATTGAACTGAAAAGTGGACATCTCTTCTACTATCGTGGGACAGATACTGGCAGAACTCGTATTGTTGGATTTATAATAAACAAGAAACTGAAGGATGAAGTTGAAAGTTCCTCTGACAGAGCTGCACGACTCGTTATCCAACTCTCGAGAAGATACCAGGCTCAGATTATTCAAACTTATGCACCCACCACAAGTCATGCTGAAGAAGAAATTGAAGAATTTTATGAGGGAATTCGTGATCTAAATAATAAAGGTAAGCAGCACTTGAAGATAATTATGGGAGATTTCAATGCAAAAATAGGGCAACGGCAACAGAATGAAACTTCAGTAGGTAAATTCGGTCACGGCAACAGAAACCAGCGTGGAAATACTCTCGTAGAGTTTGCAGAGGCAGAAGGGTTTTTCATCTTGAACTCCTTTTTCAAGAAAAAGCCACACAGGAAATGGACATGGAGACATCCAAATGGGACGACAAGTGAAATTGATTTTATTATGTGTAACAAAAAATTCGTCATAGAAGACTGCAGTGTGCTAAACAAGTTCAACACAGGCAGTGACCATAGATTGGTGAGATGTAAGATGCACCTCAACACTAAACTCGAACGTAGCAAGCTCATAAGACAAACAAAATGTATTGACATAACCAACCTTAAAAAACACCATAATACCTTCAAATTGGAACTGAAGAACAGATTCTCTGCTTTAGAAGGCCTAACATCGGAAGAAGTGGATATTTCTGAAGTTAACAGAAAGTAACCAAAGCTCTTATGGAAACAGCAACAAAATTAGCTGGGTCTAAGAACAAATTGCATGTGAACAAATTATCAGGAAAAACCAAAATGTTCATGCAAAAAAGAAGAGTGATGAGGACAACTAAAGAAGATGTGACTTCCAAAGTGGAATATATAGAGCTATGCAAGACAGTACGAAAAAGTATCACTGAAGACGTAAGGAAATTCAACTGTGAACTAGTAAGGAAAGCAATTGAAAACAACCAAAGCCTAAAGATAGCAAAGGGACATCTCAGTAAGGGAAAAAAACAGATTATGGCACTGAGAAAAGAAGATGGTTCTGTAACAAGAAATAGAGGCGAAATTTTGACAAGAGTGAAAGATTTCTACTCCAAATTATATGAAAGGGATGATACATGTACTCCAGACATCATGAAAGGTACCAGTACCAGAGTTCTTCCAGTCCTTCCAGCAGAAGTTGCACATGCAATCAAGAACATGAAGCGGGGAAAAGCTCCAGGAGAAGATGGAATTACTGTAGACATCATACAAGAAGCAAGTGGAGAAATCGAAACAGTACTCGCCCAAATTTTCACTCGATGCCTTAATGAAGGGAAGATTCCTGAGGATTGGAACAACGCTACAATGATCTTGCTACATAAAAAAGGTGACATTGAGGATCTCAGGAACTACAGACCTATCAGCCTCCTATCAGTGGTTTATAAAATCTTCACTAAAGTTCTTTCACACCGCTTGAAGGTAACACTGGACATGGCTCAACCGAGAGAACAAGCTGGATTCAGGAGTGGCTACAGCATAATAGATCATATCCACGTACTGAGAGAACTAATTGAAAGAGCGAGGGAATATGAACTTCCATTGTGCATGGCTTTTATCGATTATGAAAAAGCCTTTGATTCGGTGAAACCATCAACAGTTGCAATGGCTCTGAAATCCTGCGGTATTGAAGATGCACATTAATATTATTAATAACATCTATGAAAATGCAAGTGCAAAGATTCGGCTGTTTGAAAATACAACACACATAAAAATTGGAAAACGAGTGAGACAAGGTGACACCATATCTCCGAAGCTCTTTAATGCCACATTGAAAAATGTCTTTCAATCACTGAACTGGGAAAACAAAGGGATAAAGATTAATGGAGATTATCTAACCCACCTTCGTTTTGCTGATGACATAGTCATTTTTGCAACTACCCCATCAGAGCTGCAGAGTATGATCCAGGAACTTGCTGACAAGAGTAAAGAAGTGGGATTAAAAATGAACTTTCAGAAGACAAAAGTGATGTACAATGCTTTTACAAGAAATGAAGATTTATCGATTGATGGAGAAAAGCTGGAGATAACAGACACGTACGTTTATCTTGGACAGAAGATATCAAGTGAGGGTCACATTGGTGAAGAAATTAATCGGCGTACAAAACTTGCCTGGAGAGCTTTTGGAAGAAACAGCATAATTTTCAAGAGCAATATGCCATTATGTCTTAAAAGAAAAGTGTTTGATCAATGCATCCTTCCAGTGCTTACGTATGGTGCAGAGACGTGGACCTTAGCTAAAAGAGACATACAAAGGCTGCAGACAACTCAAAAAAGCATGGAGAGGTGCATACTTGGTGTAACCAGGAGAGATAAGAAGAGGAACACGTGGATCCGAAAAATGACAAGAGTGGAAGACATCATGATCAGAGTTAAATCCCTGAAATGGCAATGGGCTGGACATACTGCCAGAAGAACAGACTATCGATGGACAGCCGAAATTTTAGATTGGATTCCAAGGGACAGGAAAAGACCCAGAAGAAGACCACATGGAAGATGGGTGGATGAAATTCGAAAGTATGCGGGAGTGACATGGAGGAGACTGGCACAAGACAGACCGTTGTGGAGGAAACTTGGGGAGACCTTCGTCCAGCAGTGGATTGATAATGGTTGACAATGATGTTGATGATGATGGGGATTTCACCAATTAACCAAACCCATGGACCCCCTCCTTAAGAAATTTCTAGCTACGCCACTGGTTTACCCTTATCCCATTTCTTGATCTTTCTTGTAAAAAATATGCTCTCAAGCTGTTTATTTTGATTGAGCAAATATGAAAGAATTTTTACAGTAAATTTTCTCCCATAAACTCCGCTTTTAGGACAAAGAAGATATCGCAGTTTATTTAAACTTAAATATCAGTATTTTATGCTGTCTTTCAGGCTGAAAATCACTATTTTTCTGCTTAAATGATCTTTATTTTTCGTCGGACAAAAAATATTTTATGACTCATGAAAAAAATACGGGATTACGCCATACAATACAAATTTTGAAGATGACAATCCGATTTTTGGCGTAAATGTGACAAGGATGGTAAGTCAGATAATATCAGAAAACTTGAAAATTTTCATCGTCCTGGAGCGGGACTCGAACCCGCGTCTCCCAGAAAACGCCCAGGTATGCTAACCACTACACCACACAGAACGACCACGTTTCAAGTTTCCGATCAATTAGCATACCCGGGCGTTTTCTGGGAGACACGGGTTCGAGTCTCTCTCCAGGGCGATGAAATTTTTCAAGTTTTCGGATATTATCTGACTTACCATCCTTGTCACATTTACGCCAAAAATCGGATTGTCATCTTTAAAATTTATATTTTATGACGTCGGATTATTTTTTCTGCAATATCTACATAACATATGTGCGCATATTGTGTATGTAGTCGGTTAGAATCAGGGCCTACGGGTAATTTAACGTAGGTCCAACACTGAGGCAACAGTTTCTATTTCTAAAAGACAATGGCTCGGTGTTGGGCCTACGTTAGACTGCAAGGCTAAGCTACCAGGAACGTATTACCGTGTCCACAAACTTAGGTGTCTAGAAAAATGTAATTTGTAAATTTATTTGTTCCACGAACACTTAAGTGTCCAGAAAAATGTTCCAAATAATTTTTCCAGTGCCTACAGTTTTCCAATGTTTTTATATAAATTATTTTTACATGGCTTTTCAGTATTTTCACCACAGGTCTGGTTTTCCTTCCTTACGGAGAAGCTTATGTGCAAACAGTTAAAGAGCAGTGGGATTGGAAGCAGGTGCTATGCATCTAACTAAATTATCAAGTTAATAAATAAACAAATAAGTTAATTGATATCTATTTGCAAAACAAATAATTGTTTAATTGATATTTATTTATCAAACAAATAAATGTCAGTTAAAATATAAAGTTAGTTTTAAAAATAATGAAAGCTGAAACAATGCACACAAATGTAACATCAGTCGCTAATTAAATTAGGAGAAAATGGATGCTCAGAGGTACAAGATTTTTGGATCCTACACATTATTCAACGAAATTCCATTCAAACAGAAACTAAATTACACAAAGTTTGCTAGGATGACTTCATTCAGTGTTTGAGCATTGTCCGATTATATATGTTTGAATTATAAATAAATTAAAAAAATGATTCCCCTTTAGAAAATACTCCCCAGCTTTATGGTCATCCGTTCTCTTGTAATTTAATAAACAATGGCTGATGTCAAAGTAATTGGGTGAAATGGGTACATTTCATTGAGCACAATTTTGGCCAATGAAATTTTTTTAAAATGATACTGTTGAACTATGAATATTTCTTCTAATAGTGATAGCATGATTGTGTTCCGAAAAAAAGTATCACTCAAAGTATATAAACCATGTTCAAAGATTTCAAAGCTATTTATTTTTCCGTCGGGAGGAGCCTTATTAGTGATTTCTTTTTCCGTCGGGAAGAGCCTTATCAATGCCTCGTTTCGTGGGTTCTTGGAAAGTCCATCTTATTTCAAGGGGAAGAACGCTTATTCTTTTTCGTGTATAAGATAAGGGTTCATAATATGATCTTATTTCATGATATAAGATAGAATATTAGGTGTTCTGCCCTTCGGAACTTAATTGTGTATTTGACTAGAAACCTTATTTAAAAAGTGTTGTTAACGTGAATTTTGTGGGGTGTTTTTATTATTATATACTCGGGCCTCACTTACACACTTCAAACGAACACCTAATTCAAGCACTGTAAAATGAGGAACTCAGTTACACACGTTCAAACGAGCACCTGGCATACACATCTCCAACCGAGGACTTCACATACACACCTCCAACCGAGGACCTTATATACACACCTCCAACCGAGGACCTGATATACACACCTCCAACCGAGGACCTTATATACACACCTCCAACCGAGGACCTTATATACACACCTCCAACTGAGGACCTCGCATACACACCTCCAACCGAGGACCACGCATACACACCTCCAACCGAGGACCTCACATACACACCTCCAACCGAGGACCTTATATACACACCTCCAACCGAGGACCACACATACACACCTCCAACCGAGGACCTCACATACACACCTCCAACCGAGGATCTCACATACATACCTCCAACCGAGGACATGCCATACACACCTTCAAACGAGGACCTATCATACACACCTTCAAACGAGGACCTCATATACACACCGTTAATCGAGGACCTCACATTTACACCTTCAAACGAGGACATCATTAGTTAACCTTCAAACGAGGACATCATTAGTTAACCTTCAAACGAGGATTTCAATCACTAACTTATATGACGCCAAATTACGTCTGCAGCTCTAGACAAACGAGAATTGCGTTGAGCATATATGACGAAAGGGAAATTTTACGGGAACAACTTCAACCTATGAACCTTAATTATATCATTTCATCCTTGAAAACAGGCTAGAGGCAGAACTAAACTAGATCATAAAAGCACATTCGCAGAAAGAGAGAGAGAGAGGAAAAAAAAAGAGCATTTTAATATATATATTTACATATTATTTTATAAGGGTTTCGGCGTTGTTTTGATTGTATGACAGATATACAGTATATGTAACTTTTAATTTATTTTGAAACAAGCAATTTTACCACAACAGCATTTTTTTCTTTGTTCAAGTGAATAAAATTTTTCAAAGCGATTAACTTGTATAGCACAACGGCGTTTTTTGGGTTGTAATGCGTATGGTATTTTGTACAAATATGACAGACATTATCATTATCCTATACAGAGAGCTTCGCAAAATAAGCAAAAACTAAATTTTTAATAAAAATGTTTGTCACTCACAACAGTAAATTTCTTTCATTAGTACTTATCATATTGTCGGCGTTTTCAGAAAAAGAAAGTAAAATCAAAAACATGCGAGTAGCACGACATACAGAAATGCATTTCAATTAAAGCCATTTAAACAAAAATGAAAAGAGGCTGAGAATTTTCAATTCGTCAAAAATTCACTCAGAAACAATACGGAATAATAATAATAAAAAAAAAAAAAAAACATCCTTTGTCGTTTGAAGCTTGCGAAACGCATACTGCGCTTCTCCCGAAGCTCGCAACAGCCACTGATCCTAACCTGTATTTATCCCGTGAAACCGAGGACCCTGCATTTTGACACGACACACACTCTGCAACCGCGCTATACACACAATGTATGAAAATACCGACAATCGAGGACATAACTTCAAATCAGTTGGAAACAACTCAGACATAGTAAATTAAGGGCGTAGAACCTATTTCAGCGATTAGTCTAATCGAGGACGTCCTCGGTGTGAACCAGGTCCTCGGTTGGAAGGTGTGTAAACATACAAAAGTACTCGGTTTCCACCTTACGCCAACACACACACACACACGTTTTCAGAGTAGGCACGTGCGCTCAGATAATGTGCCGAGTTGTAGCTTGTGAATGCTGAAAATCTCCCGATCGGACGAGAAAATTTTCATATTTTACACTTTTGATATATCCCCCCCCCTACAGGTTTGCTGAGTAGGCGTAAATATTTAGTGCCTAAGTAACTTACGGCGAACATTTTCTCGGTTAAACTCTTACTATTGGGCCAAGAAACGGCAATTGTTATATCCGGTGCCCAAATGTCTGCCCCATCTTTCAGACAGAAAATCGTAAATATGTCTCAATTTCTTAATGATTATGAGATATAAGTGAAAAAAATTTGTGCACACCACGTGCTGTACTACATTGCTCAAGTAGGGAGAAATATAGGAACACTATAATTTTTAACGCAGCGCAATTTCATTGCTTTAAAAGGGAATGTGCCCAAATGTCCGGGTGCCCAAATGTCTGGTGCCCAAATGTCCGAACCCCCTTTTATTCTCTTGCGTTTTGAAAGTTGCTGCCTATTTTTTCAGCGTCTTTGTGCATTGTTATTGTGGCGTAATGCGTTAAACTAAAACAAAAAAAAAAAAACTAATTCTTAATTCAAGAGACAGTTAAAGTAATGAGGACGATGACTGCGTTGCTACTGATAAAGAGAAACAGAAGCTCATAAAACAGAGCGGACAAATTACGATCGCTAAATAGTAACAAGAGTTCCATACTTGTTTTTCATAAATTCGTAATCAATAATTGCGATACATTGGGTATTACATTAACGAAAACATACTCATACGTTCGAGGTCTGTTAAGATTTCTCATTATTTCTAAATTTATTGGCATGATTAATAAAAAAATATAATAATAACGGAAATAAATCCAATTGCTAACACTCTGACACCGGGATGTGATTATAGGAGGCATAAAATATTTCGTTCAGTGTAACCGTCAAACTGTATTTTCCTATTTTTGGGCTACACCACGAACAGTTAAACTGTGTTTTTCTTATTTTAGGGTGCTGTGGTGCGTTTTGTTTCATATGAGCTTTTGAGAGTTTCGTGAGCTCCCACCTGACGCGTATTCTTTAAATAAGCAACTGAAATAAAAAAATAAATAAATAAAAGACAGGCAAGATGACAATTGCGAGATATACTCGTTCATTTAAATACCAGATCTACCAGAAAATAATCTATAGCATTTTTTCTAACCAGAAGCTGAGATTTGCTAACGTCATCATGTGTGATCGTCAAGTATCTGACGTTAACTAAAACGCAGTATATAAAATCTCCTCTACCTCGCAAGAATAGGCACCGAGCTATATATCCCCGATTACTTTATTTCTCAAGCTGTCATTCCTTGATCATTTTCTCTTATGGCAGGCATGGACAACTAGACAATTTATTAATTCCTGAAACAGAACTATTTCATGTCTGAAAATTCTGTCGGATATTGCGTGAGCTGTAGAAATCAATATTCCAAAAACTATTTTCAACGTCAAGTGCATAATTTATAAGCGTCAGTACTGTATATTGTTAAGCTATACGGGGAGAAAAAAATTATATTAGTTCTTCTCGTCTTTGATTGGTAAGAACACCAATATATTTCCGACGTCTGTTGCATAATTTTTATGCGTTATTTGTGCGTAACCTTTTTCACGGTATAGCTCATATTGGTAAGCTGTACGGAGAAAACGGTTTTTATTAGTTTTCCTCGTCGTCGAATGGCAAAGAATCTGACGATTTGGCGTGAAATGACCCTTTAGTAATATTTTACAGTTGTGTTATTTGAAATGCCTTTAAGCATAACATTAATTCACTATCCTTCCTCCTTCAAGCATCACATCAAATTATCGTTCGATCTGACGCCGTTGGCTGCAAACAAGGTCTTTAGATATATCTCATGGTATAAGATTGGGCTCGCTACGACGTCAGCCTCTCATTGGCTGCTGAAATGACGTCGGCGTGGACGCTGGACACATGGCAGCCAACATGGCAGCTTTGAGCGTCTTGTGGCGTGGGGTTACGGCATACGAAACGATCGTGATAATCACACTTATTATGATAATAACGAAATAAAACTGCGAAAAACTGCTCACACATAAATAAATCTCATAAATTCAAAGCATTTATCTTCCTTGAAGCGCAACATTTCCAAATTTATTTGCATTTATGTGAACTCACATTTTAATACTTACTGAATAACGAAATTGGTAGCCAAGCCACTACAAATAAAGCAGCTACAAGTATTAAGGTTAGACACTGATACTTAAATTAGTTCTGAAACTTACTTCATCAAAAAATGCCAACAAAGGCGACAATACGTATCGCAGCTGTATCAATCACTTCCGTACTAGGAACAACACAAAAACTATTCTGTCTCTCTTCATACATTCACTCTTGAAAGATTTTTCAACATTCCTTCATGGTGTGTATGTATATAACACATAAGAAGGCTAAAAACAAATTTAAGCGCAAGGAAACCAAGATACAAAGAAAGAGTTAAGTGTTATTATATGCCTTTTTTTCAAAATTATTTTTTTCCTGTAATGTTTAAAAAGCTTATTTTGCTCAAAGTTTAAGAATGTGGTTTTCACTTTAAACCTTTTCTACCAGCATATGTGCTAGCTGGTTGTTTTAGTAGTTAACAGGTTTAGTGGAATTTAATGTTCAAGGATTTTATTAACTTACAAAATTTGTTTTTAGTGCACTTAAGAAGATGTATAATAATATAGCAGAAACCCACTTTCAGGTCTTTGTAGAAATGAGAGAGGTAGCATTTCTGTTAGACCCTGAAGAAGCTATAAGTGATTATTCTCAACATGTTTTACATCACAAATTTGTACATGTCTCCTTTTATGAAATCCAAATTTTATGGGTTACTGTTTTTTAGTTTTTGCCCTCATCAAAGGGACAATATAGCTTGGTGACTTGGTTCTGATATTCTTCTATATCATCATCATCATCATTGTCAACCATTATCAATCCACTGCTGGACGAAGGTCTCCCCAAGTTTCCTCCACAACGGTCTGTCTTGTGCCAGTCTCCTCCATGTCACTCCCGCATATTTACGAATTTCATCCACCCATCTCCCATGTGGTCTTTTTCTGGGTCTTTTCCTGTCCCTTGGAATCCAATCTAAAATTTCGGCTGTCCATCTATGGTCTGTCCTTCTGGCAGTATGTCCAGCCCATTGCCATTTCAGGGATTTAACTCTGATCATGATGTCTTCCACTCTCGTCATTTTTCGGATCCACGAGTTCCTCTTCTTATCTCTCCTGGTTATACCAAGCATGCACCTCTCCATGCTTTTTTGAGTTGTCTGCAGCCTTTGTATGTCTCTTTTAGTTAAGGTCCACGTCTCTGCACCATACGTAAGCACTGGAAGAATGCATTGATCAAACACTTTTCTTTTAAGACATAATGGCATATTGCTCTTGAAAATTATGCTGTTTCTTCCAAAAGCTCTCCAGGCAAGTTTTGTACGCCGATTAATTTCTTCATCAATGTGACCCTCACTTGATATCTGCTGTCCAAGATAAACATACGTATCTGTTATCTCCAGTTTTTCTCCATCAATCGATAAATCTTCATTTCTTGTAAAAGCATTGAACATCACTTTTGTCTTCTGAAAGTTCATTTTTAATCCCACTTCTTTACTCTTGTCAGCAAGTTCCTGGATCATACTCTGCAGCTCTGATGGGGTAGTTGCAAAAATGACTACGTCATCAGCAAAACGAAGGTGGGTTAGATAATCTCCATTAATCTTTATCCCTTTGTTTTCCCAGTTCAGTGATTGAAAGACATTTTCCAATGTGGCATTAAAGAGCTTCGGAGATATGGTGTCACCTTGTCTCACTCCCTTTCCAATTTTTCTGTGTGTTGTATTTTCAAACAGCCGAATCTTTGCACTTGCATTTTCATAGATGTTATTAATAATATTAATGTATGCATCTTCAATACCGCAGGATTTCAGAGCCGTGGTAACTGATTTCAGAGCCGTGGTATATATATATATATATCATATATATATATATACAGAGCCGTGGTATATATATATATATATATATGGGTCGGGCCATGAAGGTTAATGGATGCAAGCGAAATTGTTAACTAGTGCTCGGTCATGCTACTCTACGGAGGACATGACTTATATATATATTTTTTAAACTATTTTAGATGGGAATGTTACTTGCATCTATGGCCTTGCAGAAACCCATTTCCAACTAGGTCTTTGTGGAAGTGAGAAAATGCAGAGTTTTTGCTGGTCCTTGATAAAGCCAAGGCTCAGTATTCTCGACACCTTCTACATTCAGTTGTTTTATTTTTTTTTTTTTTATCTTTTCTCCTTTTACTCACACAGGTAGATACATAACCTTTTCTATGTTGTATTAGGTGTGAGTCAAAATTATATATGTATTTTTTTGCTTAGGTATCTTCTTTATAGAATATATATATATATATATATATATATATATATATATATATATATATATATATCATCATCATCATCATCATTGTCAACCATTATCAATCCACTGCTGGACGAAGGTCTCCCCAAGTTTCCTCCACAACGGTCTGTCTTGTGCCAGTCTCCTCCATGTCACCCCTGCATACTTTCGAATTTCATCCACCCATCTCCCATGTGGTCTTCTTCTGGGTCTTTTCCTGTCCCTTGGAATCCAATCTAAAATTTCGGCTGTCCATCGATGATCTGTCCTTCTGGCAGTATGTCCAGCCCATTGCCATTTCAGGGATTTAACTCTGATCATGATGTCTTCCACTATTGTCATTTTTCGGATCCACGAGTTCCTCTTCTTATCTCTCCTGGTTACACCAAGCATGCACCTGTCCATGCTGATTTGAGTTGTCTGCAGCCTTTGTATGTCTCTTTTAGTTAAGGTCCACGTCTCTGCACCATACGTAAGCACTGGAAGGATGCATTGATCAAACACTTTTCTTTTAAAACATACTGGCATATTGCTCTTGAAAATTATGCCGTTTCTTCCAAAAGCTCTCCAGGCAAGTTTTGTACGCCGATTAATTTCTTCATCAATGTGACCCTCACTTGATATCTGCTGTCCAAGATAAACGTACGTGTCTGTTATCTCCAGCTTTTCTCCATCAATCGATAAATCTTCATTTCTTGTAAAAGCATTGAACATCACTTTTGTCTTCTGAAAGTTCATTTTTAATCCCACTTCTTTACTCTTGTCAGCAAGTTCCTGGATCATACTCTGCAGCTCTGATGGGCTAGTTGCAAAAATGACTACGTCATCAGCAAAACGAAGGTGGGTTAGATAATCTCCATTAATCTTTATCCCCTTGTTTTCCCAGCTCAGCGACTGAAAAACACCCTCCAATGTGGCATTAAAGAGCTTCGGAGATATGGTGTCACCTTGTCTCACTCCCTTTCCAATTTTTACGTGTGTTGTATTTTCAAACAGCCTAATCTTTGCACTTGCATTTTCATAGATGTTATTAATAATATTAATGTATGCATCTTCAATACCGCAGGTTTTCAGAGCCATTGTAACTGCTGATGGTTTCACCGAATCAAAGGCTTTTTCATAATCGATAAAAGCCATGCACAATGGAAGTTCATATTCCCTCGCTCTTTCAATTAGTTCTCTCAGCACGTGGATACGATCTATTGTGCTGTAGCCACTCCTGAATCCAGCTTGTTCTCTCGGTTGAGCCATGTCCAGTGTTACCTTCAAGCGGTGTAAAAGAACTTTAGTGAAGATTTTATAAACTACTGATAGGAGGCTGATAGGTCTGTAGTTTCCGAGATCCTCAATGTCACCTTTCTTATGTAGCAGGATCATTGTAGCGGTGTTCCAATCCTCAGGAATCTTTTATTCATTAAAGCATCGAGTGAAAATTTGGGCGAGTACTGTTTCGATTTTTCCACTTGCTTCTTGTATGATGTCTACAGTAATTCCATCTTCTCCTGGAGCTTTTCCCCGCTTCATGTTCTTGATTGCATGTGCAACTTCTGCTGGAAGGACTGGATTAGCTCTGGTACAGGTATCTTTCATGATGTCTGGAGTGCATGTATCATCCCTTTCATATAATTTGGAGTAGAAATCTTTCACTCTTGTCAAAATTTCGCCTCTATTTCTTGTTACAGAACCATCTTCTTTTCTCAGTGCCATAATCTGTTTTCTTCCCTTACTGAGATGTCCCTTTACTATCTTTAGGCTTTGGTTGTTTTCAATTGCTTTCCTCACTAGTTCACAGTTGAATTTCCTTACGTCTTCAGTGATACTTTTTCTTACTGTCTTGCATAGCTCTATATATTCCACTTTGGAAGTCACATCTTCTTTAGTTGTCCTCATCTCTCTTCTTTTTTGCATCAACATTTTCGTTTTTCCTGATAATTTATTTACTTGCAACTTGTTCTTAGACCCAGCTAATTTTGTTGCTGTTTCCATAAGAGCTTTGGTTACTTTTCTGTTAACTTCAGAGATGTCCACTTCTTCTGATGTTAGGCCTTCTAAAGCAGAGAACCTGTTCTTCAGTTCCAACTTGAAGGTATTATGGTGTTTTTTAAGGTTAGTTATGTCAATAGATTTTGTTTGTCTTATGAGCTTGCCACGTTCAAATTTAGTGTTGAGGTGCATCTTACATCTCACCAATCTATGGTCACTACCTGTGTTGAACTTGTTTAGCACATATATATATATATATATATATATATATATATACTGCTATGCAAGACAGTACGAAAAAGTATCACTGAAGACGTAAGAAAATTCAACTGTGAACTAGTGAGGAAAGCAATTGAAAACAACCAAAGCCTAAAGATAGCAAAGGGACATCTCAGTAAGGGAAGAAAACAGATTATGGCACTGAGAAAAGAAGATGGTTCTGTTACAAGAAATAGAGGCGAAATTTTGACAAGAGTGAACGATTTCTAC
This sequence comes from Macrothele yani, assembly GCA_039090855.1. Lineage (NCBI taxonomy): Eukaryota > Metazoa > Arthropoda > Arachnida > Araneae > Macrothelidae > Macrothele > Macrothele yani. The sequence continues at coordinate 105,557,400 of CM077030.1, read as the reverse complement.
TCCAAATTATATGAAAGGGATGATGCATGCACTCCAGACATCATGAAAGATACCAGTACCAGAGTTCCTCCAGCCCTTCCAGCAGAAGTTGCACATGCAATCAAGAACATGAAGCGGGGAAAAGCTCCAGGAGAAGATGGAATTACTGTAGACATCATACAAGAAGCAAGTGGAGAAATCGAAACAGTACTCGCCCAAATTTTCACTCGATGCCTTAATGAAGGAAAGATTCCTGAGGATTGGAACACCGCTACAATGATCCTGCTACATAAGAAAGGTGACATTGAGGATCTCGGAAACTACAGACCTATCAGCCTCCTATCAGTAGTTTATAAAATCTTCACTAAAGTTCTTTCACACCGCTTGAAGGTAACACTGGACATGGCTCAACCGAGAGAACAAGCTGGATTCAGGAGTGGCTACAGCACAATAGATCATATCCACGTGCTGAGAGAACTAATTGAAAGAGCGAGGGAATATGAACTTCCATTGTGCATGGCTTTTATCGATTATGAAAAAGCCTTTGATTCGGTGAAACCATCAGCAGTTACAATGGCTCTGAAAACCTGCGGTATTAAAGATGCATACATTAATATTATTAATAACATCTATGAAAATGCAAGTGCAAAGATTAGGCTGTTTGAAAATACAACACACGTAAAAATTGGAAAGGGAGTGAGACAAGGTGACACCATATCTCCGAAGCTCTTTAATGCCACATTGGAGGGTGTTTTTCAGTCGCTGAGCTGGGAAAACAAGGGGATAAAGATTAATGGAGATTATCTAACCCACCTTCGTTTTGCTGATGACGTAGTCATTTTTGCAACTACCCCATCAGAGCTGCAGAGTATGATCCAGGAACTTGCTGACAAGAGTAAAGAAGTGGGATTAAAAATGAACTTTCAGAAGACAAAAGTGATGTTCAATGCTTTTACAAGAAATGAAGATTTATCGATTGATGGAGAAAAGCTGGAGATAACAGACACGTACGTTTATCTTGGACAGCAGATATCAAGTGAGGGTCACATTGATGAAGAAATTAATCGGCGTACAAAACTTGCCTGGAGAGCTTTTGGAAGAAACAGCATAATTTTCAAGAGCAATATGCCATTATGTCTTAAAAGAAAAGTGTTTGATCAATGCATCCTTCCAGTGCTTACGTACGGTGCAGAGACGTGGACCTTAACTAAAAGAGACATACAAAGGCTGCAGACAACTCAAAAAAGCATGGAGAGGTGCATGCTTGGTGCAACCAGGAGAGATAAGAAGAGGAACTCGTGGATCCGAAAAATGACAAGAGTGGAAGACATCATGATCAGAGTTAAATCCCTGAAATGGCAATGGGCTGGACATACTGCCAGAAGGACAGATCATCGATGGACAGCCGAAATTTTAGATTGGATTCCAAGGGACAGGAAAAGACCCAGAAGAAGACCACATGGGAGATGGGTGGATGAAATTCGAAAGTATGCAGGGGTGACATGGAAGAGACTGGCACAAGACAGACCATTGTGGAGGAAACTTGGGGAGACCTTCGTCCAGCAGTGGATTGATAATGGTTGACAATGATGATGATGATGATATATATATATATATATATATATATATATATATACGCACCATGAAGAAATGAGGAATGGTGAAAATTAAAGTGTTTCATCTTTTCAATTTTTCATTTTTTTAATTAAATTTTACATCTTTTTTTCTTCTCTTATATATATATATATAAACTAAAAGAGACATACAAAGGCTGCAGACAACTCAAAGAAGCATGGAGAGGTGCATACTTGGTGTAACCAGGAGAGATAAGAAGAGGAACTCGTGGATCCGAAAAATGACAAGAGTGGAAGACATCATGATCAGAGTTAAATCCCTGAAATGGCAATGGGCTGGACATACTGCCAGAAGGACAGATCATCGATGGACAGCCGAAATTTTAGATTGGATTCCAAGGGACAGGAAAAGACCCAGAAGAAGACCACATGGGAGATGGGTGGATGAAATTCGAAAGTATGCAGGGGTGACATGGAGGAGACTGGCACAAGACAGACTGTTGTGGAGGAAACTTGGGGAGACCTTCGTCCAGCAGTGGATTGATAATGGTTGACAATGATGATGATGATGATGATATATATATATATATAACTCACCCTCGTTTTGCTGATGACGTAGTCATTTTTGCAACTACCCCATCAGAGCTACAGAGTATGATCCAGGAACTTGCTGACATGAGTAAAGAAGTGGGACTAAAAATGAACTTTCAGAACACAAAAGTGATGTACAATGCTTTTACAAGAAAAGAAGATTTATCGGTAGATGGAGAAAAGCTGGAGATAACTGATACCTACGTTCATCTTGGACAGCAGATATCAAGTGAGGGTCACATTGATGAAGAAATTAATTGGCAAATAAAACTTGCCTGGAGAGCTTTTGGAAGAAACAGTATAATTTTCAAGAGCAATATGCCATTATGTCTTTAAAAAAAATTGTTTGATCAATGCATCCTACCAGTGCTTTATGGTGCAGAGATGTGGACATTAACTAAAAGAGACATACAAAGGCTGCAGACAACTCAAAGAAGCTTGGAGAGGTTCATGCTTGGTGCAACCAGGAGAGATAAGAAGAGGAACTCGTGGATCAGAAAAATGACAAGAGTGGAAGACATCATGATCAGAGTAAAATCCCTGAAATGGCAATGGGCTGGACATATTTCCAGAAAGACAGTCCATCGTTGGACAGCGGAAGTTTTAGATTGGATTCCGAGGGACAGGAAAAGATCCAGAAGAAGACCACATGGGAGATGGGTGGATGAAATTCGAAAGTATGCGGGAGTAACATGGAGGAGACTGGCACAAGACAGACCGTTGTGGAAGAAACTTGGGGAGACCTTCGTCCAGCAGTGGATTGATAATGGTTGACAATGATTATGATATATATATATATATATACTTGTATATGTGTGTGGTGTGTGTATTTAATTTTATTTATATTAATGACTAGCAAATAAGTTGGTATAATCCTTACCACTAATACTGTGTTAATTTAATTCTACAACTTTTCCGTTCCAGATTTGATCTTCAAAACAATGTTCCCATGACAGATGTATTTAAGTAAAACTTTTCTTTCTCACATAAGCATATATAAAAGTCATCAGAAAAATTGCAAATATTTGCATGCATTCATACAAACAATGAAAAATTGAAATAAATAAAAACTTAGCTTTCTGATGGCAGAATATTCCATGACACCATTCCTTTGATGCATTTTCCTACCAAAAAAAAAAGGGGGGGAATAGAAGGTGGTACCTGAATACCTGCAGTCTTGTAGTGTAATATCCCAAATCACCCCCACCCCAATATTCCTCTTCTTTGGAGATAGATTAACAAGGGTTTCCAATGCACGCTTCCGAATTCTACGGTCATGACATCTAAGTGCAGTTGGAGTTGCAGTCTCAGATCCTAAAATGTCAATATTGGTTCTCGTACTTACCTTATTAATACTAGTATTATTGCTTGTGGGAATGTTTAATGTACATACAGCATCAGGTTTCAACACTTTTCTGCTAGTCACCCGAAGTAACTCTGCCTTTAAGTCAGGCTCGTAACATGTGTGAAATGTTGGGAACACACTCTTGCATTAGAAACTTTGAAGGAATCCTGACAATTTTTGAAGTGATAAATCCTTGGGAAATACATGGTGCATAATGTCAGCATTCTTGATAAAATAAAATTTCACAATGATTTGAATGTTTACGCTTCATTCGTCCTGATGATGCCGAGCCAATAGCTCTGCGAAACTATAGTCGATATATAATAAGCCTTTGATTGTGGTAAACGTTGGTATTTTTATTTGATCTCAAAACCACAAGTTTTGTAGTCATAAATTATATATAATTTTAGGTGTCAACTGGACCTTAAACTACAATTTGATGTGTAAGTATATTAAGATATCCTACAACGGGAGACGGCAATATAACATCTTGCTTCGCTTTCGTTTTTGGACTTATTTAATACCGATATAGACTTTTTCAGGAACATAAAACTTAGTTCCTAATCTTGATTATACGAACTCAATCTATGTCGGTGTTCTTGGTTTTCCTATTGCACGTACTAAAACAGGCCACTGCACAACCCGGCATTATTGCGTTTCTTACGAAATATTCAAACAATGAATCTCAGTAGTAAATAAGTATCAAAATAAACACAACATAAACATCAAACTAGAGATACAAACTTCAAACAGTTGCACATCAATTACGTTCATAGCGGAAACTCCATCACACCAATTGTAAACAAACAGTGATGCGGGAAACCGAAAGACTGGGCGTCCACGCTACGTCATGCGCAGCTTCAAATTAACCGCGTCGGATACTGCGCAGCTCAAGCGGGACGCTATTCACAGTGGCAAAATAAAACTTAGTTCCTTAGCCGTGCACCATATTTAAAAATTATTTTCTCAGCGCGCACGCGAAAGCCCAAGGTTGTTTTTTTTCTTCATTTGTTAGACTAAACGTTTCTTTAAAAACGAAAAACAATTGCGATCTTCTAAGTGCTGTACTACATTGCTTTTTTACGTTTTGAAAAAGGCTCTCTCGTTGCACGTAACTCAAAAACTAAAGATAGAAATTCGTGCAATGCACCAATCGATTCCTTGGGGGAAATTACGAAGGAGTGGTGATTTTGGTGCTTTTTTTTATCCAAACAATTGAGATATTTGCGTTTTTACGCGCTTAAGGCCCGCCATGTACCAGAATTCGAAAATTAATATCTTCTAATCTACGGAAAATAAAAAAATGAAACTTTCAGGATTTTCATACCTTGGGGTGATCTATTCATGAAAAAAAAATCGTAAGAATCGGAGATGGTGTGGTGGATAGCATCTGACGATTTGGCGTGGAATAACCCAAGTAGTGAAAGCTTTGGTATCATACACTCATGGTCCTCAGGATGAAAGTACTTTCAGCGTGATGGATAAATCATCGTCATCTGAGGGAATATCGCTGTAAAATGAGAAGTTTGATACGGCAACAGTAAGTAAAAACTATCGGGTAGTTTGTATTTCTTTTTAGAGCTAACCTCTGAATCTCAGAGAACAGCTTAGTGATATGTATGTATGTATGCATCTGTGGGAATAAAAGGTGGGAAAAATAAGAAGAAAGTGACAATGAAGAAATGGGAAGGGAATGATATCAGCAAAAAGAAAAACCAAGCAAAGACTGCTGTGCAACTGTAGAGTCAACAAAAGACAAATATGGCCACGGAACTTGCTGGGAAGAAAGCACCACAAGAGAAAATTGCACTGATGTTCTAGCAAGTACAAAAAAAAAAAAAAACTGCGTTTGAAGCAATATTTTTTTATTTTTTTGTTCTGAATTCAGTAATTTTATATTGTGAATACAGTGGTGTGCTCTAAATATTTTCATAAATAAATTACAGTGAACAATTCCATCTTGCTTGTGCTGCATTGTATTCACACTTTCTCATCAAGCGTTCTGATTTTTCACTCGGTTAAGAAGTTAAGCTTTTTTGTTCCTTGTTCGATCTCATGTATGATACTACTTACCACCATGTCATAAATTCCTGGCCTAGAACAGATTCTGGGCATGTAATAGTTATGATGCATTTTTTTTCTTTTTTGAGCTTTATGTACCTATGGAGTAGCATATTTTTTTAATTCCGTTGTGACCAGTCTTTATTTGAAGACTTAATATGATTTAAAATGGTCTTGTTTGAACAACCAGACAGTGGTTCTGAAACAGTTTAAAATTATAATATATCCATAACTCTCATATAAATGAGTTCTTTTTTTTATGCATATAAATGTATAACCATAAATGGTTATGTAAATGACCCTTTCTTAGCTGTATTTAAGATATTTTCCTGTTTATATGCACTTCTGTACACTTCTAATATTTTGCAACATAGTTTCCAGTAGTATCTTATTACTATATCATGTGAAATTGTATTAATTTTTCCATTACCCCATTTATAACATTTTTTTTGTGTCTGTAGTCTTTTTTTGTTTATACACACATTTTAAGATGTATGACTTGTGAAGAAGTTGAGGGAAGTGCATTGTAATTCTAAAGGTTGGGAATTTATAAATTATGTAAGTCATATGTATGTACCAGTGGTAGAATTTTGAAAAAACTTCCACGGTCCTGCAAACCAGTGTATACTACAAATTCTCACTCTGCACCCATTTTTACTGGTCCGCTAATGACACACTAGAAAAAATGCATAGATTTGTTCAACCTTTCCTTATCCTTAAAATTCCAAAATGTATTATTTCAAAATATTTAAATGTGAACACTATTTAGTTTATATATTGATTTTAGTATGTATATGAAAGCAGGTTGAACTTTAGATTTTATACCTATATATTTTTGAGTTTTAAGGTTTTTATTGTATAATTTGCTTCAGTAACTGAAGGAAAGCCTAAGTAGGGAAAAATTTGTTTCAAAATCATTAGAATGCATTATACCTAAACATTTTGTAGAAATTAAACCTAGTTACACTTTGAGTGACATTTATTATCTGTAATTCTAAATTTATAATTAATACAGCAAACATTTTCCAAAGTCTGCATTCTGTTTCAGATTTTTTCCAGCCTGTAGCTTAGGGTATGTTATAAGTTACAGGTTAAATAGGCCTGTAGTTTCACTATATGTTAAGTAGGAGTATTTGAATTGCATGTCCTGAGTGGGGGGACAAAAGTTCTGGAAGTGTCCTGGAATTCTGTGATTGAAAAAGACTGTAAACAATGGTACATATACAGAGTTTGTGTCTTTTCATTACATGGAAAGATTTCCTAACCACTTGACAGTGATTTTATTTTAAAATTGTTTTGTAATTTAAGATTGTTTACTAAATTTTGCACTAAGAGCTAGAAGTAAGACCGAGTAATGTGATAAGGAACATATATGTACGTTGTTGCAAATAAGCGCTCATACAACATGTTCTGCCTGAGGAAATAGAGGGTAAGGAGATGCAGAATGTGCAGTATCAGCACTACTGTAGTTGAACTTTGAAGCCACTGGCACACTCTCCCTCCATTCTCTTTTTGAAGAGTTAGCGAGATGTTCTTTTGCCATCTGGAGTAGACTACCAAGCCTGCTCAAACAATATGGCTGCAATGTAAGTAGGCTAGGTTCATTGGGATGAGGATAAACTCTAATTTTGGGACAATTAAAGATTGAACATGCATACCCTATTTATAGCAGACCATACCATGTGTAAACAAAACTCAAAGAACTTGACAGACCCCAAGGACCACCTACCATTCAGTCTCATGAAAAATGGTGATAGTGTTGGAAAAAGAAACATGTGCTTCATATTTTTAAATCATTATCTTTCCAGAACTTCCTAACAAGATTTTTCTATAAGTTCTGCATGTTGGAGACCATAAAGTGCAGGTGTATTCTCTTGTGTATTTAAAAAATGGCTGCCTTTGGCCTCATCCTACAGGTGGCAGCCAAATGAAAGTTTCGTATTCATTGTTTCCATTTGTGATAATATTCATGCTAGACAAAACTACCCACTTTGACAGTGATTACAAAATGCAAGTTACTGCCAACACAGGTTTCACTGTATGTCAATTCATTGCTTTGAAGAAAAATTTCCCACATGTTTCAAATTTGATTTTAAACTTAATTCTTGGTAACCACAGTTGCATAATGACAATAAGTTTTGGCTTGTATGATCAACATGTTTTCACACTGCATTTTTTCCCTTAAATACCCTTGTGTTCTGTTTCAATCCTTTAGTTCAGCAAATTATTCTGTGTTAACTATGCGTGTACAGTGGGAGGGGGGCACATTTTCCAAACATGCGCCCAGTTTTGCATTTATTTCCTTAATTTATAGGTTTGTAAGGTGAAAAAAGGGGTGTAAGTAGATGGTAGCATCAAATTCATTTAAGTCTGCATTTAATTAAGTAGGCACTGTACAAAGTAATACAAATGTTCAGATGCAAAACGTAAGAAATGACCACCAAGTTTGATCAATTTTCATTTGAGCTAAAGAAAAATGCAATGTAAAGTTCATTTATTCTTTGTTATGAATGATTGAACAGTGTTTGGTTTTGCACTGTGTGTGATATGTACTCTCTATATCTTTTTATTCTTACTGTTTTTCAGCTGTGCAGAAAAAAATGTGGCATCTCCTAGAAGAAATTAAGGGCACACAGAATCATGCAGTGAATACCCTGAATCGAGCAGTAAACACTCTAAATCGTGCCATAAAACTGCTCACAAATATGAAACAAAAGGAAAATGTTTGTACCCCACAAAGGGTTTCTTCTATGCTGCCAGTCAAAACAGAAGAAGAACTACAACAGTGGGAAAAATTCCTTCAAGAGGAAGAAAATTTTGATGCCACTGTAAGTTGCATGCTATTATGTCTATTCCATAATCCTTAGTCTTTTTCTTATGGAAGGGTTGTATGGCAGAGTGAGTGCACACATGCATATTATCTGCATCCTTGGCAGTTTTAGTTAACAGACTTGTGCTTAGACTCGAGTTCCAGATGAGGCATGGGTGGGGTATTTGTACTGTAGTTCTTGTTCTGCTCATTCTCTGAAACCAGTGTGATGTGCGACTCCTTGGTGCACTAAAAAGCACATGCAGGCAGGTAAATTGCAAAAAAAAAAATAGAGTAAATAAATAAATAAATAAAAAAATATTTTGTTCATTATAGTGAAATAAATGTCCAGGAATGCCTTAGATCATCTTTGTTAGATGACATTCTTGTGCAGTTTCATTTTATATGAAGTTAAAATGTGTGTGAACAGGATGAGCACATATAATGGTGTCCAAGAGGAGCCATTATTGCTGGAAGCTTCATTGTGTGATACAATTAGACTGTAAGAAGAGGACAACCTGAAGGCTACTGGCCTTCTATACTTTTTAAGATTGTGGTCACATTATTTCAAGTGAAAAATTATAAGCTTAATTTTTTAAATGGTAATTTGCTCTAATGTAGAGTTTTTATGTGACAACCAGTGGCAAAAAAAAAAAAAAAAAAACTTTGGTTTTGATTTCTGAAAGGTAAAACTTTTTGCTACCATGTTCTTTTGGTCAGGCAATTCATGACCAAGAAGAGGACATGAATTCTGTGCTGCCCCAAGCAGTATGCTCTGTCGTAATCATTGTAATCAAGCCATTGGCTTGACTATAATGATATTGTGCATGCATGCCCCCTCCTCCCCCGCCCCTTTAACCACACTCAGTGCTGCATTGATGGAACACTGCACCATGCTGGCGCAGTGTTTTGTGTATTCCCACTACCAAGCTATTAAAGCATGTGTTCAGCTGAACAGTACTTAAGAGTAGGTGTCTGTTTAGTCATCTTGTTTCGGCGGATATTGTGATACCTCATTTCTGCGTTGAAAAATCAGAAGAGACTGAGACTTATCACTTAATTCTAGATTATAGTTGTTTCTTTAAAAATCAGTCATAGTATTGAACTTACAAAGGAAATCAAAATACGGGAAATATATTTCAAAAAAAGTTCTGTTATGTACTGTTTTTGTGTTACGAAAGAAATTGTATTTCTCATTTGTACTAATGTTTTTAGTATACAATAATTTTAATCAGTGTGTAATAAATCATAAAAGCAGGAAGTCTTCATTTTGAAACTGCACACAATTCAGCAGTAACATCAGTTACTGATGTTGCTAATAATTTGAGGTATCTGCATTTTTGGCTTTCTGCAAAAAATGTATATATATATATATATTTATGTATAACAGATTGTTGCATAATTAGCAACTGCACTTATTTAAAATAAAATTGGGGTGTGACATTTCCTTTTTAGTAATGTTACACGTCTTGAAAGCCATTTTCGGATGAATATTTTAAGGCATGAATTAATTTTGTATTGCTTGATAACTGAATACATACAGTGATGAAATCTTATTTAATTTGCTCATGTGCGTTACATGACAGACCTTTAATAAATGTATTGTTATTAAAGGTGTATTTGCTGAGGGGGGGATCTACTGTTCGCCTCTGTCCGCCTTTTTTCTCATAAGCTGGCTGGTAACGCACATGAGCAAATTAACGACAATGCTTTTAAGACAATAAACGGTGTTTCATAGACGTATAATAAACGGATTTGCACTACAGTGGGTTTTTTATGAACGTTAAATAAACGGCATTTACACGTACAATAGATTTTTTTAGACGTTGAATAAATGTTATTCACACGTATAAGGTTTTATATACACGATGAATTAACGTTTAAAGAACCTGATAGGAAAACGCACACGAGTAAAGGATTTTAAAATAACGTTTTTTCGACGTAAAGTCAACATTTCCTTATCAACCAGTTTTAATTTTTTTACCTCTTGTTACGTGGAAAATCGGTTTCTTTACGTTTAAAAAACGTTCATTTCGGTTCGAAATACGGTTATCTAACGTTGAATAGAGAGTTAAACAACCTGATTAATAAATGCATATTAAAAAGGGTTGTAAATAACGTTTTTTCGACGTAAAATCCACATTTTCATATCAACCAGTTTTTTATTTTTTGGCTTTTTGCTACGTGGAAAACCGGGTTCTTTACGTTTACAAAACGTTCATTTTGGTTCGAAATGCGATTATCTAACATTGAAAAAACGTTTTTCTTTCGTGCTAGTGCAGTTAATCGGGTCTACGACATAACATCGCAGGTCAAAACATCGCACGACATAACATCGCAAGTCAAAACATCGCGGTTCCATAACATTGCAGGTAAAAACATCGCGGCACCATAACATCGCAGGACAAAACATCGTAGTTCCATAACATTGCAAGTCATAACATCGCAGGTCATAACATCGCAGTAATCCCTAAATAAATTGCTTTAGATAGATTTTGATGAATTGCAAAAAAAAAGTATATTTAAAGGGGAGGGGAACTTCATAGAAATTGATGTCCTGATTAAATTTTGGTAGAAATTGGGGCTCCCCGTACCGGTTTTCCAACAGTGCCTAGGCCCGGGGTCCAAGGCCACTCAATCAAAAATATCGTAACATCTACAGTTTTCAATTTAAAACCACCAGATTTGGTATACTATCTCATGATGTTTTAACTTAGACCGTAGACGGTTTTTGGAAGTGGTCGGAACCCGGGGTCAAAGGGCCCCCATAGAATATTTTCGCCAAATCTACAGTTTCCAATTTAGAACCACCAAATTTGGTATACTACCTCATGGTGCTATAACTTACACCGTAGACGGTTTTTGGAAAGGTAGGAGGCCCGGGGTCAAGGCCCCCCCATACGCAATATTCGTCAAATATACAGTTTTCAATTTAAAGCCACCAGATTATGTATACTATCTCATGGTGTTTTAACTTAGACCGTAGACGGTTTTTGGAAGTGGTCGGAGCCCGGGGAATAGAATATTTTCGCCAAATCAAATATTTTGATTTGGCGAAATTTTCGCCCCCCATAGAATATTTTCGCCAAATCTACAGTTTCCAATTTAGAACCACCAAATTTGGTATACTACCTCATGGTGCTCTAACTTAGACCGTAGACGGTTTTTGGAAAGGTAAGGGGCCCGGGGTGAAGGGGGCCTGGGGTGAAGGGGGCCCAATACGCAATATTAGTCAAATCTGCATTTCAAAATTTTTGTTTATTCTTCAGTAAAAATAACATTTATATGTACATGACAGTAGAATTCTGCCAATAAATACACTGGTATATACATCAACTGGAAAGTTCCAGTGAAACGTAAAACAAAGTACTGTTAAAATCATAGAATTATTTCGCCACGTAGGGCGAAGGAGAGGCAGACAATAAAGCACGAGCGATGCAAATGAAAATGTATACTACAGTATTGTAGACAAGAAAAGACATGATTCTATACTATTCACAAATTCCAATCAAACATTACTACCATACTCAAGATTAAATATACACAAGGTACTAATTCACATAAAAGACCATGGGTGAGAAGAAACTAACAGGTGCAACAGTATTTAGAAGTATGACAGTATTAGTAGAAACAATTAAGCACGAATACTTATCATATGTACAAAATTATGCAGTGACAAGAGAGAAATGCGCTAAACGGATCCAGGAGGGCAACTTTACAAAAAAAAACAGAAATCGAACAGTAATGCAATGCATAAGTGTCATATCATATGTACAGAACAATACAGTGACAAAGAAAAAGCCGCTAAACATACCCAGAACGGCAGCTTCTCATGAAAAAGAAATGTAACAGTGATGCTACATTCAAAATTTACATCATATGTGCAAAAGTATTCAGTGACAAGGGGAGAATCGCTAAATGTACTCAGAAGGGCATCTTCTTACATTAAATTATACACACAGGGACAAAAAAATTCCAAAATATAGTCAACATCATGAAGGGGACATTGCGTGTGCAGTAAACTGTGCAGAAGAAAGAATTATATACAACATAATAAAATCCAATATTATCGAAGAGAACATGGGAAACATGGTGAGCTATCTCCAATAGCACATTAAACAGAATAATCACAAATAGCGAACCATGTGGGTGAAAAGGAGACTCCACCTAGGAGTCTCATACCACCAAAATTAATACGTAAAATCATGAGTTGTGACAGTGAACGTGGGCAACAACAAAAATCCCACCTATAAGTTGAGATGTAGCTGCAAATTGTGGATATGGAACCACCCTGCCGATTGGGCCCAGGTGGATTGAAAAACGTTATCGGTGTTTGTTGAGGCAGCACGAAAGGGCTCCATTTGGAGACGAGTGGTTAACCGTGCTAGGAAGCGTCTCCGAATGATAGCACATGCCTCCTGAGGAGATGGAAAGCATATACAGTGAACTTCACAAGAAGAAAAATGTAACGGCACACAGGAAGCAAGTGAGTAAGTGGATACTTAGTTTGGAGTAGCCAAGCATATGCAAGAAATGGTAACGATCGAGCACAAATTCGATCAGCAAGACGAAATGCTGTGTTTAGGACTGGCAGGAGTACGGGGCAGAATAGGTATTGATGTTGGACGACGCTGACTTCATGGCAAAAGGAGCACTGTGGAGAGGTGAGAAGAGTCATGCGAAATAGTACTGATGGGGTGGGGAGACGAAGGTGAAGAAATTGCCAATGGACATTGAGTTCAAGAGGGGAGGAAAGGGGAGATGTAGAAGCTGTCCAGATGGCGGGGAGAAGAGAAGGAGAAGCGGAATGAATAGAAAGTGGAAGTGCGGGAGGGAAAAGAAGAAGCCAATAAAGAGAAGATGAGGAGATAGAAGTAACTAGAACCAGGGAACTACGAATGAGGAGAAAGAACGGTAGAGAAAGAGGGGCGGATGGGACCGAGAAGAGACCATTAGGGGAAGCTAGGAGTGAAAAGAGGCTGCATAGCGCTGTGCGAAGGAGAAGATATTCGTTAGCAAGAATAATGGTTGGATATAGAAACAGGGAAGAAAGAGGTTTCCAGGTTAGATCAGAAGTTACGAGAGAATGGACAGTTATCACACCAGAGCGGATCCAAATAGGAAAGTAAAAGTAAGGGAAGTTAGGAGGGTAAATTAGAGAAGAGAAGAAGAGAGGTTCATCTAGGAGATCAAGAGCAGAAGAAGGAAATGAACGGAGAAGAGGAAGCGAACGAAAGAGAGAAAGGCCCTCTCGCAGGACAGGAGGGAAGTTGGACGGGAGAAGAGAGTATGCATCCCTCTTCAGAAACAGTAGGAAGGTGAAAGATGGGTCACGGGAAGAAGCTAGAACAGAACATTCAAGGTAGTGGCAAGGGACGGAGCAGTTGAAGTGGCAAGGCGAACGAAATGAATAATGCGATGTGTTTTATAAAGGACAGCTGGATTAGGAATCTGGATGCCACCTAATGAAGCTGGTAGATGAAGTGTAGCAGGTTTAACCTAGTGATGTGAAGACCAGATGACGGAAGTTGAGAGGCGAGGGATGGTCATCATTTGTGACACGGGCACAATCGTCGACATCCAAGAGTATTCGCAAAGGGAGATAAGTTGTCGACGAACAACGGCTGCTCGTTGACGGAACGATGTGAAAGGGCGGGCCTTACTCCAGTAGGCAGCAGCCCGTTGTATCCGGGGAAGAAGAGCAGTCCAGGTGGCGAATGCAGAAGCCATGGGCAATCCGACATACGCACATAGGATCTTTTGTGTAGTGGCTGTCCACTGCGCACCCCAAGGAGCATCGGTACGGGCAGCCCATTCCCACACCATAAGCCAGTACTTTTAGTGGCATTCAGCGCAGCTCCAGAAATTCCAACATACTGTTGATATACAGAATACAGGCGATCAAATTGAGATTCATCCCGGACGCAAAAGGTCACATCATCAGCATAGGCGGGGAAAATTATCCGATGATGACGAGTACTAGCCACTGTCTGCGGTAGGACAGCCAGGAGTGATCTTCGGGCTGCTAACAGAAAAGGCTCGAAAGCGAATAGCTGGCCGGAGAGCGGACATCCCTGCCGGATGCCTCGCTTAAATGGAATTGGAGCGGTTAGAAAAGTGGCCGCTCGAACATGGAAACTGGCGCCCTGATAAAGGGCCAAGAGAGCGGAAGAAAAGGCACGAGGAAAGCCAAATTGTGAATAGACAGCAGAGAGATAAAAGTGAGAGACGTTATCAAAAGCGGACTTTTGATCCAGATTGAGAAAGGCAAGAGGTTCAGAAAAAGAGAGAGCGAGGAAGTGAAGATGAAGGAGAAGAGAAACGTTAATGGAAATAGTCCGACCAGGCACGATGTATGTCTGGTCGGGAGAAATAACGAAAGAGAGAACAGAATTAAGGCGACGGGATAAGAGTTTTGTATAGAACTTATAGCCAATGTTTAGGATAGAGATAGGGCGCCAGTTTCCAAGATCCAAGAGGTCACCCTTCTTAGGAAGGAGGATGATGTGTGCCAAAGTAAAGTCGGGCGGCAACGCAAGAGAAGAAAAAGCAGACGAGAAACACACAGACAGAAAAGGCAGAAGGCACGGTAGAAAAACACGATAAAAGGACAGATGAAGGTCGTCAGGTGCAGGAGCGGCATGAGGATTCAGAGTAGCGAACGCCTCGCGGAATTCGCGAAGAGAGAAAGGGGAGAGTAAAGAAATAGATAAAGAAGAGGGGACCTGAGGAAGAGAGGAGAAAAGAGGAGAAGCTAATGAGGGTGAAGACTGCATTACCGCACTGTACTTGGCGGTGAAATACTGTATGGTGAAATACTTCGATGGGTTCGAAGTGATGGAACCATCCTGGAGGAGAAGATGACGCAAAGATGTAGCAGAACGATGTTGAGATTCCAAGGCGGTTAAGTAATCGTGAGAATCAGCTGTAGAGGAGAGATGCAAGAAATGCATCCTGCAGGCTGCATCGGATGCACGGGGAAGAAGCAAAGCGTGCAGATCTGCCAGACAGCCGGGTATTGCGCATCATCAAGAGAGAGCATCGATAGTAGAGCACGTAGATTGGCAATTCCCATATCGATCTCATTCCGAGAGGCATGGGAGTAGCGCCGTACAAAAAAGACCAAGTCATGTTTGACACTGAGCCACAGTTGCATCGCGTCTGACGTAGTATCAAGAAGGGGCTGACGACTTCGGAGGAACTTACGCACAGCAACACAAAATTGTTGATCATCCAGGAGCGAGTCCGGAAAAGTCCATACTCGTTGAGCCCTTGAAGGTGAAGGAGAAACACACACCGACAGACTGACAATACTGTTGTCTGAAGCGGCGGAAGGATGATGGGAAGCAGCTGTGATCGACGGGAGAAGAGCAGTCGAAACATAAAGTTTATCCAGCCGTGCTACCGTAGTGCTGCCATGGGAGGAAGAGCGCCAGGTAAAAGAGATTCCGATGGGTGTAGATGCCGGAACGCATCAACCAATTGAAAATCATCTACTTGCTGAGAAATCTGTAATACACGTTGCCTGCGGTATTCACCAACGGTTGAACTGCGGTCAAGTGCCGGCAACAATGTACAATTGAAATCTCCGCCGATGAGAATATATTCAGACGGTGGGATGCATGACAGCTCTGTACGGAGTGTAGAGAGAAGGTCAGGTAAAGACGCTCATCACAGGGGACATAAATGTTAGAAACATGATAGGTCACCTTTTCAATGCAAAAGACAACGACCTGGAGGTTGTCCATATGTAATGTACGAACCACTGGCGTCTAAATCAGAGGGAGTAGGCGGTGATGGATCCCAAGTGCAAGGCCACCATTCTGTCCAACTCGATAAGTATGGTGAAAATCGTAGGGCGAAGCCCGCCAACGAGAGAACAAAATGGTAGCAGAGCAATTGGTCTCTTGGAGCAAGAGAAGATCTGCGTGTAGAGGCGCCAAGTCCTCATACACTAGGGAGTTTCTAGGAGAAGCAGAGGACCCTCTGCAGTTAAGTATGACCACCTTGAATCGGTAGGTCCTTCCCAATTCGACACGCATGAGCACTGGAATCTTATTTTCTTCGCTTGTTTCTTCATTCTGTCAACACTAAATTTGAGATCGGGATAGGAAAGCACATTATTTCGAAATACAGATGTCACACTAGAAACTTGGGTTAGAACAGTAGGAAGATCAAGCATATGACGTGCAACAAACTGATTAAAGAATCTAGGATGTTTATGAGAGCATAATACTTCATATATTTTATGAAGAGAAAGCGGACCTACTGGTATATCCGCCTTCGCTTCAGCTAGGTATCGGAGAAAAGAATCTAGGGAAAGCACTGGGGGTGGAGTTTTAGAACCTGGAATCACAGCAGGATGTCCACTTGTTCGTGGCGAAGTACGTCGTTGAGAGAAGGAGCGGGAAGATGAGTCAACAGAACGACTACTTGCAGCACCGGTGCGAGGAGGGAGCGGTGTCTGCGGAGCACTCCAGGACTCCCGTCGAGCAGGCTTGCTGGTAGTGGTAGGGTCAGAGTCACTGCCAGAAGAGACACTAACAATAAGGCAGTCCATATCAGTAACTGTGCTTGGAGTGTCTTCATCCGACGGAGGATGAAGGTCAGCAGTCAGGTCAGCTGGAGCTGCAAAGAACGTCGGCGCAGCAGTCGGCACCAAAAGAGGAAAATCCACTGTCAACACTTGTGAGAGAGGACCCCCTGGAGAAGAGCCCGATGGTAGAGCGGGTTGACGACGTTCTGGAGACACCTGAGAAGCGGTAGGGGTGGACAACACAGGGTTGTTACGAGTGACTTTTGGTCCTGAAGACTGAGGTACAGCAGGGCGGAGGAAGCACTCACTTTGTTGATGGCCATACGCCTTACAAGTCTGACAATGAAAGGAGGTTAAAACGTAGATGCGTCGGATCTGGTCTCTGCATTCTACAGTGAAGAGAGTAGGAAAAGTCTTGATATGATCATCCGAAGAGAATACTACTCGTGCAACTCGTCGGGCACTTTCAATCGAACGATCATCCTCGTCCTTTGGAGCAGCGGAGTGTGTGGTAATGTTACCCACAACACGACCGGATTGCATTAGGAAAGCACAAAGCATAGCATCTGTGACTTCAGGTTGTACTGGGTACATCGAGACCATTACTGGTCTTTGGGCGACAAGCTCAGGAAATAATTGGTGATCACCAACAACCAGCCCAGTTTGTAAGACAGAGGTAGCATCTGCCGCATGAAAGAAGTAAACAATGACACTCGGCCCTCTGCGCGACATATGACATATCGCTGAAGGAGAGAAATTTTGTTTCAGGGCAGTAGAGTACATTTTGAGTGGTGTGTCTGGCAGCGCCTCAAAGCTTACACCCAACTCAGTAGCCGTGGTGAAAGAAGTACCTGCTGGGGAATCCACTGGAATTTCGAGCACAACCTCATTACCAGAGCGTCGGACATGAGGTTTTAAAGCTGCGGCATCCGCTCGCATGGAATTAGACTTGGGCTGAAGATTCTGTGAAGTTACCGCTGAAGAATAGGAGCGAGGAGCAGTAGAACTGGAGGTTGAAGGCAGAGGAGCACCGTCATCCACATTGTCCATGACGTCATCTGTCACTATATGAGAAGCAGCTGGGGTATAGCGTCTAGAAGGTAAAGTGTGCCGAGCGCCTAGCATACGTAATGATTGGCGTGAATACCGAAATTTGTCTCCTTCGTAGATGGCGCTGCGATCGCCTTCCCTTCCCTCTTTCTTACTGTGAGCGAAGCGGGAAACTAAATTCGTGTTGCCTACTGTGAAAAGAGCGGCGATTTAGACGAAGACGTGTTATGTTTTAGGTTTTAGAAGGAATGTGGATTACCTAAATACTGTTTATAAGTTATACTTAGCTCATTGTGCGGAAGAGAAATAACCACTGTTTTGTGCCAGGTTGCAATACTCAGTACAAAAACAGTAAGCTGTCGCTTTTTGGAATACCCAAAAATGATAAACTTTTACAGCAATGGCAAAAATTGATTCCCCGTGCAGATAAAAACTTAGACAAATGTAGTGCTGTATGTGAACTGCACTTTGATGAGAGATTTGTGGTTCGAAATTTTGTGCATAAAATAAACGAGGAGACTGTGTTAATACCCAGAGATCTGCCCATCTTGACACCAGATGCAATCCCAACAATATTTCCAAACCTTCCCCATTATTTATCAAAACCTCTGGCAAAAAAGAGGAAAGTTAGGGAAACCGATGATAAGCCTGATGGTAATTTAAATAGCTTGGAATTTACTTCCCATAGAGTTACACTGATCTGCCTTCTGAATATCAACCTTCCTTCAGAATTTTGGGGTAAGCAGATTCCTGCTAATAATTCAAAGTGCATAATTTTCCATGTAAATTCATTCAAATGTGAATTGTCAAATTCATTGACAACTGAAAAACTGGTTGTTGTAACCGAAAGTGAACCAGAGTTTACCTGTGAAGTGTATTTACGTGGATTAAAAATGAACACAGTTTCTAATATTACTTCTAAAGATGAATTAGAATCCATTATTCGAGACACTGATAAGCTAACAATATGTCATGGTGCAGGCTCCATTTCAGGATTTGAAAATAACAGGAAGTACCTTGAAAGTGGAGTCATTTTTGAGAATAATTTGTACAGCAAAAAATGTGTAAGGGAAGGAACAACAGCGACTTGCCTCAAATGTAAGTACCTGCGGCGCTTACTTTTGCACAAAATAGCTTATCATAGAAAAAAGGCTACATTTAAAAATAAGTATCAGAATAAAGTTCGGAAAATCAACAGGCTGAAGAAACGAGTTATTTTGCTCTCTGATTACATAAAAAAAATCCAAAACAAAAATAAGAATTTTACAGAACTTTCCATTAATGAAAAAATAGCTGAATTACCCATTAAGCAGCAGCAAATGGTTATTCATTGTTATAAGGCAGCAAAAAGGAAATCTGCAAGAGGTATGTCATATACCAAGGAATGGTTACTTGAATGCTTACTAATGCACATAAAAAGTCCAAAATTGTACGAGCACATACGGAAACACAAAATCATGATCCTACCTAATAGAACAACTATTAGAAAGTATATTTCAAATTACAACAGTGGTTTTGGATTCAATGCACTGACGTTTGAAACTATTTCAAAGAAAACAAGTGAAATGAAGCCTTTTGCAAGACATGGTGGTATATTAATAGATGAAGTGAAGCTTACAAAAAAAACTGCAAGCAAAATCATCTGGTGAAATATTAGGGTTTGTTGATATTGGGCCATACACTTCAGAAACTGTTAAGCATACCCCATGTAATCACGGACTGGTAATGGTGTTCCAGCCATTAAATGGAGATTGGACCCAAATAATTGGTGTTTTTGCCACAAGTAACAATATAAGTGGAACTTTGCTTGCAAAATTAATTATTGAAGCTGTTATTCTCACTGAAAATGCAGGTCTGTTTGTTGATTTCATTACGTGTGATGGGGCTTCTTGGAACAGGAATATGTGGAAGACATTTGGTATATCAGCAGATTGTTCTGGAACTAAATACAGCATTATGCATCCTACAGATTGTTCTAGAAGTTTACATTTCATATCAGATTTTCTTCACTTAATAAAATGTGTACGGAACGCATTTGTTACCAGAGGTTTTCTTCTGCCCGATCGAGAAGCCAGACCAGAGCATGTTGAAGCAGCATGGAGGAAGGACTCTTTTTTTTTTTTTGATTGGAGGTTTAACGACCACCGTGAGCAACTCAATGGGCTATAAGCAGTCGCCCGTCCCTAATTTAGGGTCACTGGTTCCAGGGAAGGGAGAGAGACAGTGCCGTAAGACAAACACAACATCCATGCCTAACCGGGATTCAAACCCGGACCCCTTACGGACGAATGCTCAGATGCCAGCGCCTTAGACCACTGTGCCACTGGGGCGGCGAGGAAGGACTCTGACATAACTACTCTAAAAACCATGCCAAAAATTACACGCGTTCATATTCACCCGAATAACTTTGAGAAAATGAGGGCGCCGCCCCGGTGGCGCAGGGGTCTAAGGCGCTGGCCTCTGATCATTCGTCCGTAAGGGGTCCGGGTTCGAATCCCGGTCAGACATGGATGTTGTGTTTGTCTTACGGCACTGGCTCTCTTCCTTCCCTGGAACCAGTGACCCTAAATTAGGGACGGGCGACTGCTTATAGCCCATTGAGTTGCTCACGGTGGTCGTTAAACCTCCAATAAAATTTAAAAAAAAATGAGGGCAAACCATGCTTTGCAGCTTTTTAGCAACGAAGAATTAAAAGGCCTTTTTCTCTATAAGCATCATATTGAAATACAGTCTGGAAGTACTAATGCAACTGCATTTTTCATAAAGTTGATGACGCAGTTAATAACTGTAATGACCTCTAGGAGTCCATCAAGTAGTCTCCGCATAGATTCTGAGGGATGCGAAGTACTTAATGATTTTCTGTTATGTTTAGATAAATGGGAAGCTTTTGCAGGAGATAAGAAGATTGGGTTTTTAAGTGCTAGCACAGCTGCAGGATTACGAGTCACTATAAGCAGTACCATCTCTCTACTAAAATATCTAACAGAAACCTTGAACTACAAGTATGTAATGACATCGCGCTTGAGTCAAGACTCAATAGAAAACATTTTTGGCATTATTCGGCAACTGTCAGGCTGCAATGACCACCCCACTGCAGCAGAATTTTTAGTGACCATTCAGTGTTTAAGTTTTTATAATCTGGCCAAGCCTGTAAAGTGTGGCACTAGCTGCACAACAGAAATCGTCAATTCCCTTATTGGGCCAAGTGACACCATCAGTTGCAAACCTAATGTTTTGTTAAATTTAAATGAACTTTTAAGTGATGAAATGCTAGATAATGTGAAAGATACCTTGAATAGTGCTGCATATTCTGATTGTGCTTCCCTTTTCCCACATAATTCCCATAACCAGATGCTAGTTTATGTTGCAGGTTATGTAGCTAGGAAATGTGTTGCAATAACTAAATGCAAAGATTGCACCAAAATGTGTTTAACATGCAGTATTGAAGATAAGACCAGGTTTACTGGAACACTGATACGAGAATTTGATATAGGTGGCTTATTATATCCATCAAAGGAACTCCTAGTTCTTGTCAGTCAACTGGAAGGTATTGTTACACATTATTTCAGCACCGAAAAACTACACAGAGATAGTATCGTTGATATTCTAGCTATTTTGATGATAAAGAAAATTAAATTCATTGGTTGTGCAGAACACAGTAAAGATGTGACATGTAAGATTGCAAAATTTTATTTACTGACACGGTTGCATTTCTATATACAGGGACTTAATAAGATTCACAATAATAATAGAGAAAAAATGAAGTGCCTTAAGCTGAGACGTTACAAATAAATATGAAGTCCCTGGATTTGGGTGTTGAGGTTCTTTTTATGAGGAAGCAAGTGAGAGACAGGTTTTTTATTACTGTGGAGTGAGTAAATATATGTGAAGTCAGTCAATAGCTCTCACTTATAATTACTGTGGAGTCAGTAAATATATAACGACTCCACAGTAATGCTACAGCTCAAACCCTCACCTCGCTTCTTCAAAACTACCTTAACAGCTAATAAGAACTTTGCCACAGAACAGGTTCCGTCATTCAAACCCAGGGGTTTGAACTTAGTCACATTACCAATGTTCAACTCTTAGCAAGCAGAGCAGTCACTGCTGTGTTTACTGATCTGCTATGTATTACCATATGTAAGCATATAACTGTATTAAAATGAATTGAAAATTTTGGGAGTATGTAGCAGTGACTAGTTAACTTTTCCTTCATTAAGTATGATATGTATGCACATAGCAGACAGTAAGCCTAATGCATATGCAAATAAGTGATCCTAGAAACTTAACCCAAACTCATTAAGAATTTTTCCAGCCTATAAGGAGGTCAAGAAATGTCCAGGTTGTTAACAAACTTAGAAAAGAAAGTTACAAAAACTGGGAAGTTATTTAGAGATTCAAAATTCATTTCTTTAAATGTATTCATTTTTAAAAAAATTAATCCCCTCCCCTCCCATCAAGTAACTGAATAGTTCAGCAGATAAGATATTAATATACAAAAAGATTTTAAGGAACATGTGTGTTGGTGATAATATTGCAGAGTTACTATTTTTCATTAAAAATGTTTAGAACTGTGGGATTCTTTAGCAAGCTGCCCCACCCCTTCATCTTTTTTTTATTTTTAATGTTCAAATCCCAAAACCACTGGTAGTAATCTGATATAAAAACACTTTTTTTTTCAATCAACATTTAGCTTTGGCATTTTCAGCATTGCTAACTTGGGCTTCCATGATGGAATTATATATTACAAAATTCAGTATTTTGAAGAAAACTTGTAAAATGCCATGAGTGATTAAGTGTGACTAATTTACTCTTTACAAGGTGGTGTAAAAGTAATAAAAAAATAAACTAAACAGGTATTAAATTTATTTCTGGAAATTTAATTGTGTGTGAAAACATCTAATAGTTGCATTCACAAATTCTTGCTCTTTTGATTCAATTGCATTTTCTAAGATGCCTAAAAATCAAGTTGTGTGTTATTTATTTTTTGTGTAATGTTACTTTTTAAATCCCCCCTCCCAAGTTCTGTTGCTGATAAATTTCTCTGTCGCTATATAATTGAGAAACGGTTTTTGATAAAAAAATTTCAACAACTGCTGCACTAGCCTTTGACATATGACAGCCCACAATGAATTAATCAAGCTTCTACTTTATAAAAAATAAAAACGAAAAAAAACATTTAAAATGGAATGCTTACTTTTGCCTCACTGTATAAATTGAATAAAGCTTAACCAATGTGCTGAGATGTGGTAATATTGTAATAAATAATGCTACAAGCAATGTAAGATTAAAACATTGCTTTATTACAAACTACACGTGGCTTCTGTATGGAAATTTTTAAAGCCATTTATAATTAACTCTCATCAGCAAGCTTTTGGTCCCCGTGCTGATGAGAGTTCAATATTCCACACCGGTCCACGTCAGAGGTCAGTTTTTCCACATGTGCTTCAACATTTGTTTCAGTTGGTGTAAATTATATCTGTATTACCTATTCCCAACTACTAGGGGCATTAAACAACGGTGTTACATGTTTACATTGTACACAATGTGTCACTGCGCGCACCTTACTGGGACGACAAACCTTTCTGGATTTACTGAGGGGATATCAGTATGAGACTGCAATAATTCCAATTTCAGAAATTAAGAACAAATAAATGTCTTGGTCAATTATTTGCTCCCCCACAATATTTCTTCATTTAATAGTAAAATTTATCTAACGGTATAAAAAAAATCCCTCCAAATCAGCCATTTTTTTTTTCGTTTTTTTCTGAACAATTACTGGTAAATGTTTTCTCATGCATGCATTATGACCAAAATTATGCTTCAGTCAGGGAGGAATGTCATTATAAATGCGTGTGCTTAAATAAGGTGGTATACACCGTTTTTTAAACCAGTCAGTAACAGACAAAAATAATTTTTGTTAAGCCTCTTAATAATACGAAAAGCTTACCCAACGTTTATATATATCTGTTATATCCACGCTAATAACTACAAACGCTGGGTGCTCGGCACACTTCCCCTTCTATGCTATATATCAGCTGTTTCTGTATAACTGTTTGAAGAGTAGATACATGGAAGCACTTTATATTTACATGCCCCTACGTATTTACTTCAAACAGTAAATTTTGCCCGCTGTCCCTAAATTGTTTTTAAGGAGAGCTCTGTATCTGACTGGCAGCATTAAATTTGTTGAACCACGGCATTACTTATACCTGATCATAGGCCTAACCACTGGGGGGATCAGGACCCCCAGATTTTCATAGAATCTGGGATCCCCAATGTAAATGATCCCCCAAATGTTTCGGGAATATAATGATATGAACTTTTTATGTGAACCAACTAAATTATTTAATAATATAAGATTGTAATTTTTCATAGAATGCGAACACGTGTATAATGTGTACTTAATAAAACAGCGATGTCGATTAAGCATGGTTACCAACATCGCTGGCGTATGTACATTATGTGATCAGACCCCCCCCCCTCCAATTTTGAAACACAGTTATACCACTGTACCTGATGGTCACTGGCCAACATCGCCGACGCTGACACTTAAGCATTCAATATAATGTCCCATACAAAAAAGCCTTGCAATTTTTGTATATTGTGCAGGAATGGCTCCTGCAATAATCCAAAGCAGGTTTTTCATGCCACATCAAGAGAGAAGTTTACTGAACTCGGCTGGAAGTTTTTCCTGCACAACGCCACTGGGAGCGAAAAGAACGCTTGCGCGCTGCTCTGACTGCTATTGAAACCAACTTATGTGGGAAACTGCCTATTCCCACATCAGTTCATTTCCTTTGAATAAAACGTCCCTGGGGGCTGCAGCTCTTGCTGGTACAGCAGATATAAGTGGTCCTCGGGGTTTGTTTTTTTTTTTTTTGATTGGAGGTTTAACGACCACCGTGAGCAACTCAATGGGCTATAAGCAGTCGCCCGTCCCTAATTTAGGGTCACTGGTTCCAGGGAAGGGAGAGAGCCAGTGCCGTAAGACAAACACAACATCCATGCCTCACCGGGATTCGAACCCGGACCCCGTTCGGACGAATGATCAGAAGCCATCGCTTAGACCACAGCGCCACCGGGGCGGCGGAGTTATTTGCGAGTGACGTAGCTACAATGCAGTCTTTCGTTGGCTGCAAATGCATCGCCGGGCCTTCAACTTTTGGTTTGTTCCTACTTTTATTCAACATGATAATTCTAACAACTGGAGATTATTTGTGTTTGCTAACAACAAATACTCAGTTGCCGAGATTTTTGCCAAAAAGTTTCACTTCTGGTCAAAATGGGCATGTGAACAAATTGCGATTAAGAATAAAGTTCAGTAATGGATAAATTGAAAAATGAAAAAAAAGACTAATTTCTGCAGCGAAATACTTGCACAAAATTAATATTTTCACTTACCAGGCACAGCCAAATTTTCGCTTTTAAACTCATGTACATTTCTATTCATCAAAAAACATTGAAGTTGCTCCATTGGCCATATTTTACTTTTCTGCTGCATATGCATACCCCCCCCCCCCCCCAAATAAGCTGCACATTTCAGTTGAGGTAGTGCTTTATACTTAATTACTTTAAACACAACATTTAATCAAACTTAATTGTTTAGAAAATTTACGAAGTTGGTAAATTTTGAAAGCAAATTGTTCTGCACTAAATTGTAATCATGGCTTGAAAATTGAAACTGGGAATATGTTCGCAATTCGTATTTATTAAAGAGAATGCCTGTAAGTCAAAATTTCAAAAGGAGCGTATCAGAAGAAGAATATTTATTATATTTCTACTAGGGGTCATAATTGACACCTGAAAATGCGTATATGACGTAGGGTGCGTGTCCGCTGTCACTGGTACACGCATTTTTTTTTATCTTTAAAACTGGTTCCCTTAACTGAGTGTGTGTTGCTCTTACAGTATCTACATTTATATATTATTTACAACCACTATCTCAATCCACTGCTGCATAAAAGTCTCCAAGTTTCTTCCACAAAAGTCTGTCTAGAGCCAGTTTTCTTCTTGCTCCCGAATTTCATTCACCCATCTCCCACATCATCTTCTGGGTCCTTTTTTTATGTCCCTTGCTATCCAGTTTAATATTTCTCGCTGGCTCTTTCTTCTAGAAATATGTCTATCCCATTGCAATTTCAGGGATTCTGATCATTGCTGTCTTCCATCCTTGTAATTTTCCCGATCCACGAGTTCCTCTTTGTATCTTTCCTGTTCTTGGTTACATCAAACATGCATCTCTCAATGTTTTTTTCTGTTGTCTGCAACCTCGGTATATCTGTTTTAGTTGAGGTCCATGTCTCTGCTCTATGCGTAACAACTGGAAGGACGCACTGATTAATGAGCATCATGTTAGGATCGTTAGCATCATGTTAAGATCGTTGGAATAAGGGTCCTGCATGGAATGTATGTGGAACTAATTTCTTTGATGTACAATGGTGTATGCGTGGGTGATGATCAAATGATCATATGTAGAGGATTTTAGGAAGGGAGTGTCTGACCCCAGGTCTTAAACAACCCTTAGAAATAGGAAACTAGGAGATTTAGGCTAGAGCGCCCAATAGGAAGTGACACAGAAGCGAAGTAGAAAGGGGGAGGAAAACGCCCTTATTTATTACCGGGAGGCCAGTACCCAGTACCGGCAGTACCGGTGTATGCTGTATGCATGGGTACCTCTCCACAAAGTAAACAATGAGGAAATATACAGGAAAATACTGGATAGCACTATGATTCCGAAGTTCACATTAAAATGATTTGTGACTACAAAATATGCCAAACACTTTTCTTTTAAGAAATAATGCATCAAACCAAGTTTTATACGCCGATTATTTTTTTCATAAATATGGCCACTCCTTGATATCTGTTCCCTAATTCAGGTATCGGTTATCTCTAGAATTTCCCTATCAGTTTCTAAATATAAAAACTAAATATCAATTTCTACGAGTATATATATAAATTATTATTAAAGGGACAGCGTCAGCAGGTTCAGTAACTTAGCTTTCGAAGTGATATCTACAAAATTTGAATGCAGCCCCTCCATCTCAGCTTACCACTAGCCGCTACTGAGTGATATATTTAAATTTTCCAAACAGCACGTCTTTACTTGGCACATCCACGCCATTTGTTATCGTTTTAGTAGGCATTCTTCGAGGAGGTTGCATATCAATTTAAATCACGTAGAATTCTATTGTAAATTAAATTGACGACGACGCTGCACTCTACGGCAGACTTAAGACATTTCACTGAACCGTAAAAGGTATTTCCATAATCGCACACTTAAGACAATCGTACACTTACATCCTAATTCAACCCCCGTTGTTTGGGTTACATGCACATCACTACACACATTCTCTGACACAGACACCGTCTGTATCGCCGCGATGCGGCGTGGGACATATTTTGAACGCAGTTTTTGGGTTCGCACGACACACTTCCCCTTTTAGACGCTATAGCTGGGGCAAGAGCTGTAATAGTGACGTCAGGGTAGGAAAACGATACGCCGCCAACGGTTGACGTCGACCCGGAGGGCAACGTGACAACGTCACCGCTGGGCAAAGTGACGTGATCCCCGGAAGTGATGACAGGGCTGACAACGCCACCAGATGACGCCATGTTTAATGGCGCCGAGATAATTAGGCTTTTTTTTTTGATTGGAGGTTTAACGACCACCGTGAGCAACTGAATGGGTTATAAGCAGTCGCCCGTCCCTAATTTAGAGTCACTGGTTCCAGGGAAGGGAGAGAGCCAGTGCCGTAAGACAAACATAACATCCATGCCTCACCGGGATTCGAACCTGGACCCCTTACGGACGAATGATTAGAGGCCAGCGCCTTAGACCACTGCGCCACCGGGGCGGCAATTAGGCTTCTACCAGCTCGGTAGGAATTGTAAACACGACGATAAGAAACGTAAAAAGGCACTCACCACTTCGGGATATGTCCGAAACGAATCACCAAACCTTTATAGTGGAGGTAAGCACAAACTCAGTTATCCTAGTAGCCGAAATACTTGTTATTCAAACAAAACTCACGGAGCACAATTTCCGTAAACCTACAGTTTTCAATTTAAAACCACCAGATTTGGTATACTATCTCATGGTGCTTTAACTTAGACGGTTTTTGGAAGTGGTCGGAGCCCCCGTAGAATATTTTCGCCAAATCTACAGATTCCAATTTAGAACCACCAAATTTGGTATACTACCTCATGGTGCTCTAACGTAGACCGTAGACGGTTTTTGGAAAGGTAGGGGGCCCGGGGTCAAGTGGCCCCCATACGCAATATCCGTCAAATCTACAGTTTTCAATTTAAAGCCACCAAATTTGGTATACTATCTCATAGTGCTCTGACTTAGACCGTAGACGGTTTTTGGAAGTGGTCGGAGCCCATAGAATAGTTTCGCCAAATCTACAGTTTTCAATTTAGAACCACCAAATTTGGGATTTGGGATACTATCCAACGGTACTCTAACTTAGACCGTAGATGGTTTTTGGAACGGGTCGGGGCCCGAGATAAAGGGGGCCCCGATACAAAATTTTGGTAAAAGTTCCATTTTTTACTCTTAAGATCTGCAACACTATTCAGCACTCCAATACCCGAACAAAATATTCGTAAAAAGTTCCATTTTTTACTCTTAAGATCTGCAACACCATTCAGCACTCCAATACCCGACATACGGTCTAAGTGTCAGACCGTAGATAACAATCAAGTGCAAAAATATCCGGTTGATGGTGTATTAAAATCATAAATTAATAAACGTTAGCTTTCACCACCAACGGGCGGCTTATCAGGCAGAAATACTACAATGTAATGTAAACAGAGAGTTCCAGATATTCAAAATTTAAAACGGTAAGAAAAAGATGATCAATGCCAACGTCAGCAGTCTATAGATGTCTCCTCGGAGATAAGTATTTCCATTCCTCTTCCTTTCTTTTTTGTTTCATAAAATTAAATTAACTGAATAAAAAAATTAAGGATAAGTTTGCTGAAATATTACAGGAATATCTCTTTCATTCATTAACTTTCACCTGCTGAACTTGGTGATTCCACAGATATGTACCCAGGAAATACCACAATGCTAGTACAAATTACATTAATGATTTCTTTGCATCTAGTTCCATTAGTATGTCCATAAGAGCGTTTGGGGCAGTATGAAAAATACATGGTTGATTTCAACGTGAGCCGCTCCGGTGGCGCAGTGGCCTATGCGCTGGCTTCTGATCACTAGTCCGAGAAGGGTCCGGGTTCGAATCCCGGGGAGTCATGGACGTTGTGTTTGAGTTCTGGCGCTGGCTCTCCCCTTCCCTGGAACCTGTGACCCAAAATTAGGAACTGCTGACTGCTTACAGCCCACTGAATTGATCACGGTGGTCTTTAAACCTCCCAACTGAAAAAAAAAAAGATTGCGACATGTCCATTGCTATCTGTTATGGAGCCGTGTGAAAAGTACGTTTTTGACATCAACGTGACCTCTTCCATGTGGGCTGGCCACAAAATTTTAAGGGACCGTACAAAATTGCACTTTTGTTTCACCGTGTCCGCGCTTCGGTATATGGTTGAAGTACACGTATATATAGTTGGGCCATTTCAGCACGTAGTATATTTTATATAGAAAATAAAGATAATGTTGCACTTTTACTCTGCTACAACACATTAATCCCAAAGGCGATTTCTTGAAATTTTTAATCCGTCGTGCTCATATTCACAACGTTAACATTACATGTCAAGTTATTAATGTTGCACTTTTACTCTATCACAAAACCTTTATTGCAAGACCGTAGGCCTAGCCTTTTTTTAGGAATTTTTAGTCCAACGTATTCATAAGGTTTCGATAACATGCCAAGGTTATGGTACTGCGTTTTTACACAGGCACAAAAATTAATAAGCAAGCCTTAAGCCTTTTTATCAGTTTTCAATCAACACCAACCGTGCTCATATGCATAAAATGTTCACAGAAAGTCAAGTTTATTGTGTTGCGCTTTTAGTCGAGTACATAACTTTAAATAGCCCCTACTAGTGGTGGACCACCGCACAGGGGCAGAAAGCGCGCGCTTGTGTCCTCGGAATCGCAGGGGCCTCAAAATCCCAAAAAGAAAACTAAATTTTATTTTTTTATTTCCGTTGTTTTTTTAATTGGTAAAAATATAAAAAAATAATAACGATAATATAGGCACATTATCACGTGTTCTGTGACGCTATTTTCATAGAGGGTACCAGTTTCATGCTACGAAAGGAACTGCGTTCAGCGTCTTGTTATTCCTGACCGTGGCTGTCGTTTCTAGGCAGTGGCGTCGAAACTTTTGACAGCTGGGGCAAGATGTCGGAGCCGCCCCGGTGGCGCAGTGGTCTAAGGCGCTGGCCTCTGATCATTCGTCCGTAAGGGGTCCGGGTTCGAATCCCGGTCAGGCATGGATGTTGTGTTTGTCTTACGGCACTGGCTCTCTCCCTTCCCTGGAACCAGTGACCCTAAATTAGGGACGGGCGACTACTTATAGCCCATTGAGTTGCTCACGGTGGTCGTTAAACCTCCAATAAAAAAAAAAAGATGTCGGAGAACAAAATATCCTGGCATAAAATTCATCGTACTACTTACTGTAAAAGAAGATGTGCTGACTTCATTACGAAAATTTGCTGGAAAACATTTTTTTTTCGATTAAACATTAATCTATGAAAGAAAAACATTTTTCATATCCATATAGTTTCTAACTGTACACATGAACGGCATTAAACAATAGATCTTGATACTTCCGGATTGGTACGAATTCCGCAGGAATTGGGGCCGTAGATGCTATAATTAAATATTGAAAGAACTTATATCTCACTCCTCATCCTACTTCCATTTCCCTATTTATTTTTACTCATTTTTTTTACAGAAAGACTAATTTTGCACTCCTAATGAGACAAAACATTGCTGGTCTTCAAACGGGAACCAGCCCTTTGGACTGTTTAATGAAACTAGCATTTCTTGGCGTCTCAGGAGTGAATGACATTAAGAAAAAATATTCAGATTTCTAGATAGTTCATGGTAAAAAATGAAGAGCAATACTCAATTTTTATCAAAATGAACCTCAAAAAAAAAAACCCCAAAAAAAACGAATGTTCGAGATCTCCAATCACGAACATATGTAATTTGAAAAGGAAGAAAACTGAGAAGGAAAATGTGATGTTTTGTCCCCCACACTCATCTGCGTGCGGAGGCAACTTCCCCCTCTGCCCCGGCGGTTCCGACGCCGCTGTTTCTAGGTCCCGTGTTTTGTAAGTGAAATATCCGTTAGTAGAATCCAAGGTAGAATCTAAGAACATTCAAAACATCGGGGAGGCCAAAACTCGAATTTTCACTATTCCCAGGAGCAATGTTACAAGGTCACGCAGGATGTCCCCTCTGTCTAAACAATTGCGTCCCTCCGTTAGTTTTAGCTCTACGGAAATGGAATATGGGGCTGATGAACAACGAATCCTTGAACTGTTCCCGTCTGCTCTAATCAGTCCTTCAGCAAAGCCCTAAATTTGATCCACAGTACAGAGCAAAGCCGGTTGGACCATAAGGGCAACTGGAGCTTTCGCCCCGGACCCCATGCCTTCAAGAATAATTTTTGGTAGAATTTTTAAAAATCATTTTGTGTGTGTGTGTAAGTTTTGGGGTGCGAAACCCTTAAAAAGTTCTTTTTTAAAAGGTTTTCTTTTTGTTTGCAATCCCTCCATTTTCGAATAGGTTATCGTTCTTTGCCGTACAAAAACTGAAATTTGGGGATTTTAAGTGATTATTGAAACTACATTTCTATTTTCCGCATTGATAAATATCAAATTAAATTTCATCATTTTGTGGCCCTTACTTTTATATATTTAACAATTGGCGTGCAAACCAGATACTTAAATTAAAAAAAAAAATAAAAAGGACAATATCAAAATTGATTTCGGGTTACATATAAAGGCCATTTATTCAGTGACTTTAAAAACATTACTGGAAATTAAAAAAAATCATATATGAGCGCGTATAAAAGTTTAAGGTCGCAAATTTGTCATTTGCTCTACTTTGCATTAAAAATCCACTAAAACCTTGTATCAGGGGGAAAACAACTATTTGTGCGAATTTATTTTAGAGGAATACTTATTATTCCCTACACTAAAATATTAGCAATTCAAAAAATTTCGCTATGCAGGTATTTTTTTTATCATTTTGTAAGGAAGTTTTTATCAGAGTCATACTACAAGCTCAACCCCATCTCCCAGGAAAGAAAATCGTAGATTTCAACACTTTTTACTCTCTCTCTCTCTCCCTCTCTCTCTCTTCTTTCTCCCTTCCTCTTCTCTCTCTCCCTCCCTCCCTCCCTCTTCTCTCTCTCTCTTCTCTCTCCCTTCCTCTTCTCTCTCTCTCTCTCCCTCCCTCCCTCTTCTGTCTCTCCCTCCCTCCCTCCCTCTTCTCTCTCTCTCTCTCTCTCTCTCTGAACTTTCAATCATATTAGGGTCTTTTTCTTAAGCTTAAAGCAAATATTTCTTTGACATAATCATTTCGTCTTTATGACAGTTTTCTTTATGACATACTACAGAGGTGAAGCACATGTCAAGACGGAGAAGTTGCAACAATAAATTCTTTCGGTGTAGCTTAATTGGTAAATCATTCGGCTCTGGAGTAGAAGAATAAGGATTCGTTGTCACCGTCCAAATTTGTGAATTTCACATCGTGTGTGTTCTTTGAGGACATTTTTCACGTAACGACTTTATTAAAATATGATATTTATTTCCTAGTGCCAGCATTGAATTTTTGGTCCGGGCCCCGCAATAAAATTTCGCCCTGGGCCCTGTAAAACCTCCCGCCGTCCGGCTCTAGTTCAGAGGGAAGAGGTCGTGTGCAGAATATTTTCTTTTAATATCGGATCAAATATTCGAAGTATTGCAGCTAGAATCAAATATTGAGTATACCTATTACCGGCAAAGTAAGTCTGTTATTCTTGAGTATAATTTTATATGTTTTAGCAAACTTGATATAAAATTTCCCTATCAATCACAACCCCTGACAGTTTTGAACAGGTTTGATGAGTAGGCACATGCCCTCAGATAATGTGTCAAGTTGTAGCTTGTAATTACTGAAAATTTCCCGATCGGACCAACAAATCTTTATATTTTGCACTTTTGGTATCCCCCCCCCCCCCCCAAAAAAAAAACAGATTTCCTGAGTAGGCACATGCCCTCAGATAATGTGTCGAGTTGTAGCTTGTAGTTACTGAAAATTTCCCGATCGGACTAACAAATCTTTATATTTTACACTTTTGGTATCCCCCCCCCCAACAGATTTCCTGAGTCAGCACTCAGCACATGCCCTCAGATAATTTGCAGACTTGTACGTACTTTGTAGTAAACCTTGAAATCTTTTGTTGAGTTGTAGATCATAAACATTTTTATAAAGAATTACATTAATTATCGCAATTAAGAAAAGACGAAATTTCAGAAACTTTATATGACTCAAATTTTGAAGATGACAATCCGATTTTTGGCGTAAATGTGACAGGGATGGTAAGTCAGATAATATCCGAAAACTTGAAAATGTTCATCGTCCTGGAGCGGGACTCGAACCCGCTTCTCGCAGAAAACGCGGGTTTGAGTCCCGCTCCAGGACGATGAAAATTTGCAAGTTTTCGGATAATATCTGACTTACCATCCTTGTCACATTTACGCCAAAAATCGGATTGTCATCTTCAAAATTTGGGCGTAATCCCGTATTTCTTTCATGATTTATATGACTCAGTTAAGCAACCTTTTGGGGTCGTGGCCACGAAGCGGTCAAAAAACGCAATTTTTATACGGCCCCTTAAATTTCTTGTGGCCAGTTCTCCGGTGGGCACTTCTCCGGGTGGCCAGTTCTCCGGTGGCCAGTTCTCCTACACCCCAATCAAAACGGGCCTTGTAAACGCTTTGTTCCGACATATAAAAATACTTTTCCTGGGTCAATCACATGTTACCAAGATCTCAGTGGCGCATTGCGGATTTCTTAATGGGGTATCCCAAAATATTGAAGATGCAAATGAAAATACCCCGAAGAAAATATCTCCCAAACTAATGCGAACAAATGAAAATATATTCGACATATTAAAGGTCATTTCCAATTATGGTTAAATATATATTTTAAAATTTCAACAAATATGTTAAAAATAAGCACACCTATAACAAAGTGATACCTCATGTGGGTGGGCCCTGGTTTCTGGATGGGTCACACTTCTGAGTGCGCCATTGCAAGAATTCACCCTTCCAAATCTACATCTGATTCCCGATCATGGGAGTCTCATAAATCTTCTAGAATTCACAATTTAAAAATACGGAAGTAATTGCATGCCTTCCCTCCCGGTGGCGCAATAATCTAAGCGATGGCTTCTGACCGTTTGTCCGAGATGGGTCCTGGTTCGAGTGAGACATGGTCGTTGTGTTTGTCTCTTAGAGCACGGGCTCTCTTCCTTCCCTGGAACCAGTGGCTCTATATTAGGGACGAGCGGCTGCTTACAATCCAATGAGTTGTTGATGATGGTCGTTAAACCTCGAAAAAAAAAAATAATTGCATGATTTCATTTGTCGTTGCTAAGGTAGTTACATCTTGTACATAACTCTTAAATTTAGGAGCTCCAAAATCTACTCTACCCTAAACTTACAATTTGTTGCGATTGCAATTCCATGTTTTTCCAGGGATTTTACGTACTTTACAAGTTCGAAATAGTCTGTTTTAGTTATTGTATATCATTATTTGCACGGAATTCTCAAAAATAAATAAATAAATAAATGAAATAAAATAAAAAAGTTCCTACAGAAAAGTAATTATTTCAGGGAAACGGCAAATCGGTATCCGGCAAATTCGTACGCGGGAGATTGGTACCCTTCTATTGCTACGACGTTACGGGGCATATAAAAATTGCATGGCTAACAAATTGCCGTCAATTTGTAGATCCTTTAAAGCTATGGTGTTCGGTGAAACAATAGAATCATATTGAGACTGATTTTATTTCCGAAAAGGGGTGTAGTATGGGATTTCTTTTTGTTCCGTTTCACACACGCGGAATTTTTCTGCCGAAGCAATAGAACCGTCCCACAGTACAATTTTTGGTAAGCTATTTCATTGCTAGAACGCCGGAAAAAATGCCTGAAGGATGAGCTACCCTATCGGTGTTTCTTTGTTCAACAGCACTTTGTTCCCACCCCTCACACAGGAGGGATTGTTTTATTACACTAGCGGACGATCGGCTGGTCGCTTGTGTCTCTCTTAATCTAGACGGTATTTTCGCCATCCGGTTTGTAGCGAACCCCTCGGAAGCTGTGCGGCTTGGAAGCTCTTTTGGGGGCAGGCGAAATTGAAGAGGATTGTCAGCAAATTTGAATCGGCCGTGCTGATATTCATAAGGTTTGCATAACAAGTTAAAGCTTGTATAATTGCGTTCATATTCTTAACGTTTACATAACAAATCCAGTTAATAATGTTGCTCCTTTACTCGGCCGCGAAACATTACCTGCAAGGCACTAGGCCTAGGCATTTCTAGCCATTTTTGTATCCGCAGAGCTCAGATTCTGAACGTTTACATAACAAGTCAAGGTTACAGTATTGCACTTTTACTTAGGCATAAAACATTTATTAATAGACCCTAAGCCAAGGCCTTTTTTGCAATTTATAATCCACGGAGCTCAGAGTAAAAATATTTACATTACAAATCAAGTAAACAATGTTTCTCCTATACTTGGTCACAAAACAATAATTGCAAGGCCCTATGCATAGGCCTTTCTAGGAATTTTCAATAAAATTTGGTAGAATAAAAACTGCTTAAAAGTCCTAGGGGCTATGAATTAATATTTAGTGCCTAAGTAAAAGCGCAATATTATTAACATGAGTTGATATGTAAACGTTGTGAATGTGACACCAGTAGAATAAAAACCGTTTAAAAGGCCTAGGCCTAGGGCCTATGAATTAATATTTAGTGCCTAAGGTAAAAGCGCAATATTATTAACGTAAGTTGATACGTAAACTTTATGAATGTGACATAAGCAGAATAAAAAATGTTTAAAAGGTCTAGGCAGTGGCGCACTCAAGAATTCTTGTTGGAGGGGGTAAATACTATATATAGCATATGTACACAATATGTGGTTTTTGTTTTTTTTTGATTGGAGGTTTAACGACCACCGTGAGCAACTCAATGGGCTATAAGCAGTCGCCCGTCCCTAATTTAGGGTCACTGGTTCCAGGGAAGGGAGAGAGCCAGTGCCGTAAGACAAACACAACATCCATGCCTGACCGGGATTCGAACCCGGACCCCTTACAGACGAATGATCAGAGGCCAGCGCCTTAGACCACTGCGCCACCAGGGCGGCCAATGTGTGTGTGTATGTATATCATCATCATCATTGTCAACCATTATCAATCCACTGCTGGACGAAGGTCTCCCCAAGTTTCCTCCACAACGGTCTGTCTTGTGCCAGTCTCCTCCATGTCACCCCTGCATACTTTCGAATTTCATCCACCCATCTCCCATGTGGTATTCTTCTGGGTCTTTTCCTGTCCCTTGGAATCCAATCTAAAATTTCGGCTGTCCATCGATGATCTGTCCTTCTGGCAGTATGTCCAGCCCATTGCCATTTCAGGGATTTAACTCTGATCATGATGTCTTCCCCTCTTGTCATTTTTCGGATCCACGAGTTCCTCTTCTTATCTCTCCTGGTTACACCAAGTATACACCTCTCCATGCTTCTTTGAGTTGTCTGCAGCCTTTGTATGTCTCTTTTAGTTAAGGTCCACGTCTCTGCACCATACGTAAGCACTGGAAGGATGCATTGATCAAACACTTTTCTTTTAAGACATAATGGCATATTGCTCTTGAAAATTATGCTGTTTCTTCCAAAAGCTCTCCAGGCAAGTTTTGTACGCCGATTAATTTCTTCATCAATGTGACCCTCACTTGATATCTGCTGTCCAAGATAAACGTACGTGTCTGTTATCTCCAGCTTTTCTCCATCAATCGATAAATCTTCATTTCTTGTAAAAGCATTGAACATCACTTTTGTCTTCTGAAAGTTCATTTTTAATCCCACTTCTTTACTCTTGTCAGCAAGTTCCTGGATCATACTCTGCAGCTCTGATGGGCTAGTTGCAAAAATGACTACGTCATCAGCAAAACGAAGGTGGGTTACATAATCTCCATTAATCTTTATCCCCTTGTTTTCCCAGCTCAGCGACTGAAAGACACCCTCCAATGTGGCATTAAAGAGCTTCGGAGATATGGTGTCACCTTGTCTCACTCCCTTTCCAATTTTTATGTGTGTTGTATTTTCAAACAGCCGAATCTTTGCACTTGCATTTTCATAGATGTTATTAATAATATTAATGTATGCATCTTTAATACCGCAGGTTTTCAGAGCCATTGTAACTGCTGATGGTTTCACCGAATCAAAGGCTTTTTCATAATCGATAAAAGCCATGCACAATGGAAGTTCATATTCCCTCGCTCTTTCAATTAGTTCTCTCAGCACATGGATATGATCTATTGTGCTGTAGCCACTCCTGAATCCAGCTTGTTCTCTCGGTTGAGCCATGTCCAGTGTTACCTTCAAGCGGTGTGAAAGAACTTTAGTGAAGATTTTATAAACTACTGATAGGAGGCTGATAGGTCTGTAGTTTCCGAGATCCTCAATGTCACCTTTCTTATGTAGCAGGATCATTGTAGCGGTGTTCCAATCCTCAGGAATCTTTCCTTCATTAAGGCATCGAGTGAAAATTTGGGCGAGTACTGTTTCGATTTCTCCACTTGCTTCTTGTATGATGTCTACAGTAATTCCATCTTCTCCTGGAGATTTTCCCCATTTCATGTTCTTGATTGCATGTGCAACTTCTGCTGGAAGGACTGGATGAACTCTGGTACTGGTATCTTTCATGATGTCTGGAGTGCATGTATCATCCCTTTCATATAATTTGGAGTAGAAATCTTTTACTCTTGTCAAAATTTCGCCTCTATTTCTTGTTACAGAACCATCTTCTTTTCTCAGTGCCATAATCTGTTTTCTTCCCTTACTGAGATGTCCCTTTGCTATCTTCAGGCTTTGGTTGTTTTCAATTGCTTTCCTCACTAGTTCACAGTTGAATTTCCTTACGTCTTCAGTGATAATTTTCCGTACTGTCTTGCATAGCTCTATATATTCCACTTTGGAAGTCACATCTTCTTTAGTTGTCCTCATCTCTCTTCTTTTTTGCATCAACATTTTCGTTTTTCCTGATAATTTATTTACATGCAACTTGTTCTTAGACCCAGCTAATTTCGTTGCTGTTTCCATAAGAGCTTTGGTTACTTTTCTGTTAACTTCAGAGATGTCTACTTCTTCCGATGTTAGGCCTTCTAAAGCAGAGAACCTGTTCTTCAGTTCCAACTTGAAGGTATTATGGTGTTTTTAAGGTTGGTTATGTCAATACATTTTGTTTGTCTTATGAGCTTGCCACGTTCAAGTTTAGTGTTGAGGTGCATCTTACATCTCACCAATCAATGGTCACTACCTGTGTTGAACTTGTTTAGCACACTTCAGTCTTCTATGACGAATTTTTTGTTACACATAATAAAATCAATTTCACTTGTCGTCCCATTTGGATGTCTCCATGTCCATTTCCTGTGTGGCTTTTTCTTGAAGAAGGAGTTCAAGAAGAAAAACCCTTCTGCATCTGCAAACTCAACGAGAGTATTTCCACGCTGGTTTCTGTTGCCGTGACCGAATTTACCTACTGAAGTTTCATTCTGTTGCCGTTGCCCTATTTTTGCATTGAAATCTCACATAATTATTTTCAAGTGCTGTTTACCTTTATTATTTAGATGACAAATTTCTTCATAAAATTCTTCAATTTCTTCTTCAGGATGACTTGTGGTGGGTGCATAAGTTTGAATAATCTGAGCCTGGTATCTTTTCGAGAGTTGGATAACAAGTCGTGCAGCTCTGTCAGAGGAACTTTCAACTTCTACAACTTTATCCTTCAGTTTCTTGTTTATTATAAATCCAACACCACTAGTTCTGCCAGCATCTGTCCCACGATAGTAGAAGAGATGTCCACTTTTCAATTTGATGAGATCTTCTCCTTTTCTCCTTACCTCACTTAGCTCCACGATGTCCCACTTGATCCTTTGTAGTTCCTCTTCCAATTCAAGAAGCCTTGAATCAGAAGATAGGGAGCGTCCATTATACGTAGCCAAGGTCAGCATCAGATAGCAGCCTAGTCCGGTCCTCCGGTGATTCTTAGCACCCTCTGCCTTCATGTCGCACTGGCCGCTGCCTTGGCCAGGTACATTCCAGCTGCCGGAGACTGAGGGCCAAGATTTCAGTTGTGGAATCGTTTTGGAGGGGTTTGGCCATAACTCACCACGCTGGCCAAGCGGGTTGGTGAGTGTGGGATAGAATTTCCTCTAATCCCGATGGTATAGTTATACCGCTATTGGCGGTCGTCAGAGCCCCTTTAGTGGGAACAGGATGCACCACGAGAAGGCGGGGTTGACATTTGTCAAGGAGAGGCTGTGATGTTCCGCATCATCTGACACATATACATATATATTTAAAGGACTATATACATATACATTTACATATATATATATATATTTATGTAAGGTCAGGTGATGCGTAGCATCACAGCCTCTCCTTGACAAATGTCAACCCCGCCTTCTCGTGGTGCATCCTGTTCCTACTAAAGGGGCTCTGACGACCGCCAATAGCGGTATAACTATACCATCGGGATTAGAGGAAATTCTATCCCACACTCACCAACCCGCTTGGCCAGCGTGGTGAGTTATGGACAAACCCCTCCAAAATGACTCCACAACTTAAATCTTGGCCCTCAGTCTCCGGCAGCTTTAATGTACCTGGCCAAGGCAGCGGCCAGTGCGACATGAAGGCAGAGGGTGCTAAGAATCCCCGGAGGACCGGACTAGGCTGCCATCTGATGCTGACCTTGGCAACGTACAATGGACGCTCCCTATCTTCTGATTCAAGGATTCTTGAATTGGAAGAGGAACTACAAAGGATCAAGTGGGACATCGTGGGGCTAAGTGAGGTAAGGAGAAAAGGAGAAGATCTCATCGAACTGAAAAGTGGACATCTCTTCTACTATCGTGGAACAGATACTGGCAGAACTAGTGGTGTTGGATTTATAATAAACAAGAAACTGAAGGATAAAGTTGTAGAAGTTGAAAGTTCCTCTGACAGAGCTGCACGGCTTGTTATCCAACTCTCGAAAAGATACCAGGCTCAGATTATTCAAACTTATGCACCCACCACAAGTCATCCTGAAGAAGAAATTGAAGAATTTTATGAGGAAATTTGTCATCTAAATAATAAAGGTAAGCAGCACTTGAAAATAATTATGGGAGATTTCAATGCAAAAATAGGGCAACGGCAACAGAATGAAACTTCAGTAGGTAAATTCGGGCACGGCAACAGAAACCAGCGTGGAAATACTCTCGTTGAGTTTGCAGAGGCAGAAGGGTTTTTCATCTTGAACTCCTTCTTCAAGAAAAAGCCACACAGGAAATGGACATGGAGACATCCAAATGGGACGACAAGTGAAATTGATTTTATTATGTGTAACAAAAAATTCGTCATAGAAGACTGCAGTGTGCTAAACAAGTTCAACACAGGTAGTGACCATAGATTGGTGAGATGTAAGATGCACCTCAACACTAAACTTGAACGTGGCAAGCTCATAAGACAAACAAAATGTATTGACATAACCAACCTTAAAAAACACCATAATACCTTCAAGTTGGAACTGAAGAACAGGTTCTCTGCTTTAGAAGGCCTAACATCGGAAGAAGTGGACATCTCTGAAGTTAACAGAAAAGTAACCAAAGCTCTTATGGAAACAGCAACGAAATTAGCTGGGTCTAAGAACAAGTTGCATGTAAATAAATTATCAGGAAAAACAAAAATGTTGATGCAAAAAAGAAGAGAGATGAGGACAACTAAAGAAGATGTGACTTCCAAAGTGGAATATATAGAGCTATGCAAGACAGTACGGAAAATTATCACTGAAGACGTGAGGAAATTCAACTGTGAACTAGTGAAGAAAGCAATTGAAAACAACCAAAGCCTAAAGATAGCAAAGGGACATCTCAGTAAGGGAAGAAAACAGATTATGGCACTGAGAAAAGAAGATGGTTCTGTAACAAGAAATAGAGGCGAAATTTTGACAAGAGTGAAAGATTTCTACTCCAAATTATATGAAAGGGATGATACATGTACTCCAGACATCATGAAAGGTACCAGTACCAGAGTTCTTCCAGTCCTTCCAGCAGAAATTGCACATGCAATCAAGAACATGAAGCGGGGAAAAGCTCCAGGAGAAGATGGAATTACTGTAGACATCATACAAGAAGCAAGTGGAGAAATCGAAACAGTACTCGCCCAAATTTTCACTCGATGCCTTAATGAAGGAAAGATTCCTGAGGATTGGAACACCGCTACAATGATCCTGCTACATAAGAAAGGTGACATTGAGGATCTCGGAAACTACAGACCTATCAGCCTCCTATCAGTAGTTTATAAAATCTTCACTAAAGTTCTTTCACACCGCTTGAAGGTAACACTGGACATGGCTCAACCGAGAGA
The DNA here is from genome assembly GCA_039090855.1 of Macrothele yani. NCBI lineage: Eukaryota > Metazoa > Arthropoda > Arachnida > Araneae > Macrothelidae > Macrothele > Macrothele yani. The sequence goes on along the minus strand of CM077030.1, from coordinate 105,515,857 downwards.
ACAAGCTGGATTCAGGAGTGGCTACAGAACAATAGATCATATCCATGTGCTGAGAGAACTAATTGAAAGAGCGAGGGAATATGAACTTCCATTGTGCATGGCTTTTATCGATTATGAAAAAGCCTTTGATTCGGTGAAACCATCAGCAGTTACAATGGCTCTGAAAACCTGCGGTATTGAAGATGCATACATTAATATTATTAATAACATCTATGAAAATGCAAGTGCAAAGATTAGGCTGTTTGAAAATACAACACACATAAAAATTGAAAGGGAGTGAGACAAGGTGACACCATATCTCCGAAGCTCTTTAATGCCACATTGGAGGGTGTTTTTCAGTCACTGAGCTGGGAAAACAAGGGGATAAAGATTAATGGAGATTATCTAACCCACCTTCGTTTTGCTGATGACGTAGTCATTTTTGCAACTAGCCCATCAGAGCTGCAGAGTATGATCCAGGAACTTGCTGACAAGAGTAAAGAAGTGGGATTAAAAATGAACTTTCAGAAGACAAAAGTGATGTTCAATGCTTTTACAAGAAATGAAGATTTATCGATTGATGGAGAAAAGCTGGAGATAACAGACACGTACGTTTATCTTGGACAGCAGATATCAAGTGAGGGTCACATTGATGAAGAAATTAATCGGCGTAGAAAACTTGCCTGGAGAGCTTTTGGAAGAAACAGCATAATTTTCAAGAGCAATATGCCATTATGTCTTAAAAGAAAAGTGTTTGATCAATGCATCCTTCCAGTGCTTACGTATGGTGCAGAGACGTGGACCTTAACTAAAAGAGACATACAAAGGCTGCAGACAACTCAAAGAAGCATGGAGAGGTGTATACTTGGTGTAACCAGGAGAGATAAGAAGAGGAACTCGTGGATCCGAAAAATGACAAGAGTGGAAGACATCATGATCAGAGTTAAATCCCTGAAATGGCAATGGGCTGGACATACTGCCAGAAGGACAGATCATCGATAGACAGCCGAAATTTTAGATTGGATTCCAAGGGACAGGAAAAGACCCAGAAGAAGACCACATGGGAGATGGGTGGATGAAATTCGAAAGTATGCAGGGGTGACATGGAGGAGACTGGCACAAGACAGACCGTTGTGGAGGAAACTTGGGGAGACCTTCGTCCAGCAGTGGATTGATAATGGTTGACAATGATGATGATGATGATATATATTTAAAGGACTACATACATATACATATATATATATATATATATTTAAAAGACATTCTATTAAGAAGAGACTAAAGCAAAAATATTTTTGACTCATACCAAGTACAACATAGAAAAAGTTATATATTGACCTGTGTGAGCAAAAAGAGTATAAAATAATAGAAAAACAGAATGTAGAAAGTGTCGAGAATACCGAGCCTTGGCTTTATCAAGGACCAGCAAAAATCTGCATTTTCTCACTTAAACAAAGACCTATTTGGAAATGGGTTTCTGCAAAGCCATAGATGCAAGACAGAAGCCCGCCAAAAATTTTTAAAAAATATATATGTCATAACCTCCACAGAGTTGTATGACGTAGCTTTAGTTAATATTTTAGCATGCATCTATAACTTTCCTGGCCCAACCTATGCTCTTCATCTGTTACTAATAAACAGAAAGAAGATGATTGTAGAAAACTCAAGTTGTAAGGGTGACTTAATGAATCAAAAGTAATTTTCAGCAATAACACATTGCCTAGTTACCTAGTTGCCTAAGAGAGAATTTAAACCTATATAGCATTACTAAAATACTACAAATTCTTAAACTTTGCAATAAAAAAAGGAAATAATAATTTTTTTCTAAAGCACAGATTCCTGAAAGAAAACTGGATTACAAAAACCCCTACCCACAACTTCTGACAACAACAAAAACAAAAATTAAATAAAGACAATAATAAACTAAAGAAATGCTTTGTGAAGGTTATATGACATAAACAATTAGTTGCAATATGTACAAAGTATTTCAGAAGTGCTTTAAGTGCATAATTAAGTAGTTATTAAGATCTTAACGACATTGAAAACACATCGTTGACTACAAGAACAAAGGAAACGGCCAGCTGCTTAGCCTAAGTGCCCAAAAAAACGCGCAAAGTTACCGAGAAAAGAGAGAGTTACAAACCGCAGAAATGTTAATAGACTTACTAGCGCCTAAATGCTTAATGGGAAAAAATAGAAAAAAATGTTTAAAAAGTTCAAACATTGAACTTTGAAAACCCAAAATTCAAGACAATGAAGAGAGCTTACCTCTTAAGCAACTTAACTTCTTCCTCTCTTGAAGAAACATGGCCGACCTTTTACCCCAAACTTTCTTCCACCCCTGCCACTCCCTAGTCGCTGGGGGCAGTGTGGGTGGGGCTGAAGGCCTCTACATACTGAAAAAGATTCTACTCGCGGAGATTTCAACTAGAGAAAAATATAATTAAGAATGTGGACCTGTTTGATCAGAAAGAGCAGAATTTACTCTCCAGAATACATGAGAAATTTTATGAAATACACAAGTAGTGTATTTAATAACCTTTGCATGTATTTAACCACCTTGGTGAGCTTCTATGGACTATTCAGAATCCTATTAATTTTAATGTTAGTTTTACTATTTTTAGTATAGCTATTCTAGTGAGTGAATAACTAGTTTTCTTTTATATTTATTTTTATTTTATTTTATAAACAGATTTTTAAGGGGGTTTTGTGATTTTGTTTATATTATTTAATTTTTTATTTTTAATAGGACCTTCTTATCCATAGCACTAAGGTTCCTTTTTGTAGTTAATATGCATCCTCTAGACCAACTTCCTAAAAAGGCTTTCATTGGTCAGAATCATAATATTAACTGTGTAGAAATTAAAGCAGATCTGCCAACCTTACTCTATTATTCAGAATAATTTTTCTTAAAGTTCTTTTGATGAAAGAAGTTGGAATATTGTTTTCTAGAAAACTGTCTGATAGTATATTAATATGGTAATTGAAGTCCAAATTGTTGCTGCAAATTATTGAAATTCTAAGTACCTGAGAAATTAGTACATTCTCAATTACTTTGGTTGATATGTTATTATTCCAGTGTAGATATTTAATTACTTTGAAAGGAAAATTAACTCTTTTATCAAAGAGGCTAAAGGATGGGTTACCTCTGTTAAGTTTAATGCTTAAGTCTAGGAACTCTAGTTCCTGATTACTGTATTTGTTTTTACATAAGTTAAGAGAGCTAGGATAGATATTATCAAAATCACTTTCTATAACTTCTGAATTATTTATACACAGCAGATCGCCAATATATCTAAAGGTGTAAAGGTAGTTATCGGAGCAAGTGGAGTGATTTTTAATGAATTTATATTCCTTAAAGAACATAAAAAGATTTGCAATACTTGTGGATGTTGACGTTCCCATAGGAATACCGTTTACTTGCTTATAGAGAGTATTATTATATAAGATATGGTTATTTTTTATGCAGCAATTGAGATAAGAGTTCCAGGCTCCTACATTAACAAATTGGTTAAGTTTAAATTCTGCATACAGCTCTTTAAATGTAGTGATGATATCTGATAGAGGCATATTAGTATATAGGTTCTCAAAATCATAACTATTAATATCTAAGGGATTTACTTCGAGTATAGTGGAAATTACTTCTGCATTATTATTAATTATCCAAAAATCTCTGTACTTCAAATTAGTACAGTTACTAATGTGTTTCAAGACCTTCTTCAAGATGTCTTCAAAAGCTAAATCAATTTTCTTTTTATGACTCCTAACTCCACTAGCTATGAATCTGAACTTCACTGGATCCCTATGAAACTTAACAGTTGCAAAAAGAAAGGGAAAATCAGGCTCATGTCTTCTCATTTGTGGAATTTTAAGTTTCTTGAAGAATGCCTTTAAACGATTTTCTAACTGCTTGGTAGAGTAACTTACGGGCTCGTAGGTTACTCTATTATTGAGTTCCATAGTTAACAATTCAAAATAGAATTTCTTACAGATAATTGCAAAATTATTGCTAGCTTTTTCCGTAGTGGTAAAAATAAATAGGTCTTGTAGTTTGGAGAGTGACCTTTTAGCATCTCCAGAGAAAAATAGATTTCTATCAAAAAAAAAATCAAGACCTGCCAACTCATTAGTGAAGCTATTGATTACTTTATATTTCCATTCTGCGAAGGCCTCAATAGGCTGATTGTATGTTAAACTGGTTTTTATAATGTACCTATTAACATCTTGAGTGAAGCTCTCAAGAATCTTCTCTTTGGAGATTTGGAAAGAAGGTCTAAATTTAGAACCATACTCTAATAAATTCCTAAGCTTGTCATTTTCCACAAAACTCAAGTTACCAGTGATAATATGCTTGTAATTCTTATCATAGTGAACTGTTTCTTTATGTTCATCACAAGAACATGCAGTAACTACAGGTGTGGAACTCGAAGAATTAAGTTTGTAGTTTTTAACTATTGACCCTAAGGTCTTATTGCATGTTTAATTTGTGACATACGTCGCTCTTGATCTCTTTGGGGAGTAGCTCCCCGGTGGCGCCGTGGTCTAAGCGATGGCTTCTGATCATTCGCCCAGGAGGGGTCTGGGTTAGAATCCCGGGTAATGCATGGTTGTTTGTGTTTGTCTTTCGGAGGTTTATTCGCTGAGTTCCTAGTTCACCTATGTACATTCCTGTCGTTGAAACACAGAATGTCTATACTGTATATATCTGTCCACCAAGTTCAATGTGTATGCTAATGTATCTTTGGAAAACTGCTACACATAATTCGGAAACTTGGAAAACTGCCACAAATTCGAAGTGCCCCTCGGAGGAACAGCAACTCGTGCCCGGCCCCTTAATGAAAAACATGTGGGAGTTTTCCTGTGTGGCGGCTTATAGTGAACCGGATCTTACATGCCATTTTATGTAAGTAGGAATCACCTATTATAATTTTATGCCCCTATAATAACTCCTACACTTTAACAAATCTAGCACGAAATGCAATTTGCGTATGTATTCTCTTATACACTGAGTGCTGGCCACTTTATTATCACCACCCCTCAGTACTTCGTTGGGCCACCTTTTGCCTTTAATACTGCGTCGATTCTTCGTGGCATGGACTCCACGAGATGTTGATAGGTGGTTCGTGGAATCTGAGACCATGCTTAATGAATAGCACTTTCCAGGAATGTGAGATTACAGGGTTGTGGATCCAGCTGTCTGATGGCTCGTTCAACTTCATCCCACAAATTCTCAATGGGGTTGAGATCTGGACATTGTGGGGGCCAAATAACCAAAGTAAACTCACCGGCATGTTCCTGAAACCAATCCTGTACAATACGAGTACTATGGCAGGACGCATTATCTTGTTGAAAATAGCCATCGCCATTGGGATAAACCATCCACATGACAGGATGCACTTGGTCAGCAACGATGTTTAGATACACTGACGGGAAAAAATTCCCAACACCAAGAAGGGGTTGTGTTTGATAAACGACAGTTGGTAGGCGGTGAGACTACATCTGTAAGATGACGTCTATGCAAATTTCGCGCTCGGCGCATACGCGTGGCGCTAGTAGCGCCCCTCGGAACATGCAAAGCAGGTTTGCTGTAAATACGCGCTGTAACGTTCGTGAGCGTTAGTTATCGTTGAGATTCGACGTAACGTGTTGATGTTAGTCAAGAATGCCTTTAAGAAGACGAAGAAGCCATTATCAACAGCTCACGGAGTTTGAATGAGGTTGTGTAATAGGGCTACATGAAGGTGGATTTTCTTTCCGCGATATTGCAGAACGACTTGGCAGGAATGTAGCCACTGTGCATGATTGTTGGCAGCGGTGGTCAAGGGAAGGTACTGCCTCAAGAAGACCGGGTTTCGGCCGTCCACGTGGCACTACTGAGAGGGAAGACCGCTGTGTACGACGTATGGCCGTGGCGCATCGTACTGCGTCTGCGGCAGCAATTCGAGCTGTAGTTGCCACCACAGTGACACAACGAACTGTTACAAATCGGTTACTTGAAGGACAGCTCCGAGCCAGACACCCTGTAGCGTGCATTCCACTTACTCCAAACCGCTGCCGTTTGCGACGTCAGTGGTGTCAAGGTAGAGCTCATTGGAGGACGGAGTGGAGATCTGTTGTGTTTTCTGATGAAATCCGGTTCTGCCTGGGTGCCAGTGATGGCCGTGTGTTGGTTAGAAGGAGGCCAGGTGAGCGCCTGCAACCAGCTTGTCTGCGGCAGAGACACACTGAACCTACACCTGGAGTTATGGTCTGGGGAGCAATTTCATATGACAGCAGGAGCACTCTCGTGGTTATCCCACGCACCCTGACGGCACAGTTGTACGTCGGTCTGGTGATTCAACCTGTTGCGCTGCCATTCATGAACAGCATTCCAGGGGGGGGTTCCAACAGGATAACGCTCGCCCGCATACCGCTGTTGTAACCCAACATGCTCTACAGAGTGTCGACATGTTGCTGTGGCATGCTATATCACCAGATCTTTCTCCAATCGAGCACGTATGGGACATCATTGTACGACAACTCCAGCTTCACCCCAACCAGCATTAATCGTCCCTGTATTGACCGAACAAGTGCAACAGACATAGAACTCCATCCCACAAACTGACATCCAACACCTGTACGACACAATGCATGAAAGTTTGCATGCTTGCATTCAGCATTCTGGCGGTTACACCGGTTATTAATGTACCAGCATTTCACATTTAAAATGGCTCTTCTTGCGCTTACATTACGCTGTGATCTTGAAACCTTAATCGATTATATATGTTACCTATACAAATGTATTGCCGCCATTTCATTCCTCTACAACTATTTTTTCGTGGTGTTGGGATTTTTTTCCGTCAGTGTATGATGTGCCAGTCAGACGTTGATCAACACGAATTAAAGGGCCCAAAGCATGCCAGGAAAACATTCCCCAAACCATAACGTTGCCTCCACCAGCTTGAAGGATTGTAGCAATGCATTTGGGGTCCATGCTTTCGTGCTGTTTCTGCCAAATTCTCACTCGGCCATCGGCATGGTGCAACTGAAAACGTGATTCATCGGACCACATAATTTGTTTCCAATTATTGACTGTTCAATCCTTGTGCTGCTGTGCGAACTGGAGACGTTTTCTCTTGTTAACTGCAGACAGCAAAGGTGTTCGAACAGGCCTTCGGCTGCCATATCCCATCTGATGCAGTGTACGGCAAACAGTGCCTGCAGAGATCATTTGAAGGATCCTTGATTAAGATGGTCTGTAATTTGCTGCACTGTTGCCCTTCTGTTGTCTGTTACCAGTCAGGACACTCTCCGTTCCACCCGAGCAGTCACTAGTCGATGACGACCACAAGTTGCACGTAGAGACCCAGTTTTTGGCTGACAGTCCAGTCTTTAAACACTTTAACAACAGCTGCTCTGGAACATTTCACGAATGCGGCGGTTTCGGTGATACTCGCTCCATGGCTCCGAGCTCTTACAATCATCCCACGTTGAAAGTCCGTCAAATCGCATTTTTTACCCATCTCGTCACCCAAAAATTCCTCTACAACTGTCGCAAGCCCTAAGCTTTCCCTTTTTATACTAGCCTCGTCCTCTGGCGGTAACAGCATGCAGCCATAGCTCATTTGCTTTAAACTTTCAGGTGGTCATAATAAAGTGGAGACTCAGTGTCTAAGGTGTAGGAGTTATCTGCGGTGTGTTTTGCTATCGGTGGAAGAAAGAATATGAGTTTTCCGCCAAGAGAACAGCTGTTCAACAACGACAATCACCAAAGAGGAAAGACTTTCCGTGAATGCAATTTGTACATGTACCCGTAACGTCTCACCAACAGAAGGGTACCAATCTCCCGGGTACGAGTTTTCTAAAATTCAATTTTAGGAAAATGCAGTGATGCTTCAATTTGTGAAATAATTTACGAATTTGAAGAGGGGGATATATATCGGAATAGTTAAAAGAGGTGAAGATGATGCCAAATCCTGAAAATCAGGCATTAAAACTGAGCAGGAGGGAACGAAACTGCATGGGTACAAGTTTGCCGGGCACCAATTTGCCGGGTTCCCATTATTGGATTATTCAACATTGTGTGTAAATATATTTATATTGTCTAGCATAGGCGCCGACTTCGTGTGTTCGAGACAGTTTTTGAACCCCCAATGATTTTGTTGTGGGGTTCCTCGAACCCCTAATATTTTTGCGCGTATTTCGTGGAAAAAATACACGTACGCATATGTGCATAAATTTTGGTTTTCGTTATCAATTCTTCAAGGTTTTTATTATTCATTCCCCGTTTACTATATATAAAAAGTGTGTATAGAAATTTACCCCTCGGACTGTTTATTGTGCCTCAAAAAAGAATTAGTGTTTGTTCGTGCTCATAAAATTTGACGCGACAGACAATACCTCAAGTACCGTTGTTTAAGATCATTTAAAGTTCCTCATTTAGAAAATTCTTGGGTTTGTCCGGGTTCCCACAAAATACAAAAGTCTAGCTCTACAATCGGACAAGAGAACCTATTCGAGGTCATAGTGATAAAGGCGGAAATATGTTGTACAGTCAGTTGACCCGGCCTGTCTTCGGGCAGTCAGGAAACAAGAAGGCTAGAAGAGAGAGAAGATTTCATCAGCAACAGCTGGTGAAGCCAAGTCTGATCATCTGGTTTGACGTCACTTACTGAAGACCAATTGCTGAAGACCTCTGCTGGAGCACAGGTTAATAGCGGCCGTCTCTTACTCTCAGCAGCATACCCTGAAGGTCAACAAGGCTCCCACAGCTTTAGCAAGGCCGTGATTGGTTAATACGCAATATGCACTTCCGCTCGACGAAGCATAAATTTGTTTAATTTTTTTAGAAAATATTAAACAGTACTTCTGTAACTTTTTGCAAATTTTTAGTTATGTGCATGCATATTTCGGTCTCATTTTTTCCTGACTGTACATGATGCACAAGTGCCTCTGAAACCTCTTCAATGTCAACGATTTCCACATAGTATAAGTACAGAAGCATCCCAAGTTGAGCATCCTGGGCATACACAACTTATACGAAGTAGAGCCCACGAAAAACGCAGGGCGTGGGGCTGATGCCATGTCCTCTTCCTTCTAACCTCCTATTTAAACTCAGAAATCATTTGAAGAAAAAAAATTTGGAATTTTTAAAATTGGTAAAAAAAACTTAAAATATATTTTACATGTTTTAGTTACTTTTATAAGACAATTGAGTTGAAAATTTACATAGTATCTGTGTATTGTATATAATAATGCCGCGCCTACAAAAGCAAAATAAATTAAATAAATTATTATCTAGAGAAAAAAAAAATCTGTAATTAACTATAATTTGCTTCATTTTAGCATTTCATGAGTCTTATTGTGCCAGATAATCTCACTGAATGAAATTTAAATTAGACTTAAATACTTTGAAAAATGCATTGGTAATTCGATTAAAAATTTCCGGAACCCCCAATAATTTTTCAAGTCGGCGCCTGTGTTGTCGAGTGTTATATAAGTGAAAAACATCCAGTAAGGATTCAATTAAAGTATTAAGTTTATGTGGTTGCAGTTCCTTTAATTCATGACATACTGTTTTGAAGTTATTTTCAGCGAATGATAAGTACCTTTATTTTTCATTTATTAATTTCATTTTATTGACTAATCAATAGTTTGCTTCATGTATTGATTAATAAATGGTAAGATAATTGCAACAAAACATTTATTTTGTGGTAAGTTGTTCTTCCGACTTTTGACTTAAAATTTGTTTTTCCACAAAACGGAAAAATGCGCCTCGTCACTGGGTGCCATGTGATCTGTAAGAATAGCTCACAAAACAAAGCCATCTGGATTTTGGCGGTGGAACTAATGAAGAAGCATTGGTATAGTTAAGTTTTCTCTCCCCCCTCCCTTTGTTCAGGAGGGAAGCAATCTTAGTATGTGCCCGTCGCATTGTGATTCCCTACGAGACTACTTCCTTAAAAGAGGACAATGGGTTTGGTCTTTAAAAGTAAACCGCAGCAAGTTAACATCTGGAGAGGGAGTGGTTGTTTTGCTATTGTTCCACAGAACGGCGCAATGTGGAGGAGGTAAAAAAGCGTAAAAACTCAGGGCTATTGGTACAAAGGCTGTTTCTTTTAGCGAAGCACACTTTGCTTCCCAAAGAGGGAGGCTGTTGCATAGTTGCGGTGCTATCTCTCTTCGCAAGAGTAATCTAATCCCCTCCGATATCTAAGCGCACGAAGCAAGCGTATGAAGGAATTAAATCCATGTTTATACACCAGTAAATCCAACGAACATCACTGAAACACATTTCAGTGATGTTCGTTGGATTTACGAACATCATGAAAGGGCAAACAGAAGGAATATTTGTTTTGAAATCATTAAGCAGAATGTTTCATATTCGAAGATCTAAAAGCTAAAATTATCAGCATATACCCATATTTTTAACCCCTGAAAAAAAGGATTATCGAAAAATGACCTGTGCATAGAAATTTCAAGTTCTCTCCACAACGTATTGTATCATCCCAAGCAGAGCCGTAGCGAGGGGGGGGGGGGCAGCAGGGGCGGTCGCCCTGGGTGCCGAGCTGGAGGGGCGCCATCGAGACGTAGATTTTTTTTATATAAATGTAAAAAATGTGAAATTAATTTATACGCGTAATTAAAAAAATTGTGACGTACCTGCCAGCAGGACGCACACGACATAAAGGCAGATAGGAATCAGAATAAATGTCTGCGTAGCTCAGTTGGTAGAGCGACTTGTTCCGGAATAAGCGGCCTCGGGTTCGAATCCCGGCGTAGACCAAAAATGACGGAGAAATTCACTTCGTTATAATGGCGCCCGAACTATCCGGATGACCCGGCCGTTCAAAATCTCGCATTGGTGTGATGTTATTTCCACACCGCGAGACAGGAAAAATCAGAGAATTCCTTCTCCAGCGCTTCGAAAAATAAAAAATGTGTGATGTTGCATTCCACACAGCAGATTGACTGGGAGTTCTCAAGTGCACGTTCTACAGTGGATGGCTGCCTGCAACGAATCATGGTCACGGCTGACCCGTGGGCCATGCCCCCGGCCCTCTTTCGGAGGGGGAGATGTGACGTACCTGCCAGCAGGACGCACACGACATAAAGGCAGATAGGAATCAGAATAAATGTCTGCGTAGCTCAGTTGGTAGAGCGACTTGTTCCGGAATAAGCGGCCTCGGGTTCGAATCCCGGCGTAGACCAAAAATGACGGAGAAATTTACTTCGTTATAAAATGTATAAAATTTAAACTTCTTTATGCTTTAAGAATAAAATGGCGACCAGATGAAACCTAAATTAAAGGAGAACTGCAATCGTCCGAACGCCAAATATTCGGATCGATTTGGCTTGGGTGTGACGGTACATTTTAGTTGCTATGTTTATGAAACATTTGAGACGCACGCGCAGCGGCTAGTGTAGGCCAGGACTTTAGAGGGGAAGGGCTAGTACGCCCCTTTAAAGTGCTGAACACCGACCCGTGTCTGAAAGGTTAGGTAAAAAATGGGTAGTGTACTTGTTTCTACGTCATCACGCTGGCCTTCTGGCTCAGCTCAGTTCCCTCTAGGACAGAACTTCCCTCTGTTATGACGGTGTTTTACGCCAGCACTTTTTCTTGGTGTATCATATTTGTTTCACGTTGTATTTTATTTAAGTTGTACACTGAAAACCCAAACTGATGCTCTTAGCGAGAAGAAACACATTTTAAAATGAACACCAGAAGACATATCAAGATGCATTATAATTCCAGCACTTTACCTCAAATCATATGATTTTTTATTTTGAGATCAGAAAAGTATGTTTGCTATATTAAGCAAAATACTTTTTATAGAAAGAGCATGCATAACAGAAAATGTTCATTTAAAATTATCCAATTTATACTATAACATCAATGTTTTTCGATTTTTAGGCCACCCAAAAATCATGAACTTTTGTTTTCCAAAAAGATAATTTTTGATATTTCAGTGCACCTTGCAGTAGATGACACACTGTAATCGGGAAAATACGGTAGTAACTTTGACTGAAAGTGCCTTTCATGTGGTGCTCTGACAGAACGCTCCCAGGCTTTTGGCCAATGCAGGTACGTCATCGACCACGGCTGCATGTCTCAGGGGGTGAAATGTAGGCGACAGGTGCTGTGACCTTCACGGCCTCCTCTGTCCATGATCCATCACTCCTTACGTGCATTGATAACGAATGACGGATGGCGACGATTCGTCGACAGAGAAGCCTACAGTGCGCATGCGCGGAACAAACATTACTCAGTTAAGGTTGCGACAGTTTAAATGCAATATTTGCCGTGACACTGTGACGACATTTGTTTGCTTAACGTTGTCTGTATAGCTTGATTGATTGAGTAGCGTGCTGAATTAGTGCACGGTGCCACGTGACGTGCGTGTGTGTGTCGAAATGGGACCTACAAAGTTGTCTGGAGCACAAGGCAGAAAACGAAAAAAACAGCAAGAGGCGGATAACGCAGTCCAAGCCAAGCAGTGGCAAAAACTGGGATGGGTAAAGAAGGTGGATCCCTCAACCGCTGCGCTCCCACTACAGCAAGTGATTGAAAGTAAGCTATCTACATCAACACTTTTAGAAATTGAAAACGTTACTGAAGTAACTGAGAATATAACTGGTAGTGCTAGTGTGCATTCAGATGATTCTACACCTTATTTTAACCCGTCCTTTCCAACATTGAATCCTTATGAAGGCGTACAGGAACAGGATTTGGAAGATGAACAAACCAAAATTCAACTTAATTTTAATGATCCCACAACATGGCCTGATTTGAATGACCGTGTGAGAAGCTTGTTAGTTGAACACGGTCCAGAACAAAATAAAAATGGTAATTTTCTTTTATCAATTAATGCAGAAAAAAGGCATTTTACGGGAAATTGGTTCCACAAAAAACTTTTGAAAGGAGAAAATATAGAGCGGGATTGGTTAATTTACAGTGAAGCAACAAAAGTTATTTATTGTTTCCCTTGCATGCTATTTGGAAAGCATTTCAAATCACGTTTGGAAAATCCAAAAGTGGGATTTTCTGAGTGGAAAAAATTACACCCTCGAATTCCAGAGCATGAAAATTCTGTAGAGCACCGTGAGTGCTATGTTTCCTGGAAAAGCTTTGAAACAAGGATTAAAGAGAGCTGTGCAATTATTGATACTGAACTACAGCAAATGATTACAAAAGAAAAAGAGAAACGGCGGCACACTCAGAATCATTGTCCATTGCATTTTGTTTTGTTCAGTCAATAACTTGGCCTTTCGAGGTTCAAGTACAAAGATAGGTGAAGACAAAAGTGGAATTTTTTTACATTTGCTAGAGTTTGTTTCTCATTATGATAAACAGCTAAAAGAGTATATTACCATAACCAAAGAAGAACCAGGAATTCCAAATTACCTTTCCCCAACAATTCAAAACGAGTTCATCAATTTAATAGGCGACACTGTACGCAAAGAAATACTAAAAGACACAAGAGAGGCAAAATATTTCTCAATTTCATTTGATTGTACACCAGATGTAGCCCATCAGGAACAAATGTGCCAGATTATTAGGTACGTGAAAGTTTCAGAGGATCTTTGCTCTATTGAAAAAAGTTTCGTCGATTTCATAAAAACTACTGACACGACTGGGGCTGGTTTAACCGAAGAAATTCTACAAAAAATAGAAGCCCATGGGCTTGACATTCGCAACTGCCGAGGGCAAGCATACGATAATGATTCAAACATGGCGGGGAAGTATTCAGGAGTCCAGGCCCGTATATAAGCAATTTGCAGCCATGCACGTTTTATGCCATGTGCTGCTCATTCATTGAACTTAGTTGGTGTTCATGCTGCTGGAGTCTCTTCAGATATTATCACATTTTTTGGCACAGTGCAAGAACTGTACAAAATATTTGCTCACAATGTCAAAATGTGGGAAATATTATCAAACAAACTTTCTACCACTCTCAAGCGTCACTGTGATACAAGATGGGCATCCAAATACTCTGCTGTTCATGCACTTTATTCACAGCTTGATAAAGTCCTCGAAGCCCTAGAGGAAATTTCTGACAACCCTCAATTCCATGATGACTGTTTATCAGTGGTTAAAAATCTTCTGAAACAAAGTATTTATAAGTTTGTTTGTTACTCTGTTATGTGGGACAAAATACTAAATCAGATCTCCCGCGTGAATGAACAACTACAGCGCAAAGATGTGACCGTGGACTGTGCAGTTTGTCACTTGACAGGATTGAAAGCTGCTTTACAAGACATCCGGGATACAGGGATTGATGTTATACTGGGCGAAGCATCGGACATCTGTGCCGCAACATCTCTTGACGGCTTCTTCGAGGAGAAAAGGGCAAGGAAGAGGAAACGACTGACATTGGAAGAAAGTGAGGACACTGTTTTGACAGGAAAGCAAAGGTTCAGTATGGACTTTTATGCTGTTTTGGACAAAGTCTTAGAACAAATGGAATGGCGTTATAAATGATTGATTGAAGTGTTAGATGACTTTAATTTTTTAACGGGCAAGTCTTTGCAATCTATGACCGTAGAAGAGTTAAAGGCTAGTGCAATGCGCTTAGCAAATAAATATGATAAGGATCTGGATGCTACTGAAATAGACGGGAAATAGCTAGTTTTAAGTTTCAGGCCACTTCTTTATTTTAAAAAAATCAGGATTTTTCAAAAGCAACCTCTCTTGACCTATTAAATTTAATCCACCAAATGTCTCTTGCTACATCTTATCCAAACTTAGTAATTGCTTTCAGATTATTCTTAACATTACCAATTACTAAGGTTTTAATAAGCTGAAAATAATAAAAAAATATTTAAGGTCATCAATGGGACAAGAGAGGTTAACGCACCTTGCAATTCTGTCAATAGAAAAAGATATTGCTAAAACTATTAATTATGATCAAATGATAAATGATTTTGCTGCTGTTAAAGCTCGAAAGGTACATTTGTAAATACAAAATCATTCTGTTAAGGCTTAGGCATAATTTTAAACAAATGTTACTTGTACTTATTTTTTCAGTTGTTCATAAGTACTTGAGGTAGCAATTAATTATAAATAAAAAGTATTCTTCATTCAAACTATGTTCAATGTTTTTTCTCTCTTCAACGATCCCTATTAAAGCTCACATTACCAATATAAGTTTTTTTTTAAATATTATATTATGAGCAATATTTCATACAAAAAAATTTACATTTTATTATTATTTCATACAATTAGCAAATTATAAAATTATATACGGGACCATAATTGCAAATAACAATAAAAATTGCAATATTTTTTTATACAGGTATTGTACTATATCTGCAAACAGGTATATAATAAAATCTGACACCATCGCCTGTTCCAGTTGGACTTGGGCAGGGGGGCGCCATGTTTACTGCTTTCCCCAGGCGCCAATACCTCTAGCTACGGCCCTGTCCCAAGTCAGAAATAAATTTTAGTTCAACCCCAGTAGATTCCAAACCTTAATTTATTAAAAAAAGCAATAGGTTTTTCATTTGTATGTTAAAGAATATTGACTGCTTCCATTGCGATAATAATCCTCGGATTAAGAAAAATTGGGCTTTCTTGAAAAGGCAAATGATTTTGTCGATTCTGGTGTCGTAGTATAGCCTAGAGTCAATATGAATTTCGTCAAAGCTTGAAACGTAAAGCTATACAGAGCGAATTAAACTTTCATAGCTTTTTTCCCCCATCAACAAAAGGACATCGTGTTGAATGCCTGGATTACGGGTAAATTTTGCGCACCATCTTTTCAAAGTAATGGAATAATGTTTTCCCCCTCCAGAAGTCATATATGATTTTTCTAAAGAGAACTCTTATTACGATGCATTTCGATACATCTTCAGGTGCCCATTTTATCCATTGCTTCCTTTCGTAAGATCACTTGGGCGTCGTAATTATATCTTGGATACCTTTACCTAATCTTTCCAACGTACTATAGTTTCTCTTAATTTCTTTTAATTGCTTCTTGAGTTGGATAATTTGTTTTGACCAGAACCTTGTAATGATGTATATCTTTCTGATTTGTGCAGAGATATTGGCATATTTTTTTGAGAGTACAATTGGGAACTCTAAACAATTTCGAGAAAACGTTCTACGTGAGGCAAGGGAGAACTGCACTTTAATTTGAAGAAACACTGTAAACTGCCGAAAATTTTATATAAGGCCCCCTCGACCCCGGGTCCCCCACCCGTTCCAAAAACTCTCTACGGTCTAAGTTAGAGCACCATGAGATAGTATACCAAATTTGGTGGTTCTAAATTGAAAACTGTAGATTTTACAAAAAAATTCTATGGGGGCCCTTGACCCTGGGCTCCGAGCACTTCCAAAAACTGTCTACGGTCTAAGTTAGAGGAGCTCTATGAGGTAGTATACCAAATTTGGTGGTTCTTAATTGAAAACTGTAGATTTTACGAATATTTTCTATGGGGGACCCTCGACCCCGGGCCCTCCACCCGTTCCAAAAACCCTCTACGGTCTGTGTTAGAGCACCGTGATAGTATATCAAATTTGGTGGTTTTAAATTGAAAACCATAGATTTTACGAAAATTGCGCATTGGGGCCCCTTCGCGTAAGGATCCCCTATCTTTATAAACACCGTCTACGGTCTAAGTTAAGGCACCATTAGGAAGTATACCAAATTTGGTGGTTCTCAATTGAAAACTGTAGATTTTACGAAAATTTTCTATGGGGCCCCTGGACTCCAAGCCACCCCACCCGTTCCAAAAACCCTCCGCGGTCTAAGTTAGAGCACCATGAGATAGTATACCAAATTTGGTGGTTCTAAATTGAAAACTAGATTTTACGAAAATATTGTATGGGGGCCCCTCGACCCTGGTCTGCGAACACTTCCAAAAACCGTCTACGTTCTAAATTAGAGCACCGTGAGTTAGTATACCAAATTTGGTGGTTCTAAATTGAAAACTGTAGATTTTACGAAAATTTTGTATGAGATGAGAGATTAATTAGTGCCCCCACCTGAAATATTTTGATAAGTGCCACACACTAGTCTTCCTTCTGCAAATTAAATCAGTGTCTGAACGAATTTTTCCTAACAAAGATCAAATGATTAGAAACATGCAAAAGAAAAAAATGAAAAGAAAAAAAGCCGTTTAATAAATGCCCCATCCTGAAATGTTATGGCTCGCGATGTTTTGACGTGCTACGCAGTTAATCAACTGTCATTTTTACGTACCTTCACTCCTTTTATCAACGTTATTTCAACAAAACGCTTCAACAATTTTCCGACGTTGAATTGACCAATTTGTGCTACGTATGTTGTTGTTAGGAAAATGGCACGTTTCGTATTTTCTAGTTTAGTTCAGATAAAACAGTCTGCTTGTAATTGTCGAAACTACAGATTTTTTTTTTTTTTTTTTATTGGAGGTTTAACGACCACCGTGAGCAACTCAATGGGCTATAAGCAGTCGCCCGTCCCTAATTTAGGGTCACTGGTTCCAGGGAAGGGAGAGAGCCAGTGCCGTAAGACAAACACAACATCCATGCCTCACCGGGACTCGAACCCGGACCCCTTACGGACGAATGATCAGAGGCCATCGCTTAGACCACTGCGCCACCGGGGCGGCAAACTACAGATTAAAGTTAAGCATTAGGGAAAGATGATGTCTTGAATTTAATATTCAGTTGAAAAAAAAAAAAAAAAAGTAACGTTAGAGAACATTTTGGTCTCACGCAGTGCCTTTTCTGCCCTTAACGTTAAGGTGACCAGTCATTGAAACACTGATTTGAGGATAAAAGGGCGTGGCGTCCCCAAATCGGCAGTCCATTAGGGAACACATATGTACTGAAAATAAATATGCAAATCTTTTTGTCACAAAACTGCAGTGCTTCAATAAGTGTGATAGGATATATCTTGTAGAATGTTGGTAATTTGTATTGACAAAGTAGAACTATGATGGCGAGAACATATTCGCAAAAGTGAAATGCTTTACCTTAGATATATGTGCCGAAATAAAATCAAGCTGCACACCAAAATAACTGCATGACGAATTTTTCATTTTGCCAAAGTGTTATGAGAAGTTAGTACAGTCGAAATTTGACCGCGCCAGTGGTGCAGTGTCCTAGTGCTGGCCACTGACGATTCGTACAAGTTGGTACGGGTTCGAGTCCCGAATGAGGCATGGGTGGTGCCTTTGTCTTACAGCACTTTCTCTCTCTCCCTTGCCTAGAACGAATGTCTCCAAATTGGAGACAGCTGACTGCTTATAGTCCTTAGAGTTGCTCGCGGTGGTCGTTAAACTCTATAAGAAGAAAAAATACAGTCAAAATTTGTTTTCACAAAAAGCATGTTAGAAAATTATTTCAAACGAAAATTATTTTTAAAAACATTTTTCATTAGAAATTAAACGAACTAATGAGAAAGTGTAGATTCGAGGACATTTGAGGACAAACATCAAAATTTGAGGACAGTTTCCGTCCCCAAAGGCATCAGACGTTTCTGGGGGGTTAGTAAACTAAATTCGAGGACTGTCCAGTCTGTCCTCAAGAATTGGATTCTTCTGTTCAGGTTACTTAACGTCAAAGCCGAATAACGTGCACTTGGCGTCACGGTTAGAGCTGTTTTGAAAATCTAAGGTTTTCATTTAGCTATCTGTGGTGGAGTGTGTGAGTGTGTTAAATGGTGTGTGTTTATTACTTTTCTGTGGACGTGACGTAGGGTAAGTATGTACCATCACGTAAAATAAATTTTGTTTTGGTATACACGAGATTGTACGAATGGCACAATAGAAAAAAAAAGGGAACGAAAGAGAGAGACTGACAGAGAGGAGAAAAAAATTGAGAAAGTGTTAAAGAAACCCTTTGCATTGGCATGTAGAAGAGTTTCTTACCTAGAAGTATTAGACGGGTGTGACAGTATTAAAGGGACGCTAAATTCGTTGAAACGCAAATTGATTTTAGTGTATGCAATTGTCGCGTCTTTTGCAGAGGAAGATCAAAATTAGGCATTTGTTCAATCAAATGA
Source organism: Macrothele yani (assembly GCA_039090855.1). Lineage (NCBI taxonomy): Eukaryota > Metazoa > Arthropoda > Arachnida > Araneae > Macrothelidae > Macrothele > Macrothele yani. The sequence continues at coordinate 105,496,904 of CM077030.1, read as the reverse complement.
CATCTTGCTTGTGGTGTAAGAACTATAGCAGAATGTTCAATACGGTAAACACTTTTTTTATTTTTTTGTCCGATTACTGAAGTGCTTGTACTTATACATTAAGAACTAGTGTTGCCGGTTAGTACTCTGGACCAGTTTAAATAGTATAAATCTTGCCGGTGCAAAGCAATTGTTAAAATCAACTTGTGAGAAAACTAGTGCATTCAGTGCTAGTACAGTACATGTACTTCAGACATAACCGTTTGATTCTTATATTCTGTTAGATTCATGGAGGTTGAATTTCATATGCTGTACAAGATGCTGTTTTGAGATTCTAAAAGAACCATTTCAATCTTAGTAAATTTCACCCATTGAATTCAGTTTAAAAATTTCTTAGTGTACATACCATTATTCCATACCGTAGATTATAATCTGTAACGTAAAATCTTTTTTAGGATATATTTAACTGGTGAGCATTTTTTTTTTTATACCCAGGTAGTGTGCAAATTCATGGTTATGCAGTTTGGTTATTTTGTCAAAGAACCATTGAATTATAAGATGAGAGATGCAAATCAAAATAGTTGTAGGCTGTTTCCTTTATTTTGTTTAAATATGAGTGGGAGTGTCTTTGCATGCATTTTAAAACAGGGTTGTAAAATGCTTGCACACAAATTTAAACAATTATATAACATTTGAAACTGTGTAACTATTTACTGTTATGAGAGAAGTTATCATTATACAGTCTGCTATGATTTCAGTGTTGTATTAATCTTTACAATTTTCAGAATTAAATGAAAACAGCTTAAAACTATTTTGAACTTCAGCTGCTAATAAGCCATTTATGAATTTCAGTTTACAAAGAACTTTCAGCTGTTAGCAGTTTGTTACCTGATTTGTGAAATGCTCTTAGATACAAAGTTTCAAACTGTCTTTGTAGTATGTGATTCATGTTCTTTCTGGGTATTTAGGTAAAATATAGAAGCCCATGCCAGGGCCCGACTAAGATGGTTGGGGGCCCAGGGCCAGGTAAGTGGTGAGCCCCCCCCCCCCATAAAAACAAAAAAATTCATTAATACATAGCGCAGGAGATATGATACACACACACCAAATATGTATACAGTGGAACACCGTTTATATGTTTCTCATTTATGTCTTTTCCATTTATATGTTGTTCGGCTAAGGTCCCAATGATCAACATGCTTTTTAATTTTCGTTTATACGACTTCTCGAGTCGGTCTCTTGAAAGACGTGTATATAGTTTTGTTTCCATTTTATCTATGCAGGGTTTTTGGTTTAATTTTTTTCCCCTGTTGTTGGAAAGACGTGTATATGGTTTCATTTCCGTTTATCTATGCAGGGTTTTTGGTTTAATTTTTTCCCTCTGTTGTCGGAGGACAGTGTGTTGGCGAACTGACAATTTTCTAATTTTACTTAGCAGTGGAATTCTAAATATTTCTTGGTGTTTCCCCTTTCCTTGCCCCTTTTTCATATTTATTCCCGCTGTTTCTATCAAGCGCAGCTCGATTGCTTTTTTTTAATCGAAATTTTTAAGGTCGAAGGCTTAAGTCAAACAGCTATTTTCTAAACAAATGCTGTGCCGGAGAATTTCCCAAGGCAGGTAATAATAAGGTTTTCATTTATAAATCATCATCATTGTCAACCATTATCAATCCACTGCTGGACGAAGGTCTCCCCAAGTTTCCTCCACAACGGTCTGTCTTGTGCCAGTCTTTTCCATGTCACTCCTGCATACTTTAGAATTTCATCCACCCATCTCCCATGTGGTCTTCTTCTGGGTCTTTTCCTGTCCCTTGGAATCCAATCTAAAATTTCGGCTGTCCATCGATGACCTGTCCTTCTGGCAGTATGTCCAGCCCATTGCCATTTCAGGGATTTAACTCTGGTCATGATGTCTTCCACTCTTGTCATTTTTCGGATCTACGAGTTCCTCTTCTTATCTCTCCTGGTTACACCAAGCATGCACCTCTCCATGCTTTTTTGAGTTGTATGCAGCCTTTGTATGGCTCTTTTAGTTAAGGTCCATGTCTCTGCACCATACGTAAGCACTGAAAGGATGCATTGATCAAACACTTTTCTTTTAAGACATAATGGCATATTGCTCTTGAAAATTATGCTGTTTTTTCCAAAAGCTCTCCAGGCAAGTTTTGTACGCTGATTAATTTCTTCATCAATGTGACCCTCACTTGATATCTGCTGTCCAAGATAACCGTACGTGTCTGTTATCTCCAGCTTTTCTCCATCAATCGATAAATCTTCATTTCTTGTAAAAGCATTGAACATCACTTTTGTCTTCTGAAAGTTCATTTTTGATCCCACTTCTTTACTCTTGTCAGCAAGTTCCTGGATCATGCTCTGCAGCTCTGATGGGGTAGTTGCAAAAATGACTACGTCATCAGCAAAATGAAGGTGGGTTAGATAATCTCCATTAATCTTTATCCCCTTGTTTTCCCAGCTCAGCGACTGAAAGACACCCTCCAATGTGGCATTAAAGAGCTTTGGAGATATGGTGTCACCTTGTCTCACTCCCTTTTCAATTTTTATATGTGTTGTATTTTCAAACAGCCGAATCTTTGCACTTGCATTTTCATAGATGTTATTAATAATATTAATGTATGCATCTTGAATACCGCAGGATTTCAGAGCCATTGTAACTGCTGATGGTTTCACCGAATCAAAAGCTTTTTCACAATCGATAGAAGCCATGCACAATGGAAGTTCATATTCCCTCGCTCTTTCAATTAGTTCTCTCAGTACGTGGATATGATCTATTGTGCTGTAGCCACTCCTGAATCCAGCTTGTTCTCTCGGTTGAGCCATGTCCAGTGTTACCTTCAAGCGGTGTGAAAGAACTTTAGTGAAGATTTTATAAACCACTGATAGGAGGCTGATAGGTCTGTAGTTCCCGAGATTTTCAATGTCACCTTTTTTATGTAGCAGGATCATTGTGGCGTTGTTCCAATCCTGAGGAATCTTCCCTTCATTAAGGCTTCGAGTAAAAATTTGGGCGAGTACTCTTTTGATTTCTCCATTTGCTTCTTGTACGATGTCTACAGTAATTCCATCTTCTCCTGGAGCTTTTTCCCGCTTCATGTTCTTGATTGCATGGGCAACTTCTGCTGGGAGGACTGGAGGAACTCTGGTACTGGTACCTTTCATGATGTCTGGAGTACATGTCTCATCCCTTTCATATAATTTGGAGTAGAAATCTTTCACTCTTGTCAAAATGTCGCCTCTATTTCTTGTTACAGAACCATCTTCTTTTCTCAGTGCCATAATATGTTTTCTTCTCTTACTGAGATGTCCCTTTACTATCTTTAGGCTTTGGTTGTTTTCAATTGCTTTCCTCACTAGCTCACAGTTGAATTTTCTTACGTCTTCAGTGATACTTTCTCTTACTGTCTTGCATAGCTCTATATATTCCACTTTGGAAGTCACATCTTCTTTAGTTGTCCTCATCTCTCTTCTTTTTTGCATCAACATTTTGGTTTTTCCTGATAATTTGATCATATGCAACTTGTTCTTAGACCCAGCTAATTTTGTTGCTGTTTCCATAAGAGCTTTGGTTACTTTCTGTTAACTTCAGAAATATCCACTTCTTCCGATGTTAGGCCTTCTAAATCAGAGAATCTGTTCTTCAGTTCCAACTTGAAGGTATTATGTTTTGTTTTAAGGTTGGTGATATCAATAGATTTTCTTTGTCTTATGAGCTTGCCACGTTCAAGTTTAGTGTTAGGTGCATCTTACATCTCACCAATCTATGGTCACTACCTGTGTTGAACTTGTTTAGCACACTGCAGTCTTCGTTGACGAATTTTTTGTTACACATAATAAAATCAATTTCACTTGTCATCCCATTTGGATGTCTCCATGTCCATTTCTTGTGTGGCTTTTTCTTGAAAAAGGAGTTCAAGATGAAAAACCCTTCTGCCTCTGCAAACTCAACGAGAGTATTTCCACGCTGGTTTCTGTTGCTGTGACCGAATTTACTTACTGAAGTTTCATTCTGTTGCCGTTGCCCTATTTTTGCATTGAAATCTCCCATAATTATCTTCAAGTGCTGCTTACCTTTATTATTTAGATCACGAATTTCCTCATAAAATTCTTCAATTTCTTCTTTAGGATGACTTGTGGTGGGTGCATAAGTTTGAATAAACTGAGCCTGGTATCTTCTCGAGACTTGGATAACGAGTCGTGCAGCTCTGTTAGAGGAACTTTCAACTTCTACAACTTTATCCTTCAGTTTCTTGTTTATTATAAATCCAACACCACTAGTTCTGCCAGTATCTGTCCCATGATAGTAGAAGATATGTCCACTTTTCAGTTCAATGAGATCTCTTTTTCTCCTTACCTCACTTAGCCCGACGATGTCCCACTTGATCCTTTGTAGTTCCTCTTCCAATTCAAGAAGCCTTGAATCAGAAGATAGGGAGCATCCATTATACATAGCCAAAGTCAGCATCAGATGGCAGCACAGTCCGGTCCTCCGTGGATTCTTAGCACCCTCTGCCTTCATGTCGCACTGGCCGCTGCCGGAGACTGAGGGCCAAGATTTCAGTTGTGGAATCATTTTAGAGGGGTTTGGCCATAACTCACCACGCTGGCCAAGCGGGTTGGTGAGTGTGGGATAGCATTTCCTCTAATCCCGATGGTATAGTTATACCACTATTGGCGGTCGTCAGAGCCCCTTTAGTGGGAACAGGATGCACCACGAGAAGGTGGGGTTGACATTTGTCAAGGAGAGGCTGTGATGTTACGCATCACCTGACCTTACATCCCCATTTATAAATATAATGAAAAAAACATATTTCGGACTTACTGTTTACTTTAGGTTTAACGCTCCTGACGCTTAGCTTTCCTTTTATTTTCTACCCCCACACACACCCTAAAATTATTTTTTCCCAAATGCCTTACTGTGTCCTAAAGAACTGGCATTCGGGGAAAAAATAATTTTAGGGTGTGTGGGGTTAGAAAATAAAAGGAAAGCTAAACGTCAGGAGCGTTAAACCTAAAGTAAACAGTAAGTCCGAAATATGTTTTTTTCACCAAAAGAAACAGTGAAAAATGGTGAAAAAAAGAGGGGAAGTAAAAATAAATAAAAACCTTACCCATGTGAAACTGAATGTTCAGTTACCTGTGTCAGTTGGAAATATCAGGTCTTTAGCTAGTGAAGTGTATCCAGCATCATCAAGTAGTCTGTTAAAATGTCTCGACATTGAAAAAAAACAAAAACTATCGAGCTGCGCCTGATATAGGAATAGCGGGGATAAACATGGAATAGGGAAACACCAAGAAACATTTTGAATTCCATTGCTAAGTAAAACTAGAATGCAACCGGCGAACCTCCAAAGGATGCAACAAAGCCTTTGAAAGTAGAAACAGTTGAATTCCATTAGCAATGGTGGACGCTTCTTCCTTGGCTAGTTCAAGTGCAGTTGGGTGATTGTCGTTCCCATTTATCAATCTCAATATTTCCGCTTCCTTGGTTGGTCAACTTTGGGAAAGAAATATTTTCCCATGAAATTTCCCGAAAAACTGGCCCTGCACAACTAAACTGAAAAATTACCTATATATATTGAATACGAATTATATTTGTTTACTATCAATTTTAGATGGCTACAATGAAATGTTTCATTTGTGAAGTGGTTTCACTCTTAATAGTTTAGTCAAAATGGAGATTAGGTAAAGGTCTGTCACAGCGCTTGCTTGGGTTGGAGTGGGCGGAGACACAATTATATAGGTCGCTTTCTTGCCTTTTGAGCTGCTAAACTAGTGATCACATTATCAAAATCAAGTTTGCATGTAAGGTCACTTTCTATTGTTAAAATACTTAGCCGTGTCAATTTTTCTTGGGCTATTGTTGATCGCATCCTGTTTTTCACTCTTTTCAGAACGGAAAATAAGCACTCAGTAATACACTTCGAGATAGGCATTGTTAACAAAATGTGTAAGGCAATGTCTACATTGGGAAACGTATGAACAATTTGTTTTTCCAGTAAGAATTTTAATTTTTCTTTAGGACACATTTCTTTTGGCAAAAAATTAAAAACTGGTCGACTTCATCTTCAAATTTATCATCTATGTCATCACTATATATCTTTTGAAAACAATTCGTTGCTTCTCGAAGTACTTCTTTAGAAGCATCTTTTTTCATTAAAAAGCTAAATCGATCATTAATTGTTACATATGCTTGTTTCCTCCTTTCAAGCTCTGAAATCAGTGAATCACATATGACATAGTGACACTGTAATAAAGTAATCTCTATCAGACTGCTGAAGTTCAATAGATGCACTATCATCAAGCATTCGACTTTTTGGCACTTTACTTTTACGCTTCACTGAATATATTTTTTCCACTAAATTTTTCGCCTCAAGCTCATACTTGTCAAACTCATCACACACTGACTGTACAAATATAATTAATGAGGTATACATTGGTACTAGGACTGATATATCCTCAGTAACAGACTGGAGCTTCTTATTAACACTGTTCAAACGTTGCAAAATTGTATCCCATACAACTGTTAAAACAGCAGTCTCAAACTTCTCCATTTTGTGCAGAAGTACTTTTGCTTTGTGCTTTGTAGGCATTTTTTCATTGACATCATCGGTTACATTAAGCAAGGCTTTCATGATGTTTTGATAACCTTGCCAAAGAGCTTTTAGATGCATCAGCTGCGGCAGACCATCTAGTTTCAGATAATGTTTTTACACGAAGTCCACCAGCTAGTTCTGAAGAAAGAGTTTCCTCCCGACGAGGAGAACTGGAAAAAAATTAAATGTGCTCTGCACTAATCCAAAGAAGGAAATAGCTTCTAACGGGCACAGTTCCTTTACCTTGGTCTGTAACCCTGAGTATTTGCCAGACATGTTGCTGGCATTGTCGTAGGACTGTCCTCTGCAATTAATTATATCTATGCCAAGTTGTTTAAGCAAGGATGTCACAGTATGAATTAATGACTGGAATCATGGCCATAGATTGATACAAATTTCAAAAAACGCTCAACAGGATCTCCGTTTTCAGTCACATAACGTACAACTACTGCCAACTGGTCTGCATGTGCAACATCAGGAGTAGAATACACAATTAAACCAAAATATCTGGCTTTCTGAATTTTTGCAACTACTGCATTCATTACTTTTTGTGCCATAATTTGAATTGATTCAGTCACAGTAGTGGAAGATAGGTAATTTGCATTACCAGTACCAATATTTCCGAATTTTACTAAATGGTCTGCCAAGAATGGATCGGAAAGGCTTACTAGCTCCAAAGTTCCAAGGAAATTACCGTTCTGTAGGGAATGGAGTGTTTCGTTTTCCTCAAACAAAGCAAGTCCACGTAAAGCAAGAGACTTTATTACAGCCACAACTCTAGTCAAAACTTTCCTCCAATACTGACACTCCTTCTGATATTCCTCAATTAGCAACCCTCTGTGACAGACAGAGTACCAAATTTCTATGAATGATGAAGTTTTCATGTTCCTCAAGTGCAGTATTTTTCTAGTAGGAAAATCCATCCTTACATAAAGCTTAATCACTGGAATTGAACAGTTTACACACATAACAAAAAAGTGCATGTATAGCTGGAGAATATACTAACCACTCTCTGTTCACCAACTCATTATTTTTCTTCTTGCAATAAAAGTTTTGTTCTGTGAGCATGCGTTCTCTTTTCAAAATAACACGTTTTGAACTAGAAATTTGGCCAATATTCTGACTTTGTCTGTTACTAATAAAATGCTCACGAAACTCCTCTGTAATAAAATTAGGCCACAAACCGACATCTACAGGAAATAAATGTTGACATTTTGACTGATCATCATTATTACTACTATGTTGGTTTTCAATACATGGACTGCTGAATTCACCATGGCCGCCCCGGTGGCGCAAAGGTCTAAGGCGCTGGCCTCTGATCATTCGTCCGTAAGGGGTTCGGGTTCGAATTTTGGTCGGGCATGGATGTTGTGTTTGTCTTACGGCACTGGCTCTCTCCCTTCCCTGGAACCAGTGACCCTAAATTAGGGACGGGCGACTGCTTATAGCCCATCGAGTTGCTCACGGTGGTCGTTAAACCTCCAATAAAAAAAAAAAAGAATTCACCACGTGGTGGCAAACTTGCACTTTTCAAAGACTGACATTGTGAATCTGTTGTGTTTACATTTTCTGTGAACGGAGAACTATTGCAAAATACATCTTCAGGCTCTATGTTGCCCCTTTCTTGAGTCTGGGAAGAACTTATACTTAACAGTTTGTTATTAAAATGATCTCCTACCTCGAGTTCAGCACTAGAAGAGTTACCCTGTTCATCCGCAGGAACATCTTTTTTTGAACTTGTGATGAATTTCTCAATAGACCGCTTATGAGATAGCAACTGAAGTCGAATATTGTTACTTTTTTCTTTTACAAGCACCTGAAAGATATTTTCGTGAAGACATTGTAATACTAATATCTCAAAATTCGCAACTGATAAATCCGTTTAGTTTAATTTACAACTCGGAATCCTCTACCACATACGAAATATGATTACAGTTGCTGTTTAACTTTAACAGAATTCAATTTGAAATCTGGCAACTACGGTTGTAGATGATAGCATGAAACAGTTATTACTCACAGGATCACGTGACTAGTCCTTAACGAATTTTCACCAGTGGCAAGCACACGTGATACAATTGGTGATACATTTGCAAAGCAAAAAAATATCTTATTTAACTGTTCATCATTGGTTGTTTTATTGACTGACAAGAACATGTGACTATGCTCAGAAGACCCACAATAAATTCTGTACTGCTGAAAACCGATAGACAATAGTCATACCTCAAACGATCAATGAAACCCCGTAAAATATTTCATTCATAATAATAAGTTCAACAATTATTATAAGTAATTTTTTCCAGAAACAATTTAACAGGGGCCCCATTAAACAGAGGGCCCGTGCAGTAATCAGGCCCTGGCCCATGTGTGTCCCGATGAAAATCTCTCAGAGAGCATGGTAAAAACTATTTCATGAAAAATATAAACTGTAGACAAGTAAAGGATCTGTGATTGACACCCACACAAACACGTGTGTACATTCCTTGATCAAGAAATGTGTGTGTGTGTGTGTGTGTGTGTGTGTGTCTGTCTGTCTGTCTGTCTGTCTGTCTGTCTGTATGGAGAACCCTGCTGTTAATTTCCAAAGTTAAAATTACACACACACAATCAATTTGCCATTACATTTTAAAAGAAAAAAAATTTAATTAGTGCATCCTTCCAAGTCTTACTTATTGATCAGAAACATGGATCTTAACTAAAAAAAAAAGTCATACGGATGTTAAGGACAACTGAAAGAACCATGGAGAGATTCATGCTCAGTGTAACCAGGAAGAGAAACTCTTGCATCAAGATGGTATAACCAGGAAAATGACAAGAATGAACGACATCATAATCGAAGAGCCTCAAATGGTGATCAGCTGGAAGAACTGACAAATGGAGTAATAGGCTGGATACCAAGGTGCAGGAAAAGCCCCAGAATACCATGTAGGTGATGGGTGAATGACATTTGAAGCTTGTGACCAAGTGACATAGAAGATAAAGATCCAGACTCACGGTCGCCACTGGCGATAAACTTCATCGTCATGGCGACTAAAAATGTTTGATTAAATCGCCAATTCTGGCGACCTGTACGGGGAAAACATTTATTTTATTTAACTTGTATTGTACAGAATTTTTTAAACTTGTACGCAACTTGCACGTTTTTGAAAAATTTTACTCCAAATGTACGAAAATCGCACGAAATGGTACAAAATTTGAGTTGTACGGAAGTCGGCCATTACCTTTTTCATTCTGCTTGAACAGCAGAAAAGAAAAAAAAAGTTTATAAAAAAGGCGAGGGCGTCGGTTTTTGATCACAAAGAATGGGCCAAGGCTGATGGTTCATCGTAGGGGAATGAGGTTGCGGTGGGGATGAAAGCCGGTGGTGGACAGGTCAACTGTCTGCGTCCGAAAAGTCCAACTGGGAGAAATGTTTATTTAAAAAAAATTCTCCAATTTTTTAAATAACTGAATGCAAATTTAACAGTAACCAAGACACGTCAAAATAAACTCCCGTGTGAAATTTCGTCAAAATCCGATGAAAACTTTAGAAGTTAGGCATTTTCTTTTTATTATTTTTAATGAATGTTCGCTGAAAGCCTGCATATTCCATAGGTAAATTCTAAACTTCGGAATCGGCATAGTCCGTATATCCGGACGATTCCGGATTTTCGAGGTTGTACTGTAATAATATTTCCATACCTGCGAACTACTACAAAATGTCCGTAGTTTCTACGGATTTAGTTGGCTGACTAATAATGGACCCTCGCTGTCAAAACTACGGATTCTACGAATTTTAATTTTTTTTTTTAATTTTATTGTTTTATGATATGCACGAGATCCTTAAGCGGACTCGCGGAATTCCGAGTTTTTTTTTGTTTTTTTTTTTTGTCATCATTTAGATCGTTCTCAGGATCAGTGTAAAACTGAAGACAATTTGCGGATGGGTGGGGGGAGTTCGGTCTGGAGACGGTATTTCGTGTCTCAAAACTTTCGAAAACGGTAGTTGAATGGAGTTAAAGTAAATGTAATTTTTTCTCCCGATGTTGCCTTAGTGTAAAGTTTTATTGTTAAATATGATTTTATTGCATAAAAGTATTTCAGCTTGAAACTGTAGGCAACAATGTGCGAAAACGGAGGTTAGACGCCGCAAAAATTTCCCCGGAATCTCAGACATCAGATTCTTCCGCGAAATCGAGGAACTCCGCCTTTTTCGTTATTATTTTGGTCATTCGCAAGATCAATGAACCAGTGAACACAATGGGGGGGATGACAGGGGATGTTCGTCGGAGGACGGAATTCCATCTTTACGAAAATTTCGAAAACGGAAGGTCGACAGAGTTCAGATTTTTTCCGCAATCGTAATTCCTTTTTTCTCGCGATGTTGCCTCTGCCCAGTATTATTGTTAAGTAATATTTAACTGCATAAATATTTGTATTTCAGCTTGAAAATAGTGGGAAAATTTCCAAAACCGGAAGTCAGACGGTGCAAAGATTTCTCCCGTAAGCACACTCCCCTCCCTGCGCGATGTTCCCACACTCCTGCATTGTTTTATTACTTCAGTTTCAACTTTTAAGAATACTATAACTGAAATATACAAAATAAAACATACTGATATTATACTAAGTAATTTTATAAAAATAATTTAGTATGAAATATACAATTTGATTTTTTTTTTTCAAAGTTTGGCCACTGAGTTTTTCTTTATGGCCACTAACAATTTTGGTCTTGGTGGCCAATGTCTACTAGCAAAATTTGTAAGTCTGGATCTTTAATGGAAGAGAGTGGGTGTGGAAAAGACTTTGGGAGACCATGCAGCTGTAGATTGAGAATTGTTGATATATAAAATGCTTGGGACCTGCAAAGTCTAGTGAAAATTTCATGATTCTCACAAAGGTGCAAAATTTCCAGTTTCGAATTGTAGCCACCTCATCAGAAAACTAGAAAATTACATTGCCCTAGACTAGAAAATTACATTGCCGTAGGCTAGAAAATTACATTGCCCTAGAGTGGGAATTCAACATACATGAGATTCTTCCACAGATTTGCAGAATCCTTTTTTTTTTTTTTTTTTGTTATTTATGAATTTTAGTTTACAAAGAACCTTCAGTTGTTAGCAGTTTCCTCAAGATCGACGCAAATATGAAGAGAAATTTTTAAGGGATTAAAGGGGAGAGGTCATTTTTTGGTATTTTGTCTTCTAAAACTTTCAAAAACGGAAGTTAAATGGAGTGAAGGTTTTTCCCCTAATAGCAATTTCTATTTTCTCATGATGTTGCCTCTGTTCAGTATTGTTGTGAAATATGATTTTATTGCATAAATGTTTGAATTTCAGCATAAAACTGTGAGCAACGGTTTCCGAAAATGGAAGTTAAGTTGGTGCAAAGATTTCCCTGCAGTCTTTCAGGCATGATATTCTTCCATGGATTCAACAAAAAAGAATTCTGCCATTTCTGTTATCATTTGGGGCTTTCTTGAGATCGATGTGCTACTGAACAGGTATTGGGGGGATTCATTTTCCGTTTAAAGATGGAATTCGGTCTTTCAAAACTTTCAAAATCGGAAGTTAGATGGAGTGAAGATTTCCTATAATCGTAAATTTTTTCTCACGCAAAGTATCTTTAGCCCAGTATTGTTACTAAACCCTTTTTATTCCATAATTTTTTGTATCCCAACTTAAAAATGGGGAGAAAGTTTTTGAAAACGGAAATTGGACGAAGCTCAGATTTCTTCCATAATCATACTATTTTTCTCTTGTGATGTTTTCACTATCACGTGTTGTTGTTAAATGTTACTTTTTCCCATAAATGTTTGGATTTAAGCTTGATTAAGGGAGATGAAATTTTTACAAATTGATACATAGTGTTCAAAGCATTCATATTTTCCAAGCTATCTGAAATAGTGAAAGCTTTGATATCATGCACTGTATGTCCTCAGGCTGAAAGCGAAAATGAAATAATGGGAAGGAAATCATATTAACAGAAAATAAAATTAAGCAATGAATGCTGTGCAACTGCAGTCACTTGACAGATATGGCCGTGGAACTTGTTGAGGAGAAAACAATACAAGGGGAAACTTGAGCTGGTGTACATTGCCTAGAGTGGGAATTCAAACTTTTTGAACTATATTATTAGCTGGTGTACATTGCCTAGAGTGGGAACAATAACATTTTAAACTATATTATTTTGTTTGAAATCAATAATTTTACATTGTGAATCCAGCAATGTGCTCCAGTTTAATATTTACATAATACATTACAGTTAACATTTCCATCTCGTGCTGCATTATATTGACACTTTCTTGTCACGCTTTGTGATTTTTCATCAAGTTAAAAAATTCTTTTTTTTTTTTTTTTTTTTTTTTTGGGTCAATCTCGTTTATGGTTGAACCAGCATCTCCTGATTTCTGTTCAAGCATGCTACCGTTATACAATGGAAATCGGAAGATGCAGGTTCAATACCCATTTTGGGGTGGTGTAATTTTCTAAGTTTTCTGAAGTGTCTACGTCAGAAACAGTGAAAATTAGGCACCTTTGTGCTGATCGTGACATTTGTATTGCTTTCTGTGTATTTGTGAAGAATTATTTGTTCAGGGGGATTTGTTTCTCATTGACATCTGAAAAATCTAGTGATGCATAATCTATAGCTTCTCATAGACAAATGTCAACCCCACCTTCTCATGGTATATCCTGACCTCACTGACTGAAGAAGCCCTGGTGACTGACTAATTGACATATCTGCACTACTGTGATTAAAGGAAATACTGTCTCACACTTGTTGACTTGCTTGGTGAGACCCCTCTCCCCAGTGACTCCCAAAAAATTTAAAAAATGACCCTTGGTTGCTTGTGGCTAGGATGTATCTGACCAAGGTAGCAGCCAGTGCAACATGAATGTAGAGGGTGCTAAGAATCACTGGAGGTGTAATTTACTCAGCTATCTGATGCTGACATGGGCATGTACAATAGACAAGTTCTTATCTTCTGATTCATCACTCCTTATTTCAAGGAGGGACTCCCAAGTTATCAAGTGGGATGTTATTGCATTAAGTCAAGTAAGAAGAAAAGGAGAGGATCTTACAGAACTAAAAAGTAGACACCTACTACTTAAGAAAGAACCAGTGGTGTTGGATTTATAATTATGGAAAAAACAAAGGGGGGGGGGGGCAGTGCTCTAGAGGTTAAAAATTTCTTAAACAGAGCTGCATGACCCATTATCGAACTCTCTGAAATGTACTAGATTGAGATCATTGAAGGCTACATCCCACCACAAGTCATGTGTATCACAGTCTTAGGAGTTTTATGAGGAATTTTGACTTCTAAATAACAGGGGTAAGCAGTAATGGAGAGAGAAGAGAGAGAGAGAGAGTGAATAACATTTCAGTAGGTAAATTTGGTCACAGCTACAGAAAAGAGTGAAAATACCCTTGTAGAGTTTGCAGAGGTGTAAATGAATCGCTTTTTTTTTTTTTAAGCAGCTTAGAAAATAGACAAGGAGGCACCCAAATAGTGTGGGAAGTGAAATTGATTTTTTTTGTGTAACACGAAATTTGTCATTGAAGACCACATTGTGCTTAACAGGTTTATCACAGGAAATTACCATAGAATGGTGGATGCATTTAATCACTTGAATAACACATGTTCATAAAGCAAATAAAACTTACTGATGTTATACAAATCTTAAAAAACATCATAAAACATTCAGCCTGTAACTGAGAAACCATTTCTTTATGCTAGAAGGTCTAACAACTGAAGAGGTAGGCATCTCTGAGATTAACTGAAAAATCACCAAGGCTTGTATGGAAACCTACAAAAATAGATGGTACTAAGTACGAAATCCAAATGAAAAAAATGTTTAAATAAACAAAAATGCTACTGGAAAAAAAAAGATAAAGAAAAAGCAACTTCCATCATGGAATATGTGGTAAAGATAGTACAAAAAATTATCATTGAAAATATGACTGAATTCAATTGTGAACCAGTGAAAAAAAAAAAAGCAATTAAGAACAACCAAAGCCTGAACAAAGCAAAAGGTCATCTCAGTAATCTTTAGAAAAAAACAGATTATGGCACTCAGAAAGAGTTGGTACTGTAACAAAAAAATTAAAGCAACATACTTTAGGAGAGTTCTGCAAAAAATTAAATGAGAGGGATGAGAGAGAGAGAGAGAGAGATACATGAATTATTCCTAATGTAAATACACTCTGGCACTGTTGTTCCTTCTGGCAGAAGTTGCCCATGCAGTTAAGAACATGAAACAAGAAAAATGGAATTACCATAGACATAGCTAGTGAAGCGCTTCAAAGTATCATAGCCTATGGGAATCATGGAAGAAGCCTGCTATTTCTGCCTTCAAAACGAGGAAGCACACCGGAATGCTCACCAGGTGGCGCTCTTACAGAGGACAACAACAACGATTAGCCGTTGCTGGTGCCGGGTGGATGTGCCGACTAATGAAATTAATACACATAAATTTTCTCCATAATCGCTTGAATTTTTTTTTCTTTTTCCTTACGAAAGTGATTAATAATAATAATATATGACTAATAAATAACACTGATGGTATAGTTCATCAGTTTTCTTCCATAATCTAACATTCTGTTATGTTCTGCATCAATGAATAAGTTACGCATTTCGGGACACATTAGTTAGACACATCAATGGCCTGCTATGTAGAATTTTAAGAATTTTAATATATATTTTTTAGTAATTCACTGTTCCCAAATAATTTTGAAAGGTAAGATTACATTACTACCTGCTTTCTTCTTTATTTGAATGCTTTCCACCCTTAAAGGGTTCGTTATGCTCATGCTTTGCTGTCTGCGCAATTTCTCGTGTGAAAATTGATACACACAATTAACATGGATTAGGAACATCAAATAGAAGTCGTCACTCTTTCCACGCTTATAAGTGAGTCGCAGAAAAATTCTCATCAGCCGCCACCGGGAATCGGGTTAAATTCCCGGTGGCGGCCAATGAGAATTTTTCCGTGACTCACTTGTAAACGTAGAAAGAGCAATGACTTCTGTTTGATGTTCTTTATCCACGTTAATTGTGTGTATCAATTATTCATTCGCCTCCTAGTTATTTGTTCAGTTGCTGCTTACCATATTTGGTGTATCCCCAGCATTGTGCGGGGCTCCAAGAAGCAGCCTGCCATGTGGTTTGGCAGTTAGTCATTTGTCAGTCAAGAGGAATTCGAGGCCGCTGTGGTGTAGTGGTAGCATGTCCGGCGCGTAACTGGAAAACCCTGGGTTTGATTCCTGGTGGCTGCCAATGAGAATTTTTCCGTGACTCACTTATAAACGTGGAAAGAGCAATGACTTCTGTTTGATATTGTGTGAAAATATTTACTTAAGAAGAGCGTAATGCTCTGATTTAATTGTCCAATTTTTACTTAAATTAAATCAAGGGAATTGTTCGCAATTTGGTTAAAAATTTTACATTATAAAATGAGGCAGAAGGATAATTCTTCATATTAGAATGAATGTTGTACACAAATGAATATGATGGTATGTGTTACTCAGTTATACCCAAGGAGGTTAGAATGAGATATCTGGAGGCTGCCACCATCAAACGTTCGTGAAAGTTCAAAACAAATATAATGTTAATCAGGCAGTACTACTTTGCTTTTAGCCTAAAGCAATTAAAGTGTGGAAAAGCTGGTGATTTCCAAGGCTACTTGCAATGCATGTAGTCTTTGCTGAATCACATTTTTGCGTAGCAAATATTTCTAGTTCATCGTAACTTGCCGCCGATGTGTGAGAAAACGCTGCTGAATTTATGAAATTCTTTGTTATTTTGAGGCACTTACCCATTTCTGTTTCAAACTCAAATTGATGAAACGTTTGTGCAAGTTCGAAACAAATATAATGTTAAAATTAAAGCATAATTCATTCCAGTTTGATATTAACACAATTACTGCTATAAAAAACACGCAATTCGAAAATGCACACAGCTGAAACTGCACGATTATCATGTAAACAAATCAGAATTTCCACAATTACCTGCTTTAAACTTGTTTGTGAGAATATACGAAAGACACACAGCAATACCTCATTTCTTTTATATAAAAATAATTGAAAAAAACCGAGAAGTATGCGGTTTCGTAACCAACGGCAGTATGTTAAAAGCACTAACGGTAGGGCAATGTTGTTCTCGGTAAAAACGGCCTTCGGTGGCTTTGAAGAGAATCAAAAGTGCTTCCATTTTTTTCAGGAAATTTGGCCCAAAATAACAGGCTTGTATAACGATCCTCGTAGGCTACGAAACTACGCACCAAAAATTTTCACTCAGAAAATATGGTACTGTAACAATAAATAGAAGCATAATTTTGGAGAGTTAAAGAGTTCTACAAAAGATTATAGATGTAAAAGCAATGATACGTCTATTACTGACATAATGAAATTTGTACACGCACAGGCACTGTAGTCCTCCTGACAGAAGTTGCCCATGCAATTGTGAACGTGAAACATGAAGATGGAATTACTGTGGACATTTCAGGAAGCCAGTGAAGAGATAGAAACTATACGTATACACTTATATATTAAGATTAGCTACATACCCATATATTAAGATTAGCTATATACCCGTTCTTCGAACGTGATGATATTAAAATTATTTCTATAATACAGGATTTCATACCATACCATAATATCATTTGTACCATAAATTAATATGCTAATAATACACTTGATCGGTTTGTTTTATAACTTTGTTATATCATATCGGTAATAAAATAGATTCCAATATATAATGTTTATAGCATGAATTTCTGCATCCTTATAAGATGTGGAGTGTTGTCATTTGTAACTAAACATTATTATAGCAATGAACGAATTGAAAAATAAAAATAATATATTGCCTTATGTTAGTGCATCTTTGTACACTACGTTGCTTGGCTGTTCTGGAATCATACGCCGGTATTACCAAACTGCTAGGAGAACTAACTCTTGACCACGCTACATAAAACTGGCCATGAGAGAAACAGTCTTCTCTTAAGTCGATACCAGCTATTTTTAAGGACTGTCCTTGTGATTTATTGATCGTCATAGCAAAGCAGATCTTCAAAGATAATTGTAATCTCTTAAATTCGAATGGGTAATCAATCAGATGCAATAAGAGCTAAACATGGAATAAATAAAGATTCCCCATGTGCACAACCAGTAAATATGATGGCCTCAATGACATTGCAATGTAGAGCATTGATTTGAAGTCTTGTGCCATTGCAAAGTTTGGGAGGATTTTGAAATGGCCATACACTGCATATTTCCTTGCTCTTTTGGGAAACACGTCTGCCTAACTTATTTTGCTAGACGACACATAAGCAATTTCGTTCATAACTGTAAATTTAAAACTTCAAGCCTACAGGAAACAAATCAAAATATGTCTTTACTCTTCACTTTCATCATTAAAATATTAATATACAAAAGAACAAAATAATAATGGAAAACAGAACAAAATGCATTGTTACTTTCAGCATAAATGTAAAAAGAACCTTGCTTATAAACAATTTTGTTCGAAACTGTACATTTAAAAGCCAGCAAGTCTGATATTTTTGTAATCGTGAGCAAAATTATGTTGCCATCTCTAATATCTTAAGGGGGAGACTTTTTTTTTTTTTTTCAAATTTCAATTACTATGAAAATTTGTCCACATATTTATCTGCAGTCACCTTACCACTTATATGACGTCACCGTTGCTTCGGTGAAAGCGAATGTTGATAATTTGATTTTGACTAAAAAAACCACTTATGTGACGTCACTGTTGCTTCGATGAAAACAGATGTTGGTATTTTGATTTTTGACTCAGAAAACTTTGACATTCAATATGTCAAACGATAATATAAATGTTTAAACGCAAAGCATATTTTAATATAGCGCTTCTTACGCGATATTTTTAAAAGTTTTTTTTTTGTTAAATAAATTTAGAACAAATCAAAAAACCTTGAAATTAGACATGTCAAACAATAATAAATGTTTAAATCCAAAGCATATTAGCATATAGTGCCTTTTACATGATTTTAAAGGTTTTTTGTTAAATAAATTTTGAACAAATAAGTAATATATAACAAAATATATACTGATCAGGTCAACTCAACTCATTCAGAACTTAGGGCAGGGCTTCAGTTGCTTGGCAACAATGGCTCGATCATTGCAAAATGTAGTGTTATAAAAGCTGGGTTATTTAAAAAACCCATTTTGACCCACTTAAAGTTGTCATAGGAAAAAAATCCTTTCTTAGTGTGCCTGTATGTTGTAAAAGGAACATTCCTCCCAAATATGAAAGTTCTAAGTTCAGTAGTTTCTAAGATTCGGTGATGAGTCAGTGAGGGCTTTCAGTTTAATATGTACAGATAAGACAACGTAGTTTGTCACAGATATTTATTTTTTCAAGTCGACCATTGTTTCGCTGGGTATTAACCTAGCTTCATCAGGACGAATGGCACGTAAATATTCAAATTGTATATGATTATCATAAATGGTGTTTACAGTCACGGGTTTTGGTTAGTTGCTTCCACGCGCTTGATAGAAATGGGGTGGGTGCCGTGTCATTAACAAGTTGTAAAGACTTCTGATATATATGGAATGTTTCCAAAATATCAAGTTTGGTGGTTGAATGTCGCTTGTCAATTAGTTTTGCTTCTTCAAAGAGAAATTTATGGCCATAACAGTTTTTAGCCATCTATGACTTCTTTAGGACACAGTTCCGAATGTAGGTTTTGTGCTCCTTCAATCAAAAGCGCAAGGCTCTACAGGTCTGTCCTATATACAAAGCACCACATTCATATGGAATTTGATAAATTTCCCACGAGTTTTTGTCTTCAACATAGTCTTTTGATTTTAAACAGTTCATTTTGTTTATGGGTTTAAAAATCACTTTAAAATTAAAGGTTTTGAGAAATTTTGAAGGCAATGTCACAGGAAAATGGAATAATGGCAAAATTCTCTCGCTATGGGCGCATCACAGGAGTTAACATGGAGATAGGCTTCGGTTTCTGGAATTTTGTTAGAGCCTCATCTATAATGGAAGGGTTGTATCCTCGCTGTACTGCAACACGTTTAAGGAAATAAAGTTATTTTCCAAATTGTCTTTATCTGAACATATACAGGGTGTCCCACGATTCATTGGACAGTGGAATATCTCTTGATCGGACGAAGCTATTGAGGTGAAACAAAAAGCAATGTAAATTAGTGAAGATGAGCTACCACGGAATGCAAGTTGATCCCCTTCCCCAGTGTTTAGGGGAATGGGAGGAAAATGAAAACTAAAATCTGCGATAAAAAAATTTCGTCAATGTACAACGTATGCCCAAAGACTGCTCATTTGAAAGCCATGCTTATGAACAGATCATTAGCGAAAACACTATTGAATTTCACCGAAAGCACGCGAAATGGCGGGGGTGCTAAATGTGATGTTCCATGTCTCCAAAACCCCAGAAATAACCCAGAAAGGAAACTGTTTGTCGCAAATGTAGATGAATGGAGGCGTGAAACAAACGTGCTATAGGATATTGACACCTCCCCGATCCTCATATTGGGTCATAAGGATGAGGCGGCGCACCATCTGGCTAAAACCATGGGCTTTCCGATTCACTTAGTGTAGGTCCTCCAGCAAACTACGCAGAATATCACAAAATACCATTGTGGTGGTAACGCATGCTGCGCCATAAGTGTAATCCCCATACTCATTGAAATAGATTACGGCTCATCGAGGGTGAATGTACGACATTTCACGAATAAATGCAATTGTGCCGTTGGCTGATTCCATTGGTCTGTGTTATGCGATGTAAAAAAACCCACGTGAAATACGAACAGTAGACACAACAGCTTGTGCAATTAACTGTTCTCCCGTGTTGGAAGGGGAGGTGTAAGGTAGAAGTGGACGAAAAACTTCGCGAAAAGGAGTTTGCGGTGTAAAAGATATCTACCAAAAGACAGCAGCTTTCAATGTCGTCATAGGGAATATCGCCATGTTAGCGTTCACGGGATTATGCAGATTTTGTATTAAGCTACGTACCAAGAGGTGTGAGGTCATACGTTCCTTGTTCGGCAACACCTAAACCAACTGAATACATGTCGCAGTGCGAGGGATTATGCAAATACCGTATGAGACTATGTTTCCTGAAGTGAGATGTCAGACGACGTATGAACGGTGTTCCAGTACTCTTACTGAATGCTGGCATTTCCTGCTGTAATCGTGTTGTGGACAGTAGTGTCATTCAGTGATATTCCGTAATTATTGCACAGCATTGTCGACCACATTTTTCAGGTCAGTTTGTTTTCTTTAATTTCTTTAACCTGCGGAGACCATAAGGTATGATGGTGTTATCCAATGATGAATATGTAGATATGCTACTGGTTTACGGAGAGTGTAAACAAAATTGCCGTTCAGCAGCCCAAATGTACCAAGATAAATATCAAGACCATCGTCCGCCTAGTAAAAACTTATTTCGACATGTGGAACACAAACTGCGCAGTAGTGGCACATTGCCATCCAGGAAAAAGGCGTACCATCCAAAAACTTCAACTGATGAGGCACATGCTACTGCATTACTGGGTACATTTCATTTGAATCCATGTACCTCAGTGCGACAAGTATCCGGTGAAGTAGGCATTTCGAAAACATCTGTGCACCGTATTTTACGCAATAACAAATATCACCCTTACAAGCTGCACTTAACACAAGGATTGGACGCCAATGATCTGGAAAGGAGGTTAGAATTCCTGGCCTGTTTCTCTGTCCTCGTGAACAATGTCAATGTTAAGGCGAAAATTCTATGGAGCGACGAAGCACGGTTCCACAACAATGGAGTTGTAAATCGGCACAATTGCCATTATTGGAATGACATAAATCCTCACTGGATGATACAAACACGGTTTCAACGTGTTTGGGGTATAAACGTATGGTGTGGCATGCTGAATAACCACATCGTAGGTCCTTATTTTTACGAAGGTATTTTGACAGGCAGTCGCTATCTTCATTTCCTAAGGAATATTTTACCTGGGTTGCTGGAGGACATACCACTAAGTGAAAGGCAGGACATGTGGTTTCAGCACGATGGTGCACCACCACATACTTTTCGCCCTGTGACAGAATATTTGAATGTTCACTTTCCTAACCAATGGATTGGTACCCATGGACCAATCAAGTGGCCTCCGAGATCTCCTGATTCGACACCACTAGATTATTTCCTATGGGGTCATTTGAAAACAGTTGTTTATTCAAATGAAGTGCATACACTAGAAGAACTGCAACAAAGAATACGTTCAGAATGTGGAAGAATATCGCCCAGAACTGTGCAATCAGCAACACAGAAAGCACGTATGACCAGATTCGAAATGTGTCTCCAGAACAATGGTGGTCACTTTGAACACGTAATGCAATGTGGTCGTAGTTTGCTTCCTTTTATGTTTTGTTATCCAGTTGAACAGCTAATCTGCACACATGATATATTGTCTGGGCTGAGGACTGCTCTGACATCCAACAAGTTCCACACTCTGGAATTAACGCTGACCCGAACTTGTGCATGCAGGCACGAACACATTTGGGCACTTTATTTTAGGTCATAAGTCATAAGACCTGTACTTTCCAATATGGAAATAAAAATTGGTTTTTCTGTCTCAAAACAGTGACTCTTCGGTGTTGTATTCATTTTGTTGTTTAGTTAGCATGCGTAATGTCATCGGTGTATCCAAACAACAAACAGTAATGGCTCGTCACGGCACACACATTACGTGGATGTGTACGACTACAAGGGTCTGGTAGAACGTTGTTTCATGCCTCCATGCATCTACATTTGCAACGAACAGTTTCCTTTCTGGGTTATTTCTGTGGTTTTGGAGACACGAAACATCACATTTCGCACCCCCGCCATTTAATGCGCTTTCAGTGAAATTCGATTGTGTTTTCGCTAATGATCTGTTCATAAGCATGGCTTTCAAATGAGCAGTCTTTGGACATACATTGTACATTGACGAAATTTTTTTATCGCAGATTTTCGTTTTCATTTTCCTCCCATTCCCCCAAACCCCGCGGTAGGGGGTCAACTTTTGCATTCCGTGGTAGCTCATCTTCACTAATTTACATTGCTTTTTGTTTCACCTCAATAGCTTCGTCCGATCACGAGATATTCCACTGGCCAATGAATTGTGGGACACCGTGTATATGTATCTTGCGATATACACAACTGAAAAAGGCGCTGAGTTTTTGTTGCCAGGGGTGATTGGACTGTGGAGGTGAGAAAACAGTGAAAGGCTTCCGATAAATTGTGGTTGCAAGAGATCCATTTGTGCGAGTAACCAGGATGTCAAGGAATGGTAGGCATCTGTTATTTTCAGTTTCATAGCTGAATTGAATGTGAGGATCATTGGAATTTATAAGTTTGACTAATTCCGGAACTTCAGAATTTTTTCCTTTCTAAAGAATGAAAAAGTATCATCTACATATTGTATCCATAAGTCAAATTTCACGAGTTTGAAAAGTTTTTTTTCAAATCGACGCATGTAGATTTCACATAATATAAGTGACAGTGGGCTGCCCATGACTAGACCTTCCATCTGTTCATGAAACGTTACACGGAAAGTAAAACTGTTCTGTTTTATGCAAATGTTCATTAATCTAATCTTGTTATTTCTTCTACTTCAGGTTGGCTGTAATGATGCTCTATAAGACTTACTTTTAGGGATTGAACATGAACTTTACAATCTACATCTTTGGTTAGCTAACAAATTAGCAGATTTTGATACTTTAGATAAAAATACTTCGTTCATAGTATCAACATGTCATTGAACCACAGGATTTCCCTTGAAAGAAAATTCGAAAAATTGCTAGCTAGTATTACCAATAAGCAGGCTTATACCCATAATGATAATAACGGAATAGTGTATCCAGATAATGAAGTGTTTGTCAACGTGTCTGGTCATAGTCTCACTGAAATTCAGAAGCAGACTTTATGATATATAATTCTAACTTTGCTATCTATAGAGAGATACCGGTATCAGACATAGTTGCGTCAGTTGAAGAATCACTAATAAAAAGCAGCCTCAACTTTGAAAAAAAAAGAAATAGTTAGACATTGCATCAGCCAAGTGATAATCGCAAATCACGCTACATTACCTAGACCAAATTTAACCACCATAGTTAAAGAATTACACTCAAATTCTAATTTAATTGTCACTAGAGCTGACAAAGGAGGTCAGGTGGTTGTTTTAGACAAAAAGCATTATGATAAATTCAAAAATCTTATTTCTGATGGACCTTACAAAGAAATAAAGAATGATCCTTCAGATAAACAATTAAAAGAAATACAGAAATTGATCAAAAACTGAGAATATCTGATCCAAAATATAAAAAATAAACTTATACCTTCATACGCCCGTTTTGCGAGATTCTATGCTCTCCCTAAAATACATAAATCTGGCATTCCTTTGTGGCCTATAGTAAGTAATATCGGCACGGCAGCATATAAGTTATCCAAGTTCTTATCTTCAAAATTATTTACCTGGGTCACTCCAAACGAAACATCTGTAAAAAATTCCATTGAGTTTACCAATCGACTAAAACTACACCCCTGCATAAATCAACTTATGCTATCCTTTGATGTGGTATCTATGTTTATTAATGTAAAAGGAGCACTGGAATCCCTAAAAGTAAGTCTTATTGAGCATCATTACAACTAACCTGAAGTAGAAGAAATAACAAGATTAGATTAATGGACATTTGCCTAAAACAGAACAGTTTTACTTTCCGTGGAACGTTTTATGAACAGATGGAAGGTCTTGTCATGGGCAGCCCACTGTCACCTATATTATGTGAAATCTACATCCATTGATTTGAAGAAAAACTTTTCAAACTCGTGAAATTTGACTTATGGATACAATATGTAAACGATACTTTCGTTCTTTGGAAAGGAAAAAATTCTGAAGTTCCGGAATTATTCAAACTTATGAATTCCAATGATATTCATATTCAATTCAGCTATGAAACTGAAAATAACGGATGCCTACCATTCCTTGATGTCCTGGTTACTCGCTCAAACGGATCTGTCTCCACCACAATTTATTGGAAGCCGTTCACTGTTTTCTCACCTCCACAGTCCAATCACCCATAGCAACAAAAACTCAGCGCCTTTTACAGTTGCGTATATCGCGAGATACATATATATATATTCAGATAAAGACAGTTTGGAAAAAGAACTTTATTTCCTTAAACGTGTTGCAGTACAGCGAGGATACAACCCTTCCATTATAGACGAGGCTCTAACAAAATTCTGGAAACAGAAGCCTATCTCCACGTTAACTCCTGTGATTCACCCATTGCGAGAGAATTTTGCCATTATTCCATTTTCCTGTGACACTGCCTTCAAAATTTCTTTAATTTTAAAGTTATTTTTAAACCCATGAACAAAATGAACTGTGTAGTGATTAGCATACCCGGGCGTTTTCTGGGAGACGTGGGTTCGAGTCCTGCTCCAAGACGATGAAAATTTTGTAGTTTTCGGATATTATCTGACTTTCCATCCTTGTCACATTTACGCCAAAAATCGGATTGTCCTCTTAAAAAAAAAAATAAAGTCTTCGCTGAAGGAGCAATTTTTAAAGGACTGACAAGTCAGACTACTTCCGCAATAAAAATCCTAATTCGTTCCTGCCTATGATACACGAATCATGAAACTCCTATGGTATCAGAGGGCATTCGCTGGCTCCTGGCTGAGATAAAATGTGAAACAGACCCTTCAGGCTCCCAGTAGAGCAAAGCAATAAATGGACACTGGATGGGGAAGAGGAGCAGGGTAATTGGCGCCGTCCAGCGGGGAATTCATATCAGGTTCTCCGAAAACGTAGCAGTGGGTTCTCTTCAGTGTGTGTTCTAACTGACCCTCTCCTCCTTTTTATAGCCATATTTCGTAAAAGTTACGAGTAAAGAGAGATGTCACCAACCATGGGAATCTTTCTTCCCCTATTTAACAAATACCGCATCTCCTTTACCCCCAAATCAGCGGCGGCTGAGTGCAGAAAAAACTGTGACATTTTCTCTTAGTCTAAAGACTTCCCTTCAAACTGGGCAGTTGCAATACTTGTAAGATCCAAATTGTCATGTAACGGTGAATCGGCCTTCTGCGATATATATTATATCGCATTAAGTTGTGACTGCGAATCTTTGGGATCAATACCAAACTGTGGCACACCGCGTGCTACCACCTTGAAAATTCCTAGTCATCATATGCCAGATATGTTTTGAGCAAGTGTACATTTCTTTCAAAATGATCAAGTGCCATGTCTCAAAGACAGATTGTTTCGTACTTTAGTAGCACAAGATGTAGTGCACAGCAACGCAAGAGAAGAAAAGAAAATATGAGGAAAAGAAGGAATCGACAGAGACTGTTCTAGTTTCAGGATCTTCAACCAAATGTGATAATTTGATTTCATCCAAAAAGGATAATCATGGTTATAGTAAAAATAGGGAAAAATAATATTCATGGTTATATTTCGACAGAGTTAGGAGTGGAGCATTTTGCAAAGTGTGTGAAATATTTGCAAAAAATGGTTCGGCGGCTCTACAAAAGTCTGGAGGAGTATTCATAACACTTCCTTTTACACTATACAAGAAAGCTTTAGGACAACATGGCAAATTAAAAAAAACAAACATTCTAAAGCTTCTTACCATCTAAGAAGTATCGAATTGCAGCGAATAAGTGAAAGGGCAAAATCCAATCCAATTCATAATCAGATACTGAATAAGAGTGAAAAAGAATTAAAATATAATAGGAAATCCATGATGATACTTGCCCGAGGTGTTTCATTTTTGTATAAACATGAAATATCACACACAACCAAGTATGAGCCACTTGTACCAACACTTCTTTTAAAAGTAAGCCCCAACTTAGAAAAATGGTTAATACTGTTTGATATTAGAAAAATGGGTTGGAATGCAGAGAAGCTGTTCTACGTACACAAGCAGAGCGACAGCTAGTGAACTCTTGATTGCTACTGGAGAAGTCATAGTGCAGCAAGTAAAAGAAAAAAATTACAATAGAAAATTTGCACTTATGGTTGATGAATTCACCAATATCAATAATGAGTCTGAACTTTCCATATGTGTACATTACGTTTCTAAGAATAAGCCAGTTGAAACGTTCTTTTCATTGGTTAAGTTGGAAACACAAAGGCTGAAAGTATTGCCTCGGCCATAGATAACGAACTACAGAAGAAGAATTTGAAGTATGATAATTTGGTTGCACTTGGTTTTGATGGCGCAGCGAATTTTTCAGGAAGTATTTCAGGTGTTAGGAAGCGTTTGTCAACTAAAGCGGGAAAAGAATTACCGTACGTTCATTGTAGAGCACACATTTTATCACTGGCTGTGACATCTGCGTGAAATAAACATCCAAAGATCAAAAAGAGTTTTCCATGTGCTTCAGGATATTTATAAATTATTTCACCAGTCTCCTAAAAGGGAAAGCATCCTTCATGAAATTCAGACAGCAGTGAGCGACCCCCAGCTTAAAATCCCTGAAGCGAGTGACGTGAGATGGCTGTCACATTATAAGATTACCCATGCTGTTAAGTTATCTTATTCTTCGATTATGGTGGCATTCTGTTTGAGATGAGGAATTCTAGCTTCGCTCTATCGCTCTTCATTTTAGACGAAGCTATGAATGCAGTCAACAATTTGAGCCAGCAGCTACAGAACCCCTCTTTCAATCTTTCAAACCTTCCCAGATTAATAAAAGGAAGTATTGATCACTTGAAGGAAATTTACTCCTACTGCACCAATGATGATGCGAGCAGTTCTCTTCATACTGAGATGGCAACTGTTGCTGCCCTTACTACAAATGAAGCAGAAGAAACGACATTAAAAGATGCTGGAAAATTTCTGAACTCAATGATTCAGCAAATGAGCAATAGGTTCAATGATGGAGCAATGAGTTTAATTAAGGGTTCGGCTTTCTTTTCCAGTTTGTCACAATTTGAAAAAATAACAAATGAAGATATTCAGGATTTGTGTGAACGCATAAGTGATATTAAAAGTGATGTTATAGCAGATGCTAAATCGTTCAAACATTACATCAGGGCAATGCCCGAATGCGAGAGACAGAGAAGAAAAAAACCTCCTGTCCTTGTTGATGTCGACATCAATTGGATACACCAGCCTTCGTCAGGTGGCCGAAATTATACTATGCATTCCAATATCAACTGCGGGAGTTGAAAGGAGATTCAGTACCATGAATCGAATTATGAACAAATTAAGGATTAAACTTGGAGAAGAAACGTTGAATCATTGTATGATTTCAAGCATAGAAGGGTCTTCAAACCTGACAACAACTTTTTTGAACGTGTGGTGGACAAGTATGCCCAAAATCCTCACCGGATCCGGCTTTTGTGACTGGTAATACATCATAGTTTTATTTCTTCATTTTCCTTATTCATTGATTTAATACACATTGAGAATAATCACACCTCTAATGTCGAACTTTTTTTTTTTTGCACATGTATGATAAAAATCATTTGAATACTTTTCATGTCTCAGTAGCATTAAGGTTACCTAAAGTTTTAAATTAATTTCTTTGTTTTAAACACTAAAACAAAAAGTGCCATCAACATATATGTATATTCATGTTTTCTAAATCCGATGAGTCAATGCAGTAATATATATAGTACTTCAACAACAACAACAAAAAAAGTGTAATACTTTCTCTGGATAAAAAGGCAGAGGGTAGAATACCACACACGCACAGGGGCGCGCGCACGGTTTATCATCTTGTTTCTATATGCAAGAGGAGCTAACAAGAAAAACCAGATATTGTTTCACAATTCTGTAATGTAAATTTTAAAGCTTTTTTTTTTTTTTTTTTTTTTTGGGCAGTTAGTTTACTGTGGATTTGTAATCACCAACGACATGCTATCTGCCCTGCAATACATCATCATATTTTGGAAGCTGGCATTCAGATATATTTCAGTCTTCTAAATGCCGACTTTCCATGTACACATTAAGCCTCAGCATAGCTAACGTGACGTTAGTGCTTCCAATGAAATAAAACATTTGCTGCCTAATTTTTGAAAAATAGCAAATTATTAGAAATTGTTCCCATAGAAAGCTTTATTATTTTTTCCCTAGCAGTGGGTGGTTTTACACTCTCTGACAAAAAAAAAAAAAAAATCGAAGCACCTCAAACTGCCATCCAAACGGGTATTTTTTTTTTTGTTTTTTTTTACTACTATGTGCTAATCTAAATAATCTAAAGAAGCTGAGATGGTTTACACCATGCATTTTCACGTAACACTGTAATAATTCCTTAATATAATCAGAAGCACAAATGTAGTAAGGCAGGGACATTTTTACCAATCCTAATATTTGGGAGAGGATTTTCTCTAGCACAGCGTTACTTTACTAGCAGTAGCGTCCTCAATATTTTACATCACCCTATGGTGAAATCCCTGGTGCATTACTGAATTAAAGTAAAGATATTAATAGACTATAACATTTTTACTTTTTTAAAAACTTGTATGTGTAGATTTCTTGGAATTTGTATTCGCGATATAGAGCATAAGAAAATTTTATACTCTATTTAAAATTTCGTTATGTATTAATGTACAGTGTTGTGCAAAAGTATTTCATGACTTGCAAAAACCATGAATTTTTAAGTTTAACTCTTTTTTTAACTAACTAGTTTTCATAGTTATAATATTTCATTGTTTATATGTCATTAGATGTGAAATTTAATGGAAATTTGAAAAATGTCTTAGATTTTCATGTAGCTACTTCTGTTCTTAAGATACATTACAAAAAATCATGACCAAGGCGAAATTATTATGAAAAGGATCATTTATCCAATACTTAGGTTTACCGCACTAAATCATTTTTGTAATTCACAAGGAATTAAATGACATTTAAATACAGAAATATAATGAAGCAAAATTATAAAATGTTCCTAATATTTTGTTGCTCAGCCTTTGCCTTCAATCACAACTTTGCATCGTGCAGGCATACTGTGAACAAGGTTTCATAAAAGATTATTTTGAACAATACGGTTCCAAATTTGAATTACATCTTCAGTGAGTTGAATTTTGGTTGTTGGCTTCTTTTTCGATAGTTCATATGACACTTTGAACCACAAATTTTTGATCGGGTTTAAGTCCGGTGATTGTGTTGGCCAATCAAGTGTTGCCGGAAACCGCCACACAGGAAAACTGCCACACGTCTTTCAGCAACTTGGAAAACTGCCACACATTGGAAAACCGACACACAGAAAAGCTGCCACACACTTTACATTAAGGGGCCGGGCACAAATTGCTGTTCCTCCGAGGAACACTTTGAATGTGTGACAGTTTCAGTTTTCCAAGATTCCGAATTATGTGTGGCAGTTTTCCAAGGTGCCTAACGACGAGGAAGGAGCTCTTTCATTTGTCTGAATTTTCATGCCGGTTCACAATTAGAGCACCTAGCTACAGAAGTTCAACGGGGGAGGGGGTATAAAGATTGCCGTTTGTTAGCCTATATTAAGAATTGAATTGGGAACTCCAAACAAATTTCGAGAAAACCTTCTATGCAAGCCAAGTGAGAATTGCTGTGTTCTGAAAAGGACGATAGTACAGTTCTGGCTTGGCTTACATAGAATGTTTTCTCGAAATTTGTGTGGAGTTCCTAATTTAATTTTCAATATAGGCCAAGAAACGGCAATTTTTGTACCCCCCTTCCAAACTTTCATGGCCAGTTGCCCTAAACTCATATGAACCGGCATGAAAATTCAGACAAACAAAAGAGTTCCTCCCGTCGTTAAGCACCCTGGAAAACTGCCACACATAATTCGGAAACTTAGAAAACTGCCACACATTTTCAAAGCATTCCTCGAGGAACAGCAATTTGTGCCTTGCCTCTGAAAAACATGTGGCAGGTTTCCTGTGTTGCAGCTTTTCAATGTGTGGCAGTTTTCCTGTATGATTTACCGGCAACCATACTGTGATTCCAATTAAAGCAAAGTTCTGATTCATCACAGAAAATAACATTTTCCCATTGCTTGGCTGTCCATACGACATGCTGTTTTGCCCACTGAAGTGTATGCTGTCTTTAATATGCAGTTCACAATAGTTTACGCCTGCCTTTGCAGTTGCGTAAGTCATAGTGAAGCAGCCCTCTCCTAACAGTTGTACTAAAAGCAACATCAGTCACTTCAGTCCATCTTTCAAGCAATTCAAGTGAATTGAGTGGTAATCGGAAAAGTCCCCCACTTTTTTCGGTCAGTGACCATGCACAAATTGCATTTGACACAAAATATTGAACGTCGGGGAGATTTCTGGGGTAATCATTTCCATTTCCACCCTGTTTAAAACAAGATGCAGCTGAACAACGTGCACAAATATGTGGGGGAAAATTCTGGGCTCCGCATTTCAAACATTTATCGCTGTTCACAGTAAGAAACTGTCTTGCAAGTAGCTGGATGAGATGGGGGAAATTTCCGGGTTAGTATTTCCACTCTTACCGCAGTCTTTAATGGAAAATGGTCTTGCAATCAGCAGGCTGACAGGGTAGGGGGAAATTCCGGGGTCAGCATTTCGACTTTTAGGATGGGATGGGGGAAATTTCCGGTGTGATTATTTCTATTTTCATCTACTTTAAAACAACATTCAGCCGTACAAGTAACACAAATATGTGGGGGAAATTTCCGG
Organism: Macrothele yani; assembly: GCA_039090855.1. Classification (NCBI taxonomy): domain Eukaryota; kingdom Metazoa; phylum Arthropoda; class Arachnida; order Araneae; family Macrothelidae; genus Macrothele; species Macrothele yani. Next base: position 105,465,672 of record CM077030.1, on the reverse strand, counting down.
GGTCTGTATTTCAAACCTTTATCACAGTTTATAGTGCTGCAAGTAGCTGGATGGAGTAGGGGAAACTTCCGGGTTAGTATTTTGACTGTTACCGCGCCTTTTCGTGAAAAAAGGTCTTGCAATAAGCAGGCTGACAGGGTGGGAGAATATTCGAGGGGGGGGCTCAGCCCACGTCGCATCGCGCCTGTCTCTTTATGTTTCAGAAACATGTTTCCCGTTCACTCTTGACTTCCCACGATTAACAGTTTCCGAAAACTGTAATCGGAAAGTTCCCCACAGAAAAACTGCCACACATGAAAATAGCCACACAGGAAACTGCCATACATTGGAAAACTTTCACACAGGAAAATTACCACACAGGAAACTGCCATACATTGGAAAACTTTCACACAGGAAAATTGCCACACATTCAAAGTGTTCCTTGGAGGAACAGCAATTTGTACCCGGTCCCTTATTGAAAAACATGTGGCAATGTTCCTCTTTGAAAGTTTTCCAATGTCTGGTAATTTTTCTGTGGGGGACTTTCCGATTAGGTTTCAGAAACTGTTAATCGTTGGAAGTCAGGCGAACGGGAAACATGTTTCCGAAACATAAAGAGACAGGTGCGACGCGACTTTAGCGGTGGGCTGAGCCCCACCCCATCCAGCTACTTGCAGTATACTATAACTGCGATAAAAGTTTGAAATACCGACCCCGGAAATTTCCTCCACATATTTGTGTTACTTGTACAGCTGAATGTTGTTTTAAAGTGGATGAAAATAGAAATGATGACACCGGAAATTTCCCCCATCCCATCCTAAAAGTCGAAATGCCAACCCCGGAATTTTCCCCCACCCTGTCAACCTGCTGATTGCAAGATACTAAACTGGAAATTTCCCCCATCTCATCCAGCTACTATAAACGGCGATAAATGTTTGAAATGCCGAGCCCGGAATTTCCCCCACATATTTGTGCACGTTGTTCGGCTGCAGCTTGTTTTAAACAGGGTGGAAATAGAAATGATTGCCCCAGAAATCTACCCCACGTTCCATATTTTGTGTGAAACGCAATTTGTGTACGTTCCCTGACTGAAAAAGGTGGAGGACTTTTCCTATTGGAGACTTTTTCTGAATGAGGGGAAAATTTCCTATGGAGGACTTTTCCTGTGGGGGGCTCTTCCGTCCATCGAATTGAGCCTTCTGTCTGGCTTAGCTTTCTGAGCACTCTGTCCTGCCTTGTTGTAGTGGATCTGGGCCTTCCACTGCAATGCTTATTTTTAATAGCACCAGTGTATTTTACTTTCTTCAGTAGCCAAATAACTGTAGATTGATTACATCCCAGTCTTCAGATATTTGCCTTGAAGAATATCTCTCTTCATGCAGAACAACTATTTTTACTCTGTCCGCTGTGGACAATTCCACAGTTTTAACCCTTATTGAGAATGTACACAAATTATATGATAACAATAAGAAGCGACCACTATACAGGAAAAACTAAGACATTTTTTAAATCTCCATTAAATTTTGCATTTGATGACATATAAATGATGAAATAGCTATGAAAATTAGTTAAAAAAAAAAACGAGTTAAACTTAAAAGTACAAGGCTTTCGCAGGTGATCAATACTTTTGCACACCACTGTATACATAAATAACAAAATGTGGTTATATGTAATCAGTCAACAAGTTTCAGCCCCCTCAAAATTTGCAAAGACACCCCCCCCCCCCCCGGATAAAACTCTCTGAATGCAACACTGAGTGAAGGAGCACAAAGACCTACATTCGGAACTGTATCCTAAAGAAGTCATAGATGGCTGAACACTGTTGTTATGGCCATAAATTTCTCTTGAAGAAGCAAAACTAATTAACAAGCCAGATTCAACCACCAAACTTGATATTTTGGAAGCTTTCCATATATATGAGAAGTCTTTGCAACTTGTTAATGACACGGCATACACCCCATTTCTATGAAGCGTGTGGAAGCAACTAACCAAAACCTGTGACTGTAAACACCATTTATGGTATCATATACAATTTGAATATTTATGTGCCATTCATCCTGATGAAGCTAGGTCAATACCCAGCAAAACCGTGGTGGACTTGAAAAAATAAATATTTGTGACAAACTACGTTGTATTATCTTAATATACATAATCGTCACAAGACTGTAGTCTTTGAGATCAAGAGTATATATACACTTGCCAGAATTTTTACTAGATACCTCACTGAAAGGAAGATACAGTGGTCCTGCTTTATAAAAAAAGGGGGATATCAGAAACTACAGACTCATTGGCCTTGTATAATTTTTTTACAGAATCTTCACTAAAATTGTGATACTGTGGGTGCTGGGTTCAGGCACTCCTCATTTTATGCTCTTATTGAAAGTTCCTATTAATCATTCATTATGACTTTAGTAATATTTATTTACAAAACTAGAAGAATATACAGTATATGCATCTTAGCTTGCGGATTAACACTAATAATAAAAAAAAATGTCCTCAATCAGCCTGCAACCTCTCTGTGTATCTATCTCCCTCTTCTACAAACCCACTTGTGGGCTTGCCTCATTCACAGTTCATTAACTATGTCGTTTAGTACTGCCTTCATGCATCTGAAAGGCTTACCGGCTGCCCCGGTGGTGTAGTAGTCTAAGTGATGGCTTCTGATCATTTGTCCGAGATGGGTCCAAGTCGAATCCTGGTGAAGCATGGATGTTGTGTTTGTCTTATGGCTGTGGCTTTCTCCTCTCTTCCCTGGAGTCACTAGCCCTAAATAAGGGACGAGCGACTGCTTATAGCTAAAGATTAAAATTAGCGGTCGCCATGCTCGAAAATTTGCCTTTTTTCATTGCTAAAGAATTTATTTGCATTTTTAAAATGCTCCTGTTATAGGAAATGCATTTTTAAATCATCCAACTCGCGCGCGGTGAAAAACAGCCCTTCGCAAATAAGTGGGTACGATGTATTTATAGATTCACTCTTCAAGAACGGGGGTGGCTTACCGTGGCTGTTTGTTTTTCCACTTCAGTTGGTGCACAAAGTAACCATATCGGGAATGGACGGACACCTGTGGCTTTAGATGGAACTGTGACAAAAATCATAGATGCCAACTAGTACGGATTTTCCGTAATTTTATGGATTTTTGGTTGCTGTTACGGAAGTATGGAAACACCGCTGAAATTACGGAAAATCGCCATTTGATTTAATTTTCTGAGATAGAAAGCAAATTTTCATCAACTTAAAAAATTTTGTTGGTTCTTCAAGTTTTTCTGGGGGAAAAAAATTAAATGCTACATTCAGGGCTGCCAGACCTGCGCCAATTGCGCCAGCCTGCGCCAAAATGTTGTTCTTGCGCCATTCTGCTAAAAATTTCCGTTTCGACGAAATCTGCGCCAATTTTGCGCCAAAAGTTAAAATTTACCGGTCATCGATATTTTAGCGTTATCTTACGACATTCGAAATCGATTCAGCGGTTAATTCGTACGTGAGATTCTTCCGCGGAGTCCCCTCCGTTTTTTTTTTTTTTTTTTCGAGATCGGTGCAAAAGTGAAGAAATTTTCGGGATATTAGTTGGGGGGGTCGTTTTCCGTCTGGGGACGTTGTTTTGTCTTTTTAAACGTTCGGAAACGGAAGTTAAACGAAGTGCAGATTTTTCCTGTAATCGTATTTTTTTTCTCTCGCGATGTTGCTTCTGTTCAGTACTATTAAATATAATTTCATTGCATAATTTCTGCTTGAAATTGTAGGCAACGATTTCCGAAAACGGAAGTTAGGCCGCCCGAAATTTTCCCCATAATCTTCGGCGACGAGATTCTCACGCTGATTCGAGGAATTCCGTCTTTTTTTGTTATCATTTGGACCATGTACGAAATCGATGCATAACTGAACTTAAATTTTGGGAGGATTGGTGGCGGCTGGGGAGGGGGAGGTCGTTTTCTCTGTCGGAGGACAGAATTTCATCCTTCGAAAACGGAAAGTAGACGGGATAAGATTTCTCTGGTAATCGTAATTTTTTTTTTCTCGCGATGTTTCCTCTACCCAGTATTGTTAGATATCATTTTATTCCATAAATATTTGTATTTCAGCTTGAAAATGTTGGATAAATTTCCGAAAAGTGAAGTCAATTCAGCTTGAAAATGTTGGATAAATTTCTGAAAACTGAAGGCTTCAAAAACCGTTATTTCAAGCCATGTTTCCCGATTCAGTGATCGCAAAAATATTTGTGTGGAAGAACCAAGGCTACTGCACTAATTCAGCACATGGACAGTGTTTCTACAAGTAACATTGTATCTGAAGTTAAAAGAAATCCCTTTTCTCTATCCACGAACGGAAGTAATGATGCTCAAGCAAATAAACTGTATCCCATTACAATAACATATTTTGACGAAAAAATAGGGAAAAATTCAACTGTTTTGTTATCATTGGTTGAATCAAGTAATAATACAGGTGAAGGAATATTAAACGTTTTGAACAATCAGTTTGTTAAAAAAAATATCTCGTGGAGCAACTGTGTGTCATTTTCCTGTGACAGTGCTAACACTATCATAGGTCAAGTAAAAGATGTTGTTTCTCACATAAAGAAGGTTCAGCCTGCAATCATAGTGCAGCGATGTTCATGCCATTTAGTAAATTTAGCTGCACAGAAATCTGCTACTCAACTGAAAAGATTTAATGTTGAGCAGTTTCTGATACAGTTGTATTTTTTTTTTTGGAGAAAAGTTCATAGAGGAAACACAATCTAAAACTGAGTGAAGCTGTTTGTGGTACTAAACCACACAAAATTCTAAAGCATGTCAATACTTGCTGGTTATCACTTTTGGAATCCATTGACAGAATTTTAGAACAGTGAGAGGCTCTAGAACATTATTTTAGTGACAATGAAGAAGCTAATTCACAGTATAAGAACCTTGCAAGTATGATTGGAAATCCTTTATCTAAACTTTATTGTCTTTTTTTATCTGCTACTCTTCCTTTGTTTACATGTTAACGTGTTCTTGCAGCAGGAAGCTCCGCTTGTTATCTGAATTGTTTGTACGATTTATCAAGCCATCGGCATTTGATGTGACAGCAAGATCTCTTGCAGATGGAAATTTTGAATGAAGGAGAAATCAAAAAGAAAACTGTGATCTCGTAATTGGGTCAAAAGCGAGATCTTATATAGGCACAACTGCAGATCTGAGTGAAGACACGGTGGCTACTTTTTATTCTGAGGTAAGGAAATTTTACAAGGCAGGCTGCAATTACATTTTAAGAAAATTTCCACTTAATGATGAATTTCTGAGTCATGCTGAAATTGCAGATGTAGCATTAAGGCAAAGTGTTTCTTTTGCATCAGTCCAATATATGTGTTCCCTGTTTCCAGTTTTGAAACCAGAAGAATCCGAATTTACTCACTACCAGTTTGAAAATATTTTAACTGTGCTGTTACTTCTGGGAGAATGGATGAAGTGTGGCACAGAATTTCTTTAATGAAAAATGAAAGTGGCCAGTTAAAGTATGAATCATTAAGCAAAATTATGAAAATGATTTTAATAGTCCCTCATAGCAATGCAAGTACAGAAAGGATTTTCAGTATTGTGAGAAAAAAACATGAATGATTCAGACCTAATTTAAGTAGTCATGTGCTGTCTTTATTAGTAGAAAAAATAAACAGCATTGCACACAGTGAACTATGCTATCAGAAGAAGTTTTCGCAAATTGAACTAAGGAAGGCCAAAATGGCAACTACAGCCAGTTTATCATAATAATTTGGCAACATTCCAAGGAATAATTTTTCTTCATGTCTGGAGGTAATTTATTATATTTTTCTGGTAGACAGTATTTTAAATTTTCCCACTAACAAATTATTTTTTATTGTATTATTATTATTTTGTTAATAGTTCTGACAGATTAAAATTTGTTGCAGTGTTAAATACCCAAATTTGCCACTGTAGACTGGATTACTGAAAATTACTGGAAAAAAAAATTTTGTTACTGAAAATTACTGAAAAATGAACATGTTGGTTACTGAAAACTACTTTTAGAGGTTGGCATCTATGCATCACAACTAGTTTTTAAAGTTTGGTTTCTCTGAAAATGCACAATTTTCTATTGCTTAGGCACTCCTTGCTTATCATCAAACAAAATGGGCAAGCATTTTCCCTTTTGTTTACAAAAAGAAATCAAAGGTAGAAAATCGGGACTTCACTTTCCGCCACCGCGCGCAGTCTTTCATTCCACGCAGAGTCGCATTTCCTTTGTACGTGTAAAGTTGGCTTTAAACAAAAAAAAAAAAACCTCTTGTCTGCCCCTTAATACAGCAAAATGTTACTAACGAATGGGTAAACACAAGTTTTTCAGCGAAATTATATATAAAAAATCAGTACTGTACTGTTCACACTGCCGCGATAGTCATTTTACGGGTCACGGAAAAGGCTGATTCCATCACGGGCGGAATAAGTACTGATTTTAAAATATAATTTAGCTTTAAAAAAGCGGAAAAGAAAAAACACTTTCCGTATTGATTGGTTTTGAAGAACAGGCTGTTAGAAATAACAAAAACTGCGCTTCACTAGAAAAAACTTTTAAAAAGCGAAGTTATTCTTTTTCACTATTACTGAAGCTTTTAAAAATGAGAAAAATAATCAGAAAAAATAGAACATAAGAATATAACCAGAAAGTGAAAAGAAAGGTGCATCTTGGGGTAAGAAAAATTCGAAATTTAGAAAACTATGGAACATTTTCATCCGTGCTAAAACAATCATTTTCAGGCGACGAACGGCATGAATATGCTCAAATTATATTGAACAAATGTTGTGACATTAAAAACATCCAATAACCAGTCCCAAAAATGTTTGATGAATGCTAGAATTTTGAAGACATGGAAATAAACTTTGAACAAACGTTGAATAACATTATTTTATAGAGATTTTTTATTTCTGTAGTATATTTGATGTTTCCCGTATTCCGCAGCGATCGACAATTTCTGTAGTGACTATGGAGAATTCGTAGCATTTGGAAGATCTGAGGTGGGCAAACAAGAAAAAATGACAAATCATTAAAATTCTACCAAAACAACGTTTTCTGAAGGGAAAAAAACGACAACCAGATTTTTTTTATTTCCGTAGTATATTCGATGTTTCCCATACTCCGCAGCGATCGACGATTTCCGTAATAACTATGGAGAATTCGTAGCATTTGGAAGGTCTGAGATGTGCAAAGAGGGAAAAAATGACAAATAATTAAAATTCACCAAAAGAACGTTTCCTGAAGAGAAAAAAAAAACAGAAAAAAAAAACCCGACAATCAGATTTTTTATTTCCGTAGTATATTCGATGTTTCCTGTATCCGATCGACAATTTCCGTAGTGACTATGGAGAATTCATAGCATTTGGAAGGTCTGAGGTGTGCAAACAGGGAAAAAAATGACAAATCATTGAAATTCTACCAAAACAACGTTTCTGAAGGGAAAAAAACAAAAAAAACGGTCAGATTTTTTACTTCCGTAATATATTTGATGTTTCCCGTACTCCGCAGCGATCGACGATTTTCGTAGTGACTGTGGAGAATTCGTAGTATTTGGAAGGTCTGTGGTGGGCAAACAGGAAAAATGACAAATCATTAAAATTCTACCAAAACTGAACGTTTTTTGACCCCCCCAAACAACAACAACCTGACACTGGGTTTGAAAATCAGACAGAATCCGATGTAATCAGGATACTCTGCATGTGTTCTTATTTCTTCATGACTATATTTTCAACACCTGTGAAAGTTTATCAATGTTTTTAATGTAATGTTTATTAGAACAACCCAGGAAATTACTGAATATTTTCTGTTAGTGGTCAGGAATCATTGTGAGTCTGTAAAATAAAGTGACCAGGTTGGTATCACATTTCTCCCAATCTCCGCTGTACCACAAAATGATTCTGCTATAAGATATCAAATTCATTTTTGAAAGCTATACAGCCAGTTTTCATTTTGACACCAAAAAGAACCTAACCAAAAATAAATGGAATGAAAAGAAAAAATTAGCAGAATGAAAGCAGCTTCAAAACATAATGTCTGAACATTTTTGACCATCAATAACTCACTAAAAACTGCTAGAGGAACAAAAAAACAAGCAATTTTTAGTACATGAAGGTCATAGCACAAATTGTTGAAATACCCAATACTGCTGACTGTTATGCCAAACAATGCAGAAGTTAAGAGAATGCAAGCATTGTGGGCAATGTTCTTGATAAGACAATGCTCATGCAAAGAATGACTTTAGAAAATACAGCAAATTAAATAAAGTAAGCAATTAAGTAAGTACTGTTTGAAAATTTTGACCCATCCACTGCTATCAATTTATGGTGGAGAGATTGAGAGATTTTATTTGTGAACATAGCAAGAGACCAAATCAAAATGATTAAATTATCTTTCCAATAAAAACTGTCTAGAAAATTTGGTTGATGTGGTTGAAGAAATATGTAACGTTTAAGATTATATTTATTCATTTAATTGCACTGGACAGTGAGCCCTTGTGAACTACTAAGCTTAAATTTAACTATGTCTAAATATGTGAAAGGTATACAGTGCAGTGCTAAAATGTGTATATAACACGCAATAGCCGTAAGGAAAGTGGCCACTAGATTTTGCCTACCCACTGGCCAATGGCCACTTGATATAATCACCAATTTTAATCTTTACTTATAGCCCATTGAGTTGCTCACGGTGGTCGTTAACATTGACTCAAATCATACCATAAGATCCCTAAGATGTAAGAATATGGGACAAGTGAGCAAAACCGTCCAAACAAGGAATCCAAAGGATACAAAGGCACTTTATTGAAAAGGTAGCTTCGAGCACAACTGGACAGAAGACAGAAACGTCCATGTGACAGGCAGTTGCCAAGAAAAATTCAGTCTTTAGTAGGGGATATGATCACCCCTGACTGCGTTGCAGAATTTACAATGTCTGTCCATGCTGAGGACGAGGTTGTCAAGCAGCTGTTGAGGCATTGCGGCCCATTCCTCTTGAAGCGGCAATTGCAGCTGCAGAATCGTTAGTGGCAGCTGGTGACATGCTGCCAAGCGTCTCCCGAGAAAGTCCCACACGTGTTCGATTAGATTTAGGTCCGGGGACCTTGCGGGCCAATCCATGCGTTGAATATCTTCACTCTCCAACAGCTCTGCGACAGCCACTGTATGATGAGATGTAGTGTTGTCGTCCATGAAAAGGAACTCGGGACCCACAGCACTTGTAAACAGACGCACGTGAGGCAGGAGAACCTCGGTACAATAGCGGACACCAGTGACAACCTCCTTGGAAGATGTGGAGGTCAGTACGGCTACCAAGCATGATACCGCCCCAAACGAGAACTCCGCCACCTCCAAACCAGTCCCTTTCGATGATGTTGGAAGTGTGATTGCGTGTTTCCTGCTCTCGCCAGGTGTGTATTCGTTCAGAATCGCTCGTCAGACTAAATCAGCTCTCATCCATAAAGAGAACTCTACCCCATTGCTGATGTGTCCAGTTCTTGTGTTCCTGGCACCACAGAAACCGCCGTCTCCGATGAGCAGCAGGCATTAATGGCACACACCATACTGGTCGTCGTGCAAATAGACCACCTTTGTGCAGCCTCCTGGCCATGGTAAAACACGATAACGGACGTCCAGTTGTCTGTTGCATGTGCCTTGCGATTTCTCCCGCTGTCTTCCGTCTGTCTCTTCTCGCCTGTAGGTCAATAAACTGGTCGTCCGCCGCTGTGGTTGTTCGTGAACAATCACTGCTAAACCCTCGGACAGCTGTTGCTGTCATTTGAAATGCTCTCCAAGCTCGTGAAACGATGCAGTAAGCGATTCCGAACTCCTCGGCCACACTAATCACACTTCGACCTTCTTCCAACTTCCCAATGACGCAACCTCGGTGAGGTAAAGTCATCCAGATGTCGTCTACTGGATTGCCTGTTGGCCATATCACACGGTGGCAGTATCTCGACGTCGTTCAAACCGATGTACACCGTGCAATAGCTTTCACCGAATTGCTGAGCGTACACCGCCCGTGTGCTGTATACCCTTCCGACCCCCCCGTCATGCTGTCCGTTCTGCCTGCTCGTTCCGCTGTTATGCTAATTTCTCCTCTTCGTCCTTAATTTTTGCACACCAGTGTACAATGTGCATTATAACTGTGACTTAAACACACACACACAGTCATCACTGTAACCCAAATTTGAATAATATAAAAAAAAAATCAACACATAAATACCTAAATATTAAAGAGAGCCATTCCACTGAGGACCCCTTCCAGTTCAACATTACTCAACTAAAATTGTGAAATGGAAACCACTTAAACCTAAAGGGTGTTACTTTAGCCCCAGTACAGTATCAGAATTAAGAGCCAAAGCAATTTAAATTATTTTATGCCTTCTGCTGTATATATGTATATTTCTGTTTGTGGCCCCCATATACAGCTTTCTTCATCTTTGAATGGTAGGTGTATACAAGTAGCATTCATTTTTGCTGAGAGACCTTTGTTTTTTTTTTCTTACAACTAATTGGGAGTGATTCCTCACAAGAATTTAACACTACAAAGAATAACCTTCCTTTTCCATTTCAATTCACTGAGCTGTTAACCATCATCATATGTGGCAACTTTACCTTAACAAATGTATATACAGCACCAAACATTGCATATATTAAATATAACATTGTTCAAATTAAAAAAATTTTATCGTCTTTATTAATTTTTACCACTTGTATCAAATACATACAGAACTGGTACATGCTGAACATTTACTGGTTATATACAATGTATTTTTCTTTCTTTTTTTCTTTCTGTTTTAGGAATAACTTCTACACATTGTATTGTTCAAGTCTGGAGATAGCATCCACAAGATTAGCTCTCTCAGATTTGTGATGAACTGTTACATTGAAGCAAGTTATTGCTAATGTTCATCTTTGTAATTTTGCATTTTTGGGAATGCCTTCTGTTCAGCTTTTAATGGGATTGTGATCACTATAGAAAGTAATCTGTCCTCCATAGGTCCATATCTCAAATTTTTCTAGAGCATAAATCACTGCATAAGCCTCTCTTTCCGGGGCACTCCATTTACTGTTCTTCCATTAAAGCTGCAATTCCTACTGAAGACTGGTCACAGCTTATCTCGAAGGGCTTGCTGAAATCGAAGGTTATTCTGTGACAAATCAACAGGCTCAAACCCTGACCTCTTTCGATTTCTGTATCGGTGGAAATTTATCATGTATCAGTGAAAACCTCGATGTTCCTATGTTTTTGCTAATAAGCCGATGAATTCGTACTTTTCCATCTGCAGCAGTAAATGGGCACATTGGTGGATAACATCTCTGCTCAATATAACTGTGATTACTCACCAATTCAAATCGAGTAATCAATAATATCTGTTAAAATGCACAATGTATCGGTGGAAACCTCAATGTTTTTTTGATGTATCAGTTCCTGTAGCATCAAGGAAAAAAACTCGATTTCATTGATGAAAATTCAACCAAAACAGCCAATTCACGACATAAAAATATGATATTCCCTTCCTCTTTACAAGAATGCAACAAAAAGAAATTCATTTACTTTACACAGAAACTATTATTTACCAGTTTCAATCATTGGTAATGAAACCTTGATGTATTTTTGATGTATCGACTTCTGAAACATCGAGGTTTAAGAAATTGAAGCAAGGTTATACAGGAAACCTACCAACAATAATAAAATGTTAGACTATCAGTCAGATCATCCAAATTACATAAAAACAAACTTGGCCACTCAATTTTTGGAAGAAAAAAAAATGTGAATTCTTCAGAATTGTTAAAACAGGCTCAAAAGGAGGAACTGAAAAAAGTTTTGGAAAATAATAATTACTCTTCTCTACTAGTCAACAAAATTCTTAATAAAACAGAAAAGATTCAGAGATCAAAAACTAAGTTTCAGCTAATTAGAAAAGTTACTTGTACCGTAATGGACTGTTTGAGAAATTTCTAATAAGACTAATTCCAGAATTACAAAATAAAATCAGTAACTACCTTCCAAAATTAAAACAAAAAGAGGAAAACATCTTTTTACAGGAAGGTGTGGTCTACAATATAAAATGTGAATGTAGTCTCAGCTATGTGGGAGAAACAGGCAGGCAGCTTAAGACTAGATTGGCAGAGATCATAAAGCTGCAATTAAAAATTTAACAAACAAAACAGATTTGGACAGACATATATTCAAAATACTGGACATAAAGTGCTTTGGGACACTGTAGAAGTTCTGACACATCTACAGCACTTTTTCAAGAGAAAATTGTCAGAAGGACTAGAAATAGAGACATAAAAACTGTCACGAGCTAAAATTTGGAGGTACAACATTAAATGATTTGAAAGGTTGGATTTTAGCTCGTGAATGGCAACACCTACCATTGTAGTCCTGAGGAAGGGTACAGGTCCTACCCAAAAATTCGACTAAGTAATATCCAGGAGGCGAATGAATAATTAACACACACAATCGATGTGGACTAGGAACATCAATCAGAAGTAATCACTCTTTCCATGGAAAGAGCGATGACTTCTGTTTGATGTTCCTAGTCTACGTCAATTGTGTGCATTAATTATTCATTCGCCTCCTAGTTATTTGTTCAGTTGCTGCTTTCCATCTTTGGTAAATCCCCAGCATTGTGCGGGGCTCCATGAAGCAACCTGCCATGTAGTTTGGCAGTCAATTTCTTGTGAGTCTGGAGAATTTGAGGCTGCTGTGGTGCAGTGGTAGCATGTCCGGCGTGTAACTGGAAGACCCTGGGTTCGATTCCCGGTGGCAGCCGATGAGAATTTTTCTGACTCACTTATCATCGTGGAAAGAGTGATGACTTCTGTTTAAGTAATTTCCTTTTATTCCTGGGTAAATCCCTTCATCTAGTGAATTTTGTAATATATCAAGTCTAAGAATAGCCATGACATCAATTATTACCAAGGTGTGCCAATGTTCTCCCCTTTACATACAGCATCCAACGTAACCAGTGTATGCACATTTAGTTACATATGTGGAGGTTTCTGAATACTTTTGTCTGCATAATGTATTTGAAATAACTTTGTTTCATTTACTTTGTTTCTTACTGTCATAGTTGCCCATGGTAAGCTAGGAAACAATGCTGATGTAGTCTTTTTTTCACATCAAGAACACTTGTTTCTGGTATTTTTCTGGCAAATTACGAAGCATCCTTAAGAAGAGGGGGTACAAAATAGTGTCTGACAGATGTTTGAGAAGCATGTACAGTGCTAGTTGACAGCCATTCTTTTTGGTGAAGATGTATAGTGAATTTTCTCGGTTTTGAAGTTCAAATGTGAAAAACATTTTCACAGAGTTCACAATAAAAGACCACCAAGGACATGTTCAGTGCATTAGTGAACCAGTTCCACTATCACTTTTTGCTGCATAGTTTGGGACAATAATTGCCAAGAAGTTAGTCAAGGAGATCAACGCACCCACCTTATACCTTCGTTATAACTCTGAATAAGATAATGTTGTTGGACATCAGTTTTATTTTTCGTGGCCTTTGAAAATTATTTGGCAATTCTGATGTGTTCATGTGAACAGTACTCTAATGCAAATGTCTGTAACAACAGCATTGTGAGTTCTAGTGCTAACATCATGTCAACCATCACAGATTTTATGGAGTTGCCCAATACCAAGTGTCAAAGTTCAGTTACTAGAACTTTTAGGAAGGAGGTAAAAGGAATTGTGCATCAATCACATGCACTCTCAAACATGAACATGACACTGTGTGTGGCTGCTGAATACTTTCCAATAAAATTCAGCAAAAAAAAAAAAAAAAAAAGTTTAGGGAATGACGAATTTTTTGCTGAAAAAATGCCCATTTGGGGACATTGATTCTCACTAATGAACTAAGAAATATAAAAATTTATGTGGTCACAATATAAACTCAATTCTTCTCCACATCTCCAGTGAATGTAAATTAAGGGTCATTCCACATAAAATCACCAACTGCTGGTTGCTTGACCATTTTATTTTGTTGTTTTTTTATTTTCACCATAGTTAGTTAGTACCATTAGTAAATAGACCAAAACATTTTTTTTTATCTGCCGCCATTTTGGAAGTGGACATATTTTTACTTTGGCTGTAACTCTTTAACTACATAAGATAACTTAACAAACTTTTTTTTACTATGAAAGTAGATGTTTTGAGCTTTCGGAAAAAATACTTAAGTCGTGTGTAGCTCTTAGTCTGAGTAGACTAAAATGGACTTAAATTCGGCAAATGTAATTTGCAAAATCGCCATTTTTAGGTAGCTATAGCTCAGGTATGGCTGAAAATCAAACTGAATTTTTTTTCTGACCAACTATGGAAAGGCACTTTTTAGCACATCAGGAAAAAAATTCATGTTTTAAATCCCTTTCTTATTTTTTTTAACCCTAAATTGGCCAAATTTGAAAAAAATATGTATTTCAAGGTCAAATATCTTAAAAGAGCAACCTGCAAAAATTTGACAATTTTTCTGTAAATTCCCTATCAGTGGCATAAATTTTATTTTGTGATTCATCACGGTTTCGGAATTATGAGTACTTAAACTCTGTTTTTTTTTTTTTATCATTCTCATTTTTGCGTATTTCAAGGTCAAAATCTTCATTGAAAGGGTGACCTGCAAAAAATTTGACAGTTTTTATGTAAACTGACCTGTTAGGATCCTGTCAATGGTATGGATTTCATTTTGTGGTTCAACGTGGTTTCAGAATTCTGAGTACTAAAACTCTTGATAAAAAAAAAAAAAAAAAAAAACTATCTCATTCCCAAGATTGCAAAAATTACATATTTCAAGGTCAAATATCTTAAAAGGGGGACCTACCAAACACTTAAAATCATTTCTGTAAATTGTAAATTCATCTATTGATATACTATCAGTAGTAAGAATTTCATTTTGTGGTTGAGTGTGGTTTCAGAATTATGAGTAGGCCTACTTAAACTCAGGTAAAAAAAAACACTTGAAAAAATCAATAAAAGATGCTTTTAGGCTGTTATTCATGTGAAAATGTTATACATATATTAAAAACTTAAGGTAAGCTCAAAATGTCATATTTTAAATTATAAAAAATATAAGGCAACTTTTATGGGAATTTTACTAGGAAATGTTTTCATTAATAGCAAATTTTCGGAGAAAACTCTTCTCCTTCTTCAGGCTGTCTTGTTGTTGTCACTTTTAACTTGTCACTATCACGGTTATGGTTTACCTTGACGGTTATGGTTAACCTTGACGGTTTAGGTTGTTTTTCAACAAATCCTGCCAGATGTTAGGCAGGGAAAATCCTTTGCAGTCATTGATGATGGAATTTTGATTTTTCTCAATCTCTATTCCTTCTTTCAGTTTTCTTTTTGGAAATTGCTTTGGAAACTGATTACTTTAAGGGAATTCCAATCCATGCTGTGCCCAGTTTCTCTAACATGCCTATCTCATCCAGTCTTGTTGGAGCAATTTTTTATAGCTGCTTTATGCTCAGCTATACGAGTTTCTAGTCTGCGACCTGTTTCACCTATGTAAGATAGTCCACAACTACAATTTACTTCATAAACTACTCCTTGCATTTTTAAAATATCTTCTTCTCTTTGAACTATTTTAGGGAAAAAATTTTTAACTTTGTTCTCTAAACTTGGAGCTAGCCTAATATTGTATTTCTTACTAATTCTCTTTAAAGACTCAAATAAACCTTTGTGATAAGAAATTTTTCTAGTGAATTTTACTTGTTGCTTTTGTGGGTTCTTCGTACCATTAAAATTCAGAAGCTTCTCAATTTCTTCTTTAGGATAGTTATTCTCTGCAAGTATGACTTTAAGCTCTTCTTTATAGGCTTCTTTTTTATCTGCAGTAGAAACTATTTTATTAATGTATTAATATAGATGTATTAATATAGATCAACTTATAGACTTTATAGCGGAAGACTTGGCACACCTAATAGTTTTTCACAACAAGGAAATAAACTTATTAGTAGGAATTTTTGAAATGCTTACTTTCTCTTTGCAGAACAACTACTTTCAATTTGGGAAAACTTTTTTCATTCAAAAATCGGGGCTAGCTATGGGCTCCCCACTCTCCCCACTCTTAGCTAACTATTATGTGGGAAAACTAGAAGAAAAGATACTAGTACAACCCACATACTTCTGCTTATATAGAAGATACATGGATGACATCTTATTTATAATAGATAGCTCAGAAATTGTTCCAGAAAGAATTCCAGACTCATTCAATGAATTAGATGATTCCCTTAAGTTCACTATTGAACTTCAAAAAGAAAGAAGAATAAACTTCTTAGATATTACTATCTATTATGAAGATGAAAAATTCCTCACTAGTTGGTATAAAAAACCAATGAATACTAAAAGACTACTGGATTTCAATTCCTATCATCCAGTTTCTATTAAGAAAAATGTAGCAAGTCAGTTTTTAGAAAACATTAATAAAATAGTTTCTACTGCAGATAAAAAAGAAGCCCGTAAAGAAGAGCTTAAAGTCATACTTGCAGAGAATAACTATCCTAAAGAAGAAATTGAGAAGCTTCTGAATTTTAATGGTACGAAGAACCCACAAAAGCAACAAGTAAAATTCACTAGAAAAATTTCTTATCACAAAGGTTTATTTGAGTCTTTAAAGAGAATTAGTAAGAAATACAATATTAGGCTAGCTCCAAGTTTAGAGAACAAAGTTAAAAAATTTTTCCCTAAAATAGTTCAAAGAGAAGAAGATATTTTAAAAATGCAAGGAGTAGTTTATGAAGTAAATTGTAGTTGTGGACTATCTTACATAGGTGAAACAGGTCGCAGACTAGAAACTCGTATAGCTGAGCATAAAGCAGCTATAAAAAATTGCTCCAACAAGACTGGATGAGATAGGCATGTTAGAGAAACTGGGCACAGCATGGATTGGAATTCCCTTAAAGTAATCAGTTTCCAAAGCAATTTCCAAAAAGAAAACTGAAAGAAGGAATAGAGATTGAGAAAAATCAAAATTCCATCATCAATGACTGCAAAGGATTTTCCCTGCCTAACATCTGGCAGGATTTGTTGAAAAACAACCTAAACCGTCAAGGTAAACCATAACCGTGATAGTGACAAGTTAAAAGTGACAACAACAAGACAGCCTGAAGAAGGAGAAGAGTTTTCTCTGAAAATTTGCTATTAATGAAAAAATTTCCTAGTAAAATTCCCATAAAAGTTGCTTTAGATTATTAATTCAATTAAACTAGGAAGCCATTTCTCAACATGAGCTTTATTCAAAAAATATAAGGTTTTTTAAGAATGTTTTTATTTATATGTATAACATTTGGCTGTAACTAACAGCCGAAAAGCATCTTTTACTGATTTTTGTGGGGTTTTTTTTTTTTTAACCAGAGTTTAAGTACTCATAATCTGAAACCATGCTCAACCACAAAATGAAATTCATACTACTGATAAAATATCAATAGATGAATTTACTGAAAATTTTTCAAGTTTTTGGTAGGTCTTCCTTTCAAGATATTTGGCTTTGAAATATGTAATTTTTGCAGTTTATGGAATGAACGTTTTGTGTGTGTGTGTGTGTGTGTGAGTTTAAGTACTCAGACTTCCCAAACCACTGTGAACCACAAAAGAAATTCATATCACTAATAGGTGAGTTTACAGGAAAATTTCAAATTTTTTGCATGTTGCACTTTCAAAATATTTGACCTTATACAAGGTCCGATCAAAAAGTTCTGACTTTAGGCCGATATACAACAAAGCGCATATGTTACTTAAGTCTGGCTATGATCTCCCTCAAAGTAGTCTCCTTGGGCAGCGATACACTGCTGCCAGTGTTTTTGCCACCTTTGGTACGCTCCCTGGAAGTCCTGTTAGCAAATCATGTCAAGCACTGTCTGCGATTCACTCTGGATCTCGTCCACAGTTTCAAAACAGCGACACTTGCACTTCAGCTTCATCTTCGGGAACAGAAAGAAGGCCCAGGAGACCAAATCTTGCGAGTGAGGCGGTTGAGGAAGGATAATCATGCTGTTGCAGCTGCAAAACTGGCATGTTGATAACGCTCTGTAAGCTGCTGCACTGTCATGATGGAGCAGAACCCCCCCCCCTGCGCCACATTTCAGGTCGTTTGTGGTGAATGTCCTCCCTAAGACGCCGCAGAACATCACAGTAAAAAAGGGCAGCGACGGTCTGGCCCTGGAGGACGAATTCACGGTACACAACCCCATGAATGTCGACATTTGTCCATATTTTCGGGGGTTTTGCTCGTGGATGGTCGCCCTGACCTATCGTCGTCTTCCAGTGCTGTTCTGCCGTTCTTGAAGAGCTGGTACCATTCAAAACACCTTGCACGACTCATTGCTTCATTGTCATAAGCCTGCCGCAACATTTCGTGCATCTCCGTTCCCGATTTGACGAGTTTGATGCAGAATTTGATGTTCGGTCGCTGCTCTAGTGTTGCAGTCCATACTGAAATTGCAGCTGTGGTCACCAAATATCGTGTAGCACAGCTCCCGATGTTCACAGAACGCCACTCGACACAATGACTCTTGAAAGTCACTGCCCTTTCCGCTGCTCGCGCATCTGCGTACAGCCATCTGTTGGCATGCTACATACCTAGTCTCGGAATTTTTTTTATTGCACTACATAATTTACATAATTTTTGCAAATTTGGCAAATTTAGGGTTAAAAAAAATTAAGGGAATTAAAACATGAAATTTTTTTCCTGATGGGCTATAAAAGCAGTGCTTCCGCAGCATAAAAATTCCGTACCCTGGATTATTTCCTCCCAGATTACCCTAGATGCAGTCAAATTACCCTAAATTCTAAAAACAAAATACTCTGTTTTAAATATAAAATATAACTAAGTTTTCTACTAATTTTTTTAGCCACAGGTACATCATAGTTCACAGACTTTACGATAAACCAGATTTTTTTTTGGAAATTCTCAGATTGGCTTTCACTAGATTTTTGTAACCACAATTTCAATTCAGGTTCTTGCAACCAGCTGCTCCTATAATAAATTGTTGTGAGTACTAGTTATTAGCAATATTTAAACATTTCTTTTTGGATGAAGTTGCATGGATGTCCACACCTCTTCCACATTTATATTCAGAAATAAGCACTGTTTCTATTTCAACATTTACTCATCAACATGTTGGAGTGCTTTTCACTCTTACTAAAAATTGTCAGCTTTAGTCAACTTTAGTTACTAAAGCTATAATACTGAATAATAACTGTCTGAAACTCGTCTTAGGAAACAAAGAAACAGTTGACACGCTTTACTACGCTCACCACAGTCTTAGCCTTAATCAGGTCAGGTACCAAACCGTATGTCACAGTCATGGAGATGTACTACTGGTTGATGCAGTAGTTGTCAAATACTATGTCAGATACAAACACAAATTTTCACTTTGTCCAAATGTTTGGTTAAGAGTACTTGCAAAAACCACATTCTGAAAAAGATTCATATATATTACCCTGAA
This sequence comes from Macrothele yani, assembly GCA_039090855.1. Lineage (NCBI taxonomy): Eukaryota > Metazoa > Arthropoda > Arachnida > Araneae > Macrothelidae > Macrothele > Macrothele yani. The sequence goes on along the minus strand of CM077030.1, from coordinate 105,446,245 downwards.
ACCCTAAAAAGATTATTTTTACCTCAAGAGGACTACAAATTACCCCAAAACAGGGTAATAATTACCCTAAAAGTGGAAGCACTGGCTAAAAGCTGCTTTTCCATGGTTGGTCAGAAAAAAATTTCAGTTTGTGATTCTGAGCTTATAGCTACCTAAAAATGGCGATTTTGCAAATTACATTTGCTGAATTTAAGTCCATTTTAGTCTACTCAGACTAAGAGCTACACACGACTTATCTTTTCTGAAAGCTCAAAATGTCTACTTTCATAATAAAAAATGTTTGTCAAGTTATCTTTAGTAGTTAGAAAGTTACAGCCATTTCTGTGAACCCTAAAAAACCCAAATTTTCACCAGTTGCTGCAAGTAAAAATAGATCCACTTCCAAAATGGTGGCAGATAAAAAAAACAACTAAAAATTGTTTTAATTTACTTACTAATGGTACTAACTGTGGTGAAAATACAAAAAATTTTTTTAAAAAAATGGTAAAGCAAGTAAGTATTTATTCTGAAATTTGGTGATTTCACGTGGAATGACCCATAAATCAATGTTTTTTTTTTTATGGATTAAAATAAAATATTCATAACATGCATAAAACTAATAAAAATAGGAGTTTGGAGAAATTTTCAGGTTTTTATTTTTTTTAGTGGAGAACAATAAAAATAGCTAAAAAATATGAAAGATATTCAGCAATTTAAAGAAACATTTCATTGCTGAATGCTTTCTTCCAGTTCTTTTAATTTTAAATGAAAAGTTCACACTTTCAAATGTGAACATTTGTAGGTAAAAGGCTAAGGTACTTTGATAAATGTGCAATATTTATTTTTGTAAGTGCAACTACAGAGTGTGAGTTGAAAGTTTTGCAATATTTGGGTCAATTTATGTCTTCATACATACCTTTACGACAAAAGCTGACTAGCATTCAAAGTATAGGCCACCGTGTTGCACCATCTTTGGCCATCTGACTACCAGTTCTTGTCCTTTGAGACGAAAAACTCCTTTACCCCAGCTGCCACCTTCTCCTGGTTGTTGAAGTGCTACCCACGAAGGAAGTGGGCCATGGACCAGAACAAGTAATAATCCGATGGGGCAAGATTCGGACTATATGCTGGGTGTAGCATCAGTTCAATGCCCTTAGGTTTCTGGAGTTCTGCTGGGGTCGTTCGCGAGGTATGAAGCTAAACGTTGTCCTGCTGAAGGAGAGCACGCTTTCTGTTCACCAGTGCCTAGTACTTCTCCTCCAAAATGGCATAAATCTGCTTCAGCTGTTCAGAGTAGAAGTTGGTGTTGATGGTCCGACCATCTGGAACTAATTTGTGAAGGATTATCCTCTTAAAATTCTACCAGATGCAGAGCATCATCTTGTGCTTAAAGCGCCCATGTTTGGCAACAGGTTCTAGAAGCTTGCCTGGGCTTAACCACTGCTTTTGTGTATTAGGATTACGGAAATGGGCCGACTTTTCATTGCACGTAACAATTCTCTTGATGAAACATACATTGCCCAGGTTTTCTAGTAGTTTTGTGCACACTTCCACTCGGTTTGCTTCAGCTGGTGTCAGATTTTGAGGGACAATGCTGCAGCTCCTGTAGACCTTGCTGAGGTTCTGCAGGTGACGAACCATTGTGGTCTATGATATGCCTAATTCGCCTGATAATCTCTGAGTGCTGGTTGTCAGATTTGCCTCTACAGCCTGGTGCACAACCTCTGGATCCACAGTTCGCTGCCTACCTGACCGTGGCTGATCGTCGAGGTTTCTGTCACCTGAGCAAAATTTCTTGAACCATCTGGTTGTGGTGCTGTGGTCCACGGAACCTTCCCCTTTCGCATGGCAAACGTTTTGTGTTGCTTGATCAGTGTTATGGTGGAGTTCAAACGCGTATAGCAAACGTTCCCTAATTAGCTGTTTGTGGCTGTTCATCTTCTAGGCGTCCCAACCACTGACAGAACGATGACATGCAATGCTGTTCACAGCAACGACTACCACTTTATATCCCTTTCGACTGACTGTAGTGCACAATAGAGATGAGATGGGCTGGGCCGGGCCGGGCTATGAATAGCGTCATAATTTTCATCTCAGGCGGGTTCGGACGAGCTACGAACAGCATATTAGTTACATTTTGGGGCTCGGATGAGCTACAAATAGCATATTTTAAAATTACATCTCATGCTGGCTTCTTTTCTTATGTTAAAATACTGAGTCTTAATTCTCTGTTTTTTCTTCTTCTGAGTTTTAGGAAGAGGAATCAGTTTTGTTTTGTTTTTCCCCTGCAGTGTATCCATGAATCCTGACTGCTTAGGATGGGAATTGATGCATCATATTGTGATAGTTTAAGTGCTTTTTAAGAGAATAATTAGCTGAGGAAAGTAGGGGGTTGAGGCAGATGAAATGGAGATTAGGGAACTCCACCTTTCCACAGACGCAGTAAGGATGGTCAGTTCAGTGGCCAGCTAAAATTGCCCTTGGACACTTTGGAGAAGACGTTCCCAATTCTCAAAAGAACCATCCACAATAAAACAGATGGGTAGGGAAAAAGGAAAAGCTGCCAGTGTCATAAATTTGTCATTAAAACGTAATGCACAGGAGAGTAAAGCATCCGTTATAAATTGGGATGTAGAGGGTGGATAAAGATATGCAATTTGACTATGTTGTGGAAAATAGCTTTGGGGTATGATGGGAGTTGAAGTGAGAATCAAAGTAAATTCCCAAGAGAAAGTAGTCCACTTGAAAACCAGTAGTAGGACAGCAGTGAGATTTATTGCTTCGACGGATTTGTTCCGTCTGTGTGAAATTGGCCTTAGGATCTCAGCTCTGAGGACAGAAGTTCGCTCCCGGTATTTCAGAAGGCCTCATTAAACCAAACATCGTGTAGAAGGTGGCAAGGAAACAACAAATTGAACAAAGCTTTGCTAATAGCTGTTACTATCTCCTCCACTCAACATTCATCCCTTAAGTTGAGTTACTCTTTTTATCCATTTGCGCATTACAATATGAATTATCGTTATCCTGAATTTATACAAAAAAAAGTTAAATACTGGTGATTGTAAAACAGTTAAAATGAAGTGAGGAAAATCTACCATGTGGAAACATTTTTCTCCAAATTATTGATTGCACGACTGACGCAAAATTGGGTTATGTTCCGTGCAAGAAATGCGAAAGCATTTTGAAATATAAATGTTCTTCAGGATCTAACAGACTTTTGCGCCACCTTGGTGGCACAGTGGTCTAAGCGTTGGCTTCCGATCATTCATCCGAAAGAAGTCTGGGTTCGAATCCCGGTGAGGCATGGATGTTGTGTTTGTCTTACGGTACTGGTTCTCTCCCTTCCCTGGAACCAGTGGCCGTAAGTTAGGGATGGATGACTGCTTATAGCCCATTGAGTTGCTCATGGTGGTCGTTAAACCTCCAATAAAAAAATAAAAAAAAGACTTTTGCGTCATGCCAAAACATGTGTGAAGATCATTTCCTCTCCATGCACAAAAAAGGTAGACAGTTTCTTTTTCTTAGAAAAGAAAAAAATATTGGCTACTGTAAAATTGTAAAATATAAATTTTATTTTAAGATTATATCCTTCCTAATGAGACGCATAAATGCTGAGCATCATATTCCATGCTGAGACATGGACCTTTACAAAGAGAAAAGTTATGCTGAGGCTCCATACAACTGGAAAGAGTTAGGTGAGGTGCATGGCTTGGTGTAAGCAGGAGAGATAGGAAGAGAAACTCATGGATCAGGAAAATGACAAGAGTGAAAGACATCATGATCAAAGAAAAATTCCTGAAATGGCAATGGTCACCCTGGGCATACCGCTAAAAGAACTGGCTACCATTGGACAAGTGAAATGTTAGACTGGATACAAAGGGACAGAAGAAGGCCAGTAGGGGATGGGTGAATGCTGGAGTGACATGGAGGAGACTGCGTCAAGACCGTTGTGAAAGTTACTTGGGAACACTTTCATGCAGCAGTAGATTGATAGTGATTGAAGATGATGTATAACATTAAAGGGATTGATTATGTGTAAAAATTGGCAATTCCAATGCCTGGTCTGCTGTAAGGTTAGTAGACTATTAGGTTTGCTCATACAGGAGTATGGGAAGAGCTTTCCTGCAGAGCATTCCCTCTCATACCACTTGTCTTACAAGAGAACCCAGCAACACAATAGTTGTCTGCTGTCTATTGACAGGCAGGCAGTTTGTTGTTAGAAGCAATGTGTTCACATAATCACTTTGTAAATATAGTTATGTAATTAATGAATATCCCGGTCAGGCATGGATGTTGTGTTTGTCTTACGGCACTGGCTCTCTCCCTTCCCTGGAACCAGTGACCCTAAATTAGGGACGGGCGACTGCTTATGGCCCATTGAGTTGCTCACGGCGGTCGTTAAACCTCCAATCAAAAAAATAATAATAATAATTAATGAATTTCTAATTATTTGTCTTAGAATTTGATTATCATTAAGTATCAACATGGTCTCAGAGAAAAAATATTTCTTATGCAAAATACTGTAAATAAACAAATGTGAGAAATAACATACCTGAAAAATATTCCTTTCTTCATGTAGTTATCTTCAGAAACTTGCATTTCCTTTTTTTTTTTTTTCTCTCTTTCTGCAATTAATTGATACTTTGCCTCATTCAAATCATCATACTTGTTTTGATGAAAGTTTTAATGCTTCAGCTGAATTTTAGAAGAAATCTTTTTTCCTATTGCCTCTGATATGTTTTTCATAATATTTTTAATTTTATGTTTGCCATGAATTTGGAGGAACATCTGCTCAATGCTGTTGACAATGGTCATCCATTCATATGATGGATGCATAAGTCCTCCCCTGCTGATAGTAAATACTTATCCAAACATGACCACCGTTTGTTGATAAATTGAAGGGCTGATTCTGTCCTAAAACTGGGCCGGAATCTTTGCATTTAAAAGCAACGCATCCAGCAACGTACCTTATGGCTTCGTAAGATACAACATCAATGGTTGTACTTGCAGTGGTATCACAATCAGTTGATAGTAACTGCAAAATTTCATTGAGCTTATTTTCTGATTCATCTGCTTACAGAGATACTGAAGAAAAAGCAGCACTTGTAATGAACTTTTCTTCTTCCAAGAGCAGTAAATTTGTTTTTGTCATGGTATTTCCAATTGAATTACCAATCAACAGCAATTTCATTCAATGCTTAACTTCTAACACTGTTGGATGGTAGTATGTGTAGCCTAACAAACACACTTGGAAGAAGATATTCTCCAAAACATCTTGATTTAGCCTGTGTGTTAACAAATAATGTATATCATATTTGCCCTTCAATTCACTGAATAAGGCAAGCATAGATTTGATACTTACTAAAATTCCTTTTTTGAAAGGTAAGTGTTTTTTGCCAACGACATTAATTCCAGAAAAACTGAGTGTGCTTCCTTTAAGAGATCAAATTGTGGTCCAAAATTTCCAATCCCTGATCTGTAAGGTTTATTATCAAATGGTAAATAGGAATTCATGACATCAAAAAATCGATCGATAAAAATTATAAAATCAGTAGCAGCACATTTGTTAAAAAATAAATATTTCAAAGCATTCCCCACTGTCTCTGACAGTAATTGTGTAGCATATTTCACGATTTGTCTTTCAGATCCTTTTACATCCAAGTGCCTTTGATATAACTTTGAACACCAATTTTGATTCACTGCTATCCTTTTCCAAAATGCATTTAAAGAGTTGACTCTTAATGGTCGACGTGTTAATTAAAATACCATTATCCAAAATATGGTTTCTGAGTAGTTTTATCATGTGAGGTACATCTGCAAAAACATACACCTTTCTCTCAGGATTATTAGGATTTTCAAAACAAAAAAAACAAAAAAAAAAAAAATTATCAGGCAAAATGTTCAAATCTTTCTACAGTCTTTGATTCATTGGTCTCAGGTCAGATACCAATGCTGCAACTCTGAAAGCAATTTTTTCTAATTTTCCTATTATTTTTAGAACAACATTTGCTACTTCGGTGTGTTTGATATCAAATTTGTAAAACACAACGTGTTTCCAAGTTTTTATCAGGCCTCGTGCAATACTGTGACATAGTTATGTGGACCTATCTGTTTTGATGTCATGGCACATTTGTTCTGAAACTTTCATTTCGCTGATGGAAATAACACATGTTCTTTCCACTTCAGTCATCTTATTCCCTTCTGGTTCCATGAGTCTCGAAAATGATTTTTGAAAACCAGGAGAGCAACTGATTTTACTAATCCATCGGCGTAGGGTGGAAAGTCCTGGTAAGGATATTTTCACTTGTTTGCATAAATAATTGTATGCTTTTCTGGAAACTGCTTGCAAGGAAATTGCAACACTTATATCGTCGACATTCCATTTAACTTTTTTTCTACCTAACTACATTTTTATTTGTTGTTCAGTGAAAATTGTTAATAAAATTGTTTTGATTTTTCAATACCAGATTGTCTTTTTTGTGGCTGACTACATCCCAAATTCCTTCCTTTATGTTGAATAAAACACTTTTGGTGTCACAAAATCCAAATTTGGTTGTTTAGCTGGTATATAGAGGTTTTCAGGTTCTTTATTTCTGCACTCTTTCTACCGTTTTCTTCTCTCAGGGATTCAATTTTTTGCCTTAAATTTATTATAACGTCTTCACTTGCTTTAGCCTCACTCAAATCATTACAATTGGGCATCAGAATATTATTTTCTTGTCCCAACACTGTTTCTCTGTCAACATTTTCCCTTTCTCTTCGTTCATGCCGCAAATTCCTAACTGATATCTGCTTTTATGGCATTTTCATTTCCAGGAAGATTTAAAGTTGGAATAGCATCTTTGTGCAATTCCTTTTTTTTTTTTTTTTTTTTTTTTTTTTGCAGCAACCTTAATAGCTCATTTTGCTTATCCCTTTCATAATTGCCTTCAACAAAATGTTTGGAGCAAATAATAGCATTATGAATTATAAAAGCATCATCTAGTTTACAGCGCAATTTCCGTTACTTACAGAGTTCAGTCACTTTTGGAAATCTATGGTATGTAATCGGCGATCTTTTGGTATTTCTGTAGTTATTGTTGCAATCTGCAACGACGGAGGAGCTTGAAGGCATCTCGAAAGAATAAACTATTTGTAAACAATTATTAACTATATGTCAACAAAATAGTTTCCATATCATCTACTGTTTCGCACGTTGCTAGAAATTCGAGCACGGGAAAAACGTCCATATAATAAAAAGAAATTTTATTTCAACTTGTCACTAATATTCTTTTTTTCTTTTTGATGTTCCTTATAATAGTTTAGAATTTTATTATGAAGATTACAAATTTATATGAAAAAATGTTTTTATATGTGCAGTCAAATGCATCATAAGTTGTCAAAGTCCTCCAATACGTAGAGACAATATGTATTAAATGATTAATATTATTCCAGTTTTTTAACTCATGATTCACGAAATTAATACAATAGAAAAGAACTTTCGAACCTTTTGATTATGATGCGTTGAATCAGTAATAAGCCATCTTGTCATCGAAGAAGGCACAATTTTTCTTTCCTGTGGTATCAGCTTCCAAGTTGAACTTCGATCTTATAATTTCTTATTATAGATGATGGTTGCATGTTTCATTTTCCGTGGCTCGATATCCCAAACTAGTTTCAATTCCTTCTTTTTGGAATCATCTTCAGTGGGTATTATGATCTACTTCTCATACACGTTGTGTTTCGGCCACTTACATCGATTCTACTGGCAGTGTCCGACTTTTCACCGCAGTTGTACTCTTGCGCATGCTATTTTTGGTATTAATGCACATTCTTAGTCGTGTTTTGATATAATTGGATGATATGAATTCCGATTCTAAATTAATTGGTGTTGCCATTCGTTTGTTGAAAATAATTAATAAGGTCTTTTATTATATTTCTTATCGTTAATTTCTTTTTCGATAAAATATTTCCAAGCGTACGGTAGACTCATTGGATCATTATTATTACAATTTATTTCTTTAGTTTTTTCAATCATTACTGCTTCTGAGGTTAATATTTGATTTTTAGTTTTATGTGAGGTTATTAATTTTGCATCATACCAATCAGGATAAGCTTCATTTTCAATACAATGATTTATTAATGATGTTTTGTTTTCTTTTTTATTCCAGTTCGATATCATCATCATCATCATCATTGTCAACCATTATCAATCCACTGCTGGACGAAGGTCTCCCCAAGTTTCCTCCACAACGGTCTGTCTTGTGCCAGTCTCCTCCATGTCACCCCTGCATACTTTCGAATTTCATCCACCCATCTCCCATGTGGTCTTCTTCTGGGTCTTTTCCTGTCCCTTGGAATCCAATCTAAAATTTCGGCTGTCCATCGATGATCTGTCCTTCTGGCAGTATGTCCAGCCCATTGCCATTTCAGGGATTTAACTCTGATCATGATGTCTTCCACTCTTGTCATTTTTCGGATCCACGAGTTCCTCTTCTTATCTCTCCTGGTTACACCAAGTATGCACCTCTCCATGCTTCTTTGAGTTGTCTGCAGCCTTTGTATGTCTCTTTTAGTTAAGGTCCACGTCTCTGCACCATACGTAAGCACTGGAAGGATGCATTGATCAAACACTTTTCTTTTAAGACATAGTGGCATATTGCTCTTGAAAATTATGCTGTTTCTTCCAAAAGCTCTCCAGGCAAGTTTTGTACGCCGATTAATTTCTTCATCAATGTGACCCTCACTTGATATCTGCTGTCCAAGATAAACATACGTATCTGTTATCTCCAGTTTTTCTCCATCAATCGACAAATCTTCATTTCTTGTAAAAGCATTGAACATCACTTTTGTCTTCTGAAAGTTCATTTTTAATCCCACTTCTTTACTCTTGTCAGCAAGTTCCTGGATCATACTCTGCAGCTCTGATGGGGTAGTTGCAAAAATGACTACGTCATCAGCAAAACGAAGGTGGGTTAGATAATCTCCATTAATCTTTATCCCTTTGTTTTCCCAGTTCAGTGATTGAAAGACATTTTCCAATGTGGCATTAAAGAGCTTCGGAGATATGGTGTCACCTTGTCTCACTCCCTTTCCAATTTTTATGTGTGTTGTATTTTCAAACAGCCGAATCTTTGCACTTGCATTTTCATAGATGTTATTAATAATATTAATGTATGCATCTTCAATACCGCAGGATTTCAGAGCCGTGGTAACTGCTGATGGTTTCACCGAATCAAAGGCTTTTTCATAATCGATAAAAGCCATGCACAATGGAAGTTCATATTCCCTCGCTCTTTCAATTAGTTCTCTCAGTACGTGGATATGATCTATTGTGCTGTAGCCACTCCTGAATCCAGCTTGTTCTCTCGGTTGAGCCATGTCCAGTGTTACCTTCAAGCGGTGTGAAAGAACTTTAGTGAAGATTTTATAAACCACTGATAGGAGGCTGATAGGTCTGTAGTTACTGAGATCCTCAATGTCACCTTTTTTATGTAGCAGGATCATTGTAGCATTGTTCCAATCCTCAGGAATCTTCCCTTCATTAAGGCATCGAGTGAAAATTTGGGCGAGTACTGTTTCAATTTCTCCACTTGCTTCTTGTATGATGTCTATAGTAATTCCATCTTCTCCTGGAGCTTTCCCCCGCTTCATGTTCTTGATTGCATGAGCAACTTCTGCTGGAAGGACTGGAAGAACTCTGGTACCTTTCATGATGTCTGGAGTACATGTATCATCCCTTTCATATAATTTGGAGTAGAAATCTTTCACTCTTGTCAAAATTTCGCCTCTATTTCTTGTTATAGAACCATCTTCTTTTCTCAGAGCCATAATCTGTTTTCTTCCCTTACTGAGATGTCCCTTTGCTATCTTTAGGCTTTGGTTGTTTTCCATTGCTTTCCTCACTAGCTCACAGAATATACTCCGGCTTTATCAAGCATTGATCTTCTTCCATTTCCAGTAGTTAATATAGTTTCATTATCTATGACGGTTTCTGCTAATATCATTTTCTCTTTAATGCATTCCTTCTTTAGGATATCTGTTATTGGAGGAATGTAGGGAATTTTACCAGCAAATTTTATTTCATTTTTTTGTTTATTTTTATTTTCATTTAAAGATTTCTTTATATTTTCAAGTATATCATCTATGATCTTTTTCTTGTATCCAAATTTCATAGCAGTTCTTTTTATCCAGTTAATCTCAATCTTTTCTTTGTGTTTATTACGGGAATGGGTTAATGCTCTTCTTATGTAAAATTGAAGTGCTGCCCTTTTATATTTCCAAGGATGATTTGAATCAATCGGAATTATCGTTGGAGTATAAGTTGGTTTTCGATATACTTCGTATTCAATCATATTATTTCGCCTGAATAAAGAAATGTCTAAATAGTGTAGTTGTCTATTAACTTCTTTTTCCATAGTAACTTGTATTGTAGGATAAAAACTATTGTATTTGTTTACAAATGTTTCAAGTTCTTTTTCAGATTGCTTCCAGAAGATAAGGATATCGTCAACATATCTTACGTATAGTATTAGTTGTTTTTTATTGAATGAATACAAAAGTTTATTTTCTATGTCTTGTAATATTATTTCAGCAAGAAGTCCCGAAATTGGTGATCCCATTGGTGCACCTTGTTTTTGTCGGTATATTTTTTTATTATATGTGAAGTAGTTATTATCAGCTACTAGTTTCAATGCCTGGATAATACTAATTCTTTGTGCTTCAGGTATTTTTTCATCTTTTAACTTCTGATCTAACAATTGAATTGCTTCATAAACAGGTGTATTTGGATATAGGGAAACAATATCTAGACTGATCATCAGAAAATCGGTTTTTAGTTCTTTAACTTTTTTAATCACTTCAATGGAGTTGTTAATTGTGTAAATATGTTGAAAGTAATACTGTTTTAAATGTTTAAATAGTTCTTTTTCAAGGAGAATTGTTGGAGCCGTTGTTTTATTTACTATTGGTCTTAATGGTTCTTCTTTTTTATGCGTTTTGATTTTGCTGAATATGCTTGGAATAGACGCTCCAACAGGTGTATTTGGATATTTCCCTATATCCAAATACACCTGTTTATGAAGCAATTCAATTGTTAGATCAGAAGTTAAAAGATGAAAAAATACCTGAAGCACAAAGAATTAGTATTATCCAGGCATTGAAACTAGTAGTTGATAATAACTACTTCACATATAATAAAAAAATATACCGACAAAAACAAGGTGCACCAATGGGATCACCAATTTCGGGACTTCTTGCTGAAATAATATTACAAGACATAGAAAATAAACTTTTGGATTCATTCAATCAAAAACAACTAATACTATACGTAAGATACGTTGACGATATCCTTATCTTCTGGAAGCAATCTGAAAAAGAACTTGAAACATTTGTAAACAAATACAATAGTTTTTATCCTACAATACAAGTTACTATGGAAAAAGAAGTTAATAGACAACTACACTATTTAGACATTTCTTTATTCAAGCGAAATAATATGATTGAATACGAAGTATATCGAAAACCAACTTATACTCCAACGATAATTCCGATTGATTCAAATCATCCTTGGAAATATAAAAGGGCAGCACTTCAATTTTACATAAGAAGAGCATTAACCCATTCCTGTAATAAACACAAAGAAAAGATTGAGATTAACTGGATAAAAAGAACTGCTATGAAATTTGGATACAAGAAAAAGATCATAGATGATATACTTGAAAATATAAAGAAATCTTTAAATGAAAATAAAAATAAACAAAAAAATGAAATAAAATTTGCTGGTAAAATTCCCTACATTCCTCCAATAACAGATATCTTAAAGAAGGAATGCATTAAAGAAAAAAATGATATTAGCAGAAACCGTCATAGATAACGAAACTATATTAACTACTGGAAATGAAAGAAGATCAATGCTTGATAAAGCCGGAGTATATTCTATACCAACAAAATATTATACAGAAATAGAAAGAAATGAAAGAAATAAAGTATACATAGGAAGTACAAAAAGAAGATTTAAGACCAGATTAAAAGAACATATATCGAACTGGAATAAAAAGAAAACAAAACATCATTAATAAATCATTGTATTGAAAATGAAGCTTATCCTGATTGGTATGATGCAAAATTAATAACCTCACATAAAACTAAAAATCAAATATTAACCTCAGAAGCAGTAATGATTGAAAAAACTAAAGAAATAAATTGTAATAATAATAATCCAATGAGTCTACCTTACGCTTGGAAATATTTTATCGAAAAAGAAATTAACGATAAAAAATATAATAAAAGACCTTATTAATTATTTTCAACAAACGAATGGCAACACCAATTAATTTAGAATCGGAATTCATATCATCCAATTATATCAAAACACGACTAAGAATGTGCATTAATACCAAAAATAGCATGCGCAAGAGTACAACTGCGGTGAAAAGTCGGACACTGCCAGTAGAATCGATGTAAGTGGCCGAAACACAACGTGTATGAGAAGTAGATCATAATACCCACTGAAGATGATTCCAAAAAGAAGGAATTGAAACTAGTTTGGGATATCGAGCCACGGAAAATGAAACATGCAACCATCATCTATAATAAGAAATTATAAGATCGAAGTTCAACTTGGAAGCTGATACCACAGGAAAGAAAAATCGTGCCTTCTTCGATGACAAGATGGCTTATTATTGATTCAACACATCATAATCAAAAGGTTCGAAAGTTCTTTTCTATTGTATTAATTTCGTGAATCATGAGTTAAAAAACTGGAATAATATTAATCATTTAATACATATTGTCTCTACGTATTGGAGGACTTTGACAACTTATGATGCATTTGACTGCACATATAAAAACATTTTTTCATATAAATTTGTAATCTTCATAATAAAATTCTAAACTATTATAAGGAACATCAAAAAGAAAAAAAGAATATTAGTGACAAGTTGAAATAAACATTTTTTATTATATGGACGTTTTTCCCGTGCTCGAATTTCTAGTAACGTGCGAAACAGTAGATGATATGGAAACTATTTTGTTGACATATAGTTAATAATTTCTGAAACCAAGTAATGTTTTTGACAAATGTTGAATTAATATAATATTTGTAAACAAACTTGGCTATTCTACTTATAGTGCATGCACACTAGAACTATTCAAGAAAAAGAAGAAACCACAGCTCTTTGAACAAGAGTCAAATGACTTTTGCGAATGCTTTGACCTCTGGGTGCACCAAATCAGTTAGCTTGTAAGATAGCTAATGTCATCAGACCTCCTCCTCCACACTCCTCCATAGGGAGAGCTTTACAGGGTCTTATGGGCACAACCTTGTGTGTTAAAGAACCTTGGTCTACCCCTTCAATTGCTCATGCTCACCACCCCACTTCTTTTTCATATAGGACTACAACACTAAGGTACCTGTTCATTTCCCTCTTGGACAGTACTGTTGTTTAAATTCTAATAGATAATTGTTGCACTTATTACAAATAACTGTTATTTATTTTCTTATGTACTGACTATGCTAATTTTGTATATCTGTTTCATGCCATTATTTTTATAAAGGAAAAACTACTAATACTTTATCACTGACAGATCATTGCAATTTAACACAATTTTTCAGATTTTGGGACTTCCCGGTGAAATGACGAAATCAAGTTGTGTTTATCTCTTGTTGAAACAAGTTGTATTAGCACTGTAGGAAGTAACATTGATACAGAGTTTAATTCTAGTGAGTTTTACGTCTTTATGAGTATGTTTAACTATTAAGTCTGTTCTTACATTTTGAAAATAGTGTTTAAATATTTAACTGTAATGTAACTGAACATCTGTGTTACTATTACTATTTTGCTCTTAAAAGTCCTTTCTTCTGAGTAGTCAGATGGTGAATTTCATCTGAAGAATTAACCTGAGGGGACTTTAAATTTGTTTTGTCATTATGTATGAAATGTGTTTCTCAGCAGTGATTTTTCCTTGTGATCTTACAGTCATGCTATACTAACTGAGGTAATTTTATTACATTATAAGAAATGTGTTAAATATCTGCTCATATAGTACTGTGTTTTAGTAATTTCCATTGATATAAATGGTAATGCAGCTGGGTTTGCCATTTTGTTGAGAGTATATGAAAAAATTAGGATATTCTGGTTTATTCATGTGATCAAAAATATTTAGTATTTTTTTCATAGACTTTCCTATTTTTAAGAGTTGTCTGTATCTTTGATCTTATTTTTCTAGACTTTTGTGTATAGTAGGCAAAAGTAATGGCTCTGGTTTTGGTAAAAACTTAATTTAGTTTCATTAAAATACTATTTAGATGTTCTCACACATGTGTGTATGGCCATTATTACCAATTAAATGTCTTGCCCTAATTAGTTGCAGCAAGCATACTTAATAAGCATACATACATGTGTGTTTGTTACATGTTCATTTTGCATTTTTTGATTGGGTTTTGAAAATCAGCTCTATTTTCACTTCTACTTTCGTGAAATCTTAGGTTAATTCTTTTAATACAAGTGAAACGAAGTCATTACAGTCCAATAATGTGGACTTCAATTCGAATTATTTTTTGTTTTGTTTTGCAGTTTGATGATCACAACAATAAAGATAACTTTTTCCAATGACCAGTGGATGGTCGAAACGTAATGGCCACTTTGCTTAGGGTTTTTTCATGTTGTATACACATTTTGTTACTGTATTGAATACTGTTCATATGTTTAGACATAGATAAATTTATTCTATAAATATATAATAGCTTAATAGTTACAATGGCATGCCAATCTGTTGTCCAATGCAATTAAATGCATAAATATAGTATATTAAAAGTTACATTTTTCTTTGACATCAAGCAAATTTTCTAGACACAACTTTTATTCAAAAAATATTTAATCATTTTTATTTGGTCTCTCTCAATGTCCTTGTGAGTAAATGTAAATTTGCAGCAGTAGATGGATCAAAATTTTCAAGCAATATTTTGGCTTGCTTTATTTGATGCCTATTTTCTACAGTCATTTTTTGCATGAGCACATCTTGTCATCAAGAATATTGCCCATGCTGCTGCATATTCTAATAACTTTTGCATTGCTTGGCATAATGGTCAGCAGTAATTCAACAGTTTGTGTCATGACCTTCCTGTACTCAAACCAACTTGTTTTCAGTTTCTCTGCTGTTCCTGGAGAGTTTTTGATGGTCAAAAATGTTCAGACATGTTTTGAAGCTGCTTCCATTCTGCTAGAGGTATGTATTATATGTATATAAATACAAGAGCTAAAATTTTCTTTTAATTCCTTTCATTTTTGGTTAGGTTCTTCCTAGTGTCAAAATAAAAATAGGCTCTATGGCTTGCCAAAATGAATGTTATATCTTATGGCAGAATCATTTTGTGGTACTGTGTGGTTGCCAATACCGAATCATAGTCATACATCCATCATAGCTCAGACTAGGAGAACATGGAATACCAACCTGGTCACCTTGTTTTATACACTCACAATGATTTCCAACCACTGGACTCCTGTAACACAACAAAAATGACAGTATTTCTTAAACATTTCTTTGTTACGGACCACTAATTAAACATTCGATACATATGTAGACTGCCTGACTTAATACACTTATGTTCATAAAAAAACAGAACACCTGAAATGAGTCCAGCTATGACTTTAATTTTACAATATATGTTCATTAGGCAACGCAGAACTAATTATTGACATCTCAGTGTCATACGTACCAGGGCATCGATGTAGCTAATAATTATCATTGTGACCACCTCTGGCTTGTATCACCTGCTCTGTGCGCCGAGACATTGAATAGAATAATGTGTGAATGGTGTCCTGTGAAATAGCCATCCAGGCAGCATACTCGCATTCAAAGTTCATCAAGAGTTGCTGGTGGACAGTCATACCGCTGTACCTGTCTCTCGAGCATGTCCCAGAGATTTTTTATGGGTAATAAATCCGGAGATCTAGCCAGCCATAGTGGAAGTGGAACATTGCTATCCTTGAAGAATACATATGCAGTGTGGCATTGTTCTGCTGAAATATGGCCCTGGGGACATCCTGCAGATACAAAAGAACAACCAGCCATAGAATGTCATTGATGTAATGGACACTCATTATGGTGGTATGGACTCTTACGACAGGGGATCTGTTTTTGTACCCCATAGCACCGCAGGCCAAAATGTCTTGTGCCAGTGTGGTATGCCTGCTACGAGTACACTCTTCCGGACGCCTCTCCCCATATCATTGGTGGACACAGATGCGGCCATCATTTTTGCCTTAATGGAAGCTCGTTTCGTCCAAGAGCACGATATTGTGCAATTATTCATGCCCACTCCCTTCGTTCAGTGTTCCATTGCAGCCTGGCAGTCTGTTGCATCAAAGGTAATCTGTGGAGGGGCTGACGAGCCTGCAATCTGAACTGTGATAACTGGTGACATACTGTTATAGCTGACATGAATCCTCTTTTCATGTACTAAGTCCTTCTTCAACCATTTCCTGCACATTCTTGCCACAGTGGATATAAGATGTACTGGCAGTCTCCTGGAGGGAAGCATTGCAGCCTCTTGTGCCGCTAATGTGGCCTCTGTCGAATTTGCTGATATGACCGTCTTACACGATGACGAGGCCTTATCTACTGCTGACCAAACACTGAGGTGACGATCGAGCCATGTGGCACTTATAACATAAAAACAGCCAGTTTCTGGTCTGTGACGTTGCACGATCTGATTTGTGTGGACACAGTACACAAGCACCTATGACACTGAAATGCTAATCATTTCTGCCATATTACCTGGTTAGCATATCCTGTAAAAATCTAAAGTCGTAGCTCGACTCCCTTCAGGTTTTCTGTTTTTTATGAATATGAATGTATGTTATCTCCTTATGCTCTTGCTTAAACCTTATAATAAAGTTCTTGTTTACCGAACAATAAAAAGTGCAGTATTTTTTTATTATTTCTTAGGAACATTGCTTATGAAAAACAGCACTTGTAGTCGTCTGTGATACAACATGAAATGCAATCAAATACACAACAAAATGTTTTTTTATTCTGAGATGGTAATTGAGAAAATGTGTTTATTTACTTGATACATTATTTGAAATTTCAAAAATAGTAATTTTAAAATTTAATTTGAAGCAAATGATTAATGAAAATGATGTAATGTAAAAATCAGTGGATAAAACATTTTATTACACCCCCCCCCCCAGCTTCCCCAGTGAGAAGCATGATATTGCTTCTGATCCCTCACAAGCTTGCCAATGTTGGTTCGCAGACAGTTTGAGTCATAAGTCATATTCAACATCAAGATGCTGTGTTTCTTATTTTTCATTTTGACAGCAGTAGAAAATCGTAACTGAGATATGAGATATTTACTGTTAAACTGTTTGAAATTTAATTAATTTACAACCAACACATCTTAAATTTTTACATTTTTTTTTTTTTTTTATGAATAGATGCCCCAAATTTATGAAAACCCTAAAGTAAAAAAAAAAAAATTTATCCTGTTTTGTCAGATGGATGTATTTTTGGAATTTTGGTGCATGGTGGGACTTATTTAGCATAAAAATACAAATATCTACATTATTTAGATAAACTGCAAAAATCACCCTTGTTTTTGAGTTATGTGCAATGAGAAAAGCTTTTTTAGAACATAAAAAAGCAATGCTGTGCAGCACTTAAAAAGTCACAATTGAAGGGTAGAGGGAAAAAACGGGTTGTGTCAGTATTTTGTGAAAATCAAGATATTGGTATCATTTAACATAGACTGAAGAGAAGCATCTTTTAGTAGTGCGAAACAGGGAAAAAATTGGGTTGTCAAGCATTTTCAGCCTTCTTAACATTGATGTTCAGCGAAAAAACATTTAAGTCAAAAACGTTGGGCCGCCCCGGTGGCGCAGTGATCTAAGCGATGGCCTCTGATCATTCGTCCGAAAGGGGTCTGGGTTCGAATCCCGGTGAGGCATGGATGTTGTGTTTGTCTTACGGCACTGGCTCTCTTCCTTCCCTGGAACCAGTGACCCTAAAATAGGGACGGGCGACTGCTTATAGCCCATTGAGTTGCTCAGGGTGGTCGTTAAATCTCCAATTAAAAAAAAAAAAAAATGTTGGTGTGAAAGAACCAGATAAGTCCTCTGCCTACCTACAGATGGCAGTACGATTGCAGTGATAGTACATGTTGTTGTTAGCTCTTTCTCTCATCATTCACTATGCTTTTCTCCTGACATTTATTAGGTCCGTGCTTTATTGGCACTTGTGAGGGGTTCGACAATGTCAACAACTTCAGATGAAGGCGTTCAACCTCCTGTGGAGCCAAGGGAAAAAAAAATGGCCGTGCTTCAGATGTCAGCAAGAAATTGAAATTAAGTTCACACAAAATGGGGGAAGCTTGCCAATGCTTGTACATGAAATGTTTTGATATGACGACTGAAGACGAGATAGCTGAAATATTGCGTAATTTCAACGAGCTTAAATTGAGCAGAATAACTACTTGGCATGCTTGATTACGATATTTCCTGTTCCTCAGAGAAGACCACTACAGGCTGGAGAAGTTGCTTGTCTACAAGAAGCTACCTCTGTATATAGGGTTCAAGTTTTTGATGGAAATCAAAATATGCGTGTGTGCAAAAGCATTTTGTGCTGTACATGGTATCACCAAAAGTAAACTCGAATACTTACAGAAAAGTCTGAAACTAACTGGTTCTGCACCTAAAGATTACAGGGGTAAATGTAGTTCAAAGCATAGGAAGCTTGACAAGTGTACAAAATCTTTGGTTGACAAAGCCATTATAGTTTGACAAAGCGATTATAGTTTGAAAGACTCGCAAAAAACATATCTGCCAGAACTGACAGTGATGAAGATGTTCTTCATGTCTAAAGAACTGAATCCAACAGTGGCCGTTTCTTATGAAACCTACAGGTGCATTTTCAACATATTTCAATATTTCTTTTGGTTATCCGCGTACTAACACTTGTGCAACTTGTGACGAATTCAAATCAAAACTGAAGTCATTGTCTGTGGAACAAAATAAGGAGGAAATTAAAGCACTGACAACCATGAATGTGCTTCATAAAAAAAAAAAGGCCAAAAACAACTACCACAAGAAAAGCTGCCATGAGAAGTAAGAGATGGAAGCAATATGTATGGATTTTCCTTGGAATATGTATGGAAATGGCCCAACTGCTGTGGAATTACAATAATTTCCTTTCCTATACATGTACATTGCATACCAATTTTCGTCTTGATTAAATTATTCCTTCTGGCTGCTTTTTTTGCAAAGTGTGTGTGTGTGTAGGTAGGTAGGTAGGTAGGTCTTAATAGTACAACTCCTTTTTGCATAATTGAAGTTAATCACAGTCAGTTTTAGGATCACACAAGAGGATTCTTTTTATTTTGCAACTGACACACACCTTTAACTTCCATCCATGGCAAGCAAAATGCACCACAATACAAGCATGTTTATTATATAGACCTTCTTTATTTAACTTTAAACACCGATATCTCAAAATGAAAAAAATAGAGCTGTGCCCAGAGTAGCAGAATGTAGACGTACGCATGTGCGCTGTATGCAGATAGTTTCCAAATTATTAGCAGATTTTGCAGATCTATAGTTATTGCTTGTAGATTAAAAAAATCAAAATGTTATTTACAGCAATTAAAACACTTAATCAAAGCTTTACTCAAATTAATATACTTAATTCGATTTTGATTTGAAGAACGATCAATTATTTTTTCACATCTTCTGAGTTTTTTTTTTTTTTGTTTTTACAGACGTTTCTGGCCTCTAGATTTTATCAAGGCCTGTTCTCAATGAATAGGAACTGTATCAAAAGTTTCGGTTTACACAGAAAGAATTTAAATTTTATTGCCACGTTCTTCTTACAGTTGCCAGTTATTAAATTAAAATCTTCTCTTTATTAAGTCTACTATTTTTCAATTAAGTCGTTGAAAATGCCATTTATAATTTTTAAAGGTTCATTAACGGAACTGTTTTTTTGGATATAAACATTTTCTTTAATTAGTCTTTTGCTAAACGAGGTTCATAGTCCAATATTTTAATATTTTGCCATAAAGATCCATTTCATACACATTGCTGCACATTCAATTGTAATGTACTTATTTTGTCCTCATTGGAATCTGTAGTGTTCTGATTATTATTTATTGTTTTATTAATTTTTCTTTAAATTATCTTATTCTGTTTTTACCGTGGTTCATGCTTTGCGGGTTTGCAGCAAGTTTTCTGTTTTAATGGTTGTGTACGCAGATGCATTTTATGTTTATACAACTCTGGCTGTGCCACTATTAAAATAATGTCTTCATATATCATCATCATCAACCATTATCAATCCACTGTTGGATGAAGGTCTCCCAAAGGTCTCTTCCACAACAGTCTGTCTTGAGCCAGTCTCCTTCATGTCACTCCTGCATGCTTTCAAATTTCATCCACCCATCTCCCATGCAGTCTTCTTCTGGGTCTTTTCCTGTCCCTTGAAATCCAGTCTGAAATTTTAGTTGTCCATCCGTGGTCCATCCTTCTGGCAACATGTCTAGCCCACTGCCACTTCAGGGATTTTACTCTGATCATGATGTCTTCCACTCTTTTCATTTTCTTTATCCTTGAGTTCCCCTTATTTTTCATGGTTGCACCAAGCATGCATCTCTCCAATCTTCTTTCAGTTGTCTACGGTTTTTGTATGTCCTTTTTTTGTTAAGGTCCATGTATCTGGTCCATATGTAAGCACTGGAAGGATGTGTGCCGATTGATTAAACACTTTTAAGACATAATGGCATACTGCTCTTGAAAATTATAGTTTCTTCCAAAAGCTCTCCAACCAAGTTTTATATGCTGATTAATTTCTTCCTCAATGTGGCTCTCGTTTGATATCTGCTGTCCAAGGTAAACATCGGTATCAGTTGCCTCCAGATTTTCTCCATCAATCACAAAATCTTCATTTTTTGTAAAAGCATTGTACATGAGTTTTGTCTTCTGAAAGTTCATTTTTAATCCCACTTCTTTATACATGTCAGCAAGTTCCTGGATCACACTCTGCAGCTCTAAAGGGGCAGTTGCTAAAATGACAATGTTATCTGCAAAACAAAGGTGAGCTAAATAATCTCCATTGATCTTTATCTCTTTGTTTTCCCAGTTCAATTACTAAAAGACATTTTGCAATGTGGCATTCAAGAGTTTGGGAGTTATGGTGTCACCTTATCTCACTCCCTTTCCAATTTTTGTTGGTGCTGTATCCTGAAATAACTGAACCTTTACACTTGCATTTTCATAGATGTTATTAATAATAATGCTAATGTGTGCATCCTCAATACTGCAGAATTTCAAAGCCATTGTAACTGCTGATAGTTTCACAGAATCAAAGGCCTTCTCATAATCAATAAAAGCCATACATAATGTGAGTTCATATTCCCTCGCTGTTTCAATTAGTTCTCTCAGTACATGGATATGATCTATAGTTCTGTAGTTACTCCTGAATCCAGCTTTTTCTCTCGGTTGAGCCATGTCCAGTGTTACCTTCAACGGTGTTAAAGAACTTTAGTGAAGATTTTATAAACTGCTAATATGAGGCTAAGGGGCCTATAGTTCCTGAGATCCTCAATCTCACCTTTTTTATGTAGCAGGATCATTGTATCATTGTTCCAATCCTCAGGAATCTTCCCTTCATTGAGACATCAAATGAAAACTTGGGCGAGTCTAGTTTCAATTTCTCCACTTGCTTCTTGTCCATGGTAATTCCATCTCCTCCTAGAGCTCTTCCACGTTTCATGTTGTTAATTGCATGTGTAACTTCTGCCGGGAGGACTGGAAATACTTTGGTACTGTTACCTTTTGTAATATCTAGAGTGCATGTATCATCTCTTTCATATAGTTTTGAGTAGAAATTTTTCACTCTTGTCAAAATTTCACCTCTATTTCTTGTTATAGTACCATCTTTTCTCTGTGCCATAATCTGCTTTCTTCCCTCACTGAGATGTCCCTTTGCTCTCTTCTGGCTTTGGTTGTTTTCAATTGCTTTTCTCACTAATTCACAATTGAATTTCCTTGTGTCTTCTGTGATACTTTTTGATACTGTCCTGCACAGCTGTATATATTCCACTTTGGAAGTTACATCTTTATTTGCTTCACACATGCACGCACAGGTCCAGAATTACACTCCTCTCATCCATGACGAGTCAAAAATTATAGCTGACGAGTGACGCTACAAGTCGAGCATTTTTTTTTTAAATTCCCAGCCAAGTTAAGCCCACTGGTTAAGTTGTCATAAAATTTATTTTTTATTTTCCTGCTCTTTATCCGTAACATGCTTAAAAGTCAGACTAATTACATTTTTGTTCTGCATTTTGAGAAGCTGTGTTTTGGAAATGCTAAGAACTGTGCCAGAAGAACTAGTGATTTGCTCGTCGTTCTGAGCCAAGGCCTGACAGAGCATTGTAGGTGGGAAGTGGAGCGGGTGTGAAATGGTGGGAGCCAGTCCTAGAATGTAGAACAAACAGCATGCACATGAAACGTTAAGGACAGGAAGGAGGATTTCTTGGGGGGATTGGGGAATGCAAGAAGTTGATGGGGAGAGCAGTCTTCTTACTGAGGAGGGAGATGCGATAGCATAATGCCTGTAGTGAAATCACTTACCCAACAGAATGCTTAAAAATTCCCCAGATTTCGGTCTAATGGCCGCAGCTGCAACATATGTGCTACACCTTATTGCAAACCCCCAAAATATCGCAATATTTTTTAAGCATTGACATAAGAGCTGTGTTTTACCTCAAGAACATATTTGGGTCTATATTATGATTTTCTGTTAGTGAATCTTTTAAGTTTTTTTATGCTTTCCAAGCATAGGTTAAAGAAGCATTTATGCTCGGGCTTTCTATCCCTTGGAATGATAGATAACTCGTCTGAACTACATACATGTTGGTTGGGGTTGGTGAGTTAATGTGAAGGCAAGTATGGGAAGAAGAGGCATTTTCTGTTTGCACAGGTTGGTAGAAAAACAGCTGTAATCTATAAGCACTGCGACTTCTCTGAAAATGAATGGAGGTGGAGGAAGAAAAGGCTATTTATTCTGCAGCCCCACACGCTAAAATAAATAGAGCATTGGCTAACATGCTGTCTGTAAGTGCTTTTTCAAATCACATATGTTTCTGTTTTAAGAAATTCTGAATAAATTTAGATGAAACTGTGCAGATTGCCATTAATTACTGAATCATAGTGTCCTGTAAACCGTGATTAATTTTGCTGGAATTTGAAAAAATGGTTTTTTAAATTTTGTTTTACCTAGTGACAAGACAAGACTGACTGAAAGAATCAGCTTTGCAGATGGACGAAGCTATTGAACTTGCAAAATGATGCTGTTAACTAGTATAACTAATAATCTGCTGTGATATCTCTACAAATTTAAAAGGAACAGAAAAAAAGAGAAGCAGTTATTTGCCAGTGCAGCAGATACTTTTTCAGCATTCTGTACGTAGTAAGAAAAAGAATGCCTTATGTGGGAAGGTCGAGTCTTGCCAATACCATTTCTAACTGGTCCAGCTATTTGTTTGTCCATTCATATGTCCCCTAGTAGGCAAAACTACTTGATTTATTGTGATAAAAATTGGTATGAAAAACATCAAAAATGATACTTTCCAACTGGCTCAGCCGATTAAGATTGGTGCAGTCGGCAAAATTTAAATATTGTTAAATCATTGGTTTAACGGCAAACTATTGGACTGATTCTGATTTTTAAAAAAGAATGCATTTGGAACCGTTAGACCGATGAACGTTGAAAAATAATACTTTCCAATCAGCACAAAATCAAAACTTGCTGAACCATTAGTTACTCAGGCAATCACATCAATAGATTACTGTAAATAATGCTTATGCTTGTATGGATGATTACTAGGCATGCATTTCTAGTGTTCGTACTGCTCCTGGAATTTGAGGATATACTCCTTAAATGAACTTTTTTTCCATAAGGGCCCTGAAAAACTCCTTAAATTGAAACCTGATTCCTTAAATGATTACTATTTTGATGTTGAAACTTCAAATTATAGTATAAGCATACATGAGATTCTTCCGCGAATTCGCAGAATACCGCTTTTTCGGCATCATTTGTCATCCTCAAGGTCATTGCAAAAATGAAGAGAAATTTTTCAGGATTTTTAGGAGGCGGGGGTGTCGTTCTATAGAAAAATCCAAAATCCTTGGAAAAGTGGAATTCCGTGATTCCGCTTTTTTTTTTTTTTTTTTGAGAAAAAGAAAAGTGTTGTAAATATTTAACGGGAATTATCCCCTGTGGAAGTAGAAGGAAGCAAGAACTCCTGATGAAGATCTAGTGTTTAGATCGAAAATTTGAGAGGTAATGTACCTAATAAATTTATCCTCGATAATTCCCGTTAAATATTTATAATACTGAAAGTAATAAGAGGAAGTCATTAATTACTAGAAAAGTGTTGTTTTTAGAGCAGACGCTGGGGGGGGGGGGGGCAGGACCTCAATTCATTTACTGCTGTCAATAACAGATGAGATGTCACTTACATATCACAGCATGAAGGGTGGAAGCTCCGCCTACTTCTTCCTTTAAGGAAACTGCCACAGCCGACGAGAGCAGCCTTTCCGTGGCTTGCGGAAAATTGCCACTCTATCGTTGTGACGTCATCGTCAAGAACTCTCACTCTTGTAATTTCCAATGTACGCGAATGTGTTCCCGGTTTTCAGAGATCGTTCGCTAACGAAAAATGACGGATATTCAGATTTTCGCTGTTATTAAGAAAGTTTTACTGGTTTTGTAATTAACCAATGGTTTTGTAATTAACCTCTGAACAAAGTTCGTAACGTAGTTCTTTGTTTCTTTTTTTTCAGAGGAGGAGGAATTTGTTTTGCTTGTTTAAAGAGTGCAAAAAAAAAAAAAAAAAAAGCACCACGCCAGGATTGCATAGGACCATGCTTCTTTCGCCGTGACCCGATATTACGTCGGCCCAGCGTGCTTCTTTCGCCGTGACCCGAGATTACGTCGGCCCAGCGTGCTTCTTTCGCCGTGGCCCGGGATTACGTCGGCCCTAAGCCTCTGAATAAAATTCGTGATGCAGCTCTTTGTTTCTTTTCTGAAATTCTTTCTTCTTCTTTTTTTTTTCTGAAAAGAAGGAATTTGTTTTGCTTGTTTGAAAGCTAAGTGGAAAGAAAGCATGGCACTGGGCCAGGGTTGCGTAGGCCCTGAGTGCTTTGTGCTTCTTTCGCCGTGACCCAGGATTACGTTGGCCCGGAGTGTTCGTGCTTCTTTCGCTGTGGCCCGAGATTGCGTCGGCCCCGGGTGTGCTTCTTTCGTGGTGGCCAGGGATTGCGTTTACCTGATACCTCTGAACAAAGTTTGTGACGCACATCTTTGTTTCTTTTCTTTTCTTTTGTAAGGAGGAGGAATGAGTTTTGCTTGTTTAAAAACTTAGCGGAAAGAAAGCACGGCACCAGGCCAGGATAACGTAGGGCCGAAGCATCTGAACAAAGTTTGTGATACAACTCTGTTTCTTTTTCCTTTTTCTTTTTTTTTTCTGAGGAAGAATGTGTTTTGCTTGTTTGAAAGCCAAGTTGAAAGAAAGCACCGAGCAGTATTACGTTAGCCCGAAGCCTCTGAACAAAGTCTGTGACGCAGCTTTCTGTTTTTTTTTTTTCTTTTCTCTTCTTTCTGAGGAGGAGGAAGAATATGTTTTGCTTATTTGAAAGCTAAGTGGAATGAATGAATACGTCATGAGAGGCTCAAAAACATGGTTAGAAACAAGAATTCGGCAGGGAAAATCTCCCCACTTGCTTGACATTGATGGAGATTCATGTCACCATATTCACAATGCAAGCAAAAAAATTTGCAAACCATTTTAAGGTTACATTGAGAAATACTTGACTGACATCTTCAATGACTTTAAATGGTCTGCAGATCAACGTGAAGCCCTTGCTGAAATTTGTGAAATTATAGGGCTAAAATTCACTGAAATTAAGAACATGGTCCAACACAGGTGGACAGTTTATGTATCCATGATGCCCTTTTGCTCCTGTATTATGGATTTGTGCAGTCTAATGAAAGACCAATATACATGAATGTCATAAACAAAATATGTAAAGAAAAAAATATTAGTAAAGAACGAAAGTTAAAATTCTAGGAGCTTTGTGAGAAGTTACGGGGGGGGGGTCTAACGGAAGATGGAAGAAAGCGGAAATTTAGAATTGTTGCAAAATTATTTGAAAGTTCAAAGAAAACTTGCTCATAATAAATTTCTATGTTGCAGCTCTACCTCTTTTTAAGAAATATGTACCGTGTATATACTCGCGTATAGGCCGACCCTCTCCCCCCCCTTTTTATCTTAATATTTGCAGTTTTTGTATATCCCGTGTATAAGTAGACTCCCCGATTTTTATGTGAATATCTGCAGTTTGTGTATACCTACCTATCTTGTGTATAAATTAAAAAAAAAAAATATTTTCCGAGGATGCGCCCACATGCGGAAATGTGAACCTACTATTTATTGTTGTAGCTGGCTCTTGCAATGTGTGGGTAGAATGGAGGCACAATTCTGGGAAGATGATAGGGCTCACCACCCTGGTTAGAGAGTTTTCAGGGGAAGGTTACTACACATTTTACTGACATCTTCAATGACTCCTCCCACTTTTTCCCCCGTGCGAGTTTTCTGCAGTTATTTTATTCATGGAGAATAAAGCATTTGTTCCCGCTGCAAATGAATCATGATGCATTTACCAAACGTCGTAAGGCAGGCACATCGTTATTTAAAAAAAAAAAAAAAAACTTCCTGAAGCATATTTGGAAAGCGTAAATAGGTCTTGAGGTCAACCTGATAGGTTTTTTTTTCCCATAAAGAATATGCCTGGCATAAAAAATAAATGTGTAACTTTTGAAGTTTTCAGTAGATTTCTTTAAAATTTAAAATGAATCTTTATTTTGACGTATTGCGGAGACTGTAAAATTTGCACGCACCTATTTAAAAAATTGAAGAAAATTTGTTCTGTAAAATTTTCTCCCACTACCCTGTGCAGCGTAACAGCTGTCGGTCAACTGCTGAGTTGTACAAGTGTGTGATTGACAGAGAGGTCGTTTATCTACTCCGGAGTTTCATCCCCCTCTTCACCATGTTTGTGACAAACAATCGGCTTTAGTGACAAAACCAAATATTGCCCCATTCAGTAAAGATGCAATCCTTTTTTGCTCGCTCTTAGTCTTCAGAAAATATTACTGTTTGTTTGATTTTTAGAGCCGGAGCACACTCAATTTAATAACAAACATAAGTGAGTTGTTAAACTAATGCACTTTTTTACTATCAGTGTCATTCTGAGCGATCAGCCAAGTTTAAATAAACAGTTTCATTTTCGGGATGCATTGATCAAGTTACCGCTGTTCTGTAGACTGTCGCACCTCTCTTCGCCGTTGCTAAACAGGGGCGACGGTCTCCTTTTGCAATAGTCTGTCCTTTTCCCTCTTTATCCCCCCCCCCCAATCGAGAATTGAGGACGATCATAAGTTACGGCACGGTGCAACTTAAACTACTGGCCGACATGTTCACCTCCTTCCTCTTGGTAATTTACCAGGGGGACAGTCAAGGCCATATCGACAGATCTAAAACAGACTTTGAGACATCCTTGTGAAATGAATTTTTCTGTTGGTGAATAAAAAAAACTTGTACATACAAAATCAAGAAAATTCTTATCAATAATTTTCTTCTGTACCAGTAACACCCGGAAAATGACTAATACATAACTGCAAATGAACTGATGGCGCAAAGGGCTAAGTATGCGCATTTCCATAAGGCATCAAAATTTTGGTTTTCAACCTATCAGAAATATTTTCCGTGTATAGTTCGACCCCCTAATTTCGACCTAAATATTTCATTAAAAAAAGTCAACCTATACACGAGTATATACGGTATGCTTATTTCAAACAAAGGAGCCATTAATTCATACCGTTTTGGATGAGCAGAAGCAACTATTTTTGGATTTCTTAGCTTGTTTCTTAAAACAAGAGATACTGAAAGGCAAACCTGTGAAAGATTTGATAACATTGATGTTGGCTTACTATCAACAAACAGGCTAGAAAAAGCAAGAGCGTGTTTCTTGGATCAGGAACAGACTCCATTATTTTGGAAAGCAAATCAAATGACATTGTGGTGAAAAAAAAATTTAAGCCAGGCTGCTGAAGCTTATATTCAGTGTGCAAAATACTTGCAAAAGACACTACCATTATTTAATGATCTTTTAATGTACATATCAGCTATTGATCCTTCTGCAAGGAGACATAATCTAACTTTAAAAAGACAAAAAACTTCCACAGTTCCTTACAAATATATGAAATTCAGAAGAAATGGAAAGCTATGCTCTGGAAATTCACCAGTATCAGGTTGATTAACAACTTCCATCTCCTGTTGATAAAGTTGTAAATTTTGTAAAAATTGATGCATGGTGTACAAAGCCATTTAACCTCTCCAAGTACACTATGTTATCTAAAATGGTAAAAGCCTTGATATCATGGTTTCATGGTCCACAGGTTGAAAGTTCTTTCAGCTTGATAGATGAAATTATAGTTATAAAATCAGAAAGAATGAACATTGAAACTTGTTCAGCTATATAGGCTGTGAAGTATAAACTTAAAGCACAGGGTACGTCTGCTGTTAATTTCTTCAGTAAAGAAAATTTTTTGTAAGAAGCAGTTGATGCCAATCTCTGCCAAAATTTTAGGACATCAAAAAAAGTTACACCGAAGAAATTGAGAGGAAAAGAAAAGGAATTATCAACAAAAAGAAAAAGTTAGTAATGGATGCTGTTCAGCTGCAGAGTCAATGTAAAATAAATATGGCTGTGCATCTTGCTGAGAAGAAAGCCAGGCTTGCTCACAAAAGGAAACTTGAACTGAGGTGCAAGCAAGTACAACAAAAAAGGGCAAAAAATATCTTTGAAGCAACCTGTTTAGAAACCATAGCACTTCTAGTCATTTTTTTTACATTTGTACATATTCAAATATATATTACAATACAGGCTCAGATTATTCAAACTTATGCACCCACCACAAGTCATCCTGAAGAAGAAATTGAAGAATTTTATGAGGAAATTCATCATCTAAATAATAAAGTTAAGCAGCACTTGAAGATAATTATGGGAGATTTCAATGCAAAAATAGGGCAACAGCAACAGAATGAAACTTCAGTAGGTAAATTCGGTCACGGCAACAGAAACCAGCGTGGCAATACTCTCGTTGAGTTTGCAGAGGCAGAAGGGTTTTTCATCTTGAATTCCTTTTTCAAGAAAAAGCCGCACAGGAAATGGACATGGAGACATCCAAATGGGACGACAAGTGAAATTGATTTTATCATGTGTAACAAAAAATTCGTCATAGAAGACTGCAGTGTGCTAAACAAGTTCAACACAGGTAGTGACCATAGATTGGTGAGATGTAAGATGCACCTCAACACTAAACTCGAACGTGGCAAGCTCATAAGACAAACAAAATCTATTGACATAACCAACCTTAAAAAACACCATAATACCTTCAAGTTGGAACTGAAGAACAGGTTCTCTGCTTTAGAAGGCCTAACATCGGAAGAAGTGGACATCTCTGAAGTTAACAGAAAAGTAACCAAAGCTCTTATGGAAACAGCAACAAAATTAGCTGGGTCTAAGAACAAGTTGCATGTGAACAAATTATCTGGAAAAACCAAAATGTTGATGCAAAAAAGAAGAGAGATGAGGACAACTAAAGAAGATGTGACTTCCAAAGTGGAATATATAGAGCTATGCAAGACAGTAAAAAAAAGTATCACTGAAGACGTAAGGAAATTCAACTGTGAACTAGTGAGGAAAGCAATTGAAAACAACCAAAGCCTAAAGATAGCAAAGGGACATCTCAGTAAGGGAAGAAAACAGATTATGGCACTGAGAAGAGAAGATGGTTCTGTAACAAGAAATAGAGGCGAAATTTTGACAAGAGTGAAAAATTTCTACTCCAAGTTATATGAAAGGGATGATGCATGTACTCCAGACATTATGGAAGGTACCAGTACCAGAGTTCTTCCAGTCCTCCCAGCAGAAGTTGCACATGAAATCAAGAACATGAAGTGGGGAAAAGCTCCAGGAGAAGATGGAATTACTGTAGACATCATACAAGAAGCAAGTGGAGAAATCGAAACTGTACTCACACAAATTTTCACTCAATGCCTTAATGAAGGGAAGATTCCTGAGGGTTGGAACAATGCTATAATGATCCTGCTACATAAAAAAGGTGACATTGAGGATCTTAGGAACTACAGACCTATCAGCCTCCTATCAGTGGTTTATAAAATCTTCACTGAAGTTCTTTCATACCATTTGAAGGTAACACTGGGCATGGCTCAACCGAGAAAACAAGCTGGATTCAGGAGTGGCTACAGCACAATAGATCATATCCACGTACTGAGAGAACTAATTCAAAGAGCGAGGGAATATGAACTTCCATTATGCATGGCTTTTATCGATTATGAAAAAGCCTTTGATTTAGTGAAACCATCAGCAGCTACAATGGCTCTGAAATCCTGCGGTATTGACCATTGATATTGTTAATAACATCTATGAAAATGCAAGTGCAAAGATTCGGCTGTTTGAAAATACAACACACATAAAAATTGGAAAGGGAGTGAGACAATGTGACACCATATCTCCGAAGCTCTTTAACGCCACATTGGAAAATGTCTTTCAATCACTGAACTGGGAAAACAAAGGGATAAAGATTAATGGATATTATCTAACCCACCTTCATTTTGCTGATGACGTAGTCATTTTTGCAACTACCCCATCAGAGCTGTAGAGTATGATCCAAGAACTTGCTGACAAGAGTAAAGAAGTGGGATTAAAAATGAACTTTCAGAAGACAAAAGTGATGTTCAATGCCTTTACACGAAATGAAGATTTATCAATTGATGGAGAAAAGTTGGAGATAACAGACACGTACGTTTATCTTGGACAGCAGATATCAAGTGAGGGTCACATTGATGAAAAAATTAATCGGCGTACAAAACTTGCCTGGAGAGCTTTTGGAAGAAACAGCATAATTTTCAAGAGCAATATGCCATTATGGCTTAAAAGAAAAGTGTTTGATCAATGCATCCTTCCAGTGCTTATGTATGGTGCAGAGACGTGGACCTTAACTAAAAGAGACATACAAAGGCTGCAGACAACTCAAAAAAGCATGGAGAGGTGCATGCTTATTGTAACTAGGAGAGATAAGAAGAGGAACTCGTGGATCCGAAAAATGACAAGAGTGGAAGACATCATGATCAGAGTTAAATCCCTGAAATGGCAATGGGCTGGGCATATTGCCAGAAGGACAGACCATCGATGGACAGCCGAAATTTTAGAGTGGATTCCAAGAGACAGGAAAAGACCCAGAAGAAGACCACATGGGGGATGGGTGGATGAAATTCGAAAGTATGCGGGAGTGACATGGAGGAGACTGGCACAAGACAGACCGTTGTGGAGGAAACTTGGGGAGACCTTCGTCCAGCAGTGGATTGATAATGGTTGACAATGATGATGATGATGATATCCCAATTACCATTTAATAAGAATCTGTGAATTTAACTTATTTCTACACACATGACTCTTGAGGCACATTTCATTTCTGAAAAATTTGATACATTAGAGTGCCACTAACCTAACAAGACTGACTTATCTCTTGTACTATGGTGTTTGACCAAAACTAATCTGTGGATATATGTTTCTAATTGTTGCAAGTTTCTAATTGCTTGACTAAATGCACAAACGTTCCTAGACAAATACTTTTCACCTCATGATTTAGCTAGTAAAGATTTACATGTAAGTTTTAAATCTGATTTTTAAACATATTTCATTTTATTTTGTTCTAAATCCCCTTTTTTTCTATTGTGAATATAATAATGTGCTTCACTTTGATATTTACTTACATAGTTTACAGAAAATAATTCCATATGGCTTGTGCAATCTTAAATATTGTATATGCTTGTATTTGAAATTTCTCACACCGCGCGTTCACGTGTCTTAATTTTCCACCCAGTTAAAAAGTTCAGCATTTTTTGTCATCGGCCGGCCCCGTGTACGAGTATAAGTTTTGTGATTTTTTTTTTTCTCTTTTCCTGTGTGTTTAGATTTTGGAAAATTATTTCTGCCTCGCGGCCAAAATCAATACACGAATAGATGGATGACATCACAATCATAAGAATAACACCAGCATTCGCAGCTAACGAAACACCAGGTGCCCCTCTAACTGGAATTGCGGGGTATTGTCTTGTTACTGGGTGAAGGAGTGAGGGCAGGGCATTGAAGTTGTGCTCCGCCCTCAGGGAGAACGACGGTCCAATTACTGTCGAGCTTTTCCTCTTCTGAGAGGGAAGCAAAGTGACTACATAAGGGAAGATGCCACAATGCAAGTTAATCTGTTGAAGTTTTAGTGCCCATCGTTTTTTGTTTAAGTGTTGGACAAAGGCAGTGGTTTTTGGAGTTCATGATTTTTCTACTTTGTGCTATTTGTTTTTCTTCAACTAATTGGTGAGATGCCTGGAGGAAAATGTGTTCTTAACTCCGCTTGGTTGGAGCAGAAAGAATATGTGGGATGGCTAATCGAAGACGAATCGAAATTCCAAGGATGTTATAAGGTATGTGGCTGCACTTTTACTATCTCAAACATGGAAAAAGCGGCTGTTAAGAGCCACGTCTTCAAAACGTCATAGTAATTTGTCTATTGGGGGGGTCGAGACAAAGTATTACGAATGATTTTTCTTTTCAGCACTTAGCCAGCACCATGCAGACAAACCTAAACTAAAGTTGAACTAGGAGCATATGTAAGCAACAGTGATCATCTTAAAGCTGAAATTTTGTGGACCTTTATGATGGTTAGTTCTAGTTACTCTTATAAGTCATGTGGGGATGTACCAAGTATTTTTACGTTAATGTTCCCTGACAGTGAGATAGCAAAGAAATTTAAATGTGGTGAAAGGAAATGTGCGTATTTAGCAGTTTTTGGCATTGCTCCATATTTTTATTAGTAAACATGGGAAGCTGTGGTTTATATGTAATGCACAATGCCTTCAGAAAGGATGCATGGAATTTCTAGAGGTATAACAGGGTCAGGTTGCTATTTACTACATTTTTAAAGATTCACCAGCTTAATGAGAAGATTTTATGAAAGTAAGTAAGTGTGCTAAATTTCCATTAAAATTTTATTTGAATAGGTGGTTGAACAACATTAACATTCTGGAACAAGCTCTTGAACTTCTGGATCCACTGACATCGTGTGTAAAATCAGTTATTGAAAAAAAAACAAAAAAATCTGAAAATAAATCATTTGAAACTGTACATAGCAGGTTGTAAAGCATAATTTATTTGCTGCAAAATGTAACTTCTGTATTTGTATTGCAAAGAAGCTTAAACCTCTGCTAACAATATACCAAGCGGATAAGCCAATGCTGCCCGTTTCTTCAAGCAATTTGTATAAACTTATTAAAGGATTAATGCAAAGATTTATAAAAGATGAAGAATTAAAGTCTGGAACATCTTCCTTGAAATTACTGAACATTGACGTTTAAGACACAGAACTATACAAGGATGTCGGTAAAGTAAGTGTAGGTTTTGTTGCTTCTAATATTTTGTCTGAATTAAGTAGAAGTAAGACGATAAGTGAGAAACAGTTTATGGAATTTTATTACATGGTCGAGTCACATTATTGTGACTACCTGCTAATATCCAGAAAAACCCGTGTGCAGCGCGGACAGCAGCTAGACAGGCTTGGAGTGACTCAATAAGATGCTGGAAGGTGTTCACTGGTATGTGGAGCCATGCTGACTGCAGTGCATCTGACAGCTGCTGGAGGGTACGTGGTGGAGGATCCATAGAGTGAACAACACAATCAAGGTGTTCCCACAGATGCTCGATTGGGTTTAAGTCTGGGGAATTAGGGGGCCAGGGAAGTACTTTAAAGTCTTCATCAGGCTCTTTCAACCACCCTCGGACGTTTCTAGCCGTGTGACACGTCGTCCTGAAAGATCCCGTCTGCCCCAGGAAAGACAATCGGCATGTATGGGTGTATGTGGTCTGCATGGATGGATTCACAACGAATTTGGTCCATAGTGCTTTCCACAGGTATGAGTGGACCCAGAGAATGCCACAAAAACATTTCCCAGACCATAATGCTGCCCCCACCCGCTTGTGTTCTTCCAACAATAGTTGAAGAGTGTTCTCCAATGTTTTTTGCACTATACACCAACGTCCATCCATTATGAAGCGGAAAACGTGACTCATTGGAGAAGGCAATCCTCTGCCAATCAGCGGAGGTTTGATTCCAATACTGTCATGCAAATGTAAGCCTTTTCTGCTGATGCACCTTCATTAGCATAGGTTCAGTGACCATCCGTCTGTATCAGAGCCCCATACACAGCAGGCAGAGATGCCAAGTACTACGGATATCATGTTCAAACTACGGACTTATGGAGAAGGTGTGAAAAACTACAGATTTTTCCAGAAATTTCGGATATTTCCAGAAAACTTAATTATTTATTTTTAAATTATTTGAAAAAAAAAAAAAGTCAAGTATAGTCAAATGTAGTGATTTTTGCTGTAACGTCACGAAGCCGTAACACAGCAAGCATGTTTGGCTGGCCAACAAGCAAGCGGAAATGTTGTGGCAGAGATCGTTCTGTATGATCACGTGACTTTGTACCTAGCTTGCCGTAGGATGGCGTTCGTAACACACGACATCTGTTAACTTCGGGAAAACCTTAACCGCGTCCTGAATTAACGTAAGTTGTCGGAGGTAGACTAGAGTCGATTCCACGTTTTCTGTTTTTGTTGTTAAGTTGAAAGTTTATTAGTTGTGGTGTGACGTGAATTACTGTAGTTATCAAGCATGCTTTCAGTGGCTTCCAGTTCCGGTGGTGTGAAAAAAAAAAAAATCGCAGCAGTACAAGGAATGTTTTTCGTTGGAATTTCCACGTTTACAGCGGTCGCGTGTTTCCGTGAATCATGTTTTTTTTTTTTTTTTTTTTGCTAAAATGTAATATAAATAGTTAATTGCTATTTCATATTTGTTTCACCAAAATAAGGGGTGGGCGGGATATCAGAAAAAAAAACAAAAAAAAAACTGCTCTGAGCAAATAATCATCAGATCGAAGGAAACAATTGTGGTTCAAAGAAATCCTGAATGTTTATTTTTTCCGGCAGAACTAAGCTACCAGGATGTGTGGACGCTGTTATTGCCTGTTTTATGTTACCTCCACGGGAGTTTGTTCTTCGCGCGCAGTGTATTCTGCCCAGAGCAAGAGAAAATCTCTCCATGTGTCTTTGGCAACCAGCCAAAGAAATTGTTCACTGCTGCTGTGGTAAGACGTTTTGTAGCTCCTGGGTGTGTGCGCCAGTTGTGACATATTTTCCCATGCTCCTTGCTGTCGTCAGAGAGCTTAATTGTTAATGTTACTTTGACAGATTTGCGAAGTGCAGTTCTTTTCTTTTTTTCTCTTGTAAAAATGTTGTGCTAAACAAAGTGGTGTTTTATTTTAACTTGTCAGATTCACAAGAACTTTCTTTCTTCCTTAATAGCTTGTTTTAAAGATTGTTTTCCCCAGATCATTCTTCGTCGGGAATTTTTTAATTTCAGTTTTCATTTTTTTTTTTTTTTTTGATGAATTTGTTTTCATTACTCACTTGCGTTTTAAGTTGTGACATTTTACTTCCCCGCATCTTAGCAGAAAACTTCTATTGTGTTAATGAAACGTTGCACGGATTTTTATTGTAATTTATTTTATTTGCATTGCCTTTTTATTTTATCCTTTTTTTTCAGAATTGATTTATTTATGCAATTAAAATACCTTTTTGATTAGTTTTCTCGTATCATAAGCATTTAATGCTAATTTTCTATTTATCCGCATAATAAAGCTATGAAATCTTTCAAAGTTAATTGCTCTGTCTTTGCTCCCATTGTGTTTGTCGTGTACGAATTTACTTGCAATAGCGTCGGGTAAATGGCCACCTGCCTCTACTAATATTCTTGGATCTAAAAAGCAAAAAAGTTGTCAAAAATTCAAGGAGAGTTATTCGGAAGAATTTCCGTGTTTAAAATCGTCTCGGTTATCCGAAAACCATGGGTTTTGTTCCCCGTGTGCTGTGATTTTTCAATCGCACACGGCGGAAAAGACGATTGCAGTCGGCATTTTCACTCTAAAAAACAGGAGGAATAACCATAAGTGTGTGGCATCACACACTTATGACATAACATATTTATTAACATAACATATTTATTAAAAGGTGGAGTTGAAATGGTATGTATTTTGTGTGTATTTACTCAAGTTTTTTTCCCCCATTTTAAGGGGACTTAAATATATATGTTGTAAAATTAATCCAAGTATTGTCCCTGATCCAGATTAACATGTTGCTAAAAATGTAGCAGTGTATTCTGGGAAATATGCATTGGCTACCCTGCAAATTTTAATGTGGGAGCTTGACTTGACTTCACTACGGAAGAACTACGGCCGCCGCGCATATGGACTACTGATGACTTCCTTCAGATGTTGGCATCTCTGAGCATGGTTTGCTGAACTGTCATTTTAGACACGTTTCCGGTAGCCCACTGGTTCATTTGGCCAGTTAGTTACTCCATTGTAGGGTGTCGACGGCTCTCACGCACCTTCGAAGCTGACGTTCACCTCTCATATCAATGGCATGTGGTGCTCAGTAGTTTCCATATCGCTTATTCACAATGGTGTCATTTCTCCAATCACGATACACTTTAATCACAGCAGCACGCGAACAGTTCACAAACTGCACTGTTTCAGAAATACTGCCACCCTTGGCCCGAAAGCCAATATTCATCCCTTTTTGCAAATCTGATAAATCACTCCTTTTATCCATGACAGCAATGAGTGATATGTTTTCAGATTGCCTACAGCACACCTTATATACCCTCCAAGCCCAGCTCATGACACTTACCTTCTTTCATTGGCTATGTGCTGTTGACGTCAAAAGTAGCAGGTGGTCACAATAATGTGACTCGACTGTGTATAACTGCAGGAAGTTTTTAGTAAAAATGACAAAAAAATTTTTGGAAAAGTGGCCACTAGGTATTCAGTGGTGCGAAATATGACTTGTTTAGATCCTCGTAATTTGATAAGTGGTAAAGTAGAAGAAAATAATACAAAATTGCATAATATATTACTTTCATTAGTGAATGCAAAGAAAGTAGCTCAATTTGACTGTGATGCTGTGCTCAAAGAACTTGCAGAATTTCAAAATGAATTTAGTGTACTTAATGTTTTACTTCAAATAAATTTAGCAAAATATCAAAAACTTAGCAAGCAATTAATGACCACATTAAAATCTTGTTATTATTTTACAGAATTTCAAATGAATTTAGCATTTTACTGTGCAAAAACTCCAAAGGAAATTTTTTTGACTGAAATGTTGATTGGGTTGCTGAGTCTTTTTATGATCTTCTGGCTAAAGAACAAAAGTTTTCTCACTTATGGGGAGTGATAAAAATTTTATTGCTTCTTTCCCATGGTCAAGCCACAGTGGAAAGGGGTTACTCAATTAACAAGAAGCTGATGGTTGAAAACTTGGCAGATCACTCAATCGTTGCAAAGCGAGCAACTGATGGCCACACTAAATGGTGGGTGGCCTGACAGATGTTATCATTACAAAAGAATTGATGACTTCAGCAGCAGGTGTCCATCAAAAATGTCAGGTACTTGGAACAAAAGAAAAATGTAAGTAAAAATGAAGCTATTAGTGGAAAAAGAAAAGCTTGGGGGGATAGGGGAGGTTAGTCAAAAAGTCATTGATCATTTGAATTAGAAATATATATTTGCACTTAACCTAGATAAACTTTTAAGTGCTGGTAAATGAAAATGTTGATTAATTAAAACAAGATTACACTGTAAAGTAGTGAAAATTGATAACTGTGTATAGTGAAAGCAGTAATAAACTGTGTGCCATCAGTATCGTAAATTTATTTTCCAGTATTTTGAAGAAAAAAATCTGTAAACAATTTCAACCAGGTATGTTTGGATTGTTATTCATCATGATATCCTAATTCTCATGTTGTTGAAAGTCATGTTATATTTCAAAGATAAAAATAGATACTTGTACACGGTCGAGTCACCACCAGCTTATATCCTGAGTGACTGCCATGTGCAGCACGGACAGCTGCTAGACTGTCTGGAAGTGACTCAATAAGGTGCTGGAAGGTGTTCACAAGTATTTGGAGCCATGGTGACTGCAGTGCATCTGACAGCTGCTGGAGGGTGCATGGTGGAGGATCCATTGAGCGAACAACACAATCGAGGTGGTCCCACAGATGCTTGATTGGGTTTAGGTCTGGTTAATTGGGGGGCCAGGGAAGTACTTTAAAGTCTTCATCGTGGTCTTCCAACAACTCTCGGACATTTCTAGCTGTGTGAAACGTTGCATTGTCGTGCTGGAAGATCCTATCCGTCCCAAGGAAGACAATCGGCATGTATGGCTGTACGTGGTCTGCAAGGATGGATTCATAATGAATTCGGTCCCTAGTGTCTTCCACAAGTATGAGTGGACACATGGAAAGCCACGAATACATTCCCCAGATCATATTGCCCCCAACCAGCTTGTGTTCTTCCAGCAATGGTTAAAGAATGTTTGTTATCCAATGTTTTCGCCTTATACGCCAACGTCTATCTGTTTGATGAAGCAGAAAACGTGACTCATCGGGGAAGGCAATCCTTTGCCAATCAGCGGAGGTCCAATTCTGATACTGCCGTGCAAATGTAAGCTTTTTCTGCCAATGCACCTTCGTTAGCATAGGTGCAGTGACCATTCATCTGCGTTGGAGCCCCATACGTTGCAGGGTTTGCTGAACTGTCATTTTAGACACACTTCCGGTAGCCCCTTGGTTCATTCGCCCAATGAGTTGCTCCACTGTAGCGTGTCAATCGGCCCTCGTGCAGCTTCCCAGCCAATGTTCAGCTCTCGCATTAATGGCACATGGTGCTCCGCAGTTTCCACATCGCTTATTCGCAATGGTGCCATTTCTCCAATCATGATACACTTTAACCACAGCAACACATGGACAGTTCACAAACTGCGCTGTTTCAGAAATACTGCCACCCTTGGCCAAAAAACCAATAATCATCCCTTTTTGCAAATCTGATAAATCGTTCCTTTTATCCATGACAGCAACGAGTGATATGTTTTCAGAATGCCTACAGCACACCTTATATACCCTCCAAGCCAGCTCACAACATGTGCCTTCTTTCATTGGCACATGTTGACCTCAAAAGTAGGAGGTGGTCACAATAATGTGACTCATCTGTGCATGAAATAACATATAGTTGCATTAGTAGCAATTTTAGTTAACTTTTGGGAATAAAGTAATTTATTCAAAGTTATTCCCAGATTCCAGTATGTCATTGGAATTTCAAAGAAAGAAGCAAAATGCTTAAATCACCTGTAGCTATGGCAGTAGTAACGTCAGTTAGCTAGGTATGAAAAAATCCATTTAACAAAGTTTGGTTTTCTCTCATTCTCATATATCATAATTGACTCCTGGAAAATACTATTTCGACTCCTTAAAAGCTCCTGGAAAACTCCTTAAAGGCTCATTCCATGTGAAATCAACCAGCAAGAATAGCATTTTCAACCTGACCATTTTTTATTTTTATGAAACTTTTGGTATATTTGTAGAATTCATCAATATAAACATATATGAATTTTTTCAGAATGTTTAATGCATGTGTTTTTGAGTTATTGATTTTTCAAGTTTCCAAAAATCCCTGAAATTTCATCATCTGAGCAAACTTTAACTGCCAATTACTCGGATTCTAGTAGAGCTAGGGTCATGAATTATGGCTCATTTTAAAGATCTTGAATTGGGCTTTCATTTGATATGCCACATGACACTATTAAAAAATTTAATGTCAATTTTAAAATTTTGAAATTGAAATATTAAAAAACGTGTTTTTTAAAAAATCTGAAAAAATATATGTTTAACAAACATTATTTTTCTACATATCCTGAAAGTTTCATAATGGGATCGCTACGGGATCACTATAAAAAAAAAATAACATAGAAGGATGTTACTAAACGCACCATCAGTGACTGAAGAATTGTTTATTTTGTCTGTCTAAAATGTTATTCCTGGTCTTACAAACACTGCAAATGTTAATGAATTACTTATAATTAGTTAAAAAGTTAATATATATCCATAAGGGTAACAAACTAAGTTTCTTTTCTAGGTTTTAAAGTAAAAGCAAAGTAAAAGATGGATGCCAGCAGACCATCCATGTCAAAAGTTTCAAGTGTGGTTTACTTTATTTATGGTTTGGTTTCCCCTTGGAAAACCAAACCATAAATATAACAACAAAAAATCTGCGACCAGTTTCCAAGAATCCATTGCTTCATAACAAGTTGCTCAAAACTGGAGACAAGATCTGTGACAGTTGTTGTAAAGCAATCCAGAAATTTCACTCTGAAGCTGCTGAACATTCCTCTTCACCTTCTGACAGCTATAATGAACAAGAAGCCGAAGGCCATGCTGTTCCATCTGAAAACATTTAAGTATCAACTCCTGAAAAAGAGCATGCTATAGAAGCATTTAACAGAAGTTTACAATGTCTGGATGAAACACCAATCAAGAAAAAATGCCTGCAAGAAAAAAAAAATACTCTGAAGAGAAGTATAAAAAAGCCCAAGAAGCATTTCGAGCAAAATTATTAAAGTTAAGTCCTGCGTCGGAGCCAAAGGATATTTCATCTCCTGAACCAGAAATTATAAGACAGTTGAAAGAAAAATTTCATTCCACAGAAAATAACAGCATAAGAATGCAGATATTGAGTACACTGCCTAAATCTTGGTCACTGAAACGAATTGAAACAGAATTTAGAGTTTCAAATTTTATGGCCAGAAAGGCTAAAAAGCTAGTAAAAGAAAAAGGTATCATGTCTTCTCCTGATCCAAAGCCAGGAAAGACTTTAGACAAAGACACAGCAAATTGTATACAAGAATTTTATGAGAGTGACGATGTAAGCCGCCAAATGCCAGGAAAAAAATACTTTGTTTCCATTAAAATAGATAATAAGCGTCAACAGGTAAAAAAATTGCTTCTGAGTAATTTGCGTGAATTGCATACTCTTTTTAAAAAGAGATTTCAAGAGAAAAAGGTGGGGATCTCCAAGTTCTGTGAACTTCGCCCTAAGCACTGCGTTTCTAGCAAGTGGCATTGATGATGACATAATGCAAGTTACCTGAATTAACAGGAGACACTGTTCAGCCAATAAACTCCTATAAAGATGTCCTTGCAAACATAATTTGTGGAAACCCTACACCTGCATGTTACTTCAGTCAGTGCAACAACTGTCCAGGATTAGAACAGCTCAAGCAACGATTTGAAGATTGTTTTGATCTAAATAGTATAGAAAATGTGACATTCAAGCAATGGATACAATTAGAGAAGAGGACAAGTACTTGAAACATTATGAAAATCCACACAGGAGTTTTTGGACCTGTTGTTTGGAAAACTTCCAGCCCTGCTTCACCATTCTTTTATAGCAACTCAACAGTCAAGTTACTTAAGACATCTTAAAGACACAATAACAGAAAATCAATACATAGTAATTTGTGACTTTGCTGAAAATTATTCTTTTGTATTGCAAGATGCAGCTCACGGTTTTCACTGGAACAATGCCCAAGCAACCCTGCATCCTATAGTTATATACTATCGAGATGAGAAAACTCAGAACCTAGGACATGTAAGTTTTGTGATTACATCCGACTGCCTAATTCACGAAAGTATAGCTGTCCATCTGTTTCAGCGTTACCTAATTAATTTCATGCAGTCACATTTTTCTCAAAAACCTGAAAAGATATTTTATTTTTCGGATGGAGCAGCTTCACAATACAAAAACAAGTCAAACTTCCTCAGCTTGTGCTACCACAAGACTGACTTTAATATAAAAGCAGAATGGAATTTTTGTGCAACAGCACATGGCAAAAATGCATGTGAATGGGATAGGGTGTACTGTGAAGCAATTAGCTGCAAAGGCAAGTTTACAACTTGTTTATAATAATCAAATAATGATCCCACACCAACTCTTTGAATGGGCCACTGCTAATATTGCCTCCATTCACTTTCGGTTTGCAACAACAGAAAATTACAAAGAGGTGGAAATTATCCTTAAAAGTAGGATAGCTTCTGCTAAGACAATAAGTGGTACTCAGAAACTCCATTGTTTCATTCCTGCAGGAAAACACAAATTACTAGTCAAAACTTACTCACTTTTTGAACATTTTAAAGAAGAGATGTGCAACAGATGAAGGGGAAGAGAACATTAGTTTTGAAAATATGGTAGGTTTTGTGATTAGTAAGTACTCAGAGCACTGGTGGTTGGGATGTGTACTTGGTGTAAATGAGGACACAGAAGAGGTGAGCTTGCTGGAGCCGCATGAGAAAAGTGAGCTTCCTGGAGCCACATGTTCCATCTCCATCATACAAGTATCCTCAATCACTGGATATACTGTTGGTTCATAAATCTGATGTTTTGTTAAAAATTGACCCGACAACAGCTACTGGAATAGTATATAATTTAACAATGACTGAGACAAAGAAGGCAAATCAAGCACTGGCATACAAGTGCGGCAAAATTTAAAAGAAAGAAAAAAGCAGGATACATATAGAAGATAAAATAATTTTGTAAGTGTAAATATGCACACAGAACCTTATACTGAATTACGAAATGAATTACTTTGGGACACAGTTTCAAATTACTTAGATGTTTAATTTCATTCTTTAACATTCACAATGTTTAAAAGAACAAGTATGACATTTTACACAAACCACATAAAGAATACCCTTCCAGTCATGGGTGGAACCGGTAAGTACAATACAATTCCAAAAATCCGCACAACTTGGTTCCAGAGGTTGTGCGGATTTTAGAATTTTGCGATTTTAGAGAACCTGTGTGTGTTTACTAGTACATATGTACTGTAAACACACACAGGTTCTCTAAACTATATAATACTAATTCAAATAGGATGGTATGTGTGTATGTATGTATTATAGGCTTTCATTTGTTTAATAATTAGTAAAATTAATTAGTAATATGTATTTAATACTGTAATTAGTAGTAATTGGAATTTATGTAGATATATGTACAGTATTTAATAAGTAAGTAAAATATAGGGAACAAATTTATAATACGTACTATATTAATTAATTAAATTTTTATTTACGAAATACTGTATATGTCAATCAAACATTCTGGCTGGCAAACATTCCGTAAAAAAAAAAAAATGCTAAGTAAGCTTGAAGTGATGAACACAATTGCACAATGAAAGTGCTGATCGCTTGTTAAATCTAGCAGATGGCACATTTCTCTGTAGTTGAATTAATTTTATCATTGTTTTGACATTACAGTAAAGTAATTGCATCGTGGTAAACATCATACGTATGTATATAAACTCCCCCTTTTTAATTTCACTAGCGTGCGGCACTGGGGTTTGAAGTGCGGGAATTATTTGACATTCATCAACCAGCACCCCGTCCCTGCGTGACATTCTGTCCATTGTTCACACGCCGTACATTTTTCTTTTGAACTATCACAATTCCTGTACTACTGTAAATGACAAAATACTGTATCATACTCAAATGTTTCACATTAAAAAAGCATATTTTTATTTATACAGTATTCAACAAATATCCATAGTGTAGCATACAAAGGAAAGAGCAGCTTATCAACTTTGAAACAAAATTTGTTGTTGTACGCTAAATTCAACAAGTGAGATGGTGGGGAAAGCAGGAGGGTTCCCCATCTCCCGTAACTGCATTACGTAAGAGCAGGGTTCCCTGTTTGCTACAAAGGTTTTGCCAGTAGACTGGATAGAAAAAATAAGAAAACTCATCATTGTCAATTCTTTATAAAACTGGCTGAAATTTTTATACACTCCATAATCAGCTAAGAGTAGTCAACTCTCAAAAATTTGCTTTATTTGTTATATTTGCACTTTTAAGGTATTAACCTCTTGCAAAGTGCGCATAGTTTATGTGCAATTCATAAATGAAAAAACCATGAGGAATAACCACTCACTCACCATAAAGATCATGGTAACCTCCAATGACCACACACTTCCAACACGTCATTCATCGTGATGTAACTGGGCTTCCACAGGTTTACAGACTTCTTGCTTACGCTTCTTATTTTGGATGTAACCTTCAGAGAAATTTTTGACATTGTGGAATACGAAAAAAAATGCTCAAGAGCAGTCATGGAAAAAAGTTGCACGTGATGATTGACAGACAACGTGTACAAGAACAACGGGAGAATATGTATGAGGTAT
Organism: Macrothele yani; assembly: GCA_039090855.1. Lineage (NCBI taxonomy): Eukaryota > Metazoa > Arthropoda > Arachnida > Araneae > Macrothelidae > Macrothele > Macrothele yani. The sequence goes on along the minus strand of CM077030.1, from coordinate 105,401,963 downwards.
ATCAGAATAACTCCAACTTGACCTTGAGCTTCACGCAAAGAGCTATTTTGCAGAGAGGTAAAAAATTTGCGTTTCCACGGAGCCTGCCGAGGACGGAGGAATTAATACCCAACTTAGAAGAAATGGCACGCAGTGTACCAGCAGAAGATTGTGAAAATTTTCGAAGTAAACTGTATAGAATTGTTTTGAAAGAATTTAATGAAAAAAGTAAGAAAAAGAAATATCATATAGATAAAATTCAGTATGAGAAAGAACAACTGATTAAATTAAGAGATGACCCAACAATTAAATTCTGTGAAGCTGATAAAACAGGGCAAATTGTAATATTAAACACAACTGAATATGATCTAAAAATGAATAGAGCTATAGAAGAACTAAATTGCAGCATTCTAACAAAAGACCCAACTGAATCTCAAGTAAGGTACTTAGCTAGAATAAGAAATCACAGCACCTTGCCTGATGAAATAAAGAAAGCATACCCACCAATGGGTACTGGAATACCAAAAATGTTTGCAAAAATAAAAACTCATAAGCCTGATACACCTATGAGAGTGATTGTATCAAAAAGAAATTCCCCACTAATAAAACTAGAAAAGAATATCTACAAATTTTTGGCACCTGTGTTCATGAAGACAAGGTTCACTGTGAAGAATACATACGAATTTATTGAGAAAATTAAAGTAATTAAACAAGATTTAAGTGAATATCATATGGCTAGTATGGATATGAGAGCTCTTTTTCCTAGCACACCAGTACCTCAGGCAATAGAAATAATTATTGAAAAATTGTATGTGCTACAGACAATGAATGCAATACAAATAGAGGAGTTAAGAGAAATTTTATTGTACATATATGAAAATAACATTTTTAAGTTTAACAACAAGATGTACAAACAAAATCATGGTGGACCTATGGGGTCACCACTGTCAACTTTATTTGCTGAAATTATAATGAGTGACATTGAGGAAAAAATAATAAGTAAACTCGAGGATCCACCACTGATATACTGCAGATATGTTGATGACATTTTTCTGTTATCCAGGCTAAAAAATGATGAACTTGAGGACTTGACAAAAAAGTATAGTGAAATTTATCCATCTATTGAACTGACAGTAGAACAAGAACATGACAATACTTTGGCATTTTTGGACGTTTTGATTATTAAAACAGAGGAGAATATACAATTCAGAGTGCATAGAAAATCTTCATATATCCCAGTACTTATACCATTTCAGTCATCACATCCATTAACACATAAAAGAAAGTGTTAAAACACTAATTAAAAGAAGTTTAACACATTCATCAATTGAACAGTATAGAAAGGAAGAAATTGAATATATTGAAAAAATTGCATATGCTTTTGGATACCCTAAACAGGTATTAAAAAAATGGATTTATGAAGTAACTCAAGGTTACAATAAGGTCAAGACTGATAAAAAAACTTGTAAAATATGTGGGAGCAATACCATATATAGAAAATGTTTCAGCAGAAATTAATAAAGTTTGTGGCAAGTATGGCATACAGGTAGGAAATCAGGTACTTACTGTAAAAAATTTAGTGATTAAAAATGAAAAAATTAGCCAATTAGATAGAGCAGGAATTTATGAAATCCCAATAAACCAGCAACCACCTGTGTCATATATAGGCAGCACCAAGAATAAATTAAAGTATAGATTGAACCAGCATATTAATAATTGGAATAAAAAAGGCTAAGACAGCATTGACCCAATACTGTATGGAAAATCAAAAATGTCCAAGGTTTGAAGATATTAAAATTATTAAGAGCTGTAAAAACGAAAAGCAGTTAAGAATTGCAGAATCAGTGTTAATTGAAAAAAACAGATCAAGATTATGCAACATTAATGAGCCAAGTAACCTAAACGAACAATGGAAAGCCCTAATAAAAATTGAACAGCAGCGTAAAAAGAAAGAGGGAAAAAAGAGCAGCAGGGACAATAGATGGCGCCAGAGACACAACGATTCAGAGATAGCGACTGGAGCCCAGGCCTCGATGGCTCTGCTCACTTGAGCTGTGGTGGGCGGGTGAGACACACCGGCCTCCTGAAGATGACAGGGACCTGTCGAAAGTACTAGAGGATTGGATGTGCGGGGCTGAATGGGTGTGACACTTGCAGTGGGAGTAGCAGAGGTTGTGAAACAGAAGGAGGAGTTCCATAATTAGAGTTGACCAAGGTTTAATCACCTGTGAATGTAAGGTTTATGTACATAGTTTTTACTTGAATTGTATGAATGAGTTGTATGTGTGATTTTTATCGAATTGACAAGCATTATAGTAACATCTTATAAGGCAAAGGAAAAAAAAAAAAAACGATGTTTCACACCCGAAAATAAGAAGCGTAAGCAAGAAGTCTGTAAACCTGTGGAAGCCCAGTTACATCACGATGAATGACGTGTTGGAAGTGTGTGGTCATTGGAGGTTACCATGATCTTTATGGTGAGTGAGTGGTTATTCCTCATGGTTTTTTCATTGCTTTAATTGGTTAAAAACTTTTTTAATTAGCCATGAACATTTTTATTAAGAGATTTACGAGGGACAGGCACGCAGGAATGTTTAATTCACATTTTCATGGCTAGTTTAAAAGTTATTAAACAATTCCGGCAAAATTTTGCAGATCTATTCGTAACAAGGATTTATGGTGCTTATAGAAATTTCAGACAGCTGTCAAAAAAATTCGCGAAAATGCATTTTTGCGTTTTTCATTTAAGGCAATCATGTGAGCTGTAGAATAAGTTTTTCCCTCTTGCTCTTGTCCGCGTAGCCTCACTTCCCCTAATCCATTTCCCCTAATTCCTGTTTGCCCTAATCCCATTTACCCCAATGGCGTTTCCCTGAAATCGCTTTTACCCGAATTCCCATTTCCCTCATTTCGTTTGCCCTAAATCTCGTTTCCCCTAATTCACGTTTGCCCTAAACGCGTTTACCCCAATGGCGTTTCCCCGAAATCGCTTTTACCCGAATTCCCATTTCCCCTAATTTCGTTTGCCTTAATCTCGTATCCCCTAAATCGCGTTCCCCCTATTTCACGTTTGCCCGTATCAAGTTTTTCCTATTTTGCGTTTGCCCTAATTTATATTTGTCCTAATTTTTATAAACTGAAATAAAATGGTGGGTCTTGATATCGCAAGAGAATTATTCTTTCTTTTCTTGTTGATGACTTCGATAATCATGCCAACAAAAGTGTAAAGAAGTGCACATGGTGAGGACCATTATAGGGTTAGTCCTTAACGCAGCCATTGTATCTGTCACGTCCCCACAGATAAAGTACTACATCGCACTAAACTTTTATTAAAGCAAGAAATGGAATTGTGAACGCAGAAGGCCCACTTTTTAAGAGTTCTTAGCGTACTAGACCCCTCCCCTCTCCCCACTTTTCGTCCCCTGGTGGCCAAACCATTTTTACCAAAAAATTAGAAACTATAATCCAAACGATTTTGCATCAGGAGCTGTATTTTACGCCCTTTAGCCAAAAATCTATGCGAAACATGAAAAAGTGACTGCCTAAAAAATAGTCTTCAACATAAACGGAATCGAAAGTTAAAAGTATTTTTTTTCAATTGGATGTTTAGAAGCAAATATATGGAATAAAATGTATTTCTAATTCAACATCACCTGCACTTACACCCTCTAGCAGCGAAATTGTTCATCGTATAAAAACGACATGTAGGATCATCATTCGCACATTTCAAGCTTTCCAGCGCAAAAAGAATATTTGAAATTGGACTAATAGTTGCAGAGATATTGTGTCCACAGACGGACAAACAGAAAACATAAACACGTGTTTTACAAACTACGTGCTACAAATATTCTCTTACACGGCTCGGCAAATGTCCTTCACTCGCCCTTGTTTGGATGGATGGATGGATGGATGGAGGGCTTTTGGAAGAAACTATACAATTTTAAAGAGCAATACGCCATTATGTCTCAAAAGGAAAAGTGTTTAATCAACATATCCTTCGAGTTCTTACATATGGATGGGAGACATGGATCTTAACTAAAAAGACATAGAAAGGCTGCAGACAACTGAAAGGAGCATGGAGAGATACATGCTGGGTGCAACCAGGAGAGATTAGAAAAGGAACTCATGAATAAGGAAAATGACAAGAGTGGAAGACATGATCAGAGTAAAATCTTTGAAAAGGCAATCGGCTGGACATGTTGCCTGAAGAACGGACCTCCGACGGACTACGAAATTCTGGACTGGATTCCAAGGGACAGGAAAAGACCCAAAAGAAGACCACATTGGAGATGGGTGGATGAAATTCGAAAGCATGCGTGAGTGAGATGGTGGAAACTGGGGCAAGACAGACCGCAGTGGAAGAAACTTGGCGAGATCTCCATTCATCCAGCAGTAGATTGATAATGGTTTATGATGATGATTAAATATACATATATTTTCCTAAATTTGACGATAAAAAATTACGTACAACGATTTTTCTCCTAAATTTGACGATTAATCCGTTTTTTTGTTTTTTTTTCCTGAATTTTGGCGATAAAAGAAACGTTTTATTTCGCTCAGCGAAAATCAGGACAAACATGAATTTGGGAAAACGCGAATCAAGGCAAAGGAGAATTAGAACAAACTTGATACAGTAAATGTTTTTAGGGGAAACTTTGACACGGACAAACGTGTTAAGGGCAAACGCGAATTAGGGGAAACGAGATTTAGGGGAAATGGGAATTCGGGTAAAAGCGATTTAGGGGAAACGCCATTGGGGTAAACGTGTTTAGGGCAAACGTGAATTAGGGGAAACGAGATTAGGGCAAGCGAAATTAGGGGAAATGGGAATTTGGGTAAAAGCAATTTCGGGGAAACGCCATTGAGGTAAACGTGTTTAGGGCAAATGTGAAATAGGGGAAATGAGATTTAGGGGAAACGAGATTAGGGAAAACGAAATTAGGGGAAATGGGAATTCGGGTAAAAGCGATTTCGGGGAAACTCCATTGGGGTAAACGTGATTAGGGGAAACGGGTGTTCGCCCTCTTGTCGCATTCTGCTGGCCCCACCCAATATCACCCTCCCCTTTTCTGCCATCTATCTTCCCCAGTTCACTAAAACACTTGAAAGCCGCCACCACACACACACACACACGCCGCCCCGGTGGCGCAGTGGTTTAAGCGATGGCCTCTGATCGTTCGTCCGAAAGGGGTTTGGGTTCGAATCTCGGTGAGGCATGGATGTTGTGTTTGTCTTACGGCACTGGCTCTCTCCCTTCCCTGGAACCAGTGACCCTAAAATTAGGGACGGGCGACTGCTTATAGCCCATTGAGTTGCTCACGGTGGTCGTTAAACCTCCAATCAAAAACACACACACACCCTACCCTACCGTCGAACTCCTAGCAGTTAACAGAACTAAGTCATGGAGTCTTAGTACGGAGAATGCGCGCGGGGGAGATGTAAGATTAAGCGTTTGATTTTTATCCACATAAAAATAAAAATGAGCAAATTTCTTAATGGTAACAGGGATTAAAAAACAAACAAAACGCAATTTTTAGCATTCGTTTTTTGACGATTCAGGTGAACTTTTTTTTGACGTATTGTGCTTGTCACGATTTGGTGAAAAAGTGATAGGCAGCTTAAACACTGTCAGCTGGGCAGGCGCCCACCAAACAGTCTCTAGGGAGAACACTATTACGTATATATCATTAGTAATATTTTTCAAATAGGGAAAACACATAAAATATTTTAAAAACCTTTAAAAATATCTTAAACAATTTTTTTTTTTTTTTTTTTGTCAACTGGAAAATAAAAAATTTCGATTTCTGAAACCGTTTTTTTTTTACCCATCTGTTAACTGTAACTGTGACCGATGTTCGAATCCACGCGGATTTTAGGCAATTGCGGATTTTCGGAATTGTACTGTATATCTGGCACATTTCAGTTGCATTGTTGTACGTTATTATTATTTTTATAGTGATCCCATTATGAAACTTTTAGGATATCTAGAAAAATAATGTTTGTTAAACAACATATATTTTTTTCAGATATTTTTAAAAACATGTTTTTTAATATTTCAATTTTAAAATTGACATTAATTTTTTTTAATAGTGTCATGTGGCATATCAAATGAAAGCCCAATTCAAGATCTTTAAAATGAGCCATAATTCATGTCCTTAGCTCTACTAGAACCCGAGTAATTGGCAGTTAAAAGTTTGCTCAGGAGATAAAATTTCAGGGTGGTTTTTTTTGAAATTTCAAAAATCAATAACTCAAAAACGGATGCATTAAAAATTCTGAAAAAAATCGTGTTTGTTTATATTGATGAATACTACAATTATACTAAGTTTCATAAAAATAAAAAAATGTCGGGTTGTGAGCCTTGTTGATTTGACATGGAATGACCCTAAATGGTCTTTCAAAAATGAGTATGAACCCTGCATTTCTCTCACACACACGTATGCTGGGAATGGGAATTATTCGCTGGTGAAACCCAACGACGTATTAGGTGTACAAATAAGTTTTAAAGCGTTTTAAGACAACACAACTTGTAATTTGAGAGAAAACAACAATACCTTTATGAATTAAAATATGCGCCATCGTTATCTATCACCTACCACCATTGATCGGGCAGCTGACGAATTCCAGCCATGAAGAAAACTTCACCATTGATCGGGCAGCTGACGGATTCCAGCCATGAAGAAAACTTCGTCCTGTGATGCGACAAAGTCGTCAACCCATTTTTACACTTTGTCACATGTCCGGAACCATACATCAGACAAATCATGTTGCATCGATCGGAGCAAATGATAGTCTGAAGGGGCGATGTCAGGACTATGTGATGGGTGCTCCAAAACTTCTCAGCCGTGTGTCAGTAATGTATCCTTGACCGATTTCGCGACATGCGGCCTAGCGTTGTCTTGCAGTAAGTTCACGGGACGCAATCCTTTGCCTGTGAATGGACATTTCCGACAGATTTTCTGGTTCAATTGTATCAATTGTTGCTTGTAAACATTCAGCTGTAACAGTTTGACTCTGTTCTAATAATTCATAATAGAGCACATCCTTCATATCCCACCAGGTGCGCAGCAGAACTTTCTTTGGACCACCCTAGTGGCGCAGTGGTATAAGCAATGGCTTTTGATCATTCATCTGAGATGAGTCCGGGTTCGAATCCCGGCAAGGCAGGGATGGTGTGTTTGTCTTATGGTGCTTACTCTCTCCCTTCCCTGGATACAGTGGCCCTAAATTAGGGATGGATGACTGCTTATAGCCCACTGAGTTGCTCACAGTGGTCGTTAAACCCCCAGTCAAAAAAAAAAAAAAAAAACTTTCTTGGAATGAATATTGCATTTCGTTGTCGAAGTCGTTGCTTCACGGGGTCTACCCAGTGTTTTTTGCGTTTGGGATTGTCGTACCATATCAATTTTTCATCACCCGTCATGATTTTCCACAGGAAAGACTTTCTGTCTTGTTTATTCAACAGATTCAAACACTCGTCCTTGTCCCTCTGGCTGAGGTCATGTGGCACCCATTTTTTCCCCTTCTGAATCTTTGCCATTTCACGTAAATGATTGGAAACGGTTTGTTGAGTTACCCCCAGTTGTTCAGCTAGTTCTTTTTACATTTGAGACGAATCTTCATTCAGCGATGCTTGCAGTTCCTCATGTGCAACTTTCTATGGGTTACTGCTATGTTCTAGATTGCCGACATCAAAGTCACATGCTTTTAAACCATCTAAACCAAAACTCACACATCCTTTTTGATACAATATTCTCCCCCAGAACAGAACAGATCGATGCACATGCTTTTGCAGCACTTTTTCCTTGATGAAATTTGTAACGAATGCAGTGTCGAATAAATGCAGTATTTCTTGCCATCTTTCATCTACCGATGTGCAAGTATGTTTGACTGTTGGGCAGACTTCTGTGTCACATTTCATACTCTGGACTAGTTACGGTCACAGGACAACAACACAGGAATGTTGGATATGTAAATTAGCGGTATACATCACACAAGAAACGCTTTAAAACTTATTTTTCCTATTATAAGTGAATGCCTTAAAAATTTAATGTACACAAACTCATTCACAGTAGATATAAAACCATATAAGAAAATTTCGTTATTAAATTTTAAAATGAATTTCTCACATTTAGCTGAAGTCAGAGAAGAACTTTTCATATTAGGTGTTCAACTTGATTCTCGGCCCCTAACCGCAAGCGATCATAGAACGTCAACAAATGCAAATAGCTGTGTGTGATAATGGCTGATTGCAGTGCCATCCAGCAGCTTTCCAGGCAACCGTAACCGCTCACAGCTGTAGTGACAGAAGGAACGAAAGTCGACAGTGAAAGCAATGTCGTTTGAGAAGCAACATTTGAGGCACTGCCTCCTGTTCGCATTTCAGCTGTAAAAAAGTGCTGTGGAAGCCCAGCACCCAGCAAATGATCTATGCTGCTTTGGGTGAAGCTGCTGCGTCCTACAGTACGTGTAAGAAGTGGTTCCAGTGGTTTAAGCGGGGAAATTTCGATCTCCGTGATGCAGAACGTCTGGGACAGCCACAGAAAGGTGACAATGAGGAACTGGAACAACTGTTAGATGTTGATCCCTGTCGCACACAGTCAGAACTCGCCCAGGAACTCAGAGTAACATGGCAAGCCATTGCAAAGCGCTTGGACGGATTCACGAGGAGGGCCGTTGGGTGCCCCACCAACTCACAGCTGCGAACAAGTCTAAGTGCTACGATGCTGCTGTGTCCTTGCTCTCCAGATTAAAGAAGAAAGATTTCCTCCACAAGATTTTGACCTGTGATGAGAAGTGGATCCTCTACGATAATCCTAAGCAATGAAAATCATGGGCTTATCCAGGTCAGCCTACCACCAGTAACGCCAAACCGAATATCCATGCCAGGAAGTTGATGCTGTGCATATGGTGGGATCAGTGCTGTGTCGTACACTATGAGTTGCTCAAACCTGGTGAAATGGTCAGTGTTGAGCATTATTGTCAGCAACTCATTCGTGTGAGTGACGCAATGGAGGCGAAAAGGCCATGCACCAGCAAGGGCAGTAGGCCGGTCCTGTTGCTTCCGAATAACGCACGTCCTCACACCACGAAAACGACTTTAAACAAGATCGCCGACCTGGGATGGGAGATTTTGTCCCACCCGGCGTATTATCCAGATTTCCCCCATCAGATTATCACCTCTTTCGCTGCCTGCAACATCACGTGTGTGATACGCACTTCACTTCTGTCAAGGAGGTCCACACAAGTATTGATGACTTTATCAACTCGAAACAGCCCTCTTTTTTCCACAGTGGCATTCGGCAGCTTCCTGACCGATGGCTCAAATGTATGCAACATGACGGGGATTATTTCCCTGATTAGGTAGGTATTCAATTTGCTATAATTTGCTGTCAACGTGTCGTGCCTGTAGCCGAAAATTAAGCACACCTAATATTGAAAGACCATTTGATTAACGGTGCAATTAAAAGTGTCCGCTATTAATAAACCTGGGAGAAAAGTAAGCTCATATCTGTGGCAGAGATGTGCAATTGTCTTGGGTGACAAAATAAACTCTGCTCTGTCTGAAATACCAGTTTATTTTAACTGAAATATCTGTTGTAACTTTGATTTGAAAACATAAAAATTATCTCCTAAAATAATGTTCAGTCTCTCAACTATCTGGCAGACCACGAAGGACGTCTGCCAGATGGTCGGCAATCAGCTCCTGTCCTAAACTTTGCTTTCATCAAACACCTTGTTAGAACTTGATTAGAGCAGAAGGAAATTTTATATTTTTGAAACAACGAACAATTCCGAAAAATGCAATTCATGAGGCAACCTTATGGGTTGTCTTATGTTAAAAACGTGCTTTTGATTAAAATATACATAATATCTAAGGTATTTTACCTGATATTGTCAAAGTATTTTGCACGTTATTTGCACTGTGAGGCATGTGCTCCCGGCCCGAGAGGTCCCTTACGTTACGGACCTTTGGTTAGTTATAAAAAAAAAAATTGCAGAAATAAAACAGTTAGGTTATATATTTTCAGTTCCACATTCATTCACTCGCAAAATCAAACGTTTAAAATTTACTATTAATTAAAATATTTTTAGTAGAAAGAGTTATACTCATCGGGCCAGAAGACATCTCACAAGGGGTTCGTTGTTACGGCGAGCGCTTTCAGTGGTGCTTAACCACCATCTTCAGGCCTCTACCTCAACACGAGGGTTCCTCGCGTGTGCATGTAGTTTTGGAGTTGCATGTCGGGAATTAATGGGAAGGTTTGCTGCCTTGTATGTGTTAGGTGATTTGTTTCCAATGTGTCGCCATCTATTGGATGAGTTGGTAGGTATCAGTCGTAAATATAATTATATTGTGTGTGTCTGCATGTGTTAGATTTGTTTCTAATGTGTCGCCATCTATTGGATAAGTTGGTAGGTATCAGTCGTAAGTATAATTCTTTTGTGTAGATATTTTTGGGCTATTATTATTTGTTCATAGAAACAGGTTTATTTTTTATTTTTTTATTTATTGGTGTGATTTTTTGTAATGTTCTTTTTTTTTTTTTTTTTATGGATTTTTTCTTTTTGATAAGTGATTTCCAGGCTGTGTCTAGTGTGGTGGGGGTCTTGTAAGTTGCATATTTTACCTTTTTTTTTTTTTTTCAATTATAACGCTTTCAGAAATCCTTAATTCTTTTTCGTTTGTGTGGGTGGTTAGTAATTTAATATTTTCAAAATCAAGGTATTGTTTATGTTTAACACAGTGTTGGATAAGTGCAGTTTTTCTTCTTTTTTGTTCCAGTTTTTTATATGTTGATGTAATCTTTTTATTAATCTATTTTTTGTGCTGCCAATGTATGAAAGTGGTCTTCAGAACTCTGTGAAACAATAGGAATTTCATATACGCCTGCTGATTGTAGTATATTATTCTTACTTTTTTCTTTATAATTAAGTCACCAATATTCTGAACTGAATGTCCAAAAATAATGTGTTTCTTCATTAATCTTAAAAATTTTCCACTTAGTCTTCTAATAATAAGGGAAAGTACCTGAAAATTTCCCTTTTATTAGAGGACTAAGTGGAAAATTTTTAAGATTAATGAAGAAACACAACATTATTTTTGGACATTCAGTTCAGAATATTGGTGACTTAATTATAAAGAAAAAAAGTAAGAATAATATACTACGATCAGCAGGCGTATATGAAATTCCTATTGTTTCACAGAGTTCTGAAGACCACATTTCATACATTGGCAGCACAAAAAATAGATTAATAAAAAGATTACATCAGCATATAAAAAACTGGAACAAAAAGAAGAAAAAACTGCACTTATCCAACACTGTGTTAAACATAAACAATACCCTGATTTTGAAAATATTAAATTACTAACCACCCACACAAACAAAAAGAATTAAGGATTTCTGAAAGCATTATAATTAAAAAAAAAAAAAAAAAAAGATAAAATATGCAACTTACAAGACCCCCACCACACTAGACACAGCCTGGAAATCACTTATAAAAAAGGAAAAATCCATAAAAAAAGGCAAAAAAAAAAAAGAAAAAGAACATTACAAAAAATTACACCAATAAATAAAAAATAAACCTGTTTCTACGAACAAATAATAATAGAGCCAAAAATATCTACACAAAAGAATTATACTTAAGACTGATACCTACCAACTCATCCAATAGATGGCGACAGATTGGAAACAAATCACCTAACACATACAGGCAGCAAACCTTCCCATCGATTCCCAACATGCAACTACACACACGCGAGGAATCCTCGTGTTGAAGTAGAGGCCTGAAGATGGCGGTTAAGCACCGCTGAAAGCGCTCGCCGTTACAACGAAACCCTTGTGAGTCGTCTCCTGACCCGTGAGTATAACTCTTTCTACTGAAATCTTTTAATTAATAGTAAATTGTAAACGTTTGATTGTGCGAGTGAATGAATGTGGAACTGAAAATATATAACCTGTTTTATTTCTGCAATTTTTTTTTTTTTTATAACTAACCAAAGGTCCGTAACGTAAGGGACCTCTCGGGCCGGGAGCACGTGCCTCACAGAGCAAACAACATGCAAAGTACTTTGACAATATCAGGTAAAATACCTTAGTATTATGTATATTTTAATGAACAATTCATACAAGATAGTGCCATTAATTGAAATGTATAATGCATTGCGAAATGTTTTATTAAAATTAAATGCTTCCTTTCTCTTGGTGTTGCATCGCTCCCAAAATGTGGGATTTCGCTCCCGAAATGTGGTTCCGCTTCATTCCTGCTCATTTCCACCACTGCATATGTACATACATACACAGCCAGTGCTACATGAAGGCAGAGGATTCTAAGAATCACCGAAGGAACAGACTAGGCTGCCTTCTGAGCATATACTGGAGTGACATGGAGGAGACTGGCTCAAGACAGACTGTTGTGGAAGAAACTTGGGGAGACCATTATCCAGCAGTGGATTGATAATGGTTGACAATGATGATGATATATATATATATATATATATATATATATATATATATATATATATATATATATATATATATATATATTTCATAACCTAGAGATTCTTAATAAGAAATATCTGATAATTAATTGGGAATCGGGAAATGTAATAGGTATTAGTATCTAAATTGCTTTAATTTTATTATTGTCAGAGTGAAGTAGTATTTTTCTTTTTGAAGGTTCATATAATATTATTGTAGACGAAATGCAGTCAAAGTTCAAGCTATTGGAATGGGGTTAGTTCTTTGGCTTGATAATTTGCATAAAAATTGCTTGATGGCGATGAAATTTTGACGTTTTTCCAAACCACAGCTTGACCAACCGTACTGAAAATGGTTGAAATCAGCAGTGTCCGATGAGGCATACACCAGGTTTTTTCACCAGTAATTTTGTATGATAATTTCAATAAGAATTGTTTGATTCTGATGAAAGTTTTTATTATATAGTTAAACACATGCAGTTCTTTATGTTATAATAAAGTAGCGGCATAAATATATATTTATTTTTTTGCTTTTTATATTTTAAAAAAATATAAAAAGCAAAAAGAAAATGTACTGGTATAACAAATAAAGGTAACTTGATCACGTTAGTTACGTTAAATGAAAAACTTTTACAAGAAAGTTCGTAAGTTGGGAGCTTTCGACCTTATCTTAGGTCTTCATCACGCCAATGGAGGACTAATATTGTTGCCAGATTCTACATTAGAATTTTTTCTATTTTTGTTGCCAAAACTTAGAATTGATCTCCAGATCATCAGAATGTAGAGAGTAAATTCGGAATTGCAAGTCATTGAGTTGAAAATAATGTCCAGGCTTTCACGGTAATGGAGGGCAAAACGATTGTCAAAAGAAGCAATTCGTTTTGCTTCGTTCCAGCGGGGAACTGCAGATGTGTCTTCCATTGTCAAAATAGACAAGGCTGTATTAGGATTGGCTTTCAAAACATCTTTCTTATGTTCTAAAATTCTATGGTTAATGCTCTTGTATGTGTTTCTAATGTATAAGAAATGCAGAAATCTACATGCAACATATTGAAATTTTCATCATTCCTCAACACCCTTTTCAACCTTCCCTGTGGTTGAGATATGTAGATGACATTTTCATTAGATGGCCACATACCGAGTCTGAACTACAGACACTGATCAACTCCATTACGGAAAAATTTCCTTCCATTAATCTCACTATATCTAAGGAAGTAAACAACAAAATTGATTTCCTGGATGTATCTATCTGCAGAAACACTGATCTCTCCATTACTCGTTCCATCTATCATAAACCTTCTGCGGCCACTAACATCATTCCCTACAAATTTTTCACTCTGCATCTCTACAAGCTTGCAGCATTGAAGTCTTACATCCACAGGGCTCATATCATTTGCAACAACCAACTTTCTCTTCAAGAAGAATTCTCCAAAATTTCTACAATAGCCCTCTCTCATGGTTTCCCTGCTCTTACAGTCAACTCCCTCATAAAGAAATATGAAAACAATTCGAAAATTGAATGCCTCTTTCCTCAAAAGAAAGAAAGCCTGGAATTCTCTGCTTCTGTTCCTTACCATCCTTCCTATGCTTATAAGTTACAGATTCTTTTTAGAAGTTTTGGTTACCATCTTGCCATTAAATCCACCCCAAACATCTTGAAACTTCTACAAAGGGATAGGGACAAAGTTGAAAACCTGGACCTCCCAGGAGTTTACTGCATTCCTGTCTCTTCTTCAACTAGGGATAACTTATACATTGGAAGCACATACAGGAGCATTAACCATAGAATTTTAGAACATAAGAAAGATGTTTTGAAAGCCAATCCTAATACAGCCTTGTCTATTTTGACAATGGAAGACACATCTGCAGTTTCCCGCTGGAACGAAGCAAAACGAATTGCTTCTTTTGACAATCGTTTTGCCCTCTGTTACCGTGAAATCCTGGAAATTATTTTCAACTCAATGAATTGCAATTCCGAATTTACTCTCTACATTCTGATGATCTGGAGATCAATTCTAATTTTTGGCAACAATCTTAGTCCTCCATTGGCGTGATGAAGACCTAAGATAAGGTCGAAAGCTTCCAACTTACGAAATTTCTTGTAAAAGTTTTTCATTTAACGTAACTAGCGTGATCAAGTTACCTTTATTTGTTAATATTGTTACATGTTTTGCCCATCATCGTCATGTACTGGTATAATGTATAATGCGGAAATCATTGTGTCTCAACTGTTATACTGCCTGCTCACCGAAACCTGCTTGCCCTCAAAGCAAGGCATTTTGCTAAGACAGATTGCATGTTTTTCCTTATTTATTTTTTATGAAGAAAAAAAAAAGTAAACACAAAAATTCTGTTAGACCTTACATATGCCATTAATCAAAATTGCTGCCCTTATGCCGTGCTGGTTATTCCAAAAATTACAGTAGTGTTGCTCATTTTGTTTGTGATTTATTTTTTGTTTTGTTTATGTACTGTAAGTTATGTTTTTATTTATGAAGTTAGTTCCTAATGCTTTGAATTTTTTTTCTGTGCCTTTCTTACTACATTTGTGCCATTACATTTTGAGAAGCAATCCATACTGCTTTTATATCAGATTGTTGTGGTGTGCTTCGAAAAGTTTTAGATTTCCATGATATTTGGTCAGCCTACTGTATTTACCATTTATGGTATTCGCAAAAATTTAAGCAGAACTTGTAAAGAATTCAGAGAATTAAAAAAAAAATCACTTTTATTCCTCTCATCAACGCAAAGCAGATGTTGCTTCTGGTGATTGAGACAAGACATGTTCATTCCTTTCCTACTATAAAAGACTGTTTTGCAGCATGATATACTGCCAAGGACTGCCAAGATTTTTAGGGTGGGATTTTATAATTTTTAATTAATGCTACTTTTTTGAAAAATATGTCTGGGACGGCTGGGAGAGCGATTGGCTCCACTTCAGCCTAAGTTTTGGGAATATCAGAAGGAATTAGAAAGAAGGAAAACCATAAATTTATGTGTAAATTACTTTTAAAATAAACAGAAAAAAAAATAGAGAATTATAAATTTCTATCCTCCCCCATCCCCCATATGAGAAGTTTGAAAGGTTTTGTGACTTTTTTTTTTTTTAACATAAATTATGCCAATTGACTTTCTTAACATCGTGACATAGCATTTTTACATAAATTGCTGACAGGAATCCCCATACCTTGTTATGGAGAGAAAACTGAATGCCTGAATGCTTTGAAATTCGTTGGGATTGAGCCACCACCCACCTATATAGCCTTATGAATGTTTCAAAGAAATTACATATTTATTTTAAGATTGCTACTTGTCAAGGCTTTTAGTGTGCTTTTTAAAATAAAAAAAAAGATCCTGTGTAATCAAAGGTGGTGGTTCTTGGGGGGGAGAAATAGTGATGTGTAATGAACTGATTTCCATGAGAGAAAAAGATGAATAATACTTCACATTTTCACATAAATTTCTGAATAGAAAAACAGCAAACAAAAGTCAAAATGTAAGCTTCAAACTATTCTTTTTTTAAGATCTTAATTTTTTTTACCAGGTTGTTAATCGCAAATGTTGAAATGTATTGGCAGATGGTAATCCGTTGATGAAATAAAATATCTATATCCTGATGTGACCCCTAGGGCATTACAACAAATTAGATCCAAGGGAAAAACCAAAGTTATGTTTTTTGAGAGAGGAACTGGTTGCACTGAATGTAATGTAAGTTTAAATAGTACAGTGATTGACCAGGTAAGAGAGTTTGTGTATTTAGATAGCATGTTTGACAGAGAGAACAAATTGAATGGTGAAATTAGTAGGCGAGTGAATTCTTCATTTTGAAAGTCATGGCTGCTTTGGGTGGTTTTCACAGGAATGATGGGTTCTCAAGAGAATCTCGCATGGCTGTGTATTAGAGTGTAATTGTTCCTACTCTGACGTATGGCAGTGAAACCTGGGTACTGCAGAAGAAACATAGGAGTTGTTTGTGCGCTGGAGAAATGCGTTATTTATGAGGGGGAGGGGTGGCAAGACACGTTCTGATTGTGTGAAAAATGAAGATGTGTTGCAGTTGTGTGATGTGAAGCAAAATGTTATTAGCAAGGTGGAGACTAATATGCTTCAGTGGTTTGGCCATGTTGAAAGAATGAGTGATGAGATGCTTACTAAGAAAATGTTTCTAGCCCAAGAGGCAGGAAGGAAAGGCAGAGAAAGGCCAAGGAAGTCATGGGAGGATCAGATTCAGGAATGTCTGCATGAGAAAAAGTTATGAGTATGAAGTATAAAAGATCTTGTGTACGTCATGTGATGGATGTCAGTGAAGCCCGAGTTGTATGTCAAGGTCGCTGTAAATGGCGAAGTTTGATATGGCAGCAGTAAGTAAAAATTATCTGGTAATTTGTATTTCTTTTTGGAGCTAACCTCCGAACTTCAGAGAACAACTTAGTAAAAAAAAAAAAAAAAAATATTGGGGCAAAACATATACTGTCAGGCAAAATGTTAGCCATAATATTAGTACATTAATTATCTTTGGTGTCGCAAATGCCGATATCTCTGGCTGGTGATATTTTCTGCTGACTGGTAGACAAATATCATATTTTTTTAACCCTGTGTGTACATATATGACCACCCCTATCATAAGTGACCACCGCGACCACTTGGTGTGTGTGTGTGTGTATACACTGAAGTGCCTGAAAAACTGGTACACCAGTCTAATACTTGGTAGGTCCCCCATGGGAGCGCAGGACTGCAGAAATACGATGGGGCATGGACTCCACTAGCTTCTGGAAATATGCTGTGCGCAATGCACACCATCCACAATTCAGGTGTATTCCAAGGTCTCGGGTTCCTGTGCTCGATAGCACGTTGCATGGCATCCCAAATGTGTTCGATCACGTTCAGATCTGGGGACTTGGGTGGGAATAGCAACACCCCAAACTCAGATGAATGCTCCTCTAACCATAATGTAGCATCCCGACACTTGTGTGGAGGTGCATTGTCCTGTTGGAACAGGCCCAACCCATCAGCTTGAATGCAGGACATGAACGGGTGTGCCTCGTCAGAAAGGATGCGTACATAGCATTGGCCGGTCACAGACGTTTGTAGACGTACCAGGGGTCCCAGTGAAATCCAGCTAAACACACCCCATATCATTACGGAACCCCCCCCTCCCCCAGTCCCACCAGCCAGTACAGTTCCCTGTTGACAGGCGGGATCCATGGCTTCATGGGGTTTGCGCCACACACGAATCCTTCCATCTGCCCGATACAGTTGGAAACGCCACTCGTCAGACCAGGCTACTTGTTTCTGGTCATCAAGTGTCCAGTGGCAGTGTTGCTGTGCCCAAGCGAGGGTCATAGCTCTGTGTCGTGTACCCATCAAGGGGACTCGAGTTGGGTGTCAGCTCCGAAAGCCCATATTGTGCAGGGTACGTTGCACAGTCCAGACGCTGATGCTTGTTGAGGCTCCAGCATTGAATTCTGATGATACCTGTGAGAGTGTTGCACGCCTATCACGTGAAACTATTCTTGACAGCCGACGATTGTCACGTTCACCCAATGTCTTTTTGTGGCCACACTGGTATCGTAGGTTGGAGGTTTTGTCAGAATTCTTGTAGTCATGATACACCCTTGCAATGGTCGTCCGTGAAATTCCGAACTTTGTTTCTACCTCCGAAATGCTATGGCCCATCTCACGAGCTCCAACTATGACACTGCATTGAAAGTCGCTTAAATCGTTATTACTTGTTATTCTGATGCCGAAACAGCTCTGCCAGCTGGCAAGGATGTCTATCGCTTCATATACGCACTGGTGGACGCAGCCGAGTACGCACATAGTTGACGTTGCTATGTATTTTGCATAAGTTCGTCTGTACCAGTTTTTCTGGCACTGCAGTGTATATATATGTGTATATATATATATATATACATTGAGGATCTCGGAAACTACAGACCTATCAGCCTCCTATCAGTGGTTTATAAAATCTTCACTAAAGTTCTTTCACACCGCTTGAAGGTAACACTGGACATGGCTCAACCGAGAGAACAAGCTGGATTCAGGAGTGGCTACAGCACAATAGATCATATCCACGTGCTGAGAGAACTAATTGAAAGAGCGAGGGAATATGAACTTCCATTGTGCATGGCTTTTATCGATTATGAAAAAGCCTTTGATTCGGTGAAACCATCAGCAGTTACAATGGCTCTGAAAACCTGCGGTATTGAAGATGCATACATTAATATTATTAATAACATCTATGAAAATGCAAGTGCAAAGATTAGGCTGTTTGAAAATACAACACGTAAAAATTGGAAAGGGAGTGAGACAAGGTGACACCATATCTCCGAAGCTCTTTAATGCCACATTGGAGGGTGTTTTTCAGTCACTGAGCTGGGAAAACAAGGGGATAAAGATTAATGGAGATTATCTAACCCACCTTCGTTTTGCTGATGACGTAGTCATTTTTGCAACTACCCCATCAGAGCTGCAGAGTATGATCCAGGAACTTGCTGACAAGAGTAAAGAAGTGGGATTAAAAATGAACTTTCAGAAGACAAAAGTGATGTTCAATGCTTTTACAAGAAATGAAGATTTATCGATTGATGGAGAAAAGCTGGAGATAACAGACACGTACGTTTATCTTGGACAGCAGATATCAAGTGAGGGTCACATTGATGAAGAAATTAATCGACGTACAAAACTTGCATGGAGAGCTTTTGGAAGAAACAGCATAATTTTCAAGAGCAATATGCCATTATGTCTTAAAAGAAAAGTGTTTGATCAATGCATCCTTCCAGTGCTTACGTATGGTGCGGAGACGTGGACCTTAACTAAAAGAGACATACAAAGGCTGCAGACAACTCAAAGGAGCATGGAGAGATGCATGCTTGGTGTAACCAGTAGAGATAAGAAGAGGAACTCGTGGATCCGAAAAATGACAAGAGTGGAAGACATCATGATCAGAGTTAAATCCCTGAAATGGCAATGGGCTGGACATACTGCCAGAAGGACAGATCATCGATGGACAGCTGAAATTTTAGATTGGATTCCAAGGGACAGGAAAAGACCCAGAAGAAGACCACATGGGAGATGGGTGGATGAAATTCGAAAGTATGCAGGGGTGACATGGAGGAGACTGGCACAAGACAGACCGTTGTGGAGGAAACTTGGGGAGACCTTCATCCAGCAGTGGATTGATAATGGTTGACAATGATGATGATGATGATATATACATATATATAGAAATATTTTTGAAAAAAGGAAATCAAAACAAAAAATTCCGAGAACAAGCAGAATAACAACACACCAATCCCCAACCATCCGAAGCAAGCTAGCTCTGAATGATGGAAACAAACCAAACAAACAGAAGAACGCAGGGAAGCAGATCAATGACTGATTCTCCGATGGCTTCGTCAAGGGCACGCATAAAGAAAATCACTCATTTACCTACTGAGACCAGTGAATTGTGGGTTTCTGCTAATTTAGTTTGCTATAAGGACAGATTAAATTGAAGGTTAAACTTGTCAAATTAAAAAGGGATTTTTAAACCAACCCAGCAAACTAAATAACATTGCTCGACTGCACAACAATACGAAATGGAAGGAAAACGATTTAAGGTTAAACTTGTCAAATTAAAAAGGGATTTCTAAACCAACCCAGCGTGTACCTGTCAACTTCTTGAGGTGATAACCTGTACACTGAACCCATAAAAACCTTACAAAGACTAAATAACCCTTACACAAAAAACAAAACAAAAAAAAAACGTAATTTTTACAAGCTCAACTGATTTATGACAGCAACTGATACACATGTATTAATTATTTGCATATTTAATCTAAGAGTGTTTTTGTATTATAGTCAACACATGCACGTTTTGCTTTCATCAAAATGTCATCAGTGGATTTAAAGCCTATGCAGCAAGTGTCAGTGTTTATTTTACGCTGTAAAAAGGGGGTTAGTGTATCTGCATTCAGGGACTTCCTACAATCTGTATGGATTTTCTTCATCATGGAGAAAGTTCTTTCACAGTCCACATTACTGTGAGGCAAAGTAAGGAGTCGCTGAATAAGCACTTTAAGATTTGGGAAGTGGATACCACCAGTACTGGTTCTCAAACTTAAAATATCCAGCCAGTAGCTACAAAAGCTCTTTTTCTGGCCATTGTCTTGACAGTACAGGTACACAGTCACTAGAGATCAAACAATAGTCATCAAACTCATCCTGTAGAGCTTCCTGATCAAGATGTGGAGCAAACATATCTGCCAATCTACAAATATGTGTGTACTTCAGGCTGTCCTTAGTAGTTGGGTCCAATACTTTCAGGTTTTTCAGCACCTGATTTTCAACTGGAAATTTGTCCACTATCTTTCTCACTACCGCAACATAAAAGTTTCTCGTATCTTCAAAGAATACCTTTTTGTCTGCGCTATTAAATTTCATTTCTTCCATTAATGTTCTGTTAGAGAGTCCTACTGCTAGTGTGCTGTCATCATGCTGCACTTCACGATTATCAAACTTGATTTGCCTCAAATCAGGAATTTGTTTGACATGTTTCATCTGCACAAATTTAACCATAAACTTCCTGAGTAACCTGTCAATCTCCTCCATCATACCACCAATCTGTGATTCATCTGTTTGAAAAGGTTTATTAAACTCATTTAAAAGTGGCAAAACAAAATGAAGAAAACGCATGGTCATCTGGGTCAGCGGTGATTTTAAAAGATCCTATATGTTTTTTACTCTACCAGGTTTTTCAGCATCACTGTGGTTTTCAAAATAGGATGAAAGAGCTGAATACTGGTTGAGAACCCTGTCTACTACTTTGTGCAGTGATAACCATCGGGTTTGGCAATGTTTCAATAAGTTCAGGTCATCCACCTCAGTAAAAAGTTGGAAGTCCTTGTATGTCTTTCGTCGTTTAGAACTGTACTGAAAATAGTAGTAAATGTCAATCAGTAGGTCATCTATTGGTATAGTCAGATGCTTAACTCCATCGTGTGCACACAAATTGGCCAGGTGTCAAATGCATCCAATACTGAAGACATCAGGATTTCTCTGCTTCACTCTGGTAAGTACAGAGTTTGCTTTCCCCACCATAACACTGCAATTGTCACTAGCAAAGCCAATGCAGTTACTCCAAGGGATATTCAGCCTAGTGAATGTTGTGTCAATGTCATTGAAAATGTCCTCACTGGTTCCACCACTGCATACTGGCATGTCCAGCAATCTTGTTCTGGGTCCCAAACCATCTTCAAAAATTCTCACCATAATAGCTAATCTCTTATTTTCTTGTCATTTGATTCATCAATCATCACTGAGAAGGATGACTCCCTGCTCAGATTGATAACTAGTACTGTTGCTGATGAAGCTAAGCAGTTTTTAATAATAAGTGTTGTTTTGGTCCACTTTAAATGAAACTTCTTGGCAATGGTGTTGTCAGGAAACATTTTAACTGCTAAGTCAGAAAAGTGATCAGCTACAGAAGCAGGTAAATTGTGCTGGGCGACGAAATTAGCAAATGAAACTTCAGCCCTTGTAACATTATCTTCCTGCTTTGGCTGTACAAAGAAAGTCTCGATAGATGCTTCCTTCTTCATTTTAATATTTTTTTCATGCAATTTTGTCTTAAAGTGTTCTTTCAGATCATATAAGCCAGATGCTACAACTTCATATAAGCCAGATGCTACAACTTCATATAAGCCAGATGCTATGTCTTTGCTGCATATTTTACAAAAAGCATGGGTAGATCCTATCTTAGATACATCAACAATGCCAGGGAGTAATTTAATCCAATCAGCCTGAAACTTGCCATGACCTCGGTTTCTGTCTTCCAACTTACGTTTCTTTGAGTTTGAGTTCTCGACCATTTGATGAGTGAAATATTCAAATTAAGCTGAGAAAAAATTATTTTGACTTACCCAAATCTTACAACACTAGCTTTCCCCAAACGTGTAGTTCCTGACTAATAATTCCTACAAAAAACTTGTAATTCCAGTGAAAAACATGTGCTGAATTAGCACAAAATTTACGAAAATATTGTTACTTTTTCAAAACGAATCTGTCAAGAGAATTTGTGATTCTGGTTACGTTGAGATAGCTTGCCGATGTTCAGTATAAAGCGAGAAAAGCGTGGGTTTTGATTGGTTGTAGGGATGGGCAAAAACTTCCATGCTTTTGAACATTGATGTTGGAGAGCCTGTTAATTGAAAAAGCATCAAGGTTTGATGACCCGATATTTGAACAAATTGGTAAAGAATATTTTTTACAAAAAATAAATGAAGTTCTTTTTCTTGCATTCTTATGAAGAGGAAGAAGTTCAATGCATCGACGTTTCGGGAACGAGTAACCACCAATTTCTCGCCAATGTGCCCATTCCTACTGCCAAGGCCACGCCCCTGAGAGGGTTGGGACGACACCTGGACTCCAAGCTCGAGGTCATCTCCTCGCGATACCCCATGTTCTCAGCAGCTGTTATTCTCACCTCCACCGATTCCCCTACACACAACTGTGACCGGTGTTCTTAAGACCCCACAACAATCTTACTGCCGCATCAAACCGTAAGGACGCGCATCTTTCACCAATATTTTCGCAGATTCTGTTTTGTTTTTTTCTCTCACGACATTTCTCAATCAGCGGCGATTTGGCAAATGTTTAGCGCCAGCCACGGAATAAACATAAAATGTTTGGTATTACATCTGTAAAAAAAAGTTTCCACAGAGGGCCGGTTAATGTAAAAAATTAAAACTTTTTTTCAGGGATAAAAAAAACCCTTACTAAGTGTTTGTATGGCCATACACGTGCGAAAGCGTAAAAATACGGGTAAACCATACAAGTTGACAGGTATGCCAGCAAACTAAATAACATTGCTCGACTGCACAACAGTATGAAATGGAAGGAAATTGAGCACCCCAAAATATTGCAAATCCAGGGGGAAATTAATACTAAAAGAATGCAAAAATCCTAACCAAAGAAAAGTTCAAAAAAGATAATTTTAATCCTGCCACAGGAAAAATGAAAGCCAGAAAAATAAAAAATAAATTTAAACAAAAACGAAGAGAAACATTGCAATTTTGAAAAAAGGCAAATTTTAAGCAACATATTGAAGACAAATACTAGCAAAAGGTGCACACATATCAATGTACAGTTGTAATATGCGAGAGTGAACTCAAAGAACCAAGTTGCATGTCTCAGATAAGCATTGTAAATGGCCAAGACACATAGCAAAATTATTTAAATAAGGTAAAGTTTAAATTCAAAGAGCTAAGTTGCAAGTCTCAGAGAAGAAAATGATATGCCCAAGACACACAAGAAATCATTTAAAAGATAGTTAAGTTTAGTGCACATCTATAATAAACGAAAATTCACTCCATACCTAAAAACGTTAACACAACCTATATTTAAAATAAAAAATGAAATTACATGTAATGCATTGTTTTGCTAGTACATGTTTAAATTATTTACAAAATATTGTTCTAATCATTAAACCCACAGGAAGGCCCAAGTTGAACTTGTAACAAACCTCTGTTTTCAAGCAACAAAGGGACACAAAACGCTGGCCAAAGTCCCGTGGAAAAACTTTAAATGTGGCCAAAACGAACAACCAACTTTCAAAGAGTGTTAAAAGACTAAAAAAAAAAAAAAATTAAATAAAAGAAATATACAGAATAATGACTTACCAGTCCTTTGATGAGCTTGTTGCTCACTTCCCAGGGGAGACAAAACTAACTGCAGGGGCGTGTCCATCGCAGCGCTACCTAGCGGCCAACTTTAGAACCTTCCTCGGATGCAAATCAAGGAAGTTCCTCAGAGGAATCCTCAAAATCCAGACTTAATGTTCTGAAAAAACTGCTATGAGTTTTCAGAGCAAACCTAAATACTAGTAGGCCCTTCCTGGGAGTAGAGAATATGTATCTCTGCTCCCAAAAGTTCAAAAAGTATTACTATAACCTAAATAGCAGCATCCTTCCCAAACCTTTGATAAGTAAGTATTACTATTTTTTCTTGTTTTTATTTTTGTATATATTTTTTAGGAATTTTTCTTAAGAGTTTTATGCTTTTTTTTTTTTTTTTTTTGTATATTTTTAATTATAACCTTTTTTTGTGAATCAAAGGAGAGGGATAGAATAGTGTATTTATAGGTTCCTTAATTGTTAGTTGACCACATCATTATCTAAACCTCTAAAATTAGCTTTAATTTAGACAATTCATTCGGTCAACAAGATTTAAATTAAGCCTTCCATCCTAATTCTATGCTTAAGAACTATTTTTCTTAATGCAACTTTTAAGAAGTTTCTAGGCACTTGGTTTTCAAGAAACTGTTTGATTAAAACGATAACATGTTTCTCTAGTTCAGAGTTTAAGCTACATATTCTAGAAAGCCTTAGGACTTGTGAAATAAATACATTTTCTATTACTTTATTGGAAATATTGTTCCACCACATACCATATTTGACTATTTTAAATTTAAACTGATTTCTCTTATCATAAAGGCTTATGACTGGTTTGCCTGCATTAAGATTTATAGCTAAATCCAAAAATTCAAGAACTTGGTTATTATCATTGGTTTTATTTAGTTTAAGGCATTTAGGATAAATAGTTGCAATTATTTTTTCGATATTTCCTGAATTATTTAAGCGAAGTAGGTCATCTATATATCTGTAGGTATGAGAGTAACTATCCTGATTGGAAGAATTTGACTTCATGAACTGAAATTCTTTGAAGAACAAGAATAAGTTGCATACACTCGTGGAATGTGAACACACCCCATAGGGTTTCCATTAACCTGTTTGTAAAACTTACTTGTTATTGTAAAGGAGAAAATTATTTTTAATACAACAATTTAGAAGTGTATGCCAAGAACTTTCCGAAATGATGCTACAGATTTTAAATTCATTAAAGAGTAACTTGAGGGTACTGATAATGTCCTCTAATGGGAGGCTGGTATACAGGTTTTCAAAGGCATAGCAATTGGCCTCAGCAGGCATAATATCAAGAATTTCAGAAATGACCTCAGCATTGCTTTTAATAATCCAGAAGTTCTTACATGTTAGGTTTACCTTGGATTTAATTACGTTTAATACCTTCTTCAAAACTGATTCAAAATACTGATCTATTACTTTTTCTGACTTTTTGTCCCACTAGCTATGAATCTGAATTTCACCGGTTCCTTATGAAATTTTGCTGTAGCAAAAAGATAAGGAAATTCAGGCTCATAACTATTTGCCATTCTACGCCCCAACTGTTTGTGAAATGCTTTAAATTTTTTGGTGAGCTCTTTACAGGAAACTTTAGTAGGCATATATGTAACCCTATTATGCAGCTCTTGCAAAATTAATTCATAGTAGAATTTTTTGCAGATAATTGCAAAATTTTTATTGGCTTTTATCTGTAGTGGTAAAGATAAAATCTTGTAATTTAGAAAGTGATTTTTTCAACTCAGGAGCAAGTGCAAGGCTGATAAAAATTATTTTGAACTGCTAAATTCTGTTTGGTGTTTGTTTAATTCTTGTTGCTTTTTTGCTATGTCTTTTCAATTGATAATTGGTAGCTATGCGCGATTTTAATTGAAAACTTGTTTTGCAAGTCTTGCTCAGAATTAGTTTGTCGTCGTTTTTTATTTTGTATTTTTTGTTTTGTTTTTTCAAAAAAAATGAGTTATTATTATTATTATTTATTATTTTTTTTTGGCGCTGCAGATACTTGTAACGATGGTTGAGTGTAGGGACTGATCGTTTGGCTGGTTCTTTGCTGGCAGAGTGAGTTTGTAGCTGGCTTGCTTCGAACGGTTGGGGATTGGTGTGTTGTTCTTCTGCTCGTTCTCAGAATTTTTTGTTATGATTTCCTTTGTCCAAAAAATTTTCTCTTTGATGAGAAAAGATCTCTGACGGCCACTTTAAACCGAGAGTGTTTATTATCTGTAATGGTGGAATTCAACCCATATGAGTACAAGGCCTGCTGCTTAAGAATCTCAACTGATTCCATAGCCAACCTGTCTTGCAAGTTAGGTATAATGTGCAGCACCTCAATCTGCATATTATCAAACCCATGAAGGTGGAAGTGTTCGAGCTCATGTGTGGAAATTCTCGTTGCACTCTGATGCCCACTCCCACTTCCAGGCTGAAACTTGCTAACCAGCGACCTGTGCCAACTTATTCTTGTTCTTCAAAGAAATTCAGTTCATGAAGTCAGATTCTTCCAATCAGGATAGTTACTCTCATATCTACAGATACATAGATGATTTTTGCTTAAATAATTCAGGAAATATCGAAAAAGACTTTGCAGCTATTTATCCTAAATACCTTAAACCAAATAAAACCAATGATAATAACCAAGTTCTTGAATTTTTGGATTTCGCTATAAATCTTAATGCAGGCAACCCAGTCATAAGCCTTTATGATAAGAGAAATCAGTTCGAATAAACGTCACATGGCTGAACCAAAGGGGTGCGTTTTGGAGGGATGACCTTTACAGTGCACGTTGGCAGGCGCTTCTCGTCTTGAAAAATTTCATCGCACACTACGGGATCTGTCTGTCCTCCCCAAGAATCTATAAGTAATAGAAACTTTTCTTTTCCCACGTAGGGCTTTAATATGCCCAATAAAAATTCTTTGTGCAACTTCATTGTCAGCTTTCCAGACTTGGACGATGTGACAACAACGTTTCAATATTTTTGAAAATACTCGTCCACTCACTTCTGGAATCGGGGCCCAAGCGAACCTGTCATCTCTTGTAGGGAAATGAAGACAAGGGACAACAATTTCCCAGATAAAGTGACAGCGTATTGTGCTATATAGAAATGAACCACCTTATTCATATTCTGCCACGAGGACTACCTTTGAATCTTTGGTTGTGAGAGTTTTATCAAAGGTGGACTGATATTGGTAGCCTGTAAAATATGTAATAAAAATACCATATTAATGCGATATGAAAGTACACACTTTCAGTAGTCATGAAGAATGATCCGATTTTTTACATACCTGTTTGGTCTGTATTGACGGCAAGATTGTGGTCGAAATTTGGTATCGCATCTCGAGCCTGGACTCGAAAATTTTCGGCAGAAGCCAGTGTTTGTTTTCTTGTTGTTGTGTCTCGTTCTGTTGCGAATTTCGTTATTTTTCGCTGCCGGATTCTATGTTTCCTTTTAATGTGCTCTACCCACGTGTCCGAAGCTTTGAAGTTAAAATTGCTGCACTTTAAGGCCCACTGCTGCAAGTTTCGCGTCGTGACTTGTTGGTTGTTCTCCCAAGCTTCCTTGAATCGATCATAAGTCCAAGAGTATTATTGCGTATGTATCAGTAGTGATTCCACTACTCAGGGATGGAAAATGGTCAGTAAAAGTCAGTATTTTTCAGATTGGTCAGTTTTAGTCTGTATTTTTCAATTTTGGTCTGTAAAGTCAGTTTTATACCATGGCTTTTTTAAAAAAGATTTACGTGATATGAAAAAAAGTTTGTGGTCGGTAAAGTAATGTTTTATGTGGCAGATGGATTAAAAAATTAGAAAATGCCGTTGAGAAAGCTCTGAGTTATAACTTTGTTAACAACCTTGTGCACTAGAGAATGATTTTTGATCTCCATATTGGGAATGTTATCTAAGTGCAAAAAAGTAAATTTCAGTTAACTTTCCTCGCCAGATGCATTATTTTGGTTTGGGGAAGAGTTGTGTGTGCGCATATACGCAAACAATGCTCCTACCCATCTTATATTTCCTATATTTTGAGCCTTTGTACTGTATTTCCTATAATTTTTCTTATTACTTTCTCATACATTAGTATGAGGAAGTATTGTAATCACGCAAAAATTCGAATTCGAGATTTCAACGGAAATACATATTTGGGGTTCCCCGAATACGATTTCACTATTTTCGAAGTGGTTTCTGTGTGTCAGTCTGTCTGTCTGTCTGTCTGTAGTTTGTGTCCACCATAACTACATAATTATCTGGTTTTTGTATACATAATTATCTGTTGGTTTTTTTTTTTATAAATTTGGACATTGTAGTGTCCTGGTAGCTCACCACTGTGCAGGGCGGGGGTGAGGCCCTATACTGGCACGAAAATCTTAACTTGGGAATTCTCTCTCTCTCTCTCTCTCTCTCTCTCTCTCTCTCTCTCTCTCTCTCTCTCTCTCTCTCTCTCTCTCTCTCTCTCTCTCTCTCTCTCTCTCTCTCTCTCTCTCTCTCTCTCTCTCTCTCTCTCTCTCTCTCTCTCTCTCTCTCTCTCTCTCTCTCTCTCTCTCTCTCTCTCTCTCTCTCTCTCTCTCTCTCTCTCTCTCTCTCTCTCTCTCTCTCTCTCTCTCTCTCTCTCTCTCATGTGTTTTTTTCTTCACTTCATACTGTAATGAATAGTAATCCTAATTTATTTTGTTTACTTGTTGTTTCAGGTAATGCAGCTGTCTTTATAAAATCATACGTTTTTTGATTAACTGGATTACTTAGACAAAAGTATGGGAAAATGTACTGTAAAATCAGAATGGTTCCAAAAAAAAAAGGATAGCAATGGTTTCTGAATGGAGACAGAAAAAAAAGTGACAGTGAAGTTTTTTGTATGTTGTGAACACAAACATTTTCAGTTTCTTGGAGCTTTAGTGCTATAGAGCAGCATGCTTCTACTCGAAAGCACGGGGAACAATGTAAAGTGAAACTGAGTTCTTCACAACTACATTTGTCTTCAGCTTGTCCTGGATGTAGCAGTGATGGTGTAATTTCATCTCCCGGAGCTACACCATCAATTCAGCTTTATTCTGCTAGACAAGCTGCTTCAAGGGCAGAGTTAATCTGGTGTTTGATAATGATTGGAGGGAACTTTGCTGTTCAGCCAGCTTGTGAAGATGTCAAAGAAACCTTTGAGGCAATGTTTCCTCTAAGTGTTCCTTCTGAGTTCACCTTTTCAAAAACAGAGGCAAGATATTTAGTATGTGATGCTTTAGCTCCATATTTCAAAAAGCAGTTGGTGGATGATATTGGAGGAGCACATTTCTCTTTGTTATGATGAAACTTTGAATGCAGCTTCAAAGAAAGAGCTTCAAACTGTAGTTAAATACTGGTCTGATTCCAAACAAATGATTATGACACGACATCTACAGACTTTCTTCATTGGTAAAGCCACTGCTAGTGATATTTACTCCAAGTTAAATGAAGCCTTGGATAATGCCCAGCTTTCTCGTTCAAAGCTATTGATGCTAGGTTGTGATGGACTCAATGTTAACAAAACTGTGAATCGTCTTATGAATGATTCTCTGATCCTGTTAGGAAGAAAACAGTTAATTGATGTTGGCACATGTAACATACACATAATCCATAATGCATTCCAAAAAGGATTACAAGACTTTGGTGAAAATGCTTCGGATATGATCTTGTTTCTCTATAATTTTTTTGATGGCCAAACATCTCGTTGGGAAGATTTAGAAAAAATACAATCAGCTATGAAACTTCCAGGTCATTGGTTTATGAAACATGTTTCCTCTAGATGGCTGACATTAGAACCAGCTGGAGAGAGACTTTTAGAACAATGGTCAGCTGTTGAAAAATACTTTCTTCAGTTCATACCCCAGCACAAAAGCAAGTTAATGAGTTCTTTGAAATACAAGAATATTGTTAAACTATTAAAAGACAAAACTACCAAAGCAGAAATGATGTTTGCTTGTGCAAGTGCTCATACATGTTCAAAATTCACTGGTTTCCTTCAGAAGAGAGATCCTTTAATGCATCTAATCTATAATGAGCTCACAAACCTCGTCAGAACACTCATGAATCGATTTTATGTTAGTGCTGCTCCATTGAGTCTGGAAGCATTTTGTGATAAGTATTACTTGCCATTGAAAAACATAGTGTTCGACACTAGAGAAAGTGAATATCTCAAGAAGCTAAGCGCACAAGAAAGATGCTATATTTCCATGAAAGCTAGAAAGCACTATGTGTCTGCTTGTTCACATATTTTGGAAAAGTCTTCTTTGGATAAACCTATGTTGTGGTATCTTCAATGTTTGCATCCTGCGAAGAGGGTGAAAGAAGGATCATACAAAAACATAGTAAAATTAGCTGCAGTTCTTCCAATTGAGTACAGTGAACATGCACTCGTGCACTAGTTGATGAATGGAAACTATTGGCGTTAGAAGAAGAAAAATCAGGTAGTGACAAGAACCCAGTGGGCGTTTACTGGAGTTAGTTTTTTGAGAAGACATATTACCTTTGGAGAAAAGAAATACCCTACTGTTATGAAAATTGTAAAGGCTGCACTTGCACTTTCGCATGGCAATGCGGATGTAGAAAGGGGATTCTCATTATCGGGGTCATCTTGAATGAAGACACCGCAAATATGTGTGAAAGAACATTGGATGCTTATTTGACTGTAAGAGATGCTGTGGTGAATGTGTTTGAGGGGAAGGCTCACTTTGTAATTATCACTCAAGAACTTCTTCAATTGGCACGCACAGTTCATGTCAGATACAAGCAGTACTGTGAAGATGAGAAGAGAGTGACTGAGGAAAAACTGAGGAAACAAGAAGAACAGGAAAAAGAAAAATTGTTGCAAGCAAGTATGAAGAGTAAGTTTGAAAAAGAAAAAGTAAATATTGAACACAGTGAACAAGCACTGAAGAAAATGAAAGAGGAAAAAAAGGAGAAAAGATTGACTGTTGACAGATTACTGGATGATGCAAACAAGTGCTTAAAAGAAGCAATAAATAAAAAGAACTTGGTGGGAATTAGTGTGGCCCAAGCAATGTTGGAGAGTGCTACAAAAGTTAGGGAACAAGAAATGAAGAAAATTAAAGACATAGAAAAGGTACAGAAAGCAGTTGATAAGTGAAAAAGCAGTGTTATAACAAATTTTTTTTCAAAGAAGCAAAAACAAAGTGAGACTTAATGACCTAATTTTGTAAAGAAAGCTAGATGATTTTCCACATTACATTTAAAAATTCAAAGTTGTAAACATTTTGTTTGTGTTATTCTGAAAATGGTACTGTACAGCTGCACTTTAAAGCTTTTTCTAGTTTTAGGTATATTTGTGCTGAATAGGAGCATGCCAGTATTATTATAATAAAGTGCAATGATTTTCCTGATTATTTATTATTATTATTATTATTATTATTATTATTATTATTATTATTATATGTAATTTTGTAATAGTTTTATATGTTGATTACAATTAAAACAATAAATAGGTGTGAGTTGGCTGGCTATGAGGATGGTGGAGGCCAGATTAAAAAAAAAAAATGCTTTTGACCCTTCTTTCCTAATGAGAAATTTGAGTCAGTATTTAGTCTGTTTTTTGTTTTTTTTTTATGTCCAAATCAGTAAAGTCAGTTTTTGTAATCAAAATGGTCAGTAATTTTAGTCTGAGGTTTGGTTTCCATTGCTGCGAACACTTTTAATAAGCTGTTCCCATTTTGCCAAATCCTCCTTGCATTTTAAGCAGTGGCAACCTTTGCTTTGGAGGCTCTTCAGGGTCCAACTCGAATGAACTCTGGCTATATTAACGGCTTGTACTTTATAGTTGATTGAAATGTATTCCTTCCATGTCCGTGCCTTTTTTTCTTCATCATCAGATTATCGTGACCTGCAACTTCTTGAAAAGCATTTTCCATTGCATATTACAAACTTCTTTTCGCGTATTGTTTGTGCGTGTACTCATAAATATCTTCTCCCAATAGCATAGATTCTTCAGTTATTTCTGCAGAAGATTGCGACGCGATGAGACCATTTTGTTCAAGGAGGTTCTCATAGTAAACAATGGCATTTTTCAAGCGTGATTTACTAGTTTCACTGTACGGGCTGTTTGTATCTTATTGTGTTGTTGAAGGGCCAGCCACATCATCAGGTCTTGTAATTTCCCAAATAAAAATTTTCTCACAATCAACACTGTATTAACAAACTTTGACGCACTGCGCCACAAATGAGCGTCAAACTGCTCCGAAGACTGACGGTGAAATGCGAATTTGAACAACCGTCTCTTCCAAAAGATGCCCTATCCCCTCCACCCTTCGCGGGAATCTCCCAAATTCCTCTTGTGTGATCGTAGCTGTTCCTGGCGGGTAGTTGTTCGTAGGAAATGTTGGGTCAACCCAAAAGACTTTAGCGTTTAATTTTTGCTTTGATATGGACAAATCAAAACATGTTTCATTTCCTACCCAATGTTTTTCATTTTTGTACCTGAACCATTACAAATATTCTTACCTAGAATATCCATAGAATATAAACTAAGAATTAACAAAAAGCAAACAAAAAAGAAATGTGCACACAGCGTGATTCAACCCAGCTATCCCTCGAACACTAGACTCGAGCGCTACCCACTTCGCCAAATGCTCGCTTGTCATTTCGTTAACGTTTAATGGATATAAGGCACTTGGATTTTTCAAGGTCGATTTTCTCGAGAATGCCTGGATATCTGGTCCAATTGCTTTGGGAACTTCATATTCGAGGGGTCACCTTCACGTACTATAAGTATAAAAACAATTTGTGACCTGTCTACCCGAAGGTCTCCTTGTAAGCATTGATTTCTGACCATTTGTCTGAGATGAGTCAAGGCTTGAATCCCAGTGAAGCATGAATGTTGTGTTTTACTGCACTGACTATCTCCCTTTCCTGGAGGAACCAGTGGCCCTAAATTAGGAGTGGGTGACTGCTTATAGCCTATCGAATGTCTCATTGTGGTCGTTAATGCTGCAACCAACAGAACAAAACAAAAAAACGCTAGCAAGATTGACTCGTGTTCACTGTCTTTACTGACGAACTAAGATTTCCCAGTTAACAATTTGGCGAGCTTTCACAGTGTAAGATAAGTCAGTCATGTTATTATAGGCAGAGCCCACCCGGACCCCCTGTTAGGGCAAATTACATTTCAGGAAGTTTGGAAATGTCATGTGACTTAAAAATACAATTTTTACCAATTTTTTTAAAGTGGCACAATTTGTAGCGTAAGTTTCTGCTACAAGTTACTTTATTTTGTTGCATGCTACATCTACAACTACTTTTTCCTATTTGTAGTGATGCAGGGATGTCACGCTACTCTAAAAGTCGTACACTTCTTCTGATCACCATATATATATATATTTCTCATTTTTTTCCTTCACATTATTTTGCAAGGCGGAAAATTCCCTTCTAACAGCTTTATTTTGCCCGGAGTTTAAATTTTTGCACAGAAATCCTGCCATGACCTTCACCACCCAATATACAGAAACTGAATTTTCCCTTTTTATTTTTTTATTTTTGCTTAGGTTCTTACTGGTGTCAAAATAAAAATAGGATTTATAGCTTTCAAAAATGAATTTCATACATGGCAGAATCATTTACTGGGCAGTTAGTTGCCTGTAGTGAGTCATAGTCATACATCTACAGCAGGTCATACTGGGAGAAAATGGGATACCAACCTGGTCACCTTGTTTAGTGCACACTCACAATGATTCCCAACTGCAAGACTGTAAAAAAGTTACCAGTAATTTCTTGTGTTGTTTTAATAAATATTGTGTTAAAACCATTCATAAAATTTTACAGCTTTTGAGAGATAGTAGTAATCATAATGACATTGGCAAATCTTGTTAAGTGTTTTGATTTAATCAGAATATATCCAGTTTTTGAACCCAGTATCTGGGTATTTGGTTTTTCCAAGAAAATATGTGGTTTCTGAGGAATCATAATAATTTCTAAGTTTTTGTTCCTTTTCTTCTGTTTACAGGCACTCAAAGTGCTTCAGATTTCTCAGTCACTCAGGAAATAATTGGTCCTCTACAAAGAATGGGAAACATCAAATATATTATGAAAATTGAAAATCTCAGTGAAATATCATTATTCAACATTTGTGCAAAGTTTACTTTCATGTTTTCAAGGTTCTAACATTCATTAAACATTTTTGGGATTGTTTGTTAGATATTTTTAATATTGTGATATTTCCTTGATGTTTCACCATTATTTTCATTTATTTATTTTGCGTGATTCCATGCCTGTTTGAACAGGGATGAGAAAGTTCCGTGATTTTCAAAATTTTGATTTTTTTAACTAAGCTGCATTTTTTATTTTTGTTTGTTTTTCCCTCATTTCTCTTTCTGATTATGTTTTTTTCTTTATATTTTTCCCCATTCTTAATACCTTCTTTAATAGTGAAAAAGAGTGACTTATTATCTTTTAAACATTTTTTTGTAATGAAGCACACGTTTTCCTATTTCTAAGAGTATCTTCTTCAAAACCAATCAGTACAGCAATCCCTTTTGTCCCCGTCTTTTCTAAAGCAAAATTAAATTTTAAAAGTAGGTACTTAATCTGTCCATGATGGAATTGGCCATTTCCATGATGGAATTGGCCATTTCCATGACCCATAACATTGTTTTCACAGTAGAGTGAACAATGCAGTACCAATTTTTGATATTTGATTTCACTTAAGATGCATTTCTCATGCCTTAGTAACATTTTAGCACTTTAAGGGATAAAGGAAGAATTCTTTTATTTCATTTAAAGTGAAATTAATATTCCGAAATGCTTCAATGTGCGTACTGTTGCCCTTTTCTTTTGACGGATTTTATAGTTTGTAATATAAAGTTTTCTAAATTGGCATTTAAAGTTTCTGATAACACTTTGATCAATAGTTGAAGAATAGAAGTTGAGTTTGGTGGTTAAAATACAAGAATGATATTGGTTAGCTTAAGAAGAAGTGCATTAATGCACTTCTTCTCAAGCTTTAAATTTCGTTTTTAGTCTTTTAAATTTCGTTTTTAGTTTTCGTTCAACCAATCTTTGTTTGATCAATTTAAATGCTTCTTCATTCCCATCAATCTTTGTATTTTAATTGTGATTGCATCAAAGATATTGTTATACTTCCTTGTTCGTCCGTTTCAGGTATTTAAAATTTTTTATTCTTGAATTCTACTCAACGTGCAAAATGGTATTGCAAGCTCAATCTTGATCATACAAGGCTGCAGCATTTGAATCTGTGAGTTGAAAGTTTTTAAGCTACATATCTTTTATTAATAATTTAGCTTAATCGTCCTGCTTCTAATGGCCACACTTTTGTTATTATAACATGAGAAACTGTATTACAGCTACTTATATTATGTAGTATTGCTTAAAAGCTCTTCTCTGTTTGCTCACAATAGCCGAGAGCTTGTTATAACAGTGCTCGTTATAAATGAGTATGACTATAAAAGATACAACATAGCTTATGTGTGGATTCACTGTCATAAACAAACATGATGACACATAAGCACTATTCATCTTACTTGGCGAGGTTCTTGTAAATGGAACCTTAAAGCCAACACAGTTAATGCAGCACCATATATCTGTCCATTTTGAATCTCTATTGATATTTCATCTGGTCCTGTGGCCTTTCCATTTTTTGCTGAATTTAATACTTTCTCCATCTCAGATGTTAAGATACTTGGACCTGTTAGTACAATAGTAACAAATAGATAACCACTTATGGATCTAAATACCATTACTTACCTTATAATCCGTAGTCGATATGAAGCACATTGTTGGTGTGTCAGTTCACTTTC
This sequence comes from Macrothele yani, assembly GCA_039090855.1. NCBI lineage: Eukaryota > Metazoa > Arthropoda > Arachnida > Araneae > Macrothelidae > Macrothele > Macrothele yani. The sequence goes on along the minus strand of CM077030.1, from coordinate 105,366,041 downwards.
TTTGTGGACACACTGACTAATCCCAACCATGTCGCAATTCTTCCAATTATAACTCCATTGGTAGGTGAAACATCTGGCTTTATTATCTCATTCATGTACATTATGGTACACACATTATTGCACTTTGGTTCCAACACCCTAAATGCTAAAATCACTATGTACATGCTGATAAAATTTCTTATTCCATCAATGTCCACATGCACTTGTTGCACAACCAGTTAAATTTGAAGTTTAAAAACATTTCACCATTAAAATCCAATAAAAAATTTAAAATCATGTCATGCTTGAAATCACCACTATTCCACCATCAAACTCCCACTAAACTCTCGTTAAAGCTTTTCAACTTTTCTAAAGCCGTCATCAGAACCTTCATCTGGTACACGATGTTGCAGACTGACCATGTGCGCTAAATGATTACACTACAGGGTCCATTTATGTGGGCGAAAGGGCTAAACGATCACGTGCCTCTCCCTACATTCTTGAGTTTCTTGCATTTTGATACTGTGCTGCCATCTATATTTTATTCGCTGTTTAATTCTCTTATGTTTCCTTCATTTCTTTTTGTCCCATCTTTCTTTTTCCATTGCTGTTCTTTATATTCTCTTTTCCTTTTTAATTAATGCTTTCCAAGGTTCTGCTATGATAACTGGTTCATTGTTATTACAGGCTCTGTGTTTATTATTTTCTATGGTAACAGCCTCGGAGTACCTCAACTCCCATTCATTCTTATATCCACTCTTGATTTGAATATCTTCAAATTTTGGTTTTGCATTTTCCTCATTACAGTACTGCACCATTGCTGTAACATTCTCTCCTTTTCCCAATTTTTGGTGTGTTGATTTCTTCTTTTTATAAGTCTATTTTTGGTTGATCCATCCATAATAATAAATACTTTTTTTTTTACTTGGTTATTTCCATGTTCTAAAGGTATTCCATATACTCCCTCTTTTTGTAAATCAGGGATTTTTTGCCTTGTATTATTTATCATTGTAGCCATTGTTGTTACAGATTGTCCAATATTTTTCTTATATTTTGCTACTTCATGATTAATTCTTGCTGTTACTTCATCAATATATGGAAATGATCCTATGTATTGCTTTTGGTCCTGTTCATGTTTCTTTTCTCTTTGCCATTGAACATGGAAATAACCAAGTAAAAAAAAAAGTACTTATTATTATGGATCAACCAAAAATAGACTTATAAAAAGAAGAAATCAACACATCAAAAATTGGGAAAAAGGAGAGAATGTTACAGTAGTGGTGCAGTACTGTAACGAGGAAAATATGAAACCAGAATTTGAAGATATTTAAATCAAGGGTGGATATAAGAATGAATGGGAGTTGAGGTACTCCGAGGCTGTTACCATAGAAAAAAATAAACACAGACCCTATAATAACAATGGACCAATTATCATAGCAGAACCTTGGAAAGCTTTAATTAAAAAGAACAGCAATGGAAAAAGAAAGATGGGATAAAATGAATGAAGGAAACATAAGAGAATTAAAACAGCGAATAAAATATAGATGGCAGCACAGTATCAAAATGCAACGAACTCAAGGATGTAGGGATAGGCACGGGATCCTTTAGCCCTTTCACACACATAGATGGACCCTGTAGTGTAATCATCTAGCGCACATGGTCAGTCTGCAACATCGTGTACCAGATGAAGGTTCTGATGACGGCTTTAGAAAAATTGAAAAGCTTTAACTAGTGTTTAGTGGGAGTTTGATGGTAGAATAGTGGTGATCTCGTGCATGGCGTGATTTTAAACTTTTTATTGGATTTTTAAGGTGAAATGTTTTTAAACTTCAAATTTAACTGGTTGTGAAAACATCGATGGAATAAGAAGTTTTATTAGCATGTACGTAGAAATTTGATCAGCATATGTGATTATCGATGGAATAAGAAGTTTTATTAGCATGTACGTAGAAATTTGATCAGCACATGTGATTATCGATGGAATAAATTTTTTTATCAGCATGTACATTTTTTTATCAGCATGTACCAAAGTGCAATAATGTGTGTACCATAATGTACATGAATGAGAGAATAAAGCCCGATGTTTCACTTACCAATGGAGTTATAATTGGAAGAATCGTGACATGGTTGAGATTCGTCAGTGTATCCATAAAGAAAGTGAATTGACACACAAACAATGTGCTTCGTATCGACTGGATTATAAGGTACGTAATGGTATTTAGATCCATAAGTGGATATTTATTTGTTACTATAGAATTTTCGGTGTGAATAATCAATGTATGACCCGGAAACACACATTTTTGGGTTCATGTTAGATATTTACTGTTAGTACGATGTTAGTTTCATTTGAGTCTAGTTCATTGTCAGCAAAAAGGGATTCTATATACATCTTCCATACTTGCATTTTCTCTCCCTCTTCCATTATTATTTCTCCTACATCATTCCTGATTGTAGTGGAGTATTTTTATAACTAATTCCTGATATTTCTTTAATATTTTTGTGTAAGTTAAAATAATTTTGTTTTTCCTGTATAGTTTCAACTTCTTTGTATCTTTCTTTCATCTATTTTTCTTTGGCCTTTTTAATATTGTTTTGAATAATTTGTTTATCTGATTATATTTCAATACATCCCAATTTTTTAACGTTCTGCATTGTTCCATTAGTGATATAATGTCTTCAGTCAATCCAGTCCTCTTTTTTTCTGATGTTTTTTATAACCTAAGACTTTTGAGCTCATTTCATTGAAATTCAGTTTTAAGTTTTTCCAAATTTCTTCAAGTGCTTTTCCTTGTACATTTCCAAGTTGCTTTATTTTCTCTTTGAGTTCTTTAAATTTCTTATTTCTGCATTTTTAGGGCATTCAAGTCAATCTTTTTAATTATTTGCTTTCTTCTAATAGTTTTTAACCCTAATTTTATTTCTGCAATGACAGACAGAATTGTGATCCGAGTCAATATCTGCATAAGGATATGTTTTGATATTTTTTATGCTATTTGGATAACATTACATAGTCAATCTGGTTTCTAATAACATTATACTCCTTACCCAAGGGAGACTTCCATGTATAAAATCTTCTACTTGGAAGTTTGGATTAGGTATTTGAGGTAATGTAATTTGCTTCTTGACAGAATTGTACTAGTCTGTCTTCTCTGTTGTTTCTTGTTCCAAGGCCGAACTCTCCTACAATTTCTTCTGCTGTACCTTTTCCGAATTTGGCATTAAAATCTCCCATAATGATGTTAAGTTCATGTTTCTTAGTTAGTTTTAATATGTCTTTCAGTTGTACATAGAACTCCTCAATTTCTGAATCATCTTTGTCTGCTGTAGGAGCATAAACTTGAATAATATTCATATTTATTTAATGTTTGTCCTTTCAATTGTAGTAGCATCATTTGGTCAGAATATGGTATGAAATTGATGACACTCTTTGCAATCTCCTTGGTAATTAGTATGCCCACTCCAGGTTGATGTTTATTATTCTCATTTACAGAATAACACATGGTTATGCCATCTGAATGGCATTTAAAAACGTTAACAAAACGAAAAAAAAAATTTCAATCGGTGCTAAAAACCCGATTGAAAAAAATTCTTTTTCAATCAGATACTACTAACTACAGTATGAAAACTTCTTGTATAAATGGCAAAATGAATGAGGTGATTGAAGAAATGAATAAGTATAGATTGGATATGCTGTGTGTAAATGAAATCAAAAAGTAGGAAATTGGGATAGAAGAAGTGAATGAAATGGTGAGTGTGTGGTCTGGAGCATTGGATAATGTGAGAGGACAGGCTGGTGTAGGTGTGATTTTAAGTGAAAATTTAAAGAACAACTTGATTCACTATAACTGCATAAGTGAGAGAATTCTTTTGATATGTTTGAAAGTGAAACCAGAGAATATTAATTGTTGTAGTGTATGCTCCTTGTGACTCGTAACCTTCTGATAGGAAGGAAAGATTTCTGGAATGAGAGAATGAGCTGAAAGCTGTTTTGAGACAGTTTGGTGCTAAAGAAAAAAGTTATAATAGCAGGGGATTTTAGTGCTAGAGTAGGTGTGCAGAATGTGATTTCTGATAATGTTCTGAGTAAGTTAAATGATCCTTGTGTGAATGATAATGGTGAAAGGTTAATTGAACTCTGCATTGAGAATAGTTTGTGTGTATCTAATACATTTTTTAACCACAAGTACACTGAAGTGCCAGAAAAACTGGTACGTCAGTCTAATACTTGGTAGGTTTCCCCATGGTAGCGCAGGACTGCAGAAATGCGACGGGGCATTAATTCCACTAGCTTCTGGAAATATGCTGTAGGCAATGCACACCATAATTCCTGCAGAGCGTTCCACAATTCGGGTGTATTCCAAGGTCTTGGGTTCCTGTGTTCGATAGCGCGTTGCATGGCATCCCAAATGTGTTCTATCACATTCAGATCTGGAGACTTGGGTGGAAATGGCAACACCCCAAACTCAGATGAATGGTCCTCTAACCATAATGTGGCATCCTGACACTTGTGTGGAGGTGCATTGTCCTGTTGGAACAGGCCCAACCCATCAGCATGAATGCAGGACATGAATGGGTGTACCTCGTCAGAAAGGATGCGTACATAGCGTTGGCCGGTCACAGACATTTGTAGATGTACCAGGGGTCCCAGTGAAGTCCAGCTAAACACACCCCATACCATTACGGACCCTCCACCAGCCGGTACAGTTCCCTGTTGACAGGCAAGATCCATGGCTTCATGGGGTTTGCGCCACACACGAATCCTTCCATCTGCCTGATGCAGTTGGAAATGTGACTCGACAAACCAGTCTACTTGTTTCCAGTCATCAAGTGTCCAGTGGCGGTGTTGCCGTGCCCAAGCAAGGTGCTTAGCTGTGTGTCGTGCACCCATCAAGGGGATTCGAGTTGGGCGTCTGCTCCCAAAACCCATATTGTGCAAGGGACTTTGCTTAATACGGACGCTAATGCTTGTTGAGGCACCAGCATTGAATTCCGATGATACCTGCGAGAGTGTTGCACGCCTATCGCGTGAAATGATTCTTGACAGCCGATGATAGTCACGTTCACCCAATGCCTTTTTACGGCCACACTGGTATCATAAGTTGTAGGTTTTACTGGAATTCTTGTAGTCACGGTACACCCTTGCAATGGTCATCTGTGAAAATCCGAACTTCGTTTCTACCTCCAAAATACTATGGCCCATCTCATGAGCGCCAACTATGACACCACGTTGAAAATCGCTTAAATCATTATTACTTGTCATTCTCGTGCCGAAAACAGCTCTGACAGCTGGCAAGGATGTGTATCGCTTTATATGCGCACTGGCGGATGCAACCAAGTACGTGCATAGGTGACGTTGCTATGTATTTTGCATAAGTTTGCCTTCTCATGGTGCATCCTGTTCCCACTTAAGGGGCTCTGACGACCGCCAATAGCGGTATAAATATACCATTGGGATTAGAGGAAATGCTATCCCACACTCACCAACCCGCTTGGCCAGCGTGGTGAGTTATTTTCCAAACCCATCTAAAATGACTCCACAACTTAAATCTTGACCCTCAGTCTCCGGCAGCTGGAATGTACCTAGCCAAGGCAGCGGCCAGTGCGAAATAAAGGACCGGACCAGGCTGCCATTTGATGCTGACCATGGCTACTTACAATGGACACTCTCTACCTTCTGATTCAAGGCTTCTTGAATTGGAAGAGGAATTACAAAGGATCAAGTGGGACATCGTCGGGCTAAGTGAGGTAAGGAGAAAAGGAGAAGATCTCATTGAACTGAAAAGTGGACATCTCTTCTACTATCATGGGACAGATACTGGCAGAACCAGTGGTGTTGGATTTATAATAAACAAGAAACTGAAGGATAAAGTTGTAGAAGTTGAAAGTTCCTCTGACAGAGCTGCACGACTCTTTATCCAACTCTCGAGAAGATACCAGGCTCAGATTATTCAAACTTATGCACCCACCACAAGTCATCCTGATGAAGAAATTGAAGAATTTTATGAGGAAATTCGTCATCCAAATAATAAAGGCAAGCAGCACTTGAAAATAATTATGGGATATTTCAATGCAAAAATAGGGCAACAGCAACAAAATGAAACTTCAGTAGGTAAATTCGGTCACAGCAACAGAGACCAGCGTGGAAATACTATCGTAGAGTTTGCAGAGGCAGAAGGGTTTTTCATCATGAACTCCTTCTTCAAGAAAAAGCCACACAGGAAATGGACATGGAGACATCCAAATGGGACGACAAGTGAAATTGATTTTATTATGTGTAACAAAAAATTCTTCATCAAAGACTGCAGTGTGCTAAACAAGTTCAACACAGGTAGTGACCATAGATTGGTGAGATGTAAGATGCACCTCAAAACTAAACTCGTATGTGGAAAGCTCAGAAGACAAACAAAATGTATTGACATAACCAACCTTAAAAAACACCATAATACACTTCAAGTTGGAACCGAAGAATAGATTCTCTGCTTTAGAAGGCCTAACATTGGAAGAAGTGGATATTTCTGAAGTTAACAGAAAAGTAACCAAAGCTCTTCTGGAAACAGCAACAAAATTAGCTGGGTCTAAGAACAAGTTGCATGTGAATAAATTATCAGGAAAAACCAAAATGTTAATGCAAAAAAGAAGAGACATGAGGACAACTAAAGAAGATGTGACTTCCAAAGTGAAATATATAGAGCTATGCAAGACAGTACGAAAAAGTATCACTGAAGACTTAAGGAAATTCAACTGTGAACTAGTGAGGAAAGCAACCAAAGCCTAAAGATAGCAAAGGGACATCTCAGTAAGAGAAGAAAACAGATTATGGCACTGAGAAAAGAAGATGGTTCTGTAACAAAAATGTTTTTAGAGGTGAAATTTTGACAAGAGTGAAAGATTTCTTCTCCAAATTATAAGGGGTGATACGTGTACTCCAGACATCATGAAAGGTAGAGTTCTTCCAGTTTTTCCAGCAGAAGTTGCACATGCAATCAAGAACATGAAGTGAGGAAAAGCTCCAGGAGAAGATGGAATTGCTGTAGACATCGCACAAGAAGCAAATGGAGAAATTGAAACAGTACTTACCCAAGTTTTCACTCCATGCCTTAATGAAGGGAAGATTCCTGAGGATTGGAACAATGCTACAATGATCCTGCTACATAAAAAGGTGACATTGAGGATCTCAGGAACTACAGACCTATCAGCTTCCTATCAGCCTCCTATCAGTGGTTTATAAAATCTTCACTAAAGTTCTTTCACACCGCTTGAAGGTAAACACTGGACATGGCTGTGGCTACAGCACTATAGATCATATCCACGTACTGAGAGAACTAATTGAAAGAGCGAGGGAATATGAACTTCCATTGTGCATGGCTTTTATCGATTATGAAAAAGCCTTTGATTTGGTGAAACCATCAGCAGTTACAATGGCTTTGAAATCCTGTGGTATTGAAGATGCATACATTAATATTATTAATAACATCTATGAAAATGCAAGTGCAGAGATTCGGCTGTTTGAAAATAAACACACATAAAAATTGAAAAGGGAGTGAGACAAGGTGACACCATATCTCCGAAGTTCTTTAATGCCTCATTGGAAAATGTCTTTCAATCACTGAACTGGGAAAACAAAGGGATAAAGATTAATGGAGATTATCTAACTCACCTTCGTTTTGCTGATGACGTAGTCATTTTTGCAACTGCCCCATCAGAGCTGCAGAGTATGATCCAGGAACTTGCTGACAAGAGTAAAGAAGTGGGATTAGAAATGAACTTTCAGAAGACAAAAGTGACGTACAATGCTTTTACGAGAAATGAAAATTTATCAATTGATGGAGAAAAGTTGGAGATAACAGACACGTACATTTATCTTGGACAGCAGATATCAAGTGAGGGTCACATTGATGAAAAAATTAATCGGCGTACAAAACTTGCTTGGAGAGCTTTTGGAAGAAACAGCATAATTTTCAAGAGCAATATGCCATTATGTCTTAAAAGAAAAGTGTTTGATCAATGCATCCTTCCAGTGCTTACCTATGGTGCAAAGACATGGACCTTAACTAAAAGAGACATGCAAAGGCTGCAGACAACTCAAAGAAGCATGGAGAGGTGCATGCTTGGTGTAACCAGGAGAGATAAGAAGAGGAACTCGTGGATCCAAAAAATGACAAGAGTGGAAGACATCATGATCAGAGTTAAATCCCTGAAATGGCAATGGGCAGGACATACTGCCAGAAGGACAGACCATTGATGGACAGCCGAAATTTTAGATTGGATTCCAAGGGACAGGAAAAGACCTAGAAGAAGACCACATGGGAGATGGGTGGATGAAATTCGAAAGTATGCGGGAGTAACATTGAGGAGACTGGCACAAGACAGACCGTTGTGGAAGAGGCTTGGAGAGACCTTCGTCCAGCAGTGGATTGATAATGGTTGACAATGATGATGATACTTGGGAAAATTGTACTTTTGGTTAAAAGAGTGTGATAGATTTTGTTGTCTATGATCAGCATCTGAAACACTTATCGTATTTTTCGGCATATAGTCTGCGGCGGCGTATAATCTGCAGATGGTAAAATTCAGCATGAGAGAAAAAAAAGTTGGCGTATAATCCGCTGATGGTAAAATTCAGCATGAGAGAAAAAAAAAGTTGGCGTATAATCCGCTGATGGTAAAATTCAGCATGAAAGAAAAAGGTTGGAGTATAATTTGCAGACAAAATAAAGTTGGCGTAAAAGTTAAAAAACAGATGCATAATCTACAACAGAGTTTTATAATAAATAATACAAAAAGGTAATTGCCAATATTTTTGCCAAAACTTTTTTCCCATCGCCAAAACTATTTGTTTTTTTGCAAATTGCGAAGAATGCGATCAGCAGAACTACTCCTGCATATTTATAAGGTTATTCTGAATAATAGAGTAAGGTTGACAGATCTGCTTTAATTTTCTACACAGTTAATAATATGATTCTGACCAATGAAAGCCTTTTGGAAGTTGGCTAGAGGATGGTATTAACTACTAAAAGGAACCTTAGTGCTATGGATAAGAAGGTCCTATTAAAAATAAAAAATTAAATAATATAAATAAAATCACAAAAAAAAACTTAAAAATCTGTTTATATAAGAAAATAAAAATAAATATAAAAGAAAACTAGTTATTCACTCACCAGAATAGCTATACTAAAAATAGTAAAACTAACATTAAAATTAATATGATTCTGAATAGTCTATAGAAGGTCACTAGGGTGATTAAATACATGCAAAGATTATTAAATACACTACTTGTGTATTTCATGATATTTCTCATGTATTCTGGAGAGTTTATTCTACTCTTTCTGATTATACAGGTCCACAATCTTAATTATATACATTTTTTCTCCGGTTAAAATTCTCCGCGAGTAGGATTTTTCAGAGTGTGGAGGCCTTCAGCCCCACCCACACTGTCCCCCAGCGAATTGGGAGGGGCAGGGGTGTTTGGAAGTTTGGGTAGAAAAGTCTGCCATGTTTCCTCAAGTGTGAAAGAAGCAAAGTTGCATAAGAGGTAAGCTCTCTTCTTTGTCTTTTGGTTTTTAGGTATTCCGGGTTCAATATTTGAACTTCTTGAACATTTTTTCTTTTCTTGCTTTAAGTTTTTAGGCACTAGCAAGTCTATCAACTTTTTTGCGTATTTTAACTCTTACTTTTCTTGGTATTTTTGCGCGTTTTTTAGGGAACTAAGGCTAAGCAGCCGCCCGTTTCGTCGTACTTGTAGTCTGCGCTGTATTTTCAATGCAGTTAGGGACTTATTAACTACTTAATTATGCACTTAAAGCACTTCTGAAATACTTTGTACATATTGCAACTAATTGTTTATGTAACATAACCTTCACAAAGCATTTCTTTAGTTTATTATTGTCTTTAATTTTATTCTTGTTTTTGTGTAGTCAGAAGTAGTGGAGTAGGGGTTTTATAATCCAGTTTTCTTTCAAGAATCTGTGCTTTAAAAATGTTAAGAACTTGTAATACTTTTGTATTGATATTCAGGTTTGAATTCTCTCTCAGGCGAACTTGACTATTTGTTAATAACTGAACATTATTTCTAGTTCATTATGTCACTCTTACAATTTGAGTTTTCTATAATCATCTTCTTTCTGTTTAATAGTAACAGATGAAGAGCATGGGTCGGGCCAGGAGTGTTATGGATGCAATCTAAATTGTTAACTAAAGCTTGGTCATACAACTCTGCGGAGGACATGACATATATATTTATATTTTTAGTAGGTGGGTTAATTACTTGCATCCATGACTTTGCAGAAACCCATTTCCAAATAGGTCTTTGTGGAAGTGAGAAAATGCAGAGTTTTTGCTGGTCCTTGATAAAGCCAAGGCTCAGTATTCTCGACACTTTCTGCATTCAGTTGTCCTTTTTTTTTTTTTTTTTTTTTTACTCACACCGGTCAATACATAACCTTTTCTATGTTGTACTTGGTATGAGTTAAAAAATTTGTTTAGCTTCAGTTTCTTCTTAATAGTATATATATATATATACACACTATCTACCAACAAGTAATTGGACACCCATGCAATCGAAGATATGTGCAGTCCTGATACACGTCACGGCCGCCGCCGTTAAATATCGTGTGGGAAACAACAACGCAACCAGTCGCATGCAAGATGCCACGCAGTTCGGAGCTCTCTGATTTCGAGAAAGGTGTAATCGTCGGTTATCACATAAATGGCCGCTCCATACGTGACATATCCAGCGAGTTGAAGTACCCAAAATCGACAGTGGCCTACGTGATTGGCAAGTGGAAAATGAGAGGTGACTGTCGGAATGTGCCCCGACCCAGCAGACCCACAAAATTGGGAGTTAGAGACCGACGGGTGCTGGCCAGAGATATTCGGAAAAAACGCACCAAATCGATGTGCCACATCCGCGAGGAGTTTCAACAGGCATCCTGGAGTGTTCTTTTGATGAATACCATCCGTAAGGCAGCCCATCTGCTCGATTATCATGGACGTGCTGCCGCCCACAAGCCTTTGATCACCAAGTCCAATAGTGCTGTTCGGCTAACGTGGTGCAAAGAACGTTGACAGTGGACCGTTGAACAGTGGAAACAGGTTCTCTGGAGCGACAAATCAAGGTTCACCCTCTACCGTTCGGATGGCAGGGTCTGAGTTTGGCGTCTGCCTGGAGAACGCCTCCTGCCGGAATGTGTTGTGCCAACTGTGAAGTTCTGCGGTGGTGGAATTATGCTATGGGGGCGTTTCTCCTGGTATGGCACGGGACCCTTGGTCGCAATTCCTGGTAGACTCAACGGCGAGACCTACTGCACCATTTTGGTTGACCATGCGCTTCCTACGTTGTGGCAGTTTTACGGGGTGGATCCATGTTACTTTCAGAATGACAATGCCACCTGTCATGTTGCGAGGTCCACCATGGCTTGGTATGGTGGCAATGGGGTTAATCAAATGGACTGGCCTGCGCAGAGCCCGGACCTTAACCCTATCGAGCACCTCTGGGACGAGTTGGAGCATCGACTTAAGGGGTGTCCCCACCGTGCGAAATCGGTGAAAGAACTGACCTGTCTTCTCTGAGCCGAGTGGAAGAAAATACCGCTAGCCGTCGTACAACGCCTGGTTGAGAGTGTGCCCCCAAGGGTCGCAGCTGTAATCGCCGCTCGTGGAGGCTCCGCCAACTATTGTAGGTGAATAAACTTCATTTTCCTTTGCTATCACAAGTGTCCAATTACTTGTTGGTAGATAGTGTATATACACTTTCTTCCCATTTAATGAGTTCAACAAAATATAAAATTGCTGAAATGTTTTGAAAATTTTAAAAAGTTACTGTTACAATACCCTGCAATATTCAAACGGTTGTGGTATATATATTTTTAATTTATGTAGCAATCGTGCTGTAACTGAGTAATGCTTAAATTACATCAACAACTGAAACATTGGATTTCAGACCATAAGTAATTTGTGATGGTGTCAAAGTTTTCCCCTTCAGTCTTGAAGCTGTAGTGCCAGAGGCATTCTTTTCGAAGTAGAGCAAAATAAACAAGTGAGAGTGGGGTTGGAACCTCCAGAAGAGGGGGAGGGGGTTACGTTATGGAGGTCATGGGTCAGAGCAGCATGGAATGGAAACAGTTCTCCCCTATTAAAGGTCAACATGCTTTGCTGCAGGCAATGTTTTCTCTCCTATTTTTTACAAAAGCAGCAATCTGCAGAGAGGAAATGTCTACACACACACATACACACAGACGTTTTTGTCAAAGCCAAGGGGCAGGGGAAGATATGGTGATGCAGTGACACTGTGCATTATCGTCGAACACGTGGCATTTCAAAGCTTCAACGTGATACAGATTTCCCTCATTATACAGCATGGTACAAAGAGCAAAACTGCTTCATTTTTTAAGTTTATGGGGGGAGGGGTCCGTATTATGCCCACCGGCGTATAATCCACAGTGGCTAGAATTTAAACTTTTAGGAACAGATTATCCGCGGATTATGTGCTAGAAAATATGGTAGTTGTTGACACTCGTGTGATGAAAGGTGCAGATGTTGGCTCTGATCATTACTTGGTAGTGTCATGAGTGAAACTTAATGTTGGCTGGAGGAAAAGGAGTAGGAAGAGGCCTAGGATGGAAAGAATAAAGGTTGAAAGGCTCCCTGAAGATCATCAGCATTATTCCGACTTACTCAGAGAACGACTGAAGGAGCTGAAGTCTTGTGAGAGGGATGTAGAAAAGAAGTGGGAATGTTTTAAGAACCGTGTTGTCATTGCTGCTGAAGAGGTATGTTGCACCAAAATAGTGGGTAATATTAGAGGTGATGCTTGGTGCAATAGTGAGATTGAAGAGGCAGTAAAGAGAAAGAAGGAAGCCTATTTGGGGATGTTGAAAATTAGAGTTTCTGTGGATGAATAGCACTGTAAGAAGCATGAAGCAGCAAAGCTGGTGGAGTGAAATTTTGGACTGAACTTACGAAAGTTAAATGGAGTGAAATTTTTTCCCGCGATTGTAATTTCTTTTTCTCGTGAAGTTTCCTCTGTCCAGAATTGTTATTAAATATCAATTTATTGCATAAATGTTTGCATTTCAGCTTGAAAGTGTAGACAATAGTTTCCAATAACGGAAGTTCGACGGAGCAAAAATAAGAATTTCTTGTAAACTTTAGGAACGAGTTTTTTTCTTTCGCGGATTCGAAGAGTAACTCTGACTTTGTTGTCATCAAAACTGAAGATAATTTTTTTGGGGGGTGGTGTGTGTGTGAGTGCGATATAGCGGTGGGGGGGGTCCGGCTGCGGACGGAATTTTGTCTTTCAAAACTTTCGAAAACGGAAGTTAGACTAACTGCAGATTTAATCTGTAATCATAATTTTTTTCCCTCGCAATATTTCCTTTGCTCATTTTTATTGTAAAATATAATTTTTGTTTGATAACTGATTGTGTTTCAGCTAGAAAACGGAGGGAAATTTTCTGGAAACAGAAGTCAGACGGAGCGAAAAAAAATTTGTAATTTTTTTTTTTTTGCGGTTTCCACTGACCTGAATTATTGTTAAATGTTATTTTCCTTCTATAAATAGTTGCAAAGATAGAAACTGGACATTCCTCATATTAGAAGAATGGGTGAATCAACCAAATCTCAATTATGTGAACTGTAAACATCTCATACACAGTATTCAAGGAGATTTATATATTTTTTTTTCAGAGCTGAAGGAACAAAAATAATAAATTAGCTGACCTTTGTAATACCAAACTTGCACATTACAATGTCCAATGAAGGTTTATTTTATCTTTTGTAATTGAGATAAACTGTAGATTTCCTTCCTCCACAATAGAACTCTTTTTGAAGTTTGAGTGTGTAGAATCTGAATCTGTGAAGCAACACACACACACACAAGTTTTGGTACAGTCTTTCAAAAGCAAAACAATTTTTTGCAGCCTCATGGATAAATCAAGACAAGTAGGTAAGATTTTGATAAATTACGATTTATTTATTTTATATAAAAGAAATTCAATTACATGCTAATTCATGTTGACGTATTTATATATAGATATAATTAGTTGTTTTTATATTAAATATTATTTAATATTTAGCTAAAAATTTAATGTGATAATTGTTCATTCTCTAAAATTACTCCTTTGGAAAGAAAAATACTCCTTCAAAAAATGTGAAGAAGTATTTTTACTCTTTTGAAAAATCCTAGCACGATCTCTGCTACCGCCTGTTTGCGTGCTACATACCTAGTCTCGGAACTTTTTGATTGCACTACGTATATTGATTGCATGGTATATGAAAGCATCTCAAGAGTAATGTCACATTTATGTTCTAATTATAGATATATTTTGGTATTTTATGTTGTTTTTTTATTCTATAGTTTGCTTCAATAATTGAATTGAAGCCAAAGTAGAAAAATAAATGTTTCTCAAATTCAGTATATAGTATAATCAGGGCTCGACAAATATGTTCCAGATCTAGGATCCAGCTCCCAAAATTTAGGTGCCAGGTGAAAAAGTCAAATTTCAAAGAATAATGCATAAACGTAATGTGTAGTGATGATTCTGGAATGAGAAGTGGTGAAGTATATTTGTTGTCAAATTTTTATTTTTACCCAAACCACTTATTGCAAAATAAAGTTCCAATTTGCAGCATGGTTTTTGTTTCACATTTTTTCAGTCATTGCTCTCAAAAAAATTAAAATTTTAGATTTTGATTTTATTAAAAAACAGGCATGCATGATAGATAGCACACACTCGCACATATATCTGGCGCATAGTTCGCGGCGCATGTAATTCGTAGATCATGAAATTCTGAGAAACAGATTTTATGCCACGTAATCCTCCACGTCTGTAGGCTATGAAATTCAGAAACAAAATGATTGTTGTATAATCCGCTCATGTCATGTTGATCTGAACCGTAGTTTCCAACAGAAAAGCCGCAATTCACAGGATGACCGACCACAAAGTTTAAAGAAGTAAGAAAGAAATGATCATTATATTAAAAAAGCAGCTGTCATTTTTAAGTATTTTTCTGGTACTTTTAAGTAAATAAAAATATAAAATCCCCGGATTTAGCATCATTACCATAATTCATTAGATAGGCTTAAAAATCAATGGAGAATACAGCAATCCGTAGTATTTGTCTCTTTTCTCAATATGTTTCAACTAAATAGCAAACAAACATCATAACTAATACAATTAGCATAGCAAAACTAACGAATGTGATTTGCAAAATGATTGTGTGCCATGGAATGAATAGCTCTGCGGGCTTCTCGCAGAATGTAAGCTTCTGCGAGTGCAAATAGTACTGCATTCATTGCGTCATACTTTCTGTCAGAATAAAAATATATATTAGGTGTACAAATAAGTTTTAAAGCATTTTTTGTGCGACATTTCCCGCTAATTTACATATCCGACATTCCCGGAGTCTTCGTGTGGCCGTAACTGGTCCAGAGTATAAAATGTGACACAGAAGTTTGCGAAACCGTCAAACGCACTTGCACATCAGTAGGTGAAAGATGGCAAGCGATACTGCGCATTCGTTACGAATTTCATCAAAGAAAAAGTTCTGCAAAAGCCTGTGCATTGATCTGCTCTGTTCTGGGGGAGAATATTGTATCAAACAGCACGTGTGAGTTTTAGTTTAGACAGTTTAAAGCAGGCAACTTTGATGTTAGCGATCAAAAGTAGCGGCGCCCTGCAAAAGGTTGCACATGAGGAACTGCAAGCATTGCTGGGTGAAGATTAGTCTCAAATGCAAAAAGGACTAGCTGAACAACTGAGGGTAACTCAACAAACCATTTTCAATTGTTTACGCGCAATGGGAAAGATTCCAAAGGAAGGAAAATGGGTACCACATGACCTGAGCCGGAGGAACATGGATGAGCGTGTCATGAAGTGTTTGAATCTGTTGAATAAACAGCATAGAAAGTCTTTCCTGTGGAAAATCGTTACAAGTGATGAAAAGTGGATATGATATGACAATCCCAAATGCAAAAAACACTGGGTAGACCATGGCGAAGCAACGGCACCAAAACGCAATATTCACTCCAAGAAAGTTCTGCTATTTATCTGGTGGGATATGAAGAGTGTGCTCTATTATGAAATATTGGAATAGGGTCAAACTGTTACTGCTGATCTCTACAAGCAACAATTGCTGCGATTGAACCAGGAAATCTGTCGGAAACGTCCATTCACAGACAAAGGATTGCATCCTGTGAAATTACTGCACAACATTGCCAGGCAGCATGTCGCGAAATCGGTCAAGGAAATGTTATTGACGCTTGACCGGAAAGTTTAGGAGCACCTGACGTATAGTCCTGACATAGCTTCGTCAGACTATCATTTGTTCTGATCGATACAACATGGTTTGTCTACTGTATGGTTCCGGACATGTGACGAAGTACAAAAATGGGATGACGACTTCATCGTCACACGACAAAGTATTTTTCATGGCTGGAATCAGTCAGCTGCCCGACTGATGGCGGAAGGTGATAGATAATGACGGCACATATTTTGTTTCGTAAAGCTATTGTTTTCTCTCAAATTACATGTTGCATTGTCTTAAAACGCTTTAAAACTTATTTGTACACCTAATATATTCAATCTCTTTGCCGTCCTTTATCTCCATACTGCATTACATTTTTTCTGTTAAACAGCATTTTCAGTACTTTTCCAATAACACCACCGCTGCTAATAATTACCACGAGGATCTTTTTAAAACGCCGAAGAAACTTGTTTATGAAATTACCGGTTTGTTATCTGCAGAACTAGAATTTATAACTTTTTAGCAGATAAACCGCAGATTATTTGACATAAAAGTACTGTATTTACTGCAAATTATGAATATGAAGTAAAAAATCAGGCGGTAGTGCCAGTTTTCTGGGCAAACTGACGCCCAGGATTTGTCGAACCCTGAGTATAATATGTATAAAAGTTTTGTAGAAATTAAACCTGGTTGCATTTTCAATGACAGTTTTGGTATTTCAGTATTTATCTGTGATTCTAAGCTTCTGCAGACATCATTTTCAACATTCTGCATTCTGTTTGCTCAAGTATGTAGGGAGTTGTTTATTGTAGGTTACAGGTTAAACAGAGACCTATGGTTTCAATGTATTTAAGTAAGAGCATTTGGATCGTATGTCCTGGGGGAAAAAAACCTGAATGTCCTGGAAAAGTCCTGTGATTCTGTGATTGAAAAAGTGTATGAACCATGTGAATTTAAGGCATTGAGACAAGCTTTGACAGTCAATGAAAGGTCAGAGATGTCTCCTGATAAACAATTTCTTCAAATGGAAATAATTTTTATTTATGAGTAAAGCTAAAAGTAATTGTTTTTATGAAAAATAGATATGATAATGGATTTTTGTACTGTTGAACTTAAGTTTAGTGAAGAATCTTTCCATTGTTATTTGAAACTTCGATATTTTAGAATTATTAGATGTGATTGTGAATTTTTATGACTCAGATTCAAATCCTGGTTATGGCTAAAATATGCAAAATCTTTGATTTGGATGATAATATACCCATATCATAATGGAGTTGAAATTATAAGTTTTTATTTTTGCTATCTGTAAAGTACACCCCTACCCATTCTCATTCGTAGGAAGCTGCATATTTATTCAATAATCAGAAGGGGTATAATTTGTAGAGTTGAGTATGAAGCATTTATGTTAATGAATTGAAATTAAATTGGAATTTTGTGGAATTATTTTGGTTACCAACACAATGCAGTACATTGTAAAAATTATGACTGATTTCAAAATTCTATGATGCTGTTTTCCATTGGTTGCACTAAAGATGTCACAGGCTGCAGTAAAAACATTGAATTTTCTTTTTGAAGCATATCAAAGTTTAGATGTGAGGAAGTAAAATCTAGTAGAAGAATTGCCTTATGTGACTAATTTTTATTTTTCAGATGGTTTTCTATGGCAGAAACTGACTAAGTTGAAAACCATTTGTGACACAAATCTGCATTAATTCACAGCAATTTCTGGGGATGTTAGTAGTCTTGCAAGGCATTGTGATTCATCGTTTAGAATTCCCAGGGATTTACCAAGGACAAAAAGTGGCAACTTGTGAGTTTCTGCTGTATTGCTGCATACCATAATCCCCCTTTCTTTGTAATGTGGTGCAGATTTTTCTGCTGTGCTTGTAAATGTTTTTATTCATAGAATTCTAAAATTCAACCTCATTTCATCCATGTTATAGACAAGTTCTGATCATAACTCCTCCTTTACAGCAAGTGACCTGAGCTTAGTTATAAACTTGAGAGCTGTATCTTCATAGGCCTATAACCTTTCTCCCAAGATGCTTTAAAGATTAATTCTATGATAATGTTTCCATCGTTCAAATAAAAGGTATAGTTCATCAAATCATATATCCCTTTGATTAATGTGCTTGGCTATTTCCAGTTAGAGAATACCTTCAATATATTAAATTATATTTCATGATCTCAGTAACATAACTCTGCACATTGTTTTGAAAAGTGCTGAAATACGCATGCTACTCTCATGCTTCAAAAGAATTATATCTCTTTCATTGGTAGGATTAAGCACTTTCATGATGATTCACTAAATTCTGGGTTTAGTAAAACTTGAAATAAAGAAATGTTCTAAGATACTTACTGTTAATTGTTATAGGTCAGTGCATTGTCCATAGTTGCTGTCAGACAAAATCCTCAAAGCCAGTTGTAAATTCAGATTGTTAAAAGAAGTAATCACTTTGCCTAACAGAACTGCTTAGGGTTCTGTTAGTGAACTTCATTTTGCCATCTGAATTTACAGTTGGCTTTGAGGGTTTTGTCTGGCAGCAACTACAGGCCTACAACAATTAACAGTAAGTACCTTAGAACATTTCTTTACTTCAAGTTTTGCTAAACTCAGAATTTGGTGACTTATGATGAAAGTGCTTAATCCTAACAATGAATGAGATTTAACCGTAATGAGGCATCAGAGTCTTACACATATTTTAGAACTTTCCGGATCAAAGTACAAAGAGTTTTATTACTGAAAACATGAAATATAATTAATACATTTGTAGATATTCTCTAATTGTTTTCATCGTGTTATCCAACCACTGTGTACAGTGAATTATTTGTCTGGATTGATTTTTTTGTGAAGCCTGGGGGACTTTTCCTTTCATAAAAACAGTCCACTGAGTGGGTTCCTTTACACCTTTCTTGAATGAATCATATCCATAAAAGTATCACCCAGAATCTCGAGTTTCGATTTTTTCATGGAACAACATGATTGTAACCAATGATCACTATGAATTTACGTAGGAAAATTTTGGCAGCTTGCCTGATTTTTCTCCAGTTCCAGGCAGTGGTTACACCAATTCCTAGGTCATTGCAATCTTAGTCATAGATTCACCATTATCCAATCTGTTAAGCACGGAGTGTTTATCATTCTCCATAAAAAAATAAAAACTTTTTTTCCTTTTTCCACTCATAATGCAAAGGGCTAACTCAGTACAAATACAAGTACCATTAATGACACCTGCATGTCAAATCCTCATACATTGAGTGGGAAAAGACAAACTTATCTCATGCGTCTCTGAGCTGTTGATCTCATGCCAATACATGCATAGGAGAGAGTGCAGATATTTGAGAGTGATGATAAGGAGAGAGTGCAGATATTTGATGTTGATGCATAGAGTGAGTTGCTGGCATCTGGATGTTTGTGTGTGCAGTCTGGGGTGATTTATGCTCCAATGTTTCAGAAGTCAAGAGAAAAAACCCACTGTATTATGTAAAGGATTATCTATCTCTGTCAAAGCATTTAAATGGCTTGGCATAATCAGAGACCTTTATTCATCAATGAAGAATGGTTAAAGGATGAATGATAATGACACATGACAGGTCAAAGCATTCAAATCATAACAGCACGCACATGCTCTGTTTTTCTTACATTGCCAACTGCCCAGTGCTGCCAATCATCGAGCATCAAATTAATGGTAGTCTACTGTTGTTTCACTTAATGCACTTCATCTTATTCATTTCTTCAATCAGCTCATCCATCTTTCCAATTGTATATTTTATTCCTTACATCAACCTACATTCTTGCTGCTGTCAATTTTTCCATTTATCATTTATTATTCCCAAGTCATTTATGTGGTGTACCAGCTTCAAAAATGGTCGGTGGCAACCTATGTCTCATAGATCCTTCTATTCATATCATGTGTCATGAAAGTTGTAGAAATAGATCATTACTGTATTATCCATCTACAGCTGAAAGACCATTACTGTATTATCCATCTACAGCTGAAAGACCATTACTGTATTATCCATCTACAGCTGAAAGACCATTGCTGTATTATCCATCTACAGCTGAAAGACCATTACTGTATTATCCATCTACAGCTGAAAGACCATTACTGTATTATCCATTTACAGCTGAATAGTCAGCCATATGGTCATTCTGTTGAAGGATTCTAAAGCAAAACCCAGTGAGGGTTTTGCTTTAGAATCTCTCCTTTGTCATTTTTACAATGGGGCTTATATCATCATATCATCTGCCAGTACCTCAACAAAATGTCTACTGAAGCTTAGTTTATTCCAGTTTCATAAACTAATAAAGTTCTGAGCTATTATTGCTATACGACATTGTTGCATACAGAGCAAGCCTTGGTGGCTGATCTTTCTCCCACTAAGATTTATTTCATTTTCATTATAATTTATTTAGTTTTGTGAGGTTGGAAGACACAAAAGGAATTTTTTTCAATTAGTGCATATTTTTGATACTAACAGTGTGACATTTTTTAATTCATAACTTTCCAGGGTATATTTACTTTTTTCCTTGCACTCCATTATATGCAGTGCTCGAAATGAAAATTTTGAAGTGTCAATATGCTCATACACCATACCATACATACCGATAATACCATGCACTCAGCAGTCGGTATGCTCATAACAATGAGTGATGAGATGCTTACTAGGGTGGGTCACAAATGAATGAGAATTCCCCCCCAATGTCGATTTGTGATAGTGATAAAAGGGTGCTAAATTATATCTTAAAGTCACATATAAAATTTTGTAAATATTGCATATCATCATCTGCCTCCATATAGACCTTGAAATTTCATGAAATTGAGAAAAATTGTCTGTTGGTCACAAGTGCGTGGGATTAAAAAAAAAAAAAAATTCAGTCTAATATTGGTTTGTGTAATAGTGATAAAAGGGGACTAAATGATGTCTTAAAATCATGTATAAAATTTTGTAACAACTGTATATCATCTGCCTCCAGATTTGCCTTGAAATTTTATAAAAGTGAGAAACATTGTCTGTTGTGAAAACCTCAAAGGGAGTTCAAAAACCATTTGAAATGCACTAGTAATGCAATAAAACACTAATTTGCAATAAAACATAAAATACTCTCAACAGCTGCAAAATCTTTCTTACTATCAAATTTCGGCATTACTTTGTGCGACTCTATCTTCACCTTAATAAAGCCTTCTCTTTCTGATTTTGTGCATAAAGTACATGAGGCTTCTGTCACAGTCTTTTCAGCTCTCTCAACTGTTTGAGTATGACATGGCAGGCATAGAAGTGGTAGAGGCAATTCATCCTCTCCTCCTTGTGTGACAATTGGTTGAAGAACTTCATCAGATACATTCTTCAGTATTGAGGGTTCGGTTACATTTTTCTGCCAATTAATGAGATCATAGTAAGCTGGTGCGTCAAGGTTTATATTTGGAAGTTAGAAGAGCCTGGTTTTGCTTGGTTTCATGTTGCAAGCTTTCAGAATATGACACGCAGCTAATTCTCTGATATGCTTTTGGGGGTCAGTTAACATTGCTAGTAACAAATTCTCGGGGAGTGCGAACTAACTATTTCTTTCCATGATGGGATCGATTATGGTTTTGAGTTCAGCTGACTGATATCTAGATGCTGAGATTCATTTCCATTGGTGCCATGCGCCATCTTTACAAGTGGGATCAGTTTTAATGCTGAACCAAGTCGGAGAATAAACGTAAGTTGCTAAAATAATCAGGTTTTCTGAAGGAACTTCCATAGAAACATAAAGACTAAGAATTCGGTTAGCATGCGACGTTTTCCCTGCTAATTTGTTGCTTAAGTCTTCACGAAATACCCCGTCATAATTGCACAGACTATTCTGTGCAGATATAATTGATCTGTATTTAAATCTTGAATTGATATGTAAGGTAAATCTCCATTAATTTTCTGAAACTAAACAACAGACTTTTTTTCACAGTTTTCTAAAGCTTTCCCTATTGTTCCTGAAAATGTCTGAGGTCTCGATGTGGTACTGTCAAGATATTAAAACAAATGTCGAAATGGTAACTCATTCACGTGCAGCAAGCAAATTATCCATTGTAAGAGTTTCTCTAATCTCTTTTCAAGCAAACATGTGATACCTCCATAATTTCCAACGCTCACATTTGTTCTGTTGCATCCAACAGCCAACAAATGTTCAAATGGTATTTCTTCCATCAAAAAGTAATTGACAATTCTTCTTTCTATGACTTTCGAAGTGCCCGAGATTGGTACAATATAACCCAGAAATGTGGAGTCTGGTTCTTTTATCAGAGAAAGATGCTCTTCTATGATTAGTTCTCTGTAATCCTCCCCTCCCCCTTTTTGTGATAACTGTTTTATCATTCTGCCCATCAAAATATGATGTGGGTATTTGTGAAGCCCTGTCCTGTGCCGTAATCTTTTTTGTTTTCTTTCGTTCTCTGTGTAGCTTACTTTTGTCAATAACTGGGACCATAGACTTGATGTCATACAGAACCGCAGAGGCAATAGTTGCCGCTGCACTATCCAGCACTCCATATCTATCACAAATTTTTGATAATGTGGAATAATCGATGGTGACGGCAGTCTGCTTTTGAGGCACTTGTGGTACAGCAGTAGGCTTAAAAATGTTGTCACAATTGGATTCATTGGATGTGGAAGGTGTTGAAACATAAAGTTGAGAAGTCATTGGCTTGCCTGCATTTTTTTCTTAGCTTTGCACCATGACTTCTGACATAAAAGTTTCCTTTTTAAAGTTTTTTGCATTTGTTTGTTGCAGCGATATCTAGGTTTCCTATTATCATTTTTCATGTAGTACCATTAAGAAGCTCTGCTCATTTAAGGGTACTTTTTGATCTCTAGAACAGGTACACTTATTGATTTCCTTGCATTTACAAGATGATTCTTGATGTCACAATATCCGCTATTTGCTGAAAAGGTGGTTCTTTTTGAGTCTCTTTGTTCAATTTTTATTGATGCCTGGTCCTTTCATAAAACATCATAACTTCTTCGAAAGTTGGCAACATACAGACCTCGGCACAAGTCACTCTTAAGTATGCCCGTATTTTTTTTCAATTTAGCTATAGTTTTGCGTTGTTGTTTTTTATATCTAGGGGATTTTTTGTCAGATGAAAAAAGAAATCCTGAAACAAAAGTAAATTGTTTTGTTAAACACCCATCCCTGTTGAACACACACGTGGGTGGGGTCACGAGTTGTAAACGCGACTCACCACTCACTGCAGCAGCTCTCGTAAGGAAGAAGGAGCGGAGCTCCGGCAAGAGGCAGTGAAGCACGCACTGCACCTCTCCCCGTAACCCCGCCCACAGCAGCCAGCAGGTTCTGTCAAGGATTTTTTCAAGTGGGATAAAAATGACAAAAGTTTATCTCCGTGGATTTTTCATGAAAATCTCTGAAATTTTGATCGACGCCATAAATCAATCGCTAATAGAAATGAGCCCTCCAAATTTCGCGTAAATCAAATAAAAACTTTTTAAAAGGGCCATAATTTTTTTTATTTGCTCTTTCTCATGTGGCTGGCATGACCAGAATTCGTAATCGGCATTTTACGGCTAATTTAAAAACGTCTTTGCCAATTCACTTGAAATCTTTAAACTCATCATTTCCTAGCCAATTATAGTATATGTACAAATTTCAGCCAGTTACGTGAAGAATTCAGAAAAATAGTTTTCTTAATTTCTTAGCAAGTCTTTTGTAAAAAAAGATCGTGCTTATGTTATCGGTTTGTCCATCTGTAGACACGATATCTCTGCAACTATTAGTCTGATTTGGAAAATTCTTTTTGCATTGGGAAGCTTGAAATATATGAATGATGATCGTTCATTTCCGTTGTTTTTTTTTATGATGTACAATTTCACCTCTAGAGGGCGTAAATGCAGATGATGTCGAATTCAAAAACACATTTTATTCCACATATTTGCTTCTAAACATCTGACTGAAAAAATTCTTACATCTTTCGATTCCATTTATGTTGAAGAGTATTTTAGGAATAGTTACTTTTTCAAATTACGCATAGATTTTCAGCTAGGGGCGTAAAAGTAAATTACGTTTTTTTCGATATCTCTTCTTCTACAACTCCAATTTGAAAAACGTTTTCTTTAGCGGATACAGCTCCTGATGAAAAATCTTTTGCATATAATTTCTAATTTTTAGTAAAGAATACTTTCACCACTAGGGGGCATAAGTGTTAATTTTTGCTTCTGGTGTATTTGCCATAAAATCTGAGCTTGTAAAATCTCGATTGAAATAAATCTTTCGTGGACCGATGCCACTTATGTCGATAAACCTTTTCGGAGTATTTTCTTCTTAAAATATTCCATGGTTTCTCTGCCAGGGGGCGTAGACGTATATCTTATTTTTTTGTCAATATCTCAGCTTCTAATGGTCCGATTTGAAAAATTCTTTCTTTATTAGATAGTTTCCGGTGTGACATGTTTTTCATATAATTTCAAAATTTTCAAGTAATTCATAGACTTTTCCCTAGGGGGCGGGCGTAAAGGTAAATTGTGTTTCCCCTATATCTCTGCTTTTAAATCTCCGAATTGAAAATTTCTTACTGCAGCGGATACAGCTCCTGATAGGAAATCCTTTGCACATAATTTCTAATTTTTGTAAAAAATGGTAAGTCTTAATTTCCGCTTCTGATGTATTTCCCGCAAAATATGAGCTTCTAAAATCTCAATTGAAAAAAAGTCATTTGTGGACCGATACTACTCATGTTGACAAACCTTTTAGGAACATTTTCTTCTTTAAATAATGCATGGTTTCTACGCCAGGGGCGTAGATGTCTTTTTTTTTTTTTTTTTTTTTTTTGTCGATATCTCTACTTTTAGGAGTCCGATTTGAAAAATTTCTTCTTTGTTGGATAGTGTTTCCGAAGCGAAATGTTTTTCCTATAAATTCAAAATTTTCAAGTAAATCATAACTTTCCCCTAAAGGGCGGGGGGCAAAGGTAAATTGCATGTTTTGCGCTATTTCTCCTTCTAAAACTCAGATTTTATAAATTATTTCTGTATCGCATACAACACCTGATGGAAAATATTTTTCATATAATTTCTAATGTTTGATAAAGAATGGTTTAGCCACCAGGCGGCATAAGTGTTAATTTCTGTTGCTGATGTATTTGCAGCAAAATCTGGGCTCCTGGAAACTCGACTAAATTTTTTTTTTTCTTGGACTGATACCGCTCATATGAAAAAACCTTTTGCAAATTCTTTCTTCCTAAAATAATGCATGGTTTTCCTACCAGGGGCTTAAAGTCACATCTTATTTTTGTCGATAACTCTTTTCCTAAGAGTCTGATTTGAAAAAATTCTTTCTGTGTTGGAGAGCGTTTCCGGTGCGAAATGTTTCTCATATAAATTCATATTTTTCTTAACGCACAAGTCTGCAACCAGAAGGCATAAGCTCACGATTCCGTTTATAGCAATATCTGAGGGATTAAAAACCCGATTGAAAAACTTCTTTCTTCCATTAGATACCATCGTTTTCCATATCGGTTCCATTGACTTTGAGTAGCTTTGATAAATTTAATTTGCGTCAGAATGGATTAAAAAGACGCGCTAATTACACCAGAAAATTCGGCGGCGTCTTTCTTGTTTTATCTAGTCCTGCCATGGGGAAAACTAAAGCAAGGAGGCACTGTTGCTGGGAGCCAAGGAAGGAAGAAAGCCGGCAGTCTTTTCTTGCTCTAGTTTTGATTGGTAGCTGGGCATTTTGTGTGTGCCTTTATTAGCATGTGGTGTTTGTAAAAAAGATCGTGCTTATGTTATCGGTTTGTCCGTCCGTCTGTGGACACCATATATCTACAACCAATAATTTCAAAAATTCTTTTTGCATTGGGAAGCTTGAAATTTTGGAATGATGATCCTTTATTTCGGTTTTTTTTTTCCCCCACCAATCACAATTTTGCCTCCAGAAAGCGTAAATGCGGATAATGTCAAATTCAAAATACATTTTATTCCATATATTTGCTTTTAAACGGCCGATTAAAAAACTTATTTTACCTTTTAATTCTATTTATGTTGAAGACTAGTTTAAGTATGGTCACTTCTTTAAATTACGTATAGATTCTCCACTAGGGGGCGTAAGAGTAAATTGCGTTTCTCCCGATATCTCTGCTTCTAAAACTCCGATTTGAAAAATTCTTTCTGCAGCAGATGCAGCTCCTGATGGAAAATATTTTCATGTAATTTCTAATTTTTGGTACAAAATGGTTTGGCCACCAGGGGGCGTAAGTGTTAATTTCTGCTTCTGATATGTTTGCAGCCTAATCAGGGCTTCTAAAATCTCGATTGAAAAGCGGAAAGATGGACAGTCAAAAACATGTAACGATGCTGCCAAAAAATGAAGATCTTGAAGGTTTTAATTTTTTTCTTTTTTTCTCAGTGCCATCCATATTTTTACCTGCAGTTAACATTTTTAATTACGAGGGTTGTACCGAAAGTAATGCATAAGTGGGCATAACTTTTTTATTAACTGACAGAGGTCGTTCAGTTGCACATGTTGGTAGAGTAACTGTTCCTCTATAGTAACCATTTTTCTTCATTGCAGGTAAATAATGCATTCCAAGCAGAAGCAACATGCTGTCATTGAGTTCTTGACAAAGGAAGGGTGCACTCTGTCCGGCATCCACAGAAGGCTACAGAATGTTTACAGAGATGACACTATTGATAAGAGCAATGTGCACAGATGGATAAAGAAGTTTAAAAAAAGAGGAAACCAGCATTGACAACAAGCCACACAGTGGGAAGCCATCATCTGTGGCGAGTGGAATTGATTCGCGCAGAGAAATGAATCACAGTCCGTGAGCTTGTTGCACAACTGGACCGTGGTCATAATGCCATACAGAAGATGGTGGAAGACTTAGGGTATTGGAAAGTGTGTGCAAAGTGGGTACCTCAGCAGTTGACACCCGATTTGAAGGAGAGAAGGGTGGAAGTCTGCTCTAATTTGCTGGAAGTGTTTGAAGCCAATGAAGACATGTTTTTTTCTGATCTGGTGACAGGGAATGAAACATGGGTGTATCTTTATGATCCAGAATATTGGAATAAAGAATCAATCCATGGAATGGTGTCACACCTCTTCACCAAGGCCTAAGAAGTTCAAGAGCCAGTGATCAGCTCAGAAAGTCATGGTGACTGTTTTTCGGGATGACAGGGGTGTCATTCTTGAATTTCTAGAACGTGGCCATACCGTGACCAGCAAGCGGTACATTGAGACACTGAAGAAGCTTAGAGAAGCCATAAGAAGGAAGAGAACGAACAAGAATCTGAAAAGGATCCACATTCACCATGACAATGCGAGACCACATACATCTTTGGGAACAAATCAGGTGATCAGCAAATTAGGCTGGTCAGTGGTCCCCCATCCACCGTCCAACTTCTACCTGTTCGGACCAATGAAGAACAGTCTCCGGGGGCAACGATTTGATGGCACAGATGATATGAAAGTGGCTGTGAAAAAGTGGGTACAACAGTCCACACCTGAATTTTTTCAAAAAGGATTCGAGAGTTGGGTTCAACGATGATGCAAATGCATCGCTTGTGATGGAGACTATGTTGAGTTACTCTACCAACATGTGCAATTTGAACGTTAATAAAGTTATGTCCACTTTTGCATTACTTTCGACACAACCCTCATATTATTTTAACTTTTATGCGAACTAGTGGAATTTTATTCGATTTTTTTTTTCACTATATGTTTTATTTTTGGCGGAAGTGCAGAAATTTGAATTGACCACCCCCTCTCCCCATAAAAGTTTGGCGGACGCAATCTTTTATAAAATATTTAGTGAAAGTTCTGATGTTTGTGTTGAAACCCAACCGGGCACGGTTATTGCACATGGTAGTGTTAGGTGAGTAGAGTCTGGGTGTGTCCAGGGTCGACTTGAATGGGAACTATCCCCTCCCCCTATTCATGTAAGGATGTCGAAGGAAAACACTGGAAAACCAGTGGACAGGGTAGTCAGCAACAGGAATCAAACCCATCATCTCCTATTCCAAACTGGTCCTTGAAAAATAAACCACCAAAACTTGCTTACCACATGACCTGGGGTGGTCAGCAAAGTTGTGAAATTGCTTTCTTCAAGTGAATCGGCATCATTTTAAATATAAGCTGGAAAAACAAAATTTCTGTTGGAAAATGCAGGAATAGTGGGCAAATCTGATGGTCTTTTTTTCAGCATTTTTTGTTTTGTTTGTTTTTGTTTCAATTTTCTTTTCTGATTCGAGATTCCCTTTGGGGGGGGGGGGGCTAAATCGTGAAGAGCTCACTATTTTTCTTTTTGTTTTTATCTAATTCTGAAACTGCAAATTTTGTTGCGTTCATGTTAGTGTTCAAAATATTGCATAAATAGCAGTAAAATCCCCTCTTTTTATTAGGATTTTAAACTTCAAAAAATAAATGAGTAAAGAAATTGTGGATTCGTGTTTGTATTTTCAGAATTGTAGGAGTTCAGCGTGTCTACTAGTCATGAAAATCATGAAAATGGCACGAATTCAGAAAAGGGTAATAAAGGTCAAGAAAAAGTCACAAATTTTGCTTTGGGGTCATGAATTTCTTTTTATATTTAGTAATTGTTCATTTTCTGGTGACAATCTGAGTAATTCTCCATGCACCAACCACATAAGACATAAATGTGGTTTCCATATAATGGTACAAGAGTTTAAAAAAAAGGGAGTACTTGTGCTCTCCTCCACAAAAAACTGTTACAGCAAAATATGTTTTAGCATAGAAATATATGTGTAAATGTTGTTTGCAAAATGTTATGGTCAATTTAGCAATTTAAATTATACTGCTTATAGAGTCATTGACATTTTCAAATATAAATGTTGAAGAAAGGTGTGTAATGAAATTGTTTAGCACAATGTTGAGTATTTCAGCTTACTTCAGGCGTAGTCAAAGTTTGATGAATCAGATTTTTTGTTACTAGCAAAAGAGCAGGAGTGTACTTTTTCCGTAGAAAAAATAGGAAGCAGAGTGTCTCTCATCTTTAATATATGTACGTACCCACACATGCATGCATACTTGGATGCACACACACACTTACATGACTTTTAAAAACCGTCATGAAAATTGTTAATTGGTCATGAAGTTGCATTTTCCAAATTTGGTGGACACCCTGGAGTATGCTTTCCTAAATCTACATTTCTTGCTAATTGCAATTACAAAATCAAATTTCCTGTCATAGATATAGACTCTGTTGACTCATTATGGATTTCACTTAAAAGCACCCTGTACATAAAGAGCCTTTATATAATGTAGGGAAAAAAATCTGCTTCCCAATTTTACTCATTATACTTTTATGAGACAGCAAAGTTAAAAATGATTGAAACTTCATAATGTTAACATTAAATAAAAAGCATGTCAATTTCGCTAATCCGACAACCAAATATGGAGAAACCACCAGTACATGAGTCCCAGATTACTCGCAGATGTGGTAAGTGAGGATATTAAACTTATTGCCATTTAAATACATCATTAATTCTTTGAATAAAGCTCATGTTGAGAAATGGCTTCCTAGTTTCTTAATTCAATTACTAATCTAAAGCAAATATGGGAATTTTACTAGGAAATTTTTTTCATTAATAGCAAATTTTCGGAGAAAACTCTTCTTCTTCATGCTGTCTTGTTGTTGTCACTTTTTCCTGTCACTATCACGGTTACGGTTAACCTTGACGGTTTAGGTTATTTTTCAACAAATCCTGCCAGATGTTAGGCAGGGAAAATCCTTTGCAGTCATTGATGATGGAATTTTGATTTTTCTCAATCTCTATTCCTTCTTTCAGCTTTCTTTTTTGAAAATTGCTTTGGAAACTAATGACTTTAAGGGAATTCCAATCCATGCTGTGCCCAGTTTCTCTAACATGCGTATCTAATCCAGTCTTGTTGGAGCAATTTTTTATAGCTGCTTTATGCTCAGCTATACGAGTTTCTAGTCTGCGACCTGTTTCACCTATGTAAGATAGTCCACAACTACAATTTACTTCATAGACTACTCCTTGCATTTTTAAAATATTTTCTTCTCTTTGAACTATTTTAGGGAAATTTTTTTTTAACTTTGTTCTCTAAGCTTGGAGCTAGCCTAATATTGTACTTCTTACTAATTCTCTTTAAAGACTCAAATAAACCTTTGTGATAAGAAATTTTTCTAGTGAATTTTACTTGTTGCTTTTGTAAGTTCTTCGTACCATTAAAATTCAGAAGCTTCTCAATTTCTTCTTTAGGATAGTTATTCTCAGCAAGTATGGCCTTAAGCTCTTCTTTATGGGCTTCTTTTTTATCTGTAGTAGAAACTATTTTATTAATTTTTTCTAAAAACTGACTTGCTACATTTTTCTTAATAGAAACTGGATGATAGGGATTGAAATCCAGTAGTCTTTTAGTATTCATTGGTTTTTTATACCAACTAGTGAGGAATTTTTCATCTTCATAATAGATAGTAATATCTAAGAAGTTTATTCTTCTTTCTTTTTGAAGTTCAATAGTGAACTTAAGGGAATCATCTAATTCATTGAATGAGTCTAGAATTCTTTCTGGAACAATTTCTGTGCTATCTATTATAAATAAGATGTCATCCATGTATCTGCTATATAAGCAGAAGTATGTGGGTTGTACTAGTATCTTTTCTTCTAGTTTTCCCACATAATAGTTAGCTAAGAGTGGGGAGAGTGGGGAGCCCATAGCTAGCCCCGATTTTTGAATGAAAAACGTTTTCCCAAATTGAAAGTAGTTGTTCTGCAAAGAGAAAGTAAGCATTTCAAAAATTCCAACTAATATGTTTTTTTCTTTTTGTGAAAAACTATTAGGTGTGCCAAGTCTTCCGCTATAAAGTCTATAAGTTGATCTATATTAATGTGAGTATACATAGACACTATGTCTAAACTTCCCATAATAGGAGAATCTAATTTAGGAAGAAGTTCTAGTTTTTCTTTTAGCTGCATTGAGTTTTTAATCATGTTAGGTGGCTCTTTTAAAAGATTCTGAAGGTGTGACTTTAAAAAATAGTTTAGATTTGAAAGAATAGAGTTTTTTGAGTCTATTATTGGTCTAATTGGTTGGTGTTCTTTATGCAGTTTGACTATTCCATATATTTGAGGTAATCTGAACTGTAATTTTGAGAACTGTTTATAGTTTTCTGGAAGCTGGTTTTTCTTTTTTTGAAGTGAAATAAGCTTAGAGACTTTTTAATCAATTCTGGTAGTGGGTTTTCTTTTACTTCTTCATACATAGGTTTTTTTAGTTCTTCTTCCATCTTTTCTAGATAATCTTTCTTTTCCATAATAGTAATCAACTTACTTTTGTCTGTTTTCACAGCAACTACACTTTCATTTTTTCTGAAATCTTTAAGAGCTTTTAATTGACTATTATCAAAATTTTTTTGAGGTTTCCTTACTTGCTTCTGGAATTTTGTAAGGCTATTGTAGTAATCTTTTCTGAGGAGGTCTGCTTTAATTTGGTCCTCTTTTTCTAAAGTGCTGCAGATGCTTTCCAATTCAATTACCAATTTTTCTGTATTTATTTTTTCTTTGGATAAATTGAAATTACTTCCTTTATTTATCACTTGTAATAGTTCTTGGCTAACTCCGGTAGCAGTGTTGTCCTTTACATCACTAAGAACTGCAGTTTCTTTGTTTTTACTGGAATAGTTTTTCTTCAAAAATTTCTTTTCTTTAAGGCTCAGCTTTTTAACAAATTTCTTATTTTTGTTTCTTACTCCAATTTTTAGCCAGTCATCCAATTCTGCTTTTACTGTATCCCTTAAGATTCC
Organism: Macrothele yani; assembly: GCA_039090855.1. Taxonomy (NCBI): domain Eukaryota; kingdom Metazoa; phylum Arthropoda; class Arachnida; order Araneae; family Macrothelidae; genus Macrothele; species Macrothele yani. The sequence continues at coordinate 105,334,041 of CM077030.1, read as the reverse complement.
AGAAAATTTCTTTTCATTTTCTACTTTTACTTTTTTATAATAAGCAACATTTTTATATTTTGCTTCAATACTTCTTTTTAACGTTTTTTTCTCTATTTTTCTTACGAAGTTGGCTGAAAGTAAATCTTTAAATGGTTTTCTAAGTCTAAATGAATTTGGAATAAAGTTATTTACCTTGAAATTTTTCAGGAACTTGATTTGAGCTATGGATCTTTCCATCTTCAATGTAGCATGTTGAACTTTCTTGATTGCTTGCCAAGTATCTGACCCATACTCTGTTCTAATTCTTTGAATAAAGCTCATGTTGAGAAATGGCTTCCTAGTTTCTTAATTCAATTACTAATCTAAAGCAAATATTATGAGAATTTTACTAGGAAATTTTTTCATTAATATTAAATTTTCGGAGAAAACTCTTCTCCTTCTTCAGGCTGTCTTGTTGTTGTCACTTTTTCCTGTCGCTATCACGGTTACGGTTTACCTTGACAGTTACGGTTAACCTTGACGGTTTAGGTTATTTTTCAACAAATCCTGCCAGATGTTAGGCAGGGAAAATCCTTTGCAGTCATTGATGATGGAATTTTGATTTTTCTCAATCTCTATTCCTTCTTTCAGCTTTCTTTTTGAAAATTGCTTTGGAAACTAATGACTTTAAGGGAATTCCAATCCATGCTGTGCCCAGTTTCTCTAACATGCCTATCTAATCCAGTCTTGTTGGAGCAATTTTTTATAGCTGCTTTATGCTCAGCTATACGAGTTTCTAGTCTGCGACCTGTTTCACCTATGTAAGATAGTCCACAACTACAATTTACTTCATAGACTACTCCTTGCATTTTTAAAATATTTTCTTCTCTTTGAACTATTTTAGGGAAATTTTTTTTTAACTTTGTTCTCTAAGCTTGGAGCTAGCCTAATATTGTACTTCTTACTAATTCTCTTTAAAGACTCAAATAAACCTTTGTGATAAGAAATTTTTCTAGTGAATTTTACTTGTTGCTTTTGTGGGTTCTTCGTACCATTAAAATTCAGAAGCTTCTCAATTTCTTCTTTAGGATAGTTATTCTCAGCAAGTATGGCCTTAAGCTCTTCTTTATGGGCTTCTTTTTTATCTGTAGTAGAAACTATTTTATTAATTTTTTCTAAAAACTGACTGGCTACATTTTTCTTAATAGAAACTGGATGATAGGAATTGAAATGCAGTAGTCTTTTAGTATTCATTGGTTTTTTATACCAACTAGTGAGGAATTTTTCATCTTCATAATAGATAGTAATATCTAAGAAGTTTATTCTTCTTTCTTTTCGAAGTTCAATAGTGAACTTAAGGGAATCATCTAATTCATTGAATGAGTCTAGAATTCTTTCTGGAACAATTTCTGTGCTATCTATTATAAATAAGATGTCATCCATGTATCTGCTATATAAGCATCCATGTATCTGCTATATGTATGTGGGTTGTACTAGTATCTTTTCTTCTAGTTTTCCCACATAATAGTTAGCTAAGAGTTAGGAGAGTGGGGAGCCCATAGCTAGCCCCGATTTTTGAATGAAAAAGTTTTCCCAAATTGAAAGTAGTTGTTCTGCAAAGAGAAAGTAAGCATTTCAAAAATTCCAACTAATATGTTTTTTTCTTTTTGTGAAAAACTATTAGGTGTGCCAAGTCTTCCGCTATAAAGTCTATAAGTTGATCTATATTAATGTGAGTATACATAGACACTATGTCTAAACTACCCATAATAGGAGAATCTAATTTAGGAAGAAGTTCTAGTTTTTCTTTTAGCTGCATTGAGTTTTTAATCATGTTAGGTGGCTCTTTTAAAAGATTCTGAAGGTGTGACTTTAAAAAATAGTTTAGATTTGAAAGAATAGAGTTTTTTGAGTCTATTATTGGTCTGATTGGTTGGTGTTCTTTTTGCAGTTTGACTATTCCATATATTTGAGGTAATCTGAACTGTAATTTTGAGAACTGTTTATAGTTTTCTGGAAGCTGGTTTTTCTTTTTTTTTGAAGTGAAATAAGCTTAGAGACTTTTTTAATCAATTCTGGTAGTGGGTTTTCTTTTACTTCTTCATACATAGGTTGTTTTTTTTTTAGTTCTTCTTCCATCTTTTCTAGATAATCTTTCTTATCCATAATAGTAATCAACTTACTTTTGTCTGTTTTCACAGCAACTACACTTTCATTTTTTCTGAAATCTTTTAAGAGCTTTTAATTGACTATTATCAAATTTTTTTGAGGTTTCCTTACTTGCTTCTGGAATTTTGTAAGGCTATTGTAGTAATCTTTTCTGAGGAGGTCTGCTTTAATTTGGTCCTCTTTTTCTAAAGTGCTGCAGATGCTTTTCAATTCAATTACCAATTTTTCTGTATTTATTTTTTCTTTGGATAAATTGAAATTACTTCCTTTATTTATCACTTGTAATAATTCTTGGCTAACTCCGGTAGCAGTGTTGTCCTTTACATGACTAAGAACTGCAGTTTCTTTGTTTTTACTGGAATAGTTTTTCTTCAAAAATTTCTTTTCTTTAAGGCTTAGATGATTCCCTTAAGTTCACTATTGAACTTCAAAAAGAAAGAAGAATAAACTTCTTAGATATTACTATCTATTATGAAGATGAAAAATTCCTCACTAGTTGGTATAAAAAACCAATGAATACTAAAAGACTACTGCATTTCAATTCCTATCATCCAGTTTCTATTAAGAAAAATGTAGCCAGTCAGTTTTTAGAAAAAATTAATAAAATAGTTTCTACTACAGATAAAAAAGAAGCCCATAAAGAAGAGCTTAAGGCCATACTTGCTGAGAATAACTATCCTAAAGAAGAAATTGAGAAGCTTCTGAATTTTAATGGTACGAAGAACCCACAAAAGCAACAAGTAAAATTCACTAGAAAAATTTCTTATCACAAAGGTTTATTTGAGTCTTTAAAGAGAATTAGTAAGAAGTACAATATTAGGCTAGCTCCAAGCTTAGAGAACAAAGTTAAAAAAAAATTTCCCTAAAATAGTTCAAAGAGAAGAAAATATTTTAAAAATGCAAGGAGTAGTCTATGAAGTAAATTGTAGTTGTGGACTATCTTACATAGGTGAAACAGGTCGCAGACTAGAAACTCGTATAGCTGAGCATAAAGCAGCTATAAAAAATTGCTCCAACAAGACTGGATTAGATAGGCATGTTAGAGAAACTGGGCACAGCATGGATTGGAATTCCCTTAAAGTCATTAGTTTCCAAAGCAATTTTCAAAAAGAAAGCTGAAAGAAGGAATAGAGATTGAGAAAAATCAAAATTCCATCATCAATGACTGCAAAGGATTTTCCCTGCCTAACATCTGGCAGGATTTGTTGAAAAATAACCTAAACCGTCAAGGTTAACCGTAACCGTGATAGCGACAGGAAAAAGTGACAACAACAAGACAGCCTAAAGAAGGAGAAGAGTTTTCTCCGAAAATTTAATATTAATGAAAAAATTTCCTAGTAAAATTCCCATAATATTTGCTTTAGATTAGTAATTGAATTAAGAAACTAGGAAGCCATTTCTCAACATGAGCTTTATTCAAAGAATTAGAACAGAGTATGGGTCAGATACTTGGCAAGCAATCAAGAAAGTTCAACATGCTACATTGAAGATGGAAAGATCCATAGCTCAAATCAAGTTCCTGAAAAATTGCAAGGTAAATAACTTTATTCCAAATTCATTTAGACTTAGAAAACCATTTAAAGATTTACTTTCAGCCAACTTCGTAAGAAAAATAGAGAGAGAAAACGTTCAAAAGAAGTATTGAAGCAAAATATAAAAATGTTGCTTATTATAAAAAAGTAAAAGTAGAAAATGAAAAGAAATTTTCTGGAATCTTAAGGGATACAGTAAAAGCAGAATTGGATGACTGGCTAAAAATTGGAGTAAGAAAGAAAAAATAAGAAATTTGTTAAAAAGCTGAGCCTTAAAGAAAAGAAAGCCGCCCCGGTGGCGCAGTGGTCTAAGCGATGGCCTCTGATCATTCGTCCGCACGGGGTCCGGGTTCGAATCCCGGTGAGGCATGGATGTTGTGTTTGTCTTATGGCACTGGTTCTGTCCCTGCCCTGGAACCAGTGACCCTAAATTAGGGACGGGCGACTGCTTATAGCCCGTTGAGTTGCTCACGGTGGTCGTTGAACCTCCATTAAAAAAAAAAAAAAAAAAGAAATTTTTGAAGAAAAACTATTCCAGTAAAAACAAAGAAACTGCAGTTCTTAGTCATGTAAAGGACAACACTGCTACCGGAGTTAGCCAAGAATTATTACAAGTGATAAATAAAGGAAGTAATTTCAATTTATCCAAAGAAAAAATAAATACAGAAAAATTGGTAATTGAATTGGAAAGCATCTGCAGCACTTTAGAAAAAGAGGACCAAATTAAAGCAGACCTCCTCAGAAAAGATTACTACAATAGCCTTACAAAATTCCAGAAGCAAGTAAGGAAACCTCAAAAAAAATTTGATAATAGTCAATTAAAAGCTCTTAAAGATTTCAGAAAAAATGAAAGTGTAGTTGCTGTAAAAACAGACAAAAGTAAGTTGATTACTATTATGGAAAAGAAAGATTATCTAGAAAAGATGGAAGAAGAACTAAAAAAACCTATGTATGAAGAAGTAAAAGAAAACCCACTACCAGAATTGATTAAAAAAGTCTCTAAGCTTATTTCACTTCAAAAAAAGAAAAACCAGCTTCCAGAAAACTATAAACAGTTCTCAAAATTACAGTTCAGATTACCTCAAATATATGGAATAGTCAAACTGCATAAAGAACACCAACCAATTAGACCAATAATAGACTCAAAAAACTCTATTCTTTCAAATCTAAACTATTTTTTAAAGTCACACCTTCAGAATCTTTTAAAAGAGCCACCTAACATGATTAAAAACTCAATGCAGCTAAAAGAAAAACTAGAACTTCTTCCTAAATTAGATTCTCCTATTATGGGAAGTTTAGACAATAGTGTCTATGTATACTCACATTAATATAGATCAACTTATAGACTTTATAGCGGAAGACTTGGCACACCTAATAGTTTTTCACAAAAAAGAAAAAAACATATTAGTTGGAATTTTTGAAATGCTTACTTTCTCTTTGCAGAACAACTACTTTCAATTTGGGAAAACTTTTTTCATTCAAAAATAGGGGCTAGCTATGGGCTCCCCACTCTCAGCTAACTATTATGTGGGAAAACTAGAAGAAAAGATACTAGTACAACCCACATACATATAGCAGATACATGGATGCTTATATAGCAGATACATGGATGACATCTTATTTATAATAGATAGCACAGAAATTGTTCCAGAAAGAATTCTAGACTCATTCAATGAATTAGATGATTCCCTTAAGTTCACTATTGAACTTCGAAAAGAAAGAAGAATAAACTTCTTAGATATTACTATCTATTATGAAGATGAAAAATTCCTCACTAGTTGGTATAAAAAACCAATGAATACTAAAAGACTACTGGATTTCAATTCCTATCATCCAGTTTCTATTAAGAAAAATGTAGCCAGTCAGTTTTTAGAAAAAATTAATAAAATAGTTTCTACTACAGATAAAAAAGAAGCCCATAAAGAAGAGCTTAAGGCCATACTTGCTGAGAATAACTATCCTAAAGAAGAAATTGAGAAGCTTCTGAATTTTAATGGTACGAAGAACCCACAAAAGCAACAAGTAAAATTCACTAGAAAAATTTCTTATCACAAAGGTTTATTTGAGTCTTTAAAGAGAATTAGTAAGAAGTACAATATTAGGCTAGCTCCAAGCTTAGAGAACAAAGTTAAATTTTTTTCCCTAAAATAGTTCAAAGAGAAGAAAATATTTTAAAAATGCAAGGAGTAGTCTATGAAGTAAATTGTAGTTGTGGACTATCTTACATAGGTGAAACAGGTCGCAGACTGAAACTCGTATAGCTGAGCATAAAGCAGCTATAAAAAATTGCTCCAACAAGACTGGATTAGATAGGCATGTTAGAGAAACTGGGCACAGCATGGATTGGAATTCCCTTAAAGTCATTAGTTTCCAAAGCAATTTTCAAAAAGAAAGCTGAAAGAAGGAATAGAGATTGAGAAAAATCAAAATTCCATCATCAATGACTGCAAAGGATTTTCCCTGCCTAACATCTGGCAGGATTTGTTGAAAAATAACCTAAACCGTCAAGGTTAACCGTAGCCGTCAAGGTAAACCGTAACCGTGATAGTGACAGGAAAAAGTGACAACAACAAGACAGCCTGAAGAAGAAGAGTTTTCTCCGAAAATTTGCTATTAATGAAAAAATTTCCTAGTAAAATTCCCATAATATTTGCTTTATATTAGTAATTACATCATTAATTTAATACACTGCCGGACAATTGCTAAGGACGGATGACAATAGCAGCGATAGCAACCATAAAATGGAAGGCAGGAAAATGTTGAAATTAGCATACGTGCGGGATACAGTAAGACGTGTTGAGCGTATGCAAATTTTGGATTGCCGAACTTGTTCGTGACGTCATAGTGCTGATAAGAGATATAAAGGATTTGACGCATATTGAGCGTTGTTGTTCAAACGCAAAGTTGAAAGGGAAAGAATCAATTGACGAACTTGCAATTTTCAGTATGTCTTCCCGACATCACCTAGATGATTTTACGTGTGGCTGTATTATTGGCAAGATTGAAGAAGGGCAAATAATAACAGATGTTGCCAGGGAGTGTAGCAAACGTCACGGGGAGGTCGTGTTCGCAGTACGACACCTGCAGAAGATCTGTACATAGTGCTGTCAACAAAAAGACACCGGCACAGCACAGCTAGTGAGGTAGCAAATCAGTTTATGGTTGCTACTGGCAAGCAGATCTCCCGAAAAACTGTCGCCAGACGTTTGCATGAAGGAGGACTATACGCCCGCCATCCTGTTGTGTGCATCCCATTGTCCAGACGTCACCGTACCGCCCGTTTGCAATGGTGCCATCAACCTCGCAATTGGACTGATAACGAGTGGTCTGCTGTCCTCTTCTCAGATGAGAGTAGATACAGTCTATCGTCTGATTGTCGACGACAAGTGATCTGGCGTGATAGTGGTACTGCATATTGTCCAGCAAACATACAGGAAAGGGACCGATATCCGACATGTAGTGTCATGGTATGGGCTGGCATCATGATCAATGGCCGTACCTCCCTCTATGTGCTTCCAACTGGGACTATGACTGGCCAACGATACATTAATGATGTTCTGCTACCTCATGTTTGCATGTTCCGTGGTGTTGTCGGTGATAGATTCATTTTCATGGACGACAACGCAACATGTCATCGAACAGTCGCTGTCCAGGAGTGTCTTGAGAGCGAGGATATTCAATGCCTCGAATGGCCAGCACGTTCTCCAGATCTGAATCCCATTGAAAATGTGTGGGATGCTTTGGGGAGGAGTCTTGCTATTCGCCAATGCCCTCCAATAAACAAGGACACCCTCATCCGTGCACTGACAGAGGAATGGGATAAATTACCCCAACAGCTGCTTGATAATGTTGTGCAAAGCATGACACGACGTGTGGAATCTTGCATTGCCCTCCATGGTGGCCATATCTCGTATTGACATCTTACGCCGGAACGCCTGCGGACGGTAATTGCATTTTTCACGTTTACGTATTCTGCACAAAATGGCCTGTTTGTCCCTTGTACATGTTCCAAAGCCTTCTGGATTTCAGAGCACAATAAATTGTCTTTCTTGTAATGTCCTGGTATTCTGACATTTTATTTCACTTGGCATCCAACCACACTTACTTTTTTATGCGCTATATAGCCGTTTATGATCCGTCCTTAGCAATTGTCCAGCAGTGTATTAGCTTAAAAAATTACAGCAGATTTGTGTTAAGCAGTATAGTTTGAATTTATCTTGCACCATTTGGATTTATAACCAAAATCTGCAGAATTGCATTTTTATTGCTATGTTGCTCTGTGCTTCCATTTTCGATTGCATTGATGTTTGAAATAGGTATCTAACCAGTGTCAGACTGTAAAACGCATCTGCTAACAAATTAAAGGTTTGATGAAATGTGTGTGTATGAGTAGTTTACAAGTAAAAATTCATTTAAATCTAACTAAAACAGGCAAATTTGTCGAAACATCGTTGGAAATTTAATTTGTTAATGTGATTGTAAGAAAATGCAGGCAGTGGAGAGTTAAAAATGCAAAGGGTTACTGTACTTTTTTTAAACATTACATTCATTCTTTATTATTAGTCTTTCATTATACGTATAAACCTATGGTAGTTTGTATATGTAATCATTTCTAGAGCATACTTATTTTGCTAGTGCAGTATATAAATCATCAAATGCCATCATGCTGATAAAATACACTACTGTTTGTGAAAATTTTAGCACCATGAAGGAATGATGGTAATCACATGAAACTTACAGGATATGCAGGCAGGGTAGGACATGCAAATGTAGAAATGCAGAGTCATTGCGCATGTCTTGGCCCAGCAAGCGCCGCCTGAACAGCCGAGTGAGGGATATAAAGAGAGGACTATTTAGGATACACACCAGTAGTGCATCGTGGACAGCAAGTTGTGAAAGTGTCTCCAGGATTCAATAATGCTTTGGCGACAAGTAAGGGCTCAATATCACCATACGACAGTTTGAACAGGGACGAATGATTGGTCTGCGTGAAGGTGCATTTTCGTACCGTGGCATTGCGGCTCGGACGAGACATAACGCCATGATAGTGATGTGCGTGTGGCGGCAGTGAACTGAGGAGAACCAGGTGCATCGACAATCCGGCAGTGAACCAAGAAATGTGACTACACCGTGGATGTCTGACACCTCGTTCGCATGGCAGTGGCGAACCGTTCCGCATATTCGTAAGTGTTAGCATAACAGTGGAGCACTGAAACAGGTGTGGCATTGTCTGCCTCCACAGTTTGACGCGTCTGTTGCACAGAGGACCGGTTGCATGCATCCCTTTGTGGCAGATTCCTTTGACCCTGAACCATGGACACCTCAGGCTGCAATGGGGTTTTCAATGCAGACAATGGCGTGCTAATTGACAACATGTCATGTTTTTGGATGAGTCCCGATTCAGCTTGGACTACCATAATGGCCTCATACACATTAGACGGTATTGTGGTGAGCGCCTTCTTTCAGCATTCATTGTTGAGTGTCATACAGGGCGAACGCCAAGTGTGATGGTGTGGAGTGCCATTGGGTAACATTCGCGACCTCGGCTGCTATGACTTAAGGGCAATATCACCAGCGACCACTACATCAGTGAAGTTGTACAGGCAGAAGTCATACTCTTCCTTCATAGCACTCCAGGTGCTATATTCCAGCAGGACAATGCCTGACCTCATGTTGCTAGGAATGTTCAAGCCCTCTTCGCAGCACAGCAGATACCGCTTCTTCCCTAGCCTGCACGTTTACCAGACATGTCGCCTATTGAACATGTCTAAGATATGGTCACTTGGCAACTGGCCCATCAAAGTCCTCTAGCAGTCAGTACCAGTTATCTGTGGCCGCATATACACGCTGCCTGGCAAGCAATTACGCCTTTTCGATTCAATGCCAACTCATCTCGAAGCACCTTTTTGCAGCTCACAGAGGCTTCACAAGATACTGATTTTTGCAGGTAAAAATTGTTATATTGTTCCGAAAATTAAATCACTTATGTACAGTCATGTCAGTAATGTTTAGTATAAATTTCATTGGAAATATCACATACGACAATATCACATACCTCCTTCTTGGTGTTGCAATTTTCACAAACAGTAGTGTATAAAAAAATATTGAAAGGAATCACCTGCCCATCCAATATATTGTTGTTGTTTTTTTACAACAGATAATCACATTGATTAACATATGTTCTATCACAAAATATAAAGTGAATTGTTCACTGTTGAGCAAAGAATAAAATAAATCCATTCAAAGTGCAAATTATATGTTCTATCCAATACTGTATGTGTGTGTGTGTGTGTTCTATTGTTTTAAACGGTTTAGCCTGGTTTTCAATTATTTGAGCAGTCACTATTTAGTCACTAAAAAAAAAAAAATTGTCACTTTTCTCTCCGAAAAAGTCACTTTTTTCACTACTTTTTACAATGAAGTCTGTGCTGAGGTCTAAACATACTGTCTTTGAAGTCACAAATTTCTCCAAACAAGGGACATCTGAACGCCTTCAGAGTTCATTCCATGTCAAAAACAAAAAACAACCATGCAACGTTACTGGCACGTGGGAAGCAAGGAGGAGGAAGACCGAGAGGCCCTATCCCATGTGCATGTGCTGTGCAGTAGTGCACAATCACACTGGAGAACAAGACATTGCCTGCGAATATTGCTCTCTGTATTTTTTTTTTATTTAGTGTGATATCATTTTATCTTTGCTTCTGATCTGTCATTGAAGACTGTCTGTGGTTGTTTTTTTTGTCGTTGCTGTTTTTTTTTTGTTTTTTGTTTTTTTTTTGTGAGGGTTGAATTATTTTTGTTTTAATCTTTTGTTTTAAAGATTGTTCCTGTCAATAACTAATTTATTCTTTTGGAATTATTTATTCTGAATTCTTTTTTTATTCTTTTGGAATAAATTAGACTGCTTCATTCCTCGGAAATGTAACAATATTTTACACACATCATTCTGACCCGATTCTGAATTTCAAGGTCAATCCGGAGGCAGAAGATATGCAATTGTTACAAAATTTCATATTAATTTTAAGACATCATTTAGCACCCTTTTATCGCTGTTACAATCAAAGAATAGAAGAAAAAAATTGACACACCCTAATGCTTACTAAGAAATTTTTTTCAGCCCAAGTAGCAAGAAAGAAAGGTAGAGGAAGGCCAAAGAAATCATGGGAGTACTAGATTCAGGAAAGTGTGCATTGGAAAAAGATTATGAGTATGAAGTACAGTAGGTCTTGTGTATGTTGTGTGATGGATGTCAGTGAAGCTTGAACTGTGTGCCAAGATCACTGTAAGTGAAGACATTTGATACAGTAGGTAATCATTCAGTTAAACCTGAATCTGGCAGATTTTATTTCTTTGTGGAGTTAACATCTGAATCTCAGTGAACAGCTTAGTGTGATTGATTGATCGATCAGTATGCTCATGCTTAGTTAAAAATCCTTTGAAAAAAATACCTTCGCCAGAAAATCTCCAAACCTAAAAAAAATAAGAAACAAAATCCCGCGGCCCAGTCTCCTTCCAGTAGGGACCTTCATGAAGTAGATAGTCGGGCAGTTAGAACCTCCGCAATCAGAATGAATACTGAGTCTTCAATTAATAGCAATCTCACTGCCCACCAAATGTGTACACCACTCCCCCATTCTTTATGGTTCCCAAATAGCTATTTCTCAAGGGCACGAGGCACATAAGGTTTCTACGTTTAAGAATAGTTAGTGACAAAAAAATATTAATTTCAGCAGTTCCCACTATTAATATTAGTGCTGGTATGTAAATTCCAAGTAAAAAATGTGCTGGTATGAAATACTAGGAAAAAAGAAGTGCCAGTATGCCATACTGGCTTATACCTGCCCATTTCGAATGCTGGTTATATGCATCCTTCTGTGTGCCAACCAAGGTATATCTTTCTGTGACAACTGTTTCAGCAGTGACAGAAAAGTTATCAACTTATCAAAAATGTGCTTTATCCTTATATATCTAGTAAAAAATGAGGAAACTTGGCAGTGTTTATGTGAGAAACTATGGGTTGAAAATTGATTTTACTTAAGTGAAAAGATTTTTGAAAGTATATTATTCACTCTTGTAATGGTTATTAATGTGCGTTTCCATTCTAAATAACATATGATAAAATTTATTTTATGAATTATCTCTTTTAGAAAATGGTGTGATACAGTGCCTGCTTGAGGTGATGCCATGGATCAGTTGTAGGCACAGTATAATGGCAGCTCCTTGTTACTGTTGCCCTCCTCAGAAAAAAAGGTGCAACTTGAAGAAAAGATGATACCTAATGAAATGGACTTAGATGTAGCACTCCACGAGTTGGGCATGCTGAGTACCGTCACAAATAGTCGAAAGGAATACCTTAGAGAAAAAATGAAGGATAAAAGTGCCCCTGTAGCTGCCAACTCCTTGTGTGTGGTGCAGATGAATTCCAAGTTTGTCACCAATTTTTCATTTTCCAAAAGCTGCTCTGTTAGTACAGAAACAGACTCAGAAGAAAAGACAGATAGCCCACCTTTTCAATTTGAAGAAATTAAATCTGAAGGTAAAACTTTAAAGCCAGGCAAAATTAGAAGAAGCAGGAAACGTTATCAGTTCTGTAAGCCTTATCATTTCCCATGGCGGGCCAAATTGGAGGAGTCACTAGCTAACATGAATATTGCTTCAATTCCTGTGGAAGAACCCAGTGCAGCTGCATCACTCTCCCGTCAAGACAGTGGTGGTAATAAGTCCAATCCTGGAAGCCCAGTGAAAAGCCAAAAAACTGTCTCAAATGCAGGGTGCTCAATATTTCGCTCACGTTCCTTAGATGATACTGAATTTAGCAAGTTAAATTTGCTAGACGGGTGTAGTAATGAAGCTGGGAGGGCAGAAATTGATACAGTCTCACAGCGAATTAGTAAGCTCCACGTCAGTTGAGTACTGCGGTATACTTAATTGATGGCTGGAATATTTCAGTCCAGGTAAAATATTTGTTTCTTTCATTTTTAATTTAATATTCTATAAAATCATCTTGTTAAGCTGTAGTACAAATGTCAGTCCAATTTAGAATAGAATCCATGTTATTTTTAAAATGATTAGTTGCTAATCTTATGTCAGAACTATATAGAATTCACTCTATAATAGTATCTTGGGCTGTTTACTGCCCTAACTATTTCTAAATTCACGTGCATAAATACTAATAGTAATAAATACCAGCTTACCCTTTAAGGTTAGCTTCTGTTAAACATTTTCTTGCACATCAGATTACTGGAGTTTCCTGTAGGCTCCAGCTGGGTATGGTCTTCTCTTTCAACATTGTGTACTTCACACGCACAAATAAACATATTAAGGGACACGAAGCAGTTTGTAACAGCCCATAGTTCACCATGACTTTAAAAAACCTTTTACACTCCTTTGAATTCTTATACTGACACATAAAACCAAACTTGGGTAACTCAAGAATCATATTCACATACATGCGATTCACAAAACAATAACATACAACTAAATCCACACAAACATCAAAACCAACTACAAAAAACACCAAACTAATTGTAACTCAACTCTAAAAACTTATGTACACTATATACAACAAGCTGTCTGTTATTGCTATTTATGTCATCCCTTTTACCAATAACCCTGCCTTCACTACAAAAATTGCCTGAAGTACTTTCAGTCACCCAGTGGCCATCTTCAGGAAGCGTCAGCGACGTTAATCCATCTGCTGCCACAGAATGAGTGAGTGAAAGAGTCTGCAATTGGTCCAATCTCAACGTCATCACCAAACCCTCTACCGTGGCTCCATCCATCTTTCTTTCTTTCTTTATTCATTTTTCAGTTGCCACATATTACAGTTCAAAATATAAACAATGTAATAAATTACAAAAAATGTAGCAACCAGGAGGAGGGAAAAGGTCGTAAGGCCTCACATGGCCATCCCACCCCTAGTACTAAACAGAAAAAAAAAAAAAACACAAACAACAAAGAACAATACAAAAGACAAGTCAGAGGCATATTGAATATAACTGAAATATTAAATAAATCCATAAGTGTATATAGATACAAGGTCTATCCATAAGCCATGAAATTAATCCAGGGACCGTCTCAGGTCAATTTCATATTAATTGAGAGACTTGTTCATAAGGTGGTGTTTGAATTTTTTTTTAAATAGGTCAAAATTGTTAATAGATGTTATGTCACAAGGCAAAGAGTTCCAAAGTTTTGGACCCGAATAATTTATATTCATTTTAATTGTTTCTGTTCGAGGGAAATTGGGTATGAGTGTTGATCGATTCCTGGTTCCATAACTATGAGTACGAATATTTAATGATATTAAGTCATGATATAAATCATTTTTAATTCTTCTGAACATTATTTTATCAAGATTATAGTCAAATAATTGTTTTATTGTAAGTATATTATATTTATTGGGATTTACTTCTGACCTAAAGATAAGATTAGGTATAAAATTATTAAAAGTTTTTAGGTCTATTAATCTTATGTATCTATTCTGTAATACCTATATTTTTTGTTAAGTTATATTGTGTTGTTTGCCCCCATGTCAGGGTTCCCTATCACTTCGTCCACGCTCACTTCATCCAGTTCATTTCGTCCACTGTTCGTTTCGTCCGCTGTTCACTTAGTCCAATGTTCATTTCTTCCACCGTTCATTTCGTCCTCCGAATGAATGGAATACTGTGAAAATTATCTGTTTTCATGGAGTTTTTGTGATAGGTAGAAGAAAAGGTCAGAGGACATTGCTTGCCTTTTTCACAGTTTTTATTCTAATCACGTCATATTCATAACATTTTTTTTTTTTTGATTGGAGGTTTAACGACCACCGTGAGCAACTCAATGGGCTATAAGCAGTCGCCCGTCCCTAATTTAGGGTCACTGGTTCCAGGGAAGGGAGAGAGCCAGTACCGTAAGACAAACACAACATCCATGCCTGACCGGGATTTGAACCCGGACCCCTTACGGACAGACCACTGCGCCACCGGGGCGGCTCACAACATTTACATATCAAATCAAGGTAATAATACTGCACATTTGCTCAGGCACTAAATATTATTTCATAATCCCTAGGCCTAGGCCTTTTTTTACAGTATTTATTTTACGGATGTCATATTCATAATGTTTATGTATCAAGTCAAGGTGCGCTTTTGCTATATTGCGCTTTTTGCTCAGGCACTAAATGTTATTTCATAGGCCCTAGGCCTTTTTCACTGTTTTTATTTTAAGTACGTCATATTCGTAACATTTTTTATCAAATTAAGGTAATAATATTGCGCTTTTGCTAATGCACTAAATGATATTTCATAGGCCCTTTTCACAGTTTATATTCTAACTGTATTGTATTCATAACTCTTACATATCAAGTCAATTTATTAATGTTGCACCTTTACTTCGGCTCTAAACATTAATTAGTAAGCCCTACGCCTTTTTAACAGTTTTAGTACATATTCATAGTATTTGCATAACATGTCAAGTTATTAATATTGATATTCTACTTAACCATAAAATATTAATTACTAGGTCCTAGAACATCGGTATACTAAATATTAATTCTAGGCCTAAGGCCTATGAATTAATATTTAGTGTCTAAGTAAAAAGCGCAGTATTACAAAATTTTTATGTCATGTAAACTATATGAATATGAAATCGGTGGATTAAAAACTGTTAAATCGCCTAAGCCAAAGGCCAATTAATTAATATTTAGTGCCTAAGTAAAAGCGCAATATTATTACCATGACTTGATATGTAAACATTATGAATATGACATCCGTAGAATAAGCAATGTAAAAAAGGCTTTGGTCTCAGGCCTATGAAATAATATTTAATGACTGCGCAAAAGCGTATTATTATTACCTTAATTTGATATGTAAACGTTATGAATAGGACATCCGTAGAATAAATACTGTGAAAAAGGCATTGGCCTGGGGCCTATGAAATAATATTTAGTGTCAAAGTAAAAACGCAGTATAATTAAATTGAGTTGATACTTGAACGTTACAAATATCACATGGTCAGAATAAAAACTGTGAAAAAATGCTAGTCCTAGGGCCTATTAAATTAAATTTACTGCCTGAGCGAAGCGCAATATTATTACCCTGACTTGACACGTAAGCAATATGAATATGACATCCGTAGAATAAAAACTATTGAAACTGCCTAAACCTAGGGCTTATGAATTAATATTTCGTGCCTCAATAAAAGCACAATATGATTACCTTGAGTGGATACGTAAACGTTTTGAATATGACATCGGCAGAATAAAAAATGTCAAAAGGGCCTACGCATGAGGCATAGAAATTATTTAGTGCCTAAGTAAGTAAAAGAGAAATATTAATAACTTGGTATCTTATGTATATATTTAGTGCCTAAGTAAAAGTGCAGCGTTATTAAAAAATACCACTTTACACTCCTTTTATGAACATAGCGTGAGTCATGCTATAGTGATTGACGTCGTACCGTATAAAAGAGTTAAAAGTTCTTCAAAGTTAAGTTCCTTGTTTTACTTTAAATATCATTTAAATCGTGATAATTTAATCGAGAAACTCAGACGCATGCAAGCAATGTCTGCTGACCTTTTCTCCTACCTCTCACAAAAACTCCATGAAAACAGATAATTTTCAGTGTTCCATTCATTCGGAGGACGAAATGAACGGTGGACGAAATTATCAGTGGACGAAGAGAACATTGGACTAAGTGAACAGCGGAGGAAGTGAACAGTGGACAAAGTGAACGTTGGATGAAATGAACTGTACGAAGTGAGCGTGGACGAAATGAACACGGACAAAGTGATCCGTCACCCATGTCAGTATCATCATCATTGTCAACCATTATCAATCCACTGCTGGACGAAGGTCTCCCCAAGTTTCCTCCACAACGGTCTGTCTTGTGCCAGTCTCCTCCATGTCATCCCTGCATACTTTCGAATTTCATCCACCCATCTCCCATGTGGTCTTCTTCTGGGTCTTTTCCTGTCCCTTGGAATCCAATCTAAAATTTCGGCTGTCCATCGATGATCTGTCCTTCTGGCAGTATGTCCAGCCCATTGCCATTTCAGGGATTTAACTCTGATCATGATGTCTTCCACTCTTGTCATTTTTCGGATCCACGAGTTCCTCTTCTTATCTCTCCTGGTTACACCAAGCATGCACCTCTCCATGCTTCTTTGAGTTGTCTGCAGCCTTTGTATGTCTCTTTTAGTTAAGGTCCACGTCTCTGCACCATACGTAAGCACTGGAAGGATGCATTGATCAAACACTTTTCTTTTAAGACATAATGGCATATTGCTCTTGAAAATTATGCTGTTTCTTCCAAAAGCTCTCCAGGCAAGTTTTGTACGCCGATTAATTTCTTCATCAATGTGACCCTCACTTGATATCTGCTGTCCAAGATAAACGTACGTGTCTGTTATCTCCAGCTTTTCTCCATCAATCGATAAATCTTCATTTCTTGTAAAAGCATTGTACATCACTTTTGTCTTCTGAAAGTTCATTTTTAATCCCACTTCTTTACTTTTGTCAGCAAGTTCCTGGATCATACTCTGCAGCTCTGATGGGGTAGTTGCAAAAATGACTACGTCATCAGCAAAACGAAGGTGGGTTAGATAATCTCCATTAATCTTTATCCCCTTGTTTTCCCAGCTCAGCGACTGAAAAACACCCTCCAATGTGGCATTAAAGAGCTTCGGAGATATGGTGTCACCTTGTCTCACTCCCTTTCCAATTTTTACGTGTGTTGTATTTTCAAACAGCCGAATCTTTGCATTTTCATAGATGTTATTAATAATATTAATGTATGCATCTTCAATACCGCAGGTTTTCAGAGCCATTGTAACTGCTGATGGTTTCACCGAATCAAAGGCTTTTTCATAATCGATAAAAGCCATGCACAATGGAAGTTCATATTCCCTCGCTCTTTCAATTGGTTCTCTCAGTACGTGGATATGATCTATTGTGCTGTAGCCACTCCTGAATCCAGCTTGTTCTCTCGGTTGAGCCATATCCAGTGTTACCTTCAAGCGGTGTGAAAGAACTTTAGTGAAGAATTTATAAACTACTGATAGGAGGCTGATAGGTCTGTAGTTTCCGAGATCCTCAATGTCACCTTTCTTATGTAGCAGGATCATTGTAGCGGTGTTCCAATCCTCAGGAATCTTTCCTTCATTAAGACATCGAGTAAAAATTTGGGCGAGTACTGTTTCGATTTCTCCACTTGCTTCTTGTATGATGTCTACAGTAATTCCATCTTCTCCTGGAGCTTTTTCCCGCTTCATGTTCTTGATTGCATGTGCAACTTCTGCTGGAAGGACTGGAGGAACTCTGGTACTGGTATCTTTCATGATGTCTGGAGTGCATGTATCATCCCTTTCATATAATTTGGAGTAGAAATCTTTCACTCTTGTCAAAATTTCGCCTCTATTTCTTGTTACAGAACCATCTTCTTTTCTCAGTGCCATAATCTGTTTTCTTCCCTTACTGAGATGTCCCTTTGCTATCTTTAGGCTTTGGTTGTTTTCAATTGCTTTCCTCACTAGTTCACAGTTGAATTTTCTTACGTCTTCAGTGATACTTTTTCTTACTGTCTTGCATAGCTCTATATATTCCACTTTGGAAGTCACATCTTCTTTAGTTGTCCTCATCTCTCTTCTTTTTGCATCAACATTTTCGTTTTTCCTGATAATTTGTTTACATGCAACTTGTTCTTAGACCCAGCTAATTTTGTTGCTGTTTCCATAAGAGCTGTGGTTACTTTTCTGTTAACTTCAGAGATGTCCACTTCTTCCGATGTTAGGCCTTCTAAAGCAGAGAACCTGTTCTTCAGTTCCAACTTGAAGGTATTATGGTGTTTTTAAGGTTGGTTATGTCAATAGATTTTGTTTGTCTTATGAGCTTGCCACGTTCAAGTTTAGTGTTGAGGTGCATCTTACATCTCACCAATCTATGGTCACTACCAGTGTTGCACTTGTTTAGCACACTGCAGTCTTCTATGACGAATTTTTTGTTACACATAATAAAATCAATTTCACTTGTCGTCCCATTTGGATGTCTCCATGTCCATTTCCTGTGTGGCTTTTTCTTGAAGAAGGAGTTCAAGATGAAAAACCCTTCTGCCTCTGCAAACTCAACGAGAGTATTTACACGCTGGTTTCTGTTGCCGTGACCGAATTTACCTACTGAAGTTTCATTCTGTTGCTGTTGCCCTATTTTTGCATTGAAATCTCCCATAATTATTTTCAAGTGCTGCTTACCTTTATTATTTAGATGACAAATTTCCTCATAAAATTCTTCAATTTCTTCTTCAGGATGACTTGTGGTGGGTGCATAAGTTTGAATAATCTGAGCCTGGTATCTTTTCGAGAGTTGGATAACGAGTCGTGCAGCTCTGTCAGAGGAACTTTCAACTTCTACAACTTTATCCTTCAGTTTATTGTTTATTATAAATCCAACACCACTAGTTCTGCCAGTATCTGTCCCACGATAGTAGAAGAGATGTCCACTTTTCAGTTCGATGAGATCTTCTCCCTTTCTCCTTACCTCACTTAGCCCCACAATGTCCCACTTGATCCTTTGTAGTTCTTCTTCCAATTCAAGAAGCCTTGAATCAGAAGATAGGGAGCGTCCATTATACGTAGCCAAGGTCAGCATCAGTT
Organism: Macrothele yani; assembly: GCA_039090855.1. NCBI lineage: Eukaryota > Metazoa > Arthropoda > Arachnida > Araneae > Macrothelidae > Macrothele > Macrothele yani. The sequence continues at coordinate 105,314,745 of CM077030.1, read as the reverse complement.
GGCAGCCTAGTCCGGTCCTCCGGGGATTCTTAGCACCCTCTGCCTTCATGTCGCACTGGCCGCTGCCTTGGCCAGGTACATTCCAGCTGCCGGAGACTGAGGGCCAAGATTTAAGTTGTGGAATCATTTTGGAGGGATTTGGCCATAACTCACCACGCTGGCCAAGCGGGTTGGTGAGTGTGGGATAGAATTTCCTCTAATCCCGATGGTATAGTTATACCGCTATTGGCGGTCGTCAGAGCCCCTTTAGTGGGAACAGGATGCACCACGAGAAGGCGGGGTTGACATTTGTCAAGGAGAGGCTGTGATGTTACGCATCACAGTAATTTATATGCATTTGTATTAGTGTATAGAGTATAACAATATCATTATTGTAAAGGACAAATTTATCATAATCTTACTAACTATCCCAATGTTTCTAGATAATATATTAGTCAAGTTGTCAATATGCATATTCCATTTCAAATCATTTCGAATCAATACTCCCAAGTAAGAATGACTATTCACAAAATCAATTTTAGCTCCATTCAAGATCACCAAGTCAGTCAAAGATTGTAGTATTTGTAGTCTAGAAAAGTTCATAGCCTTGGTCTCTGTTGCATAATCTAGAAAATCTTTAATTTTCTTCTTCTATTGCTATGATTTTTTTGTTCTATTTTAATTAATTCTTTCGATTTTTCACTCAGGATATTAGGATCATTAACATTACAAATTTTATCTCTATATTTCTCTATCAATACTGACTCCCAATACGCGGGTGTCTTTCATTTTTACAAAATTTTATAATGTTAATCTCGTCAAATTTTGTGTATTTGTGATTATCCAGGCAGTATTGGATTAATGCTGTTTTTGCTTCTTTTTTTTTTTTTTTTTTTTTTTTGCCAGTTCTTTATATGTTGTTTAAGGCGATGTTTTAGTTTATTTTTGTACTCCCTATGTACGACGTAGGTGGGGGTTTTAGTATTTGATATCTCATATATGCCAGCTTTTTCCAATTTTATACAGTCTCACAGCGAATTAGTAAGATTATTAATAAGGATATTTTATTAATAACAAGGATAATTGCAGTAAATTGGAAAAAGCTGGCATATATGAGATACCAATCACTAAAACTCTACCTATGTCATACATGGGCAGTACAAAAAATAAACTAAAACATTGCCTTAAACAACATATAAAGAACTGGCAAAAAAAAAAAAAAAAAAGCAAAAACAGCATTAATCCAATACTGTCTGGATAATCACAAATACTCAAAATTTGATGAGATGAAAATTATAAAATTTTGTAAAAATGAAAGACACCTGCGTATCGTGGAGTCAGTATTGATAGAGAAAAATAGAGATAAAATTTGTAATGTTAATGATCCTAATATCCTGAGTGAAAAATCAAAAGAATTAATTAAAATAAAACACAAAAATCAAAGCAATAGAAGAAGAAAATTATTTTCCAGATTATGCAATAGATGGAGCCACGATAGAGGGTCTGGTGATGACGTTGAGATCTGAGATCGGACCAGTTGCAGACTCTTTCACTCATTCTTTCTGCGGCATCAGACGGATTAACGTCGCTGACGCTTCCTGAAGATGGCCACTGGGTGACTGAAAGTACTTAGGCAATTTTTGTAGTGAAGGCAGAGTTATGGTAAAAGGGTTAGCCAACAAGTGCTGTGAGCATTGGGTAGAGGCGAAGGTAGATATGAGATAAGATGACATAAATAGCAATAACAGCCAGCTTGTTGTATATAGTGTACACATAGGTTTTTAGAGTTGAGTTACAATTAGTTATGGTGTTTTTTGTAGTTGGTTTTGATGTATGTGTGGATTTGGTTGTATGTTATTGTTTTGTGAATCGCATGTATGTGAATACGATTCTTGAGTTACCCAAGTTTGGTTTTTATGTGTCAGTATAAGAATTCAAAGGAGTGTACAACATTTTTGAAAGTCATGGTGAACTATGGGCTGTTACAAACTGCTTCGTGTCCCTTGATATGCTCATTTGCGCATGTGAAGTACACAATGGTGAAAGAGAAGATCATACCCAGCTGGAACCTACAGGAAACCCCAGAAATCTGATGTGCAAGAAATTGTTTAACACAAGTTAACCTTAAAGGGCAGGCTGATATTTATTACTACTATATAGAGTTGTTAAAATTCCTTTTTATGCTTAGCAACAGGTGAAGTATCCAGTTTTATAGCAGGAACTGTATTGCTGATTTCTTAGCTCATATTCTTGGAGAGGGGGAGGGTGATTCATGTAATGTCACTGTGTATATCCATATGTGGAGAGAGTTAAGCATCTGAGAAGTTAGATTTCAAAAATGCCTCTCACACAAGACGGGGCTTATCGATGGATGCCATCTTTCTTAAATTTCTGTGTGTGCCCATATGTATAATATGCATATACATGTTTTTTCCTCTTTTTTTTTCATGCAATTTTAGTAGACTTTTTGCATATTTTATCAAAATGATATGTGTATTTTCCAGTTCAAACCAATTAAAGGTGGATAGGGAATGGATTTAATGAAATGGCATTTATGATTATTTTTGTTACAACATTTATTGAACCCTGCATACATACAATTATTTAAATAGATATGAATGCCACATGTTACAGTAATATGAAATTTAACTTTCCACATAAAAAAACATTCATCCTAACTGCAGAAGCATTTATAAATGGATTTGCAATTTTATTGATGCCAATATTTCTACCAATGTTTATATAAATATATGAAATTGCCAAATGATTGTCTTTTTTTACATCATTGACTTCAAAACCATTCTCGATCATCGAAGTGTAGAAAATGGCCATTCAGGAGTACACAAAGTCACAAATACAGTTAAAATAATCTGTACAAACTTCAGGAACTCTGGCAGTAGTTCATGCTGTGCAATACTGTCTACTTAAAATATTTGCAATTTCTGACATGTTGGTTACTTCCTCATTTTTCATTTCACACTTGTCTACTCTGGTGTCCAAAATCAACTCATCTACTCTGGTGTCCTGAAGTCATTCCTGGGGGTAAAAAGGAAAACATGTAACAGCAGGTAGAGATAATGGCATGTAAAGAGACACAATCATCAGGGCAATAAACATTTTATAACAATAGACAAATTTGTACACATTTTGCATGTACAGACAGGGTGACCAGCCAGCGACTGTGGAAAGTAAGGGAAGGTGTTGATTGGATCCTCCACCAGCTAAAACTGTTTTGGGTTTGAAACGTCTGCGTACATAAGATTCTTCTGCGGATTCACAGAATACAATTTTTTTTTTATTTTATTTTTTTTTTCATTTAGATTATTCTCCAGATTGAGGCAAAACTGAAGAGAAATTTTTTGGGGGAGGGGGTGGGGTATTTTTCATCTGGGGATGGTGTTTCATGTTCAAAAATTTTCGAAAACGGAATTTAAACAGAGTGAAAAATGTTGCTGTAATAGTTTTTTCTTGTGATGTTATTTTCTCTGTCCAGTAATATTAAATGTTTTGTTGTTTAAATGTTTGTATTTCAGTTTTAAACGGTAGGCAACAATTTGCAGAAACAGAAGTTAGACGGTACAAAAATTTTCTTGTATTCTTCAACAAATTTGAATTCCGCCTTTTTCGTTATCATTTTATGAGGAATTCCTCCATTTTCATTAACATTTTGGTAATCTTAACCCCTACTGAAAAATTTTGCTGGGATTGACGAGGAGGTTGTCAGATGTCAGAGGATGTAATTCCATCTTTACAAAACTTTTGAAAACGGAAGGTTGACAGTCGGAGTTAAGATTTTTTCTGTAATCTTTTTTTGTGTGTGTGTGTGTGTGTTTCTTATGCCCAGTATTCTTGTTAAACATAGTTTTATCCCATAAATATTTGTATTTCAACTTGGAAATGGGGAGAAAATTTTCAAAAACCAGAAGTTTAGCAGAGCAAAGATACCTCCCATAATTGAATCCCCTCCTACGATGTTCCCAAAACCCAGCATTGCTGTTAAATATTATCCCTCCCCCAAGTCTTTGCATTTAAGTTGGAGGGGAAATTTCTGAAAACAGAAGTGATGAAGTTGGAAAATCTAAGAATTGATGCATGGTGTTCAACATACATACATGTCATTAAGCTGTTCTCTGTGATTCAGAGGTTATCTCCTCAAAGAAAGAAAATCTGCCAGATAAACATTTAATTGATGGAACTACACTGGCTTGCAAAAATTAAGGACGAAACGGTTTTTGAATTTAACATCGTGCAGAAGTGCTCCACATCGACTCAAATCATACCATAAGATCCCCAAGATGTAAGAATATGGGACAAGTGAGCAAAACCGTCCAAACAAGGAATCCAAAGGATACAAAGGGACTTTATTGAAAAGGTAGCTTCAAGCACAACTGGACAGAAGACAGAAGTGTCCACATGAAAGGCGGCTGCCATGAAAAATGCAGTCTTTAGTAGGGGATATGATCACCCCTGACTACGTTGCAGGATTTACAATGTCTGTCCATGCTGAGGACGAGGTTGTCAAGGAGCTGTTGAGGCATCGCGGCCCATTCCTCTTGTAGCGCCAATCAAAGCTGCGGAATCATTGCTGGCGGCTGGACAAAGCTGCGGAATCATTGCTCCTGGCTGCACAAAGCAAAGACAACTGGACATCCGTTATCGTCTCCTGGCTGCACATGCAACAGACAACTGGACATCCGTTATCATGTAAAACACGATAACGGATGTCCAGTTGTCTGTTGCATGTGCCTTGCAATTTCTCCCACTGTCTGCCGTCTGTCTCTTCTCGCCTGTAGGACAATATACTGGTCGTCTGCCACCATGGTTGCTCGTGGACGACCACTGCTAAACTCTCGAACAGCTGTTCATGTCGTTTGAAATGCTATCCAAGCTTGTGAAACGATGCTGTGAGCGATCCCGAACTCCTCGGCCACTTTAGTCACACTTCGACCTTCTTCCAACTTCCCAATGACGCGACCTCGGGTAAAGTCATCCAGATGTCGTCTACTGGATTGCCTGTTGGCCATATCACACGGTGGCAGCAACTCGATGTTGTTCAAACCGATGTACACCGTGCAATAGCTTTCACCGAATTGCTGAGCGTACACCGCCCGTGTGCTTTATACCCTTCCGACACTGCCCCCCCCCCCTCAAGTCATGTTACATATGTGCGCATGTCCTACTGTACCGGACCCTAGTCTATCTCCTGAGTGGTCTTTCGGTCCATTCTGCGTGCTGGTTCTGCTGTTATGCTAATTTCTCCTTTTTGTCCTTAATTTTTGCACACCAGTGTAGATTTTATTCACTGTTGGTGTGTCAGATGTCTCCGTTTACAGCGATCTCAGTACACAGCTTCCATCACTCATCACATACAAGATCTTTTGTACTTTGTACTCATAATCTTTTTCTCATGCAGACATTCCTGAATCTGATCCTCCCATGATTTCTTAGGCCTTTCCCTACCTTTCTTTACTACCAATTGAGCAGCAAAACTTCCCTTAGTTAGCAACTCATCACTCATTCTTTCAACATGGCCAAACCACCTAAGAATGTTAGCCTCAACCTTGCTAACAACATTTTGCCTCATATTACACATCTGCCACACATCTTCGTTTTTTGCATGATCAGAGCATATCATGTCACAAACCCTCCACAAACAATGCTTCTCTCCAGCACACAAATGACTCCTATGTTTCTTCTGCAGTAGCCACGTTTCACTGCCATACATCAGAGTATGAGCAATTACATTTCCATATACGATGGGTTTCATTTCAACTCGGGCAGGGTCGTACCATCATGGTCTCAGATTTCTCTAAAAAAAATTAAGGGGTGTTCTTTGACTAAAATAAGGAGACCCATATTTTTTCTTTTCGGCAAGAAAAAAATTTTCCCTTCGAAATAGAAGGTTTCAAATCTTGCACCATAAAACAAGCTCTCTAGAAAACGGTTATTTTTCCTAACTTCAGCGAGTCATTGCAGCGGAGTCAAAAAAGATATTGTGTCCTTGTATTTTTTTTTACATTGTGTGTATAACATATAATAATATATGGTGATAATATTTGCTACACATAGTATGATTAAATTTTTTTTTAAATCGTAAACTTTGCGATTTAAAAAAAATTTGAATGTTTTCAGGTTTTTTTAAACAGGTTAGGATGGAGTTTTTTCTATATTCGTTTTGTTTCGTTAAAGACATACAAATGTGCACTTTATTTGTAATTTTTTGTGTGTCTGTGAAACTGCTAGTTTCCGCGTTTCGACAGCGTTAAAAACAGCCAATTTTGAAAAATCTCTAATTCTGCCAACAATTTTCTCAAAAAGGCCATTTTTTAAAATTCTGAAAATTAAATCACTCATTTATTATCAACAGGAGAATATCTGTGTAAATTTTCACGCACCTAAAAACACCCATTTCCGAGTTAGACGCGTTTGAATTCGGTTTGAAAGCCTACGATTTCCCGTGTTCTAAAGGCGCCATTTTGGAAAAAATTTCAGACACAAAGTACGTATTCTCTTACCCGAATCAAAGCGTTAGATATTATTTGCCTGAATGATGGAATGATAGCATTGGATCAGCTGGCCCTGGTTGGATACGTCCACCTCACCCTTCCCCGAGTGATGACATGCCTAAAAAACTGTCGGAGGGACGGGGATAACAAATAAATAAAGAAAATTCTTGCCCCTCCACTAACAAAGTTGAGTTGCAAAAGATAGCAGTTATTTGTTTGTTTGTTTATGTATATACTTAAACATCGCACAAGAAAAAACTATGAAGGAGTAGAAAACAGTTGTGAAATAATTTTAAGAAAAAAGAGTGCAGGCACACATATACTGTTAGTTAATTTTTGATGGCTAAACACCCTCGAGTTTTTCTGGGAGTTGCTAATTGTAGGCTACTATCAGAAGAGCAGTTGCTGTTTTGTTATAGTTGCTAAAATTAACTTCTCAGTTTTTCGTAATAGTAAAATATTCGCTCAGGAGAGTTTTGTCCTCTGCGAACGGGGAGAGAAGTGCAATGCTCTTGACCTCGCTGCTGGGTTGATAGCGCTGGTCGCTACCCAAATTCTGCGTACCTCCTCTCCAAAACGTAATGGCAATTGTCTAATCTAGTAAATAAATAACAATTAACACATAACAAACTATGAACATGCCGTTTTATACACGATAAAAAATGACGAAAATGGCATTTAAAAACCTTTAATGATAAGTTAAAACCAATTTCATGAGTACTTTCAATCCTACTTTAGGACCATTCTCAGATGAAATGAACACGACCTAGAGATCACACAGGTTAATATAACAAGCACATTGCCAGATTACCGTATACGCATGATTAAAGTTCAACACACTATTGACGTAAGCAATTAATGTCCTATGAAATTGAGTCAGCATTCACGGTGAAGAATAGGGTTGTGACGTCCAGACTGTACGAGGTTCTTCCATACTCCCGATACAGATACAGGAACCTCATCATTGCAGCACCAGTCCATATTCTTAAGAATTAACAAACTTTCTGCTAATAACAAAGCTGACTTACTTGATTGGGTCACCACTACAGCCGCTTTGTCCCATTCAGGTTCATATCCTCCTCCGCAAACAGTCCTTGTCAATGCTGTGTTTTGTGCACCATTGCGGATACTATATTTGTGTTCCATAATTCTTGTCTGTAATTTCCTGGATGTAGAGCCGATGTATGCAGACTCCGAGTTACCCACATCATTAGAACGCAATGGAATATTGTAAATGCCCCATTTGTCCAAGTCCTTCACAGAATCTCGGTCGCTGCAGATCAGGGTGCGGATGTTTTTCGTCCTCACCCCAAAATCAGTATGATATTTTCTTATACAGCATTCCAGGACCTGACCTTTAATTGTCACTCAGTCATATCTGACAGGTTGATTATGACTTTTATGGCGGTATGCCAGAATGTGGTTGGTCAACTAGTTCGGACTCACATTGGTAAATTACGTCTTCTGGTGGCGAAAGAGGTAGAATCCAGGAACCTCGGCAAGTTAAACAGTACTCGAGCGGACAATGTATTTAAACCTAATTTTATTAATAGAAGTGATTATAGGCTCAGTGAGGTTAAAAAAAAGGCGTTGCAGAAAGGCTTAAAGTATGCTTACCGCAAGGAAGCGGGCAATAAGTACATTATTATCCCTCAGGTGGAACAAGTTATTAAAACTTTACCTTTAGAGGCACAAGACATATCCCGCCTAAGGGTGGCAAGAGCCTTTGGGAGTCTCCATAATCAGCGTACAAGACGTGAGTCCAGTCCGCATTATGAGGAACAAAAACAACTCAAATTATTGAAAGAGAATCCTGAGTTGGCCATAGTGGCGACTGACAAGTCGTCACAGGTAGTCATTTTCAACAAACAAGAGTATTTAGATAAGATGGGTGAGACCATAGCTGATATCCCTCATGTCAGGATCAACAGAGACCCCACGGCAGTAATTTTAAGAGCAGTAAGACATGTAAAAAACCATGGAAATCTTCCTAAGGAGATCGCTGATGCAATGCACTCTGTGCCAGGCCCAAGGATCCCAGAAATGTTCGGGAGAGTTGAGACGCACAAACACGACCTTCCGATTCGTCCCTTGGTTTCGAGCCGGTCTAGCCCCACTAGACCGTTAGAGGAAGCCCTCGCAAAATTTCTTGCACCTCTGACCTCCGGGTCTAGGTTTTCCATTTTTAGTTCCACACAGGCTGTTGAAAAATTGCGCTCCTTTCAGTTTTATGGTAAACCCTTCCGTTTGGTCTCCCTAGACATTATTTCATTATTTCCTAGTATTCCTCTTGGCACGGTTCACAACCTTATTAGTTTTTTGCTGACATCTTCAGGATTTTACCCACAGGCAGAGGTTCAGGCTATTTACCAGGCTCTTCAGCTAATCAAAGACAAGTCTTTTTTCAAGTTTGATAACCAAATTTATCGGCAGTTGGAAGGGGCCCCTATGGGGTCCCCCTGTCCCCGGTTTTAGCAGAAATTCTGCTTCAGAATCTAGAAAATCAAGCTCTTAGCCAGTGTAGGCTTTCTCCAATTCTTTACATGCGATATGTCGATGATGTTTTACTTTTCTGGCCGTTTACTAATGATGATTTACAAGAATTTGTTGACTTACTTGGTTCCTTCTATCATTCCATTAAGTTTTCAGTAGAAATGGAAAATAATTTTTCACTTCCTTATTTAGACATTTTAATAGCTCGGAACCCAGTTTTGCAAAATGTTACTTATTCGGTTTATCGCAAACCTTCTGCAGTCCCATCTCTAATTCCCTTTGCGTCGGCTCACCCGTGGTGTCAGAAGATGTCAGCTTTTCATTTCCTGGTCAAACGTGCCATTTCGCATTCGTCCTCTTCACAATTTACTAATTTGGAGCTAGAGATAATCAGGGACCAGGCTCGAGCCTTCGGGTACTCTGAGGACATGATGCGGAGTGTAATTCACAGAGTTATGAACCGGACAACTATCACGCTGTCCAGTGAAGACCGAATCTCTAGATATGTAGGATCAGTACAATATGTGCCGCCCATTGTTCAAGCCCTAAAGAATATCTGCCGAAAATATCATATTGATTTTGGGGTGAGGACGAAAAACATCCGCACCCTGATCTGCAGCGACCGAGATTCTGTGAAGGACTTGGACAAATGGGGCATTTACAATATTCCATTGCGTTCTAATGATGTGGGTAACTCGGAGTCTGCATACATCGGCTCTACATCCAGGAAATTACAGACAAGAATTATGGAACACAAATATAGTATCCGCAATGGTGCACAAAACACAGCGTTGACAAGGACTGTTTGCGGAGGAGGATATGAACCTGAATGGGACAAAGCGGCTGTAGTGGTGACCCCATCAAGTAAGTCAGCTTTGTTATTAGCAGAAAGTTTGTTAATTCTTAAGAATATGGACTGGTGCTGCAATGATGAGGTTCCGGTATCTGTATCGGGAGTATGGAAGAACCTCGTACAGTCTGGACGTCACAACCCTATTCTTCACCGTGAATGCTGACTCAATTTCATAGGACATTAATTGCTTACGTCAATAGTGTGTTGAACTTTAATCATGCGTATACGGTAATCTGGCAATGTGCTTGTTATATTAACCTGTGTGATCTCTAGGTCGTGTTCATTTCATCTGAGGATGGTCCTAAAGTAGGATTGAAAGTACTCATGAAATTGGTTTTAACTTATCATTAAAGGTTTTTAAATGCCATTTTCGTCATTTTTTATCGTGTATAAAACGGCATGTTCATAGTTTGGTAATATCAGCACGATTGGTTTTTGGTGAAATTAACACATATGCGTGCATGCTTATTCATAAAATGTAAGTTGAGTATATTTCCTGTTCAATCAGCTGATTTTACAAGTACAATACATATACAACTTACGTGCTTATAATGGTGTAAAGATTTTTATCTATTTAAAACATATTCAAAGATTTAATTTTTAGGGGAGGGGGGATTGTGTCCGTAGTGATTTCCACCTGGGCCACGGTAAACCATGCGGCCCATGTCTTCTATTCCCTTAGGAGATAATGCTGGATCCATAGGAGACCAGCGGAGTTTTGACCCCCTCCTTCACGTGGTGGTGAGGAGTCTCAAAGCTAGGTAGCTTTCAAAAATGTTTCAACTTAGTTGGCTGGTAACAAGAGAGGGATTCCATTTCAACTCTGGCAGGGTCGTACCATCACAGTCTCAGATTTCTCTAAAAAAATTAAGGGTGTTCCTTGATTAAAATAAGGAGACACATATTTTTTTCTTTCAGCAAAACAAAATTTTTCCCTTCGAGATAGAGGGTTTCAAATCTTGCACCGTCAAACAAGCTGTCTAAAAAACGGTTATTTTTCCTAACTTCAACGAGTCATTGCAGCAGAATTAAAAAAGATATTTTGTTCTGGTATTTTTTATTACATTGTGTGTGTAACGTATAATATCTGATGCTAATATTTTTTACACATCGTACGATTAAAATTTTAAAAAATCGTAAACTTCGTGATTTAAAAAAAATTGAAATTTTAAAGATTTTTTTTAACCAGTTGAAATGGAGTTTTTTTTTCTATGCTTGTTTTTTTGTTAAAGACATACAAATGTGCACTTTGTTTGCAATTTTTTATGTGTCTGTGAAACTGCTAGTTTTCGCAGCGTTAAAAATAGCCGATTTTGAAAAATCTCCAACTTTGCCAAAGATTTTCTCAAAAAAAGCCCTTTTTTAAAATTCTGAAAATTAAATCCCTGTTTTATTATCAACAGGAGAATATCTGTTAATCTTCACGGACCTAAAAATGCCCGTTTCCGAGTTAGACGCGTTTGAATTTGGTTTGAAAGCCTGCAATTTCTCCGTGTTCTAAAGGTGCCATTTTGGAAAAATCTCGGGCACAAACTACGTATTCACTTATCCGAATGAGAGCGTTGGATCTGTCCACCTCACCCTACCCTGAGCAATAACATGCCTAACAAACGGTCGTGGAAAAAAAAAATAACATCTATATATATGGAATTGAATGTTTGTTTGTATGTCTGCTATACAAATTTACAGTTTTCAATTTAAAACCACCAAACTTGGTATACTATCTCATGGTACCCTAACTTAGACCGTAGATGGTTTTTGGAAGCGGTCGGAGCCCGTGGTCAAGGGGCCCCACACAAAACTTCCATAAAATCTACAGTTTTCAATTTACATCCATATATATCATTAAGCTGTTCTCTGAGATTCAGAGGTTAGCTCCAAAAAAGAAATACAAACTTCCAGATATTTTTACTTATTGTTGTCGCATCAAACTTCTCCATTTACAGCGATCTTGACATACAACTCGTGCTTCACAAATATCCATTACACGCCGTACACAAGATCTTTTATACTTCATACTCATAATCTTTTTCTCATGCAGACACTCCTGAATCTGATCCACCCATGTTTTCCTTGGCCTTCCTCTACCTTTGCTTCCTGCCACTTGGGCTGAAAATATTTTCTTAGTAAGCATTTCATCACTCATTCTTTCAACATGGCCAAACCACCGAAGCATATTGGTCTCCACCTTGCTAACAACATTTTGCTTCGCATCACTTAACTGCAATACATCTTCATTTCTCACACAATCATATCTTATCTTGCCACAAACCCCACGTAAGTAATGCATTTCTCCAGCACACAAACGGCTCCTATGTTTCTTCTGCAGTACCCAGGTTTCGCTGCCATACATCAGAGTAGGAATAATTACAGTTTCATACACAGCCATGCGGGACTCTCTAGAGAACCCATCATTCCTGTGAAAACCTCCCAGAGCAGCTATGACTTTCAAAGAAGAATTCACTCGCCTACTGATTTCACCATCCAACTTGTTCTCTCTGTCAAACATGCTTCCTAAATACACAAACTCACTCACCTGGTCAATCACAGTGCCATTTATACTTACATTACATTCAGTGCTACCCGTTCCTCTCTCAAACACCATAACTTTGGTTTTTCCCTTATTTATACTCAGTTTGAATTTCATGCAAGCTTCGTGCATCTGAGTCAACATACTCTGCAACTCACTTTTTCTCTCTGCCAACAGGACAGTGTCATCAGCATACAGCAATCTGCACACACGGATATCACCAAGACATAAACCACTATTATCTATTTTGGCATCACGCATGCATGCATCCATAACTATAGTAAACAGCCATGGTGACATTACACAACCTTGTCTAACTCCTGCACCAATGGAAAACCATTTTGATAAAACACCATTCACTCGTACACAAGCTGTACTACCAGCATACATGGCTTTTACACTATTAAGTAGATTCCCAGTAACACCATATTCATTCAATACCTTCCACAGAAGTGTCCTATTCAATCGGTCGTAAGCTTTCTCTAAATCTATGAAGGCAGTAAAAACTTTCTTCCCAACAGCCAGATACTTTTCAATCATTGTGCGTAATGCAAAAATCTGGTTAGTGCAACCTTTACCAGGCATAAAACCACTCTGAACATCCCACACTTTCAATGATGTAAGACCCCGTACTTTTTCAATAACAACCTTACCAAACACTTTCCTTGGCACACTCAGTAGGCTAATACCACGATAGTTCTTGCATTCAGTTTGATCACCTTTTCCCTTATACAAGGGAACAATGATAGCATCCTTCCAATCCCGAGGGACCATTCCTAACTCCCAGCACAACTGGCAAATTTCAGTTAACCAGTCAATTATAGAGTCACCACCATATTTCAACATCTCTGCAGTTATGCCATCAACTCCCGGAGCCTTACCATTCTGAAGAGATTTTAGAGCTTTACACACTACTTCTCTTGAGATCCCTCCTGTGCTTTCATCCCTCATTGTGACATCATCTGCGTCTGTCTCAGAATCATCTTTGCTTTCCTGATCTAATAAATCACAGAAGTATTCACCCCATCTGTCACTTAACTCATTGGGCTCCCATATCATTTCCCCAATCTCATTCTTCATACAACTTTGTTTCCCCTATTTTTCCTGAGTCTCATGTACTTACAGAAGGACTTCCTATCTTTCCAAAAAGCCAGTTCATGCCTTTCCACTTTCTCCTCCCTATCTTTTGCCTTACTGTGGCGAACCAGCTTAGCAGCTTCACGCTTCTTACAGCGATATTCATCCACAGAGACTCTACCTTGCAACATCCCCAAATAGGCTTCCTTCTTTCTCTTTACTGCCTCTTCAATCTCACTATTCCACCAAGCATCACCTCTATTGTTACCCACTATTGTGGTACCACAGACCTCTTTAGCAGCAGTGACAACACAGTTCTTAAAACATTCCCACTTCTTTTCTACATCCCTCTCACCAGACTTCAGATCCTTCAGTCGTTCTCTGAGTAAGTCAGAATACTGCTGATGATCTTCAAGGAGCCTATCAACCTTTATTCTTTCTATCCTGGGTCTCTTCCTATTCCTTTTCCTCCAACCAACATTAAGTTTCACTTGTGACACTACCAAGTAATGATCAGAACCAACATCCGCACCTCTCATCACACGGGTGTCAACAACTAAGTGTTTCAAACGCTGATCGTAGACAACAAAATCTATCGCACTCTTTTGACCAAGAGTACAATTTTCCCAAGTATATGTGTGGATATACTTGTGGTTGAAAAATGTATTAGATACACACAAACCATTCTCAATGCAGAGTTCAATTAATCTTTCACCATTATCATTCACACAAGGATCATTAAACTTACCCAGAACATTGTCAGAAATTGCATTCTGCACACCTACTCTAGCATTGAAATCCCCTGCTATTATAACTTTTTCTTTCGCACCAATTTGGCTCAAAACAGCTTTTAGCTCATTTCAGAAATCTTCCTTCTTATCACAAGGTTCTGAGTCACAAGGAGCATACACTACAACAATTACAATTCTCTGAAGTTTCACTTTCAAACGAATCCAGAGAATTCTCTCACTTACGCAACTATAGTGAATCAAGTTGTTCTTCATCTTTTCACTTAAAATCACACCTACACCAGCCTGTCCTCTCATATTATCCAATACTCCAGACCACACACTCACCATGCCATTCACTTCTTCTACCCCAATTTCCTTCTTTTTGGTTTCACTTACACGCAGCACATCCAGTCTATACTTATTCATCTCCTCAATCACCTCACTCATCTTGCCATTTATACCTCTAGTATTCCATACACCAATCTTGCATTCACCCAGCCGAGATCTCTTTCTCATACGCCGTTTAGAAAGTCCTGGTCGATTCCGTGGTGGACCGTCCTTCTCAAGTGTGGTAGGTCCACCATATCCCACACTTGAGTCATTCTTAATATTTCTTTTTGTCTTTTTAATCAGGTAAGTACATCAGTGTGGGGGATTAGCCCACAGCTGAGGGTTCCAGTTGGTCATTCAACCTAAGGATTCTGGAACAAAACCCAGTGAGTTGGGGTCTTTTCGCCAATGTCACACAGAACTAGCTTGCACCTCTCCAAAATTCACAGAGGCCCTAGTTGCTGTTGTGTGTGCCATTGTTACCACGGAGCGCCCCGAGGAGGCAAACCCATTGCTCACTACGACCGCTTGTTGGTGGAGGTGCCGCTCCACCAATTTAGAACCACCAAATTTGGAATACTATAGCATGGTACCCTAACTTAGACAGCAGAGTGTTTTTGGTAGGGGTCGCAGCCCTGGGTCAAACGGCCCCCTCACAAAATTTCCTTAAAATATACTTGTATACAATAGTGCAATAACTGAGGCCTCGGAGGGTTTTTGGAAGGGGGCAGTGCAATAACTGAGACCTCGGAGGGTTTTTGGAAGGGTAGGATGGGTCGGAGACCGGGGTCAAAGGGCCCCCACGCAAAATTTCCGTAAAATCTAGTTTTCAATTTAGAACCATCAAATTTGGTATACTTTTTCTTGGTACCCTAACTTTGACTAGACGGTTTTGGGAAGGGGTCGGAGCCCGGGGTCAAGGGCCCCAACCCCTTCCCAAAACCATACAAAATACAAAATTTTGTATACCCCCTCCCCGACCCCTTCCCCAAACCGTCTAGTCAAAGTTAGGGTACCAAGAAAAAGTATACCAAATTTGATGGTTCTAAATTGAAACTAGATTTTACGGAAATTTTGCGTGGGGCCCTTTGACCCCGGTCTTCGACCCACCCAGTTCTCTCTACCCCCTTTCCAAAAACCATCTACGGTCTCAGTTAGGGCACTATAGTATACAAGTATATTTTACGGAAATTTTGTGTGAGGGCCCCTTTGACCCTGGGCTCCGACCCCTTCCAAAAACCTGCGGTCTAAGTTAGGGTACCATGCTATAGTATTCCAAATTTGGTGGTTCTAAATTGAAAACTGTAGATTTGTTTAAGACATACAAACAAACATTCAATTCTATGTATATAAATTTGTCATTTTTTTTTCCAAGACCGTTTTTTAGGCATGTTATCGCTCAGGGTAGGGTGAGGTGTTTGGATCCAACGCTCTCATTCGGGTAAGAGAATACGTACTTTGCGCCTTAGATTTTTCCAAAATGGCACCTTTAGAACACAGAGAAGTCGTAGGCTTTCAAACCAAATTCAACCGCATCTAACTCGGAAACGAACGTTTTTAGGTCCGTGAAAATTTATCTCCTGTTGATAATAAAACAGGGATTCAATTTTTCAGAATTTTAAAAAAGGGCTTTTTTGAGAAAATCGTTGGCAAAGTTAGAGATTTTTCAAAATTGGCTGTTTTTAACGCTGCGGAAACTAGGAGTTTCACAGACACATAAAAAATTGCAAATAAAGTGCTCATTTGTATGTCTTTAACAAAAGAACGAGTATAAAAAAATCTTAAAAATTTCAATTTTTTTTTAAATCACAAAGTTTACGATTTTTTTTTAATTTTAATCATACGATGTGTAAAAAATATTAGCATCAAATATTATCATACGTTATACACACAATGTAATAAAAAATACCAGAACAAAAGATCTCTTTTTAATTCTGCTGCAATGACTCGTTGAAGTTAGGAAAAATAACCGATTTTTAGAGAGCTTGTTTGACGGTGGAAGATTTGAAACGCTCTGTCTCGAAGGAAATTTTTTTTTTTTGCCGAAAGAAAAAATATAGGTCTCCTTATTTTAATCAAGGAACAATTTTTTTAGAGAAATCTGAGACCGTGATGGTACGACACTGACAGAGTTGAAATGGATGACGATTATGGGCAAAACACGTAACAATATTAACAAATAAAGGTAACTTGATCACGCTAGTTACGTTAACTGAAACTTTTATAAAAAGTTCGTAAGTTGGAAGCTTTCGACCTTGTCTTAGGTCTTCATCACGCCAATTGATGAAGACCTAAGATAAGGTCGAAAGCTTCCAACTTACGAACTTTTTATAAAAGTTTCAGTTAACGTAACTAGCGTGATCAAGTTACCTTTATTTGTTGAAATGGAATCCCTCTCTTGTTACCAGCCAACTAAGTTGAAACATTTTTGGAAGCTACCTAGCTTTGAGACTCCTCACCACCACGTGAAGGAGGGGGGGAGTCAAAACTCTGCTGGTCTCCCATGGATCTAGAGCATTATCTCCTAAGGGAACAGAAGACATGGTCCGCGCATAGTTTATCGTGGCGCATGTGGAAATCACTACGAACGCAATTGCTCCCCACCCCCTTTAAAAAAATTTTAATCTTTGAATATGTTTTAAATAGATAAAAATCTTTACGCCATTATAAGCACGTAAGTTGTATATGTATTCTATTTGTAAAATCGGCTGATTGAACAGGAAATATGCTCAACTTACATTTTATTACAAGCATGCACGCGTATGTTCTAATTGTTATTTATTTAGTAAATTAGACAATTGCCATTACGTTTTGGAGAGGAGGTATGCAGAGTTTGGGTGGCGACCAGCGCTATCAACCCAGCAGCGAGGTCAAGAGCATTGCACCTTCTTCCCCCGTTCGCAGAGGACAAAACTCTCCTGAGCGAATATTTTACTGTTACGAAAAACTGAGAAGTTAATTTTAGCAACTATAACAAAACAGCAACTGCTCTTCTGATAGTAGCCTACAATTAGCAACTCCCAGAAAAACTCGAGGGTGTTTAGCCATCAAAAATTAACTAACAGTATATGTGTGCCTGCACTCTTTTTTCTTAAAATTATTTCACAACTGTTTTCTACTCCTTCATAGTTTTTTCTTGTGCAATGTTTAAGTATATACATAAACAAACAAACAAACAAATAACTGCTATCTTTTGCAACTCAACTTTGTTAGTGGAGGGGCAAGAATTTTCTTTATTTATTTGTTATCCCCGTCCCTCCGACAGTTTTTTAGGCATGTCATCACTCGGGGAAGGGTGAGGTGGACGTATCCAACCAGGGCCAGCTGATCCAATGCTATCATTCCATCATTCAGGCAAAGAATATCTAATGCTTTGATTCGGGTAAGAGAATACGTACTTTGCGCCTGAGATTTTTTCCAAAATGGCGCCTTTAGAACACGGGAAATCGTAGGCTTTCAAACCGAATTCAAACGCGTCTAACTCGAAAACGGGCGCTTTTAGGTCCTTGAAAATTTACACAGATATTCTCCTGTTGATAATAAATCAGTGATTTAATTTTCAGAATTTTAAAAAATGGCCTTTTTGAGAAAATTGTTGGCAGAATTAGAGATTTTTCAAAATCGGCTGTTTTTAACGCTGCCGAAACGCGGAAACTAGTAGTTTCACAGACACAAAAAATTACAAATAAAGTGCACATTTGTATGTCTTTAACGAAAAAAATGAATATGGAAGAAACTCCATCCGAACCTGTTTAAAAAAATCTTAAAAA
This sequence comes from Macrothele yani, assembly GCA_039090855.1. NCBI lineage: Eukaryota > Metazoa > Arthropoda > Arachnida > Araneae > Macrothelidae > Macrothele > Macrothele yani. The sequence goes on along the minus strand of CM077030.1, from coordinate 105,296,476 downwards.
ATTCAATACTTTTTTAAAATCACAAAGTTAACGATTTTTTTAAATTTTAATCATACGATGTGTAGCAAATATTAGCACCATATATTATTATGTTATACACACAATGTAAAAAAAAATACAAGAACACGATATCTTTTATGACTCTGCTGCAATGACTCGCTGAAGTTAGGAAAAATAACCGTTTTCTAGAGAGCTTGTTTGACGGTGCAAGATTTGAAACCCTCTATCTCGAAGGGAAAAAATTTTCTTGCCGAAAGAAAAGATATGGGTCTCCTTATTTTAGTCAAGGAACACCCCTTAATTTTTTTAGAGAAATCTGAGACCATGATGGTACGACCCTGCCTGAGTTGAAATGGAACCCATCATACAAAGATTCAAGACTTTCTCAAGAACCCATCATTCCTGTGAATTCCACCTAAAGCAGCTATGTCTTTCAGTGAAGAATTAATTCATCTACTAATTTCATCATCAATTTTGTTCTCTTTGTCAAACATGCACCCTAAATACATAAACTCATTCACCTTGTCAATCTCTGTTCCTTTTAGACTCACCTTGCATTCAATACTAACAGTTCCCCACTCAAAAACCGTAACTTTGGTTTTTCCTTTATTTATACTTTCCGAATTTCACACAAACTTCTTACATCCGGGGCAACATACTCTGCAACTCATTTTTGCTCTCTGCCAACAAGACTGTGTCATCATCATACAAACTGCACACAGATATTATCAATACATAAACCAGTATTATCCATTTTGGCATCACACATTCATAAATATATTAAACAGCCATGGTGACATTACACAACCTTGTCTAACTCCTGCACCAATAGAAAACCATTTATACAAAACACCATTTATTCATACCCATTCTCTACTGCCAGCATACATGGCTTTCACTCTGTTAAGTATATTCCCAGTAATACCATATGTATTCATTACTTTCCACAGAAGTGTCCTATTTACATGATCATAAGTTTTCTCTAAATCTATGAAGGTAGCAAAAACTTTCTTACCAACAGACGGATATTTTTCAATCATTATACATAATGCAAAAATTTGGTTAGTTAAGGCCTTACCAGGCATAAAACCACTCTGTACATCCCACACTTTATTTGAAGTAAGACCTCATACCTTACCAATAATACATAACATACATACATACATATCACTAAACTGTTCTCTGAGATTCAGAGGTTATCTCTACAAAGAAATTCAAGCAACCAGATAAATTTTTAACTGATTATTTACTTACTGTTGCCATATCAAACTTCTCCATTTACAGTGATCTTGACACACAACATGGGCTTCACTGACATCCATCACACAACGTACACAAGACCTTCTATATTTCATACTGTAATCTTTTCTTGTGCAGACACTCGTGAATCTGATCATCCTATTACTTCCTTGGCCTTCCTCTGCCTTTCTTTCCTGCCACTTGAGCTGAAAAAAATTTCTTAGTAAGCAACTCGTCACTCATTCTTTCAACATGGCAAAACCACCTAAGTTTCCACCTTGGTAACAACATTTTGCTTCACATTACACAAGTGCAACACATCTTTATTCTTCACACAATCAGAACATGTCTTGCAGAAGTAACACATTTCTCCAGCACACAGACTCCTATGTCTCTTCTGTAGTACCCAGGTTTCACTATCATGCATCATACACAGCCATTCAGGACTCTTGAGAATCCATCAGTCCTGTGAAAAGCTCACAGAGCACCCATGACTTTCAGTTAAGAATTCACTCGCATACTCATTTCACCATTCAATTTGTACTCTCTGTCAAATATGCTGTGCCATTTAGACTTAGCTTGCATTCAGTACTAACAGTTCCTCACTCAAAAACCATAACTTTGGTTTTTTCCTTATTTATATTCAGTTTGAATTTCATACAAACTTCGTACATCCAGGACAACATACCCTGCAACTCACTTTTAAAGCTCTCAGCCAACAAGACTGTGTCATCGGCAATATCCATGTATGCGTAATTTGCTCACATGGATATTACCACGACATAAGCTCATGTTGTCCATTTTGGCATCGTGCATGCACACTTCCATAAATATATTAAACAGCCATGGTGACATTACGCAACCTTGCCTGACTCCTGCACCAATATAAAACCATTTTGATATAACACCATTCACTTGTACACAAGCTCTACTGCCAGCATACATGGCTTTCACACTAGTAAGTAGATTCCCAGTAACACCATATTCATTCAATACCTCCCACAAAAGTGTCCTATTTACTCAGTCATAAACTTTCTCTAAACCCATGAAGGCGGCAAAAACTTTCTTACCAACAGTCAGATACATGTACTTTTCAATCAGCATGTGTAATGCAAAAATTTGGTTAGTGCAGCTTTTACCAGGCATAAAATCACTCTGAACATCGCACACACTTTCTCTGATGTGAGACCTCGTACCTTTTCAATAATGACCTTACCAAACACTTTCCCTGGTTCACTCAGTGAGCTAATACCATGATAGTTCTTGCAGTCAGTTTGATCACCTTTTCCCTTATACCAGGGAACAATGATAGCATTCCTCCAATCCTAAGGGACCATTCCTAACTCCCAGCACAACTGGCAGATTTCAGTTAACCAGTTAATTACAGAGTCACTACCATATTTCAACATCACATCGGCTACGCCATCAACTGTCGGGGCCTTACCATTCTGAAGAGCTTTTAGAGCTTTACATACCTCTTCTCTTGCAATCCCTCCTGTGCTTCCATCTCCCACTGTGACATCATCTGCTTCTGCCTCAGGATCAGCTTTGCTTTCTTGATCAAATAACACAGAAGTATTCAGCCCATCTTTCATTTTAATTAGGCTCCCATATCATTTCTCCAATCCTATTCTTCACACAACTTTCAACTTTGTTTCCCCCTATTGTTTCTGTGTCTCATGTACTTCCAGAAAGATTTTCTTTCTATCTTTCCAAAAAGCCAATTCATGCTTTTCCAACTTTACCTTCCTATCTTTAGTAGTACTCTGATGAACCAGCTGCCTCACGCTTCTCAAACTTAGCTGCTTCACACTTCTTACAGCGATATTCGTCCTCAGAAACTCTACCTTGCAACATTCCCATATATGCTCCCTTCTTTCTCTTTACTTTTTCATCAATCTCATTATTCCACCAAGCATCACCTCTAATGCTACCCACTATTTTGTGCCAGAGACCTCTTCAGCAGCAGTGACAACACTGTTCTTAAAACATGTCCACTTCTTTTCTACATCCCTCTGACGTGACTTCAGCTCCTTCAGTCATTCACTGAGTAAATTAGATTAACGTTGATGATCTTCAAGAAGTCTTTCAACCTTTATTCTTTCTATCCTAGGCCTCTTCCTATTCCTTTTCCTCCAACCAACATTCAGTTTCACTCATGACACTACCAAGTAATGATCAGAGCTAACATCCACACCTCTCATCACACGAGTGTCAACAACTAAGTGCCTCAGACATTGATTGTAAATATCAAAATCTGCTACACTCTTTTGACCCAGAGCATGATTTTCCGAAGTATATGTGTAGATATACTTTTGGTTGAAAATCGTATTAGATACACACAAACCCTTCTCAACACAGAGTTCAATTAATCTTTCACCATTATAATTCACGCAAGGATCATTAAACTTACCCAGAATATTACCAGAAATCCTGTTTTGAACTCTTACTTTAGCATTGAAATCCCCTGCCATTAGAACTTTCTCTGTAGCCCCAAACTGGTGTCACATCAATTCGTCGACTATGACGACTCGCCATGGACATTCGTTGACTTCATCAATTCATCGCAAACAAATTCGTTGCGTTTCAAATTTTGGTTACATACAAAAGCTTAACGCATAAGCTTGGGCCTTTATAACAGTTTTTATTTCATCGTGCTCATTATTCGTAAAGTTTACACACCAAGTCAAGTTAATATTATTGCGCTTTTACTTAGGCATTAAATATTAATACCTTGGCCTAGGCCTTTTTAACAGTCTTTATTCCATCGTGTTCAAATCTATAAGGTTTAGGCACCATGTCAAGTTAGCATTATTGCGCTTTTACTTAGACACTAAATATTTAAACCTTAGCCTAAGTCTAGGCCTTTTTAACAGTTTTTATTCCATTGTGTTCATATCTATAAGGTTTAGACACCATGTCAAGTTAGTATTATTGCGCTTTTACTTAGGCAATAAATATTTTTACCTTGGCCTAGGCATAAACCTTTTTAACAGTTGCTATTCCATTGTGCTCATATTCATAAAGTTTACACACCAAGTCAAGTTAGTATTATTATGCTTTTACTCAGGCAATAAATATTAATACCTTGGCTTAGACCTAGGCCTTTTTAACAGTTTTTATTCTATCATGTTCATATGTGTAACTCCATGTCAAGTTAGTATTATTGCACTTTTACTCAGGCAGTAAATATTAATACCTTGGCATTTTTAACAGTTTTTATTCCATTGTGTTCATATTTATAAGCTTTGGGCACCATATTAAAGTTAATATTATTGCGCTTTTACGTACACAATAAATATTAATACCTTGGGCTAGGCCAAGGCCTTTTTAGCAGTTTTTATTCCAGGTGTTGCATCAGTTCATCGCATTTACAGATTTTGGTTATATACAAATTGCATGCAGGGAAACGTACGATATCGGTTGTCTTCCTCCGTGATCATATTTATAAGGTTTGGACACCCAGACAGATTAGTAATATTGTGCTTTTTCTTTGGCACTAAAAATAAATTAATATGTCTATGCCTAAGTTTAGGCCTTTTTAACAGTTTTTATTCCATCGTGCTCATATTCATAAAGTTTACACACCAAGTCAAGTTAAATTACATTTTTCTGGACACCGTTTGCGGAGACGGAAATACCTCCCTGGTAGGCCTTGCAATCTAACATAGGCCCAACACCGAGCCAGCATCTTTTAGAAATAGGAGTCGTTGGCTCAGTTTTGGGACTATGTTAAATTACCCGGTAGTAGGACATGATTCCAACTGACTGCACACACAATATGCGCACATATATTCTGTAGATATTGCAGCAAAAAAAAAAAAAAAAATCGGGCATAAAATATTTTTTGTCCTAAGAGAAAAATGGCTCATTTAGCAGAAAAATAATAGTTTACAGCCTCAAAGACAGCATAAAATGCTAATATTTAATTTCAAATAAAATGCAGTATCTTCTGTTGTCCTAAAAGCTGAGTTTACAGGAGAAAATTTGTCATAAAATTTTTTTCATATTTGCTCAATCATTTTGAGAGCATATTTTTTACAACAAAGAACAAGAAAAGGGGAAAGTAAACAAGATTTTCCTGGTGTTACTACTCCCATTTGTCATAGGCTCTCTCAGTAGGGCACGGGTGATTGTGGTCCAGATTTTTTTGCCGATTAAACCCGGAAATTCTGGAGAAAATGAGAAGTCCATATATTTTGTATCTGTTAATATCATTCTTAGACTTTTAATTTAAAGTAAAGGAATTTATAGTTTTTTCAGGATAAATCAGTTTGTAAAACTAAAAAAAAAAAAAATATCCAAAATTTTAATCTCATAAATCCAGAAATAATGCCCTTATCGACAAATATTTGTCGATCACACGCGATGGACAATAAAACAGAACGAGTAAAACTGGTTCAAAATATAGTAAATAGTTGGGACAATTACAAGAAGGATATGCAAAGTAGTATTAAAAAATCTAGTAGCATTGTTGAAAATTGTGCGACTACAAAAAAAAGAAAAAACAAAGAACATTGTAACATTAAAACATTTGCAGAGATTGCGGAATTTAGTAAGTAAAAGAAAATCTGGTTGTGCTGATGTATGTAGGAGGGGAAAAACAGAAAAAAAATTGATGCTCTTTCTCTTGTCTTTTAAAAGTATGTTAATGGCTTTTAAATTTTGTTTTCGTTGAGTTTTCACTGCAGTAAATTTTGATTGTTTTCTCTCAATGCTTTCCATACAGAATGTTACATTTGAACTCCTATGAGTTTTCTTCTTTTGGATTGTGACTAACGGTCAGTCAAATTTTGCGAACTAATATGAATATGTCATGATGATTAACACAGCAATCAGACATCGTCGAATTGACTGTAATTACTGTTTGACACGTGAATTAAATCACATCAGAAAACTTGAAAATTTCATCGCCGTGGAGCGGAAATCAAACCCGCATCTCCCGACTCTCGCTCCACGGCGATGAAATTTTCAAGTTTTCTGATGTGATTTAATTCACGCGTGAAACAGTAATTACAGTCAATTCGATGATGTCTGATTGCTGTGTAAATTATCATGACATATTTACCACGTATTATGAGAAGAATATATCTTCAACTCTAAATAATATGAATACAGGAATACAGGGAACAACAGACCATGGAACTTCAAAGATTTGACTGATTATGCCCACGGCAGGTGCTACTCTCATTAGTGTTTACTACGTCTACGCAGTCTACCAATGTGTTACATTCAGTGATATTACAACTTCGATATTTGTATTGTTATTCTAAGCTGTCAAGTCAGTGATTATATGGCTAAGGTTCAATAGTGTTAAGTTTTTGCCTGTAGTACACATAAAATGAATTTTGTGACATCAAGGACCTAATTTTAGGCTACTTCAGTAACTGATTTATTTCACAGTAGTGTTGCTCTCAAGTACCTTAGTTCACCATATTCGATTCAGTCTCTTTTTTTACTTTTTATAGTGCGGTACGTTGCTTCTGAAATGCAACGCAGCATAGAAATTAAAAAAGAAGTCAACATTTTTTTATGTAATGGTGAAAACACCAAATGTTTCATGAGAAAACTTCCTCTCCTTTTACCTTTCCCAAAACGGAAATTCTTGTACATTGTCCAGTAATCACTAATAGCTTTTGTTGCAGGCATGTCAAATTTCCTTTTGATAAAGACCAGCAAAGTAAAACATCGATCTTTCGTTGTTCCCTATGGAAATTTCTCAATTTCACAAAATACCCACACCCATGCAGTAAAAAGATATTTGTTAAATTTCCGCTAAATAATTTAGCATGCAGCTTTTTCGCTGTTTCATCAGACTTACCATGGAATATGTTTTATCTGGTATTTGTATACTTACTTATATAATGGAGGACCAGCACTTAACAGTTGTGCAGTTACATGCTGTCCTTGCACAGCCAGTAAATTGTGAATTACATAATGATTGCAGATCACGATAAGTGCATTTTCACAGTGCTCTTGAAATTAATTTGTACATTCCATGAAGCCTTCATTTAATAGGGCAAACCTTTATTTCATTGGATATAACGAAAGCAGAGCTCCATTTTTTGGCATTAAACTCCTTTTCACACGGAAAACAGTTTATAATCTGGTACGGAAAACTGGCCATATTGCAATTTTTGGCCATAAAATTGTTCTGAACAAACAAATATTGTGTGGCTATATTTCTCACTACTTGAGCAACTATTGTTCATAAAGCATTTTTTTTTTAATATTTGATTTTCAATAAGAAATTTAGGTATTTCCATGATTTTCGGGCCAAAGACAAAGCAGAGAACTGGCCACAAAAAATTTAAGGGGCCATATAAAAATTTCATTTTTGACCGCTTTGTGGCCATGTCCCTAGAGATTGGTTATCTGAATCACATAAAGTTTCCGTAATTTCGTATTTTCTTAATTGAGTGCAATATTTAACGTAATTCTTCATTTAAAAAAAAAAAATGTTTATAGTCTAGAACTCAGCAAAAGAATTTCACGGTTTAAAACTACAAACTACAGCTCGACAAATTCTTTGCGGGCATGTGCAAGCTCAGGAAACCTGGGGGGGGGGGGGCATAATATGACAAGTATAAAATATAAAGAATTTTGGGTCCGATCCGGTGGTTTTCAGCATTTACTAACTTCAGCTCAACAAATTCTCTGTAGGCATGTGCTGGTGTGTGTGTGTGGGGGAGGCTTAGTACCAGACAGGTACTAACACCCCCCCCCATTTGCACACGCCATCACATAATTTGTTGGGTTGTATTTTGTAAACACTGAAAATCTCTCGATTGGGCTACAAAGTCTTTACATTTTATTTTCTCAGTCTTAAGCCCCCAACCTCCCCGACAGGTTTGCACATGCCCGCAGAGAATTTGTTGAGCTGTAGTGTGTAAATGCTGAAAATCTTCTAATAGGATCAGAAATTATTTATAGTTTATTTTTAGAATTAACTACCACCCCTCCCCAACAGGTTTCCTGCGTGAGCATATGCCCGCAGAGCAGAGAATTTGTTGAGTTGTAGAGTATGTAATCGTTGTAGAGCTGTAGTTGGCAAACGCTGAAAATCTCCGTATTGGGCCAGAAAATTTTTATATTTCATATTTTATGTATTAAAGCCCCCCCCCCCCCCCCCAGGTTTCCTGAGTTTGCCCATGCCGGGAAGATACGGTTTCTGCGGACGAAGGGACAAATGAATGGGCGTGTGGATAGACAGCGATAATCTCGTATGCATGCCTGTATCTCTCCGTCACAGACTGAGTGTCTTCCCTATCCAGTAAAAACAGAAATATATTTTCTGTGGACAGGCACACAGAGAAACTGACTGGAAAAAAGACGGAAGGAGTAATCTGGAATCTCAGAGTTCTTTCCGCCCATGAGAAAGAAAAAATGAGCAGATCAACATTTCGAAGCTTAAGTACAGTTCTTGCAGGGCAGAGAGATGGATGGAAAGACAACCAAAATTATATGCTTTCCTCCATGTGATCCGCAACAATACTAACTTGACTTGGTGTCTAAACCTTATGAATATGAACATGATGGAATAAAATCTGTTAAAAAGGCCTAGGACAAGGTATTAATATTTAATGCCTAAGTAAAAGTGCATGATACTAACTAGATATGGTGTCTAAACCTTATAAATATGAACATGATGGAATAAAAACTGGTAAAAAAGGCCTAGGCCAAGGTATTAATATTTAATGCCTAAGCAAAATCGCAATGATACTAACTGTGTAAACTTTATGAATATGAGCACAATGGAATAAAAACTGTTAAAAAGGCCCAATCTTAGGCTTTAGGCATAGACATATTAATTTATTTTTAGTGCCAAAGAAAAAGCATAATATTCCTAGCCTGTGTGAGTGTACAAATCTTATAAATGATCACAGCGAAAGACATTCGAAATCGTATGTTTTCCTGCATGCGTTTTGTATGTAACCAAAATTTATAAACACAACAAATCGTCCTGGTATCAACGCACGACGAATTGGCGTATAATCCACCAAACTTGCTTAAAACAGCTTTTAGCTCTTTCCAAAAGTCTTCTTTTCTATCAGAAGGTTCTGAGTCACAAGGAGCATGCGTACACTACAACAATTACTATTCTTTGAAGCTTCACTTTCAAACGAATCCAAGGAATTCTCTCACTTATGCCACTATAGGGTTCATTCCATATCAAATCAACCCAAAAAAATTCTCACCTTGGCAGATTTTTTTGTAAAAACTAGCATACTAGTAGATCTGCATGAGAAATAAAAATGCACCTAATTTTGGCTCAGTACACCTCATAGTTCAAAAGTACAGTGTGATCAAAAAGTCCCCAAAACACATTTTTTTTTGGCATTTTTGACTACACAAAAATTGCCATAACTACCTACCAAATTCACTTTGGAAGTAAATTATGGTGTCATATTAAAGTTCTTGAAATACCCTTTTTTTAATATGTAACATAAAGCACATATGTAAAAAGAAATTCTGAAGGTCATAGGTTCCTTAATTTGACCTTTAAATTACAAAAAAACTACCATTTTTCTGCCAATTTTTTTTTTTTTTCAAGAAACCCATATTTCTCTTGACTATGTGTACAGGGTTTCTACTGGTCATGGAAAAGTCATGAAATTGAGCAGGTGGTCATGAAGTAATGAAAAAGTAATGAAATTGAGTTAGGGTAATCATGAATTTTTTTTTCTTTTGTTTCAGCACCTGAATGAAGACAAGTTTGCACACCTAGAAGAAAACATGAGCCTGCACCCTTATAAACCGGCGTGTAGTGGATGCCCCATGACATACATATAAAAAACATGTCTTCATCAAAAGCTGATGTTTTGAAGAGGGAATATTTACAATTTTGTGAATCTTCTAAAAAACAACTGAAACAGTTCAATCCTGAGGAGGACAAACTTGATCACTTCCTGATGAATTTACTACAAAGTGTGAACCATGACTTTTATCAAGTTCTTACAGAAGCTGCTATGCATGTTTCATGGCAATGCTGCAGTTGAAAGAGGCTTTTCTTTAACAAAGAACTTTTAATTGAAAACTTAGAAGAAGATGCAGTTGTTGCAGGAAGAAGTGTTTACAGTGCAATACAATCATTAGGTGGTTTGGCTAATAGTGAGAAAGAACTGAATGTGGACATCACGAAATCAATTATATTAGCTGTCAAAAATGCTTCATCAAAAAGAAGTAGAAGCCTTAAAGAAGAAGAAATCTGACGAAGATGAAGTGGCCAATCGTAAAAGGAGAGCAGTCCAAGCACTAAAAGAACTCAAAGATAAGAAAAGAAAAGGCAAAAGAAGAAGCTGAAGTTCTAGATTCTGAGATAACAAGTTTAGCTAAGATACTTAAAAACACCGAGTCTTTCACTATGAAATTTCAGTCTCATAGTTTTTATATTGCCTTAATAAAAACTTGTAAGTTTTTACAGCATTACCATGTTAAAAGAATTTGTGTGTTAATAGATGTAATGATAAATATTTCTGAAAATAGCCATACCCCATCCTAGATGAGAGTTGAATGTTTTTCTTTAAACACACAGAATTTGGTGAATGGCATAGTGCAAGCCTTACATAATTACATTATTCATGTTAAGCAATTTTAGTGACATAAGAATTACATTCAGCTTTCATCTCAACTAGCTTTCAAGTGGGGGTATTAACCCCCCCCCCTAGCTGTTTTAGCAGCAATATTATAGACAACAGTTTTGCCTAAACTATTGTCGCATGGAATTAATTTCAGTGTTTGTAAAAATTAAAAATAACCTGGGATCTCAATATTTTAATTCGAAAAGCCTTTCAGCACGATAAGATATATTTAATAGTACAGTCTGTACTAAAAAATAGACATTTATAAGGCACAACAACTTACAAGATTTTAATTCGAAAAGCCGTGCTGAAAGGCTTTTCGAATTAAAATATTGTTTAGCGCACGAAGAATCCTTATTAAAGTTAACGCCTGGGATCTCAAGCCAAGGGTACTAGATTATGAGTCTAGAATGGTTGTCATTGTGCCACACATTGTTGAGAAGTCATGAATTTAACTGAAGATGTCATGAAAAAGTTATGAATTTGGTTCATTGGAAATCAGTAGACACCCTAAAGAATTTGTGTATTAATAGATGTAATGATAAATATTTCTGAAAATAGCCATACCCCATCCTAGATGAGAGTTGAATGTTTTTTTCTTTAAACACATAGAATTTGGTGAATGGCATAGTGCAAGTCATACATAATTACATTATTCATGTTAACAAGCAATTTCACAATTTTAGTGACAAGAATTACATTCAGTTTTCATCTCAACTGGCTTTCAGGTAGGGGTTCATTACCCCCTTAACCGTATAGCCGTTTTAGCAGCAATGGTATTATAGACACATCAGTTTTGCCTAAACTACTGTCGCATGGAATTAATTTCAGTGTTTGTTAAATAAAAAATAACCTGGGATCTCAGGCCAAGGGTACTAGATTATGAGTTTAGAATGGTTATCATTGTGCCACGCATTGTTGAGAAGTCATGAATTTAACTGAAGATGTCATGGAAAAGTCATGAATTTTGTTAATTGGAAATCAGTAGACACCCTGGTGTACCAATTTCCAGAACTGGGTTCCAAACAGCTAAGGTTCTGTAAATTCTCATATACATGCACATTATATGGTAATTACAAAAACTGTGTCTTACTTCAAACAATTACAGCATCAGCATCTATTGTGTGTGTCAGAAAGTTCTGTTTTTTTGTTGTTTTTTTTTAAGTAAAAAATTGACTTACCATGTAAGACACATTTGTTAAGCTTTATATATTGTCTAAGAGCTATGTGGTTACAAATATACTTTTTTTATGTATATATCTAAAAAAAGAAAATTAAAACCACGTATATCTCTTCAGCCCTTGTTTACGCTTTACAACCATAGGTTGAAGAAATGTATATGCTCCAGCTTTTTCTGTCCATCTGTCTGTCTGTCCTAACGATAACTCATGTAAAAATGGTTCAATATCGATGAAATTTTAGTATGTGGTAGCGGACAACCTGAGGGCGAACCCTATTGAAAATGGGTGAAATGGGGTCAAAGGTCAGGACATAAGAGCAGAATCCATTCCATCGCCCTTATGTGTCATAACTTACATAAAAATGCTTTGATTGTGACGAAATACCATACGCTGTTCTGTAACGACTTTGAAAGCAGTTCCGCCAAAAATGTTTTTTGTCAGCAATTACAGACCGCATGCATCATATTCGATAGCCATTATTTTCGCACAATAACTTCCGTGAAAATTTCCCGATTTAGATGGAACCACCACTTCTCTGAATTATGGCATGTAACAAAGCCAACAATGTCATTAATGTCCAGATCATCATCAGTGTCATCAGCTGAAACTATTTCTACACTTGATTCCTCTAAAAATGAGTAGCTTTTCACTAAAACTCTAGTCTCATTCACAGGACTGTAACTGTGAAATTGTCGAGTACCCTTTATTGTTGTTGCTGCTTCAAACCTACTCTTCAAGGTTTTTTCCTATGCCTCGTATTCATCTGTAGTGGAATACAAAAAACTGATGTTGACAATATTGTCTTTATCCCAATCATAAAGTTGGCGAGGGGTCATAATTTGATCATTGTAGACCATTCTTAGACTGGCCAATGCCGCTAATTGTTTAACAATTCCTCCGACACCATCACATGCATTTTTTCCATGTGATGATGCAAAGAAGTTCCTTTCTGCCTTGATGCCAAAATCTTTCTCATGATGGCAGAGATTGAGAAAGTTTGATTTGTTTTTGTACTTTGATGATGCTCCATCTGAAAAGTAATTCAGCTTTTGGGTTTATGGGGCAGATTCTGTTTAAGAAAGTAAATCATGATGAGGCATTGAAACAAATGAACAGCAACTGTATCATGCACCATACAATCAGAAAGAATAACTAAGCTCAGACATGCCAACTTTTTGGTTTCCTCATCAACGTAGTATATAACAAACGGATGTATTGTTGCTTGAGCATTGTTCCAATGAAAGCCTTGTGTAGAATCTTGAAGCACAAATGCATAATTTTCAGCAAAATCACAAAGTACAATGCATTGGTTTTGAGGTAGATTTTCTTCCAAGTGTCGCAAATAGCAAGACTGTTGAGTAGCAATGAAAGAGTGTCTTAAAAGTTTTGGCAAACTCTGAAACAAATAATCCAAAAACTCTTCTGTCGGTTTTATAATAGTTTCCAGGACGCACTTGTTGTCAATCTGCATTCATTGTTTGAAACTCACATTTTCAATGCTATTAAGCTCAAAAGCTTCTTCAAACCGAGCCTTCAAATCATCACTTCCTGGGCAATTAACACAATTTGCGAAGTAACATTTAGATGTTGGCATTTTGCAAATTATATTGCTTGTTACATCTTTGTATGTTTTAATCAGGAGTTCACCATTTGTCAATTCAGGTATTTTACACTGAGCTATCATTAATTTGGCATTCTGATGTATTGTGCAAATGCACACAGAATGTGTCCCACTGGACCCAGGAAAAAACACAATGCTTGGGACGAAGCTCACAAAATTTAGAAATTCCAATTCTCTGATCAGGGTAATGCTCCTTAAACAGTACATATGATTATTTTAATGTACTTAGAATTAAATACTTTTGAACATGTACATGTTTGCCATCTTTTTTTACTGAAACAGTCTTTTTTTTACCAGGCATTTGACGACTAACATCATCATTTTGATAGAATTCTTTGACTAGGGCTACTGTTGCAGGGTTTAGTAAATCATTATCTGTAATAGACCCTAATGTAAATTGGTTACCTCATAGCCAGTGTTTTTTTATTTATTTTTTACCTTACAAAAGTTAAAGGTAGCAGTGTAGCCCTAACTGGTATTTAAAACAATACCATTGGTACCATAACTCCTGATCCCATTGAGATCCCACTCTAAAAGTTTCAGGATTTAAAGCTTATAATAATACCAAAAAAAACATATATTTTTTTCAAAAATTTAAAAAACGCTCTTAAAAAGGTTTACATTTTTTTTTTAAATTAATTTTTTTTTCACCAAGCATAGTCAAGTTGCGTATCAAATTAAACCTTATGAAATTATCTTTAAAATGAGGGGCCAAACAACTCTAGGCCTTATAGAACTTGAGAAATTCAAGATTGAAAAAGTTTATGCAAGCCAAAAAATGACGATTTTTCAAAATTTTAAAAATGAATTACATGAAAACCCAGTGAGATAAAAAATAAAAAATAAAAATATATTCTCATTTATATCACTAGGGAGAATGATCCCTGAAGGTTTCATTGAAATCTGAAATGATCAGGTTGAGTGACTGGTTGATTTGGCATGGAATCACCCAAGATACAAGAATTGCTCCTTTAATAGCATGGGATGAGGCAGATAGCGTGACCGCGCTCCAACATCTCAATCGTGAGAGTGTGACGTCATAAGATTTCTAAGCGTGGGAAACATTAATAGAACGATGCCATGACACTAAAAATGTGGTAACTCGTGGTGGTTATTTAACCCACTAAATGAATTTTTCCAAAGTCGAGATAAAGCTAAATCGATTTCTAGTACCAGAAAACGGTAGGTTAACCACTTTTATCAAAATCCTTACAGCCGTTTTCAAAATAAAATTTACATAGATACAAGAATTGCTCCTTTAATAGTTTGGGATAAGTTGCCATATCCAACAACTGAAGAGGCTATAACAGATAGCAGTTGATTCAGTAGTTCATCCTAGCACTAGTTCTCAAGAAAATGTGGATACTGAACAACAGACTATCGAATTAGAAGTTGCTTTAGAAACTTGGAATAAAAGTCTGGTTGTGTTTGGCAAGTCCCCCATTTGTAAAAGAAAGTTACTCAAAATAAATATCCTGGTATAAATGAGTGGTAGGCAATGCACGTAACTAACAAACTAATTAAGAAGAAGGTAGTGTAGAACATGCTAACATTATTGCCAAAAAGGTGGGACCTTACACAAGGTTGAAGAAGAGTTTAATGTTTCAAATTTCATGGCACGGAAAGCAAAACAGCTAGTAAAGGGAATAATGGCAACTCCAAATCCAAAACCAGAAAAAATGTCAGAAGAAGCAGTTACTCTTGTGAAGGAATTTTACCAATGTGAGGAAATAGTCGGCTCATGCCTGGGAAGAAATATTTTATTTCTGTAAGACAAGGAGACAGTAGAATTCACATTCAGAAAAGACTTGCACTGAGCAATCTCAAGGAAGTGTTCCAATTATTCAAGCAGAAGTATCCAACAGAAAGCATTGGGTTTTCCAAATTTGCTGATCTCCATCCAAGACATTGCATTTTGGTAGGTGGAAGTGGTACTCACTCTGTATATGTGTATGTTCTATTCATCAGAATGTGAAGTTGATGTTGATAGGAGGAAATATCAGTGAATTGACTAAAATATCAGTGAATTAACAATCCTTGTACATATTATTTTAACTCCTTTAAAATAATATGTACAAGGATTGTATTGGAGCAATGGTATCTAACCCTGCTAGGCCTCAATGCTTTTTGGGAGACTGTAACAACTGTCCAAGGACAAGTCACATACAAGAGCAAATAATGTACACAATGGATGAAAATCTCATTGATTCAGTTGTTTTCAAGCAATGGATATCTGTAGATCTACATTAGAAACAGCTGCAAAACCTGTGGATGAATTTATTGACATGTTGATAGACAAACTGGAAAAACTGAAGTTACATTCCTTTATTGCTTGTCAGCAAACATCATTTCAAGACCACATAAAATCAGAACTGCAAAATGGTGAGTTTCTTGTCATTTGCGACTTTTCAAAGAACTATGCTTTTGTCCTACAATATGAAGTTCAAAGCTTCCATTGAAACAATTCACAGGCTACAGTTCATCCATTTGTTGCTTACTTGTGAGATGAATTGTTCAACATTAAACTTTCAAGCTTAGTGATAATATCTGAATGTCTACATCATGATACTGTGGCTGTTCATTTATTTCAAAAGAAGCTAGTTGAATTCCTGAGCACAATTTCCAAAGGTAGCATAAGTAAGATCTATTGTTTCTCTGATGGTTCAGCTGCACATTATAAAAACTGTAAAAATTTCAACAACTTATGTCACCATAAGGATGATTTTGGTATTGATGCAGAATGGCACTACTGTGCCACATCCCATGGAAAGGGGCCTTGTGATGGTGTGAGTGGCACTGTGAAAAAGTTAGCTGCTCGAGCAAGTTTGCAGCACCCATGTGAAAAACAAATTATGACTGTTCATCAGCTGTTCAACTGGGCAAAGGAGAACATCACACAAGTTGCATTTCAATATACCACAAATAAAGATCATGAACTTGAAGAAAAAAATTCTGAAATTTCGCTTTGAAAATTCAAGACGCATTCCTAGGACACAGAAAATTCATGCAGTAATTCCATTAACAAAGCAGACTATTACTACTAAAATACACTGTTTCTTGCTAAGCCAGAGAAGATAAAGTAACTATTATAGATGGAGAACTCAAATTGCGAGAAATACAAGGATTTGTTACATGTGTCTACATGGTGCGTACGATCCTTGAAAAGTCCTTGAAAATTAATGGACCATTTTCAAGGCCTTGAAAATCTTTAGGATCCATGAAAAGTCCTTGATTCTTCAGAATCTTATATTTGTAATTCCAGTATTCTTTCTGTCTCTTTCCCACCATTTTCACTTACTTCTCTTTTTTTCTTTGCCATTGACAGCTCCCCCCCCCATCCTAAATGTCAGAAGGCACCAATCCCATCAACTCGCTGGGGGCCGCTCTTTTTAGGTAGCTAATGGCCTGAAGCAAAGAGGTCCCACTGAAAGATAAGTTACATTGCGATTACAGTGAGACAGGAGAAGGGGGAGCAGCACCTCTCCCCCGCACTTGGCTTGCTCAGCAGACCCCATCTTTGGTGAAGGTCGTTTGGCAGATACATTGAGTGGGGAAGGATAGAAGTAGGTTCTCTCTGACAATTAGGACAATGAGATTTGGAGAAAATATACAAAAAATAAATTTTCCTAATATTTAAAATTAATGAGTGCAATTTTTACAATGACCAAGACACACACAACAAAAGTTTTGTTTTGAATTTCATCAAAATCCGTCGTCGAAGACTTAAGAAGTTACGCTTGTGAACACATTTTTTTTTGACTTATTCCACTCATGTGTGATAATTTATTTGAGTTTTAATTGTTTTGAAATCACTAAATAGATTTATTTTAGCAAAATGTAAAAGAAAATTTTATGTTGGAGAGTCTTGGTGATTGTAATAAATTCGATGTTTTTTTTATTACAGGATTTTTTTTTTTTTCAGTTCTAGGGGCATTGAGGCACTCTTAAACATATTCTGAATGTAAGTTGCAGAAGCATTTATACTCTTGGCTTTGTCTTTCCGCAAAATAACTTAACGTAAAAGTGGCTCGCATTCTATGAAATTTCAGTATGTTGTTGCGGATGACTCGGTACAAAACCTATTAAAAATAATGTAATTTTCAAGCGCAGAGCCACACCTGAAAACAATCACTATTTAGGAAACAAATTCGGTGTAAGAGTTTTACGGTACATTGCAACTTTAATTTTTGCGATGATCAACTTTGTGTTTTGCCCATCGATGCAAGTGCTCCTACAAATAAGTGCAGAAACACCTTTAAATCACTTTGAAATTCCGATGCATTGAAGCCTTTTGGGTATTTGTGGTAAGTTAATTAACTAATATAAAAATTAAGGATAACATATACTCCAATGCATGGCCGGAAAAGTCCTCCACCTTTTTCAGTCAGGGACCGTGCACAAATTGCAGTTTACACAAAATATCGAATGTGGGGGAGATTTCCAGGGTAACCATTTTCATGCTCATTAAAACAAGATGCAGCTGCACAACGAGCACAAATATGTGGCAGAAATTTCCGGGATCAGCATTTCTCTTTTTTTTTTTTTTTTAATGCAACCTAGTAACAGGCTGACATGGTGGGGGAAATTTCTGGGGTCTGCATTTTGACTTTTATGCAATTTATAGCAAAAAACGGTAGCTAGATGGGGTACGGGAAATTTCCGGGTTAGAATTTCGACTGTTGCATTGGTTTTACAATTAGTAGGCTGACAGGGTGGTGAAATTTCTGGGATTGGCATTTTGATTTTCACCTCAGTTTACAGTAAAAAATAGTCTTACAAGTAGTAGGATGGGCTAGGGGAAATTTCCTGGATTTGTATTTCCGTGTTCACAGTTTTTAATAAAAACCAGTCTGACGATTAGCAGGATGGGGTGGGGGAAATTTCTGGGGTAGGCATTTCGACTTTTATGCAGTTTAAAACAAGATGAAGCCGTACAAGTAGCACAAATATGTGGGGGAGATTTCCGGGGTCGGCATTTTTTATTCCATCATACTCATGTTTATAACGTTTATGTAACATGTCAAATTATTAATCTTGCGATATTACTCAGGCAGAAAATGTTCTTAGGCCTAACGTCTAGGCCCTTCTAAAAGTTTTCGTTCTGTCATTCCCATATTCCTAAAATTTACATAACAAGCAATGCCAATAATATTGCTCTTCTACTTATGCACCACCATACATTAATAGGCCTAGGCCTTATGAACGTTTTTCTTTGCCTATGTGATATTCATAAAGTTTATAAAAAAGTAAAGTTAATATCATTGTGCTTTTACTTAGGCATTCAATATTAATTACTAGGCTTTAGGCCTAGGGGAATGAATTATAATTAGTGCCTAAGTAAAAGTGCAATATGATTAACTTCAGTTCATGCATAAACGTTATGAATATGACATTGTTGGAATAAAAACTGTTAAAACAGGTCTAGGGCCTATGAACTAATAATTAGTGCCTAAGTAAAAGCACAAGATTATTACCTTGACTTGTTATGTGAACGTTATTAATATGACATCGGTAGAATAAAAACTGTCAAAAGGGCCTAGTAATTAATATTGAATGCCTAAGTAAAAGCGCAAAGCTATTAACTTGACTTTTTTGTAAAGTTTACGAATATCACGTTGGCAAAGGAAAAAGTGATAAAATGGCCTAGGCCTATGGCCTATTAATTAATGTATGGTGCATAAGTAGAAGTGACATTACTTGCTATGCAAATATTAGGAATATGGAAATGATAGAATGAAAACTTTAAGAAGGGCCTAAACAATTAGGCCTAATAATATTTTCTGCCTGAGTAATATCGCAATATTAATAATTTGACATGTTATGTAAACTTTATGAACATGAGCACGATGGAATAAAAAAGTCGACCCCAGAAATTTCCCCCACATATTTGTGTTACTTGTACGGCTTCATCTTGTTTTAAACTGCGTAAAAGTCGAAATGCCGACCCCAGAAATTTCCTCCACCCCATCCAGCTAACTGTAAGACTGATTTTTAATATAAATCTCAGTAAAAGTTGAAATGACGACCCCGGAAATTTCCTCCACATATTTGTACTCGTCAGGCTGCATCTTGTTTTAAACAGCGTGAGAATGGCATTGGTTACCCCGGAAATCTCCCCCCACATTCAATATTTGGTGTAAACTGCAATTTGTGCACAGTCCCTGACCGAAAAGGTGGGACACTTCACCAATTACCACTCCGATGCTGTTCTCTCTCTTTTTTTTTTTTTTTTCTTTTTTTGAAAGCATATCTCATCGTTCTCTGGGGATCATAGTTCTTATCAGTTCTGTTATCCACAGAAAAATAATGAGAGATTTTTTATGTGCTGTCTTTAATTTTTACATGTGTTCATTAAATTATTGAAAATAACAAGAGGTTGAGCTTATCGAAGCCACGGTAGCGCGTTGGTCTAATCTCTCGCTTCTGATCATTTGTCTGAGATGGGTCTGATTTCGAAATCCTGTGAGGCATGGATGTTGTATTTGTCTAACAGTACTGGCTCTCTCTCCCTTTCCAGGAACCAGTATCCCTAAATTAGGGATGGGCAACTGCTAATAGCTTATCGAGTTGCTTTCAGTAATCAACCTTCAATTTAAAAAATACTAATTTTGGAATAGTGATTCAAATGTGTATCTGCGCATTTTTGTTGGAACATCAGTCTGAACATATTAAGTGTATTTTTTCAGTCTTGACCCAGTGTGAAACAGTTGAAGATGAGACGTGGGTGTAAGTGAAAGAATAAAAAAAATGGAGAGAGAAGCTATGAAGGGGAATTATTGTTTAAACCACCGGTGACAGAAGCAAGGAGTCTTAATTTATTGCTTTCTCTCGCAGTGTAAAGAAAGCGCATTACTTTTCCGTCACTTATTGTTATTCTCTTTCCTTTGCCATTTGCAGTCCCCCCCCCCCCCATCTTTATGCTTGTTCCCCAACCTCTGTCTCTCCCTGAAAGTAAATGTGTTAAAGGCAACCCCCCCCCCCCCCAGCAGCTGTGGGATTGTCCTAACCGAACTGACTCAAAACGATAACCTTAAACATGTGGTGTTGAGATGGAGTGTGACAGCAGCAGCTTCTGTCACTCACTATAATGAAGACTGGAAGAAAATTTAAAGAAAAAATTTCCCCCAAATTTCAGAATTACCGAGTACAATTTTTATTGTCGTGAAGTTTCACAAAAGTAAAGTTTCATTTTCAATTTGGCCGAATTCTGTTGAAGCCTTCAGAAGTTACATGCATGTATGCTTTTTTTTTTTTTAGACTTGCTTCACTCATACATAATTTTTTAGCACGTCTTTTGTAAAAAAAGATCGTGCTTCTGTTATCGGTTTGTCCGTCCGTCAGTCCGTCTGTACCCACGGTATCTCTGCAACCATTAGTCCGATTTGAAAAATTCTTTTTGCATTCGGAAGCTTGAAATATGCGAATGATGATCCTTCATTTCGTTTTTTTTTACGATGTACAATTTTGCCGCTAGGGGGCGTAAATGCAGATGATGTCGAATTCAAAATTATGTTTTAATCCACATATTTGCTTCTAAACATCCGATTGAAAAAATTCTTTTATCTTCCAATTCCATTTATGTCGAAGAGTGTTTTAGATATAGTTTCCTTTTCAAATTACGCATAGATTTTCCGCTAGGGGCGTAAAAGTTAATTACATTTTTTCCGATAACTCTTCTCCTAAAACTCCGATTTGAAAAATCTTTTTTAGCGGATACATCTCCTAATGGAAAATATTTTGCATATAATTTCGAATTTTTGGTAAAGAATACTTTGGCCACCAGGGGCGTAAGTGTTAATTTTTGCTTCTGATGTATTTGCCATAAACTCTGAGCTTCTAAAATATCGATTGAAAAAATTCTTTCGTGGACTGATGCCACTCACATTGATAAACCTTTTCGTTATATTTTCTTCCTAAAATATCCCACATCTTATTTTTGTCAATATCTCTACTTCTAGGAGTCCGATTTGAAAAATTCCTTCTTTGTTGGATAGTGTTTTCCGTGTGACATGTTTTTCATATAATTTCAAAATTTTCAAGTAATTCATGACTTTCCGCTAGGGGGCATAAAGGTAAATTGTGTTTCACCTTATATCTTTGCTTCTAAATCTCCAATTTGAAAAATTCTTTCTGCACCGGATACAGCTCCTGGTGGGAAATCGTTTGCACAAATTTCTAATTTTTGTAAAAAAATGGTTTGGCCACCAGGGGGCATAAATCTTAATTTTCGCTTCTGATGTATTTGCTGCAAAATATGAGCTTCTAAATTCTGGATTAAAAACGTCATTTGTAGACCGATACTACTCATGTCGACAAACCTTTTAGGAACATTTTCTTCTTAAATTAGTGCATCATTTCTACGCCAGGGGCGTAGATGTATATCTTATTTTTGTCAATATCTCTACTTCTAGAGGTTCGATTTGAAAAATTCCTTTTTTGTTGGATAGTGTTTCTAGTGTGACATGTTTTTTTCCTATAAATTCATAGACTTTCCGCTAGGGGCGTAAAGGTAAATTGCGTTTTCCACTATTTCTCTGCTTCTAAACCTCCGATTTGAAAAATTCCTTCTGCACCGGATACAGCTCCTGATGGGAAATCCTTTGCACATAATTTCTAATTTTTGTAAAAAAATGGTATGGCCACCAGGTGGTGTAAGTCTTAATTTCCACTTCTGATGTATTTGCAGCAAAATATGAGCTTCTAAAATCTCGATTGAAAAAAAAGTCTTTTGTTGACCGATGCTACTCATGTCGACAAACCTTTTAGGAACACTTTCTTCTTGAAATAATGCATGATTTCTACGCCAGGGGGCGTAGATGTATATCTTATTTTTGTCAATATCTCTACTTCTAAAAGTCCAATTTGAAAAATTCCTTCGTTGTTGGATAAGCGTTTCCGATGCGAAATGTTTTTCCAATAAATTCAAAATTTTCACGTAAACCATTTTAAGACTTTCCGCTAGGGCGCATGAAGGTAAATTGCGTTTCCTGCTCCTAAAACTCCGATTTGAAAAATTCTTCCTGTATCGCATACAAGACCTGATAGAAAATATTTTTCACATAATTTCTAATGTTTTGTAAAGAATGGTTTGGCCACCAGGGGTCATAAGTGTTAATTTCTGCTTCTGATGTATTTGTAGCAAAATCTGGGCTCCTGAAAACTCGACTAAATGTTTTTTTCTTGGACCGATACCGCTCATATGGATAAACCTTTTGAGAATACTTTCTTCCTAAAATAATGCATGGTTTTCCCACCAGGGGACGTAAAGTCACATCATATTTTTGTCGATAACTCTGTTTCTAAGAGTTTAGAGTTTGTAAGCTCAAGATTATGTTTACACCAATATCTGAGGGATTAAAGTCCCGATTGAAAAACTTCTTTCTTCGGTCAGATACTATTGTTTTCCATACCGGTTCCATTGCCTTTCAATAGCTTTGATAAACTTAATTTGTGTCAGAACGGATTCAAAAGACGTGCTTATTACACCCGAAAATTCGGTGTCATCTTTCTTGTTAAAATTATTTTGGAATCACTGAATATACATATATTTATTTTAGCATAATGTAAAACATTCATTTTGGAAAAATCTTGCTCATAATAAATTCAATTCTTCTTATTAAGTACGAGAAATTTTTCACTAACAGGGGGGCATCAAGACACCTTTTAAATGCTTTCCAACCGTATGTTGCAGAAAAGTTTGTTCCTGGCTTTGTCTGTCCAAACAATAACTTGTGTAAAAATGAATGACTCGAATTCTACGAAGAGCCGCACCTAAAAAACGTCGCTGTTTAGGAAACAAATTCGGCATAAGTCTTCCAATACATCACAAAATTATTTCTTAATACCCCATAATTTTTCGATGTATTCAATGATTTCAAGCACTTTAGTCATTTTTGATAATTTAATTAACTAATACAAAAATTAAAAATAACAAATTCTATTGTTTTTCTGCAGAAAATACGTAATTATTCTTAGGGTATTATAGTTCCTATCAGTTCTCTTTTCCACAGAAAAATGTAGGGATTTTCAATTATTTTTAATTTTTATATTAGTTCATTAAATTTTCAGAAATAACTAAAAAGGATTGAAATTATTGGAATTTCGAGTAGTGATTCAAACGTGTTTCAGCACTTATTTGGTGGAATACTTAATCAGTCTGATTCATAACTTTAATATGCGAATAAAATAGAACACCCAAATACAAGTTTCTAATAATGAAAAAGAGAAAGAAAACAATAAAGCTATGAGATTAACGAATATAAAACAATCGGCACATAAAAATTAATGTCATACACAAAAGACTTATCCTTAAATGTTAAATATAAGAAGGAAGACAGAAAAAAAAACCACATATAGATCACAAACAACTGAGCTTCCTTCTAAATGGCAGCAAAAAAAAAAAAAAACGGAAAAAGCACTTCATGAAACTTTCGGTGAAACGTAAACAAGTATGCTCGAAAGAGGCTTGGAGCACGAAATAAAGCTCGGCTGGTGCACAGTCAAGATAGGCGGAAGATGTATATGGAGAACACACGCAGGTGTTTGTTCGCAAACAATAATTAGGACCCCGCACTGCAAAAAAAGAAGTCAAAACACTTCATTTAAAGAGACAGCACACTGAAAAGACATAAATCTCAAACGCGAGAACAATCGCAGATATTTTCTCTATAACCATTTTGTATTGATTTACTGTCATAATATATTTATGATTGATATCAACAAACTAAACTTGAATTATGTTATTTGGTGTCATAGAAGGACAAAATATCTAGGCTACAGAGACGGACTAATTCTAGAGACTTGTACATTAAAAAGACTACGAGCAGAGATTAGAAGAAAAAGAGCATATATTGATTATTTAAGCAGATCATATGAATTATACGAAGAATGTCTGACCAATAACAGAAATAATTACACTTTCACGGATATAGCTGAGATTTATATCATAAAAGGATAAGCAAGGAAGAAAATGTCATGAAACATTTTTATAAAATACAAGCATTAATTGAAGAAAAACAAAAAATTAAAAAGCCAGCATCAAGGACCCAAAATAATATGTCTAAAGAATTTCCCATTATGCATTAACAAGTCGACTCGGATTTTGACAGGCCTTCAACATAAAGCATTAAGCATAGGATTAAGATATGCTTACCCCAAAAAACTTCCAAAAACCGAAGTATTAATTCCTCTAGCAGAGAGTATAATTAAACAGCTACCCAAAGGTATTCAGAATCCCATGCGATTCAAACTAGTTAGAGCATATGATAATATGAAAGATATAAAGCCTATTCTGAAATATGAAAGATGAGCTCTTATTGATCTTCAAAAAGACCAATCAATTAAATGCCTAATAGCTGACAAAGCTAAACATATAGTTATAATGGATAAAACACAATATAACAACAAAATAGAAACTGCCATTAATGATTTAAAAGTTGCAGAAATAAAAAAAAATCCAACAGATAACATATTAAGAAAGCTGGCAGAATTGAAGAACCACAGCAAATTAACATCTGCTATTAAATCAAAGGCTTGCCCTCCAGTAGGAGCAACAATTCCCAATATTTTCGGCAAAATAAAAACACATAAAGAAGACAGTCCAATAAGACCAATTGTCAATAAGAGTATAGCACCTACAATAAACTTTGAATGTGCATTGTTTCAATCTTTGAAACCATTTTACACAAATCATGTGTATAGTATAGACAACTCCACCAAAGTAATAGAGCAGATAAAAGCAATTAATAACTATGACTTTAGAATGCTAAGTATGGATATAATTTCATTATATACCAATACTCCAGTGAAAGAGGCTATTGAACTAATAGATTCTAAACTTAGACAAAAAAACTTACAATAGAAGAAATATTAAGTATAATCAGAGCTCTTGATTTTGTTCAGGATAACAACTACTTTAACTACAATAATAAAATATCCAAGCAATCATCTGGAGCCCCAATGGGATCACCCATTTCAGGTCTACTCGCAGAGGTTATCTTACAGAATATAGAAGAAATATTATCAAATACAAACCAAGTCTCACCTTTATTATTTTTGAGATATGCTGATGATATTTTGATCCTATGGCAATACTCTGAAGACGAATTGAACAACTTCATAAATAAATACAACTTCTACCCTACAATTAAAGTTACAATAGAAAAAGAAGTAAACTAACAATTAAATTTCTTAGATATATATATCTTTATTTGACAAGAACTCCAGAATGCAATACTTCCTTTTTTTCGAAAACCATCTTATGTTCCAGCTGTCATTCCATATAACTCCAATCACCCATGAAAATATAAAGTTTCAGCATTTTATTTTTATATTCGAAGAGCTATCTCACACTCATCTGAAATTGGATCTGAAAAGAAAGAACTAAAGTGGATAATAAACTTGGCTACAAATTTTGGCTATAAAAAATCCCTAATTATGTCTATGTACAAAAAAAATGAAAAATCAGAATAATAGTATAAATAATACACCTACTATTAATAATAAAAAATATGTAGGAAAGTTTCCATTACTCTACCTATATTACAGGGTGCGCACGCGTGCTTGAAAACCTGGAAAGTCCTGGAAAATCATGATTACGTTTTCAAGGCCTGGAATATCCTGGAAAAACGGTGTTTTTTAATGCTGTCTTGAAAAGCCTTGAAATTTGAAATTAGTACTTAAAAAAATGCCCTTTTAGGAAATCGTGTTACTGTTACCCCTTCATTTTTTAAAGTTCCCTTTCTCTGTTCTCAAAAAAACCACAGGCAGCGGTTTCCGACGTGCACCAAATCCTAATTTGGCTGGGGGAAAAAAAAAGAAAAAAAAAGGCACTACTTCCAGTGCAATAAAATTGGATGATTACTAGTAGGTCGAAGGAGAGCTTGATGTCCGTCCGACAACTGAGAACGGAAGGGGAAAGAAGAGGCATTTAGCATTTGCAGGGGGTCGCGTATGCACCAAGTCAGCTGGCATCCACCAGTGAGGAGTATGCCTGAACAACACATTCATCTTCTTCTTGTTTATGTGCATGATACCCTCCCTCCCCTCAAGAGACTTCCGCTACTTATGATAAAAAATAAGAAAACTATCTTTGCGAATTTTTCACGAAAGTAGCTGAAATTTTTACATTCACTGTAATTGGATTACAGAAGCTCACTTCCAAAATTCCAATTGAATCGGTTTAAAAGTTAGCATTGGTAATTTTTATTATGTGTGCCTCTTTGGACAGAGTGAGCCTCCAGCAAAAGGGTGTTACCATAGCAACGGTTGATTGACAGCTGGGAGCGCCGATCTGAAGCCTTGGGTTGGGAAGAAAGCAAACACCTGTTTATCACTTCCACAGCTCAAAAGGACTAGGAGAATATTTTCAGAAATCCATTTTTCCGAATTTTGAAAATAACACAGTAAAATTTTTACAGTAGTTAAGATACATCACAATAAAGTTCTAGTGCAAATTTCGCCAAATTCCGTTAGGAACTTTAGCAGATGCAAAAAAAAAAAAAAAATCCGTTGCGTAATCGGATTGAAAAAAGAAACAGTAATTATAAATTACGGGAAAAGCAAGTGAATTATTTTTTTTTAGATGCCATGGTTTATTTAAACAGAGTGATCCTTAAATTTTTTTTCTGTGATGATATGGACCTATTTGAATTACAAACATACGTTTTTATTCAGACGTCTGAGTTACTGTTTTAATAAAAAAATCGTCTATAATTAAAAAGTTTTCAATGGATTTAAGCAATATTCAGCAGATAAACAAACGTATTTCAGTAAATTGCAACATCATGACGTAAATTTGGTAATTTAATTTTGTCGAAAATTGGGGAACATTTTTTTTATTTTACAATTTCTATTATAGTTAAAGTGAAGGAGGAAATGTGCAATTTGACAGTTCAGTGAGCTGCAGGTGGTGATTTATGGCGATGTGCCAAATGAAAAGAAGCCATTCCATCAGGTCATTCCAAAGGTTGTGTGTGTGGACGCGTCCTCCTGCTGTTTGATCTTAATCGGAATGTTTTTGTGCTGGAGGGGGGGGGTTGAGAGAAATATCCGTTTCAGCTTTACAGCTTTCACGGCTCTTTTTTTTTTTTTTCTTGGTAATAAATAAAAATCATAGTTGCTGCATTCACCATTGATCCGTGTTTGCATTTCTTGAATATAAACAGCAGACAATCTGAAACAGTGTTGGGCGGGTCTTGATGTTCTTCATTTTGCATATGCTGAGTTCAGTTCTGTGGGAATAAGGAATGACTTATACTGTGAATATATACAAAACTACATATTTTTGAGCTGAAAAAATAGGTCTACTTGTACACAGTAGCTAACGTGTGAACTCAGATGAAGACAATCAGACATACGTCTGATTCCATAAAAAAAAAAAATCAACATAGTTTTTTTATTTACACTACAGGTAAAAAAGCAAAAACATGTTTTTAAACGTTATAAAGGAAAACGGATTTTTGAAACGCAGGACTTGATGATCTTAATTTCTGAAAGTTTCTTTTTCCACATCCTTTTTTTTTCAATTACAATACTGTCATCATCATCATCATCATTGTCAACCATTATCAATCCACTGCTGGACGAAGGTCTCCCCAAGTTTCCTCCACAACGGTCTGTCTTGTGCCAGTCTCCTCCATGTCACCCCTGCATACTTTCGAATTTCATCCACCCATCTCCCATGTGGTCTTCTTCTGGGTCTTTTCCTGTCCCTGGGAATCCAGGATACTATGAGTTATATCACTTAGTGATATGGCAGATTTTCGGTTGATGATGACAAGATAAATACTGGAGTGATGTAAAATGTTGCATAAACTAAAAAAAAAAGCCCCCCCTCCCCCCGAACTTTTATTTGGTCATCATAGCTGATCAACCATTTCATTCCATGAACATCAGCACAGTTCAGTCATTTGAACATTGGGGGTATCTGAAGGAATTCAGCCGTGCTTAAGCGCCCTAGCGCAACGAAAACATGCTAATTTTGGACAGTTCTATTCCCTTCCTCTCTACCATCCCTAATAATTGAGAGTGCATACTGTATTTTCAAATATTCTATTTATGAGCTAGTTTTCGCGCTGTTCGTTATGCTTTTATTTTCGAAATTCCTAACACTTTTGAACTATGGTTGCAGAAACGTTTATGCTTTGGGTTTGTCTGTAGGATAATTCGCATGAAAGCGGTTGAATTTCGGCGAAATTTTAGTATGCTGTTGGGTACAACCTGGAAACCTACCCTCTTGAAAAAGGTCAAAATTAAATTTAAAGGCCAAGACATAAGAGCAGTATTTGTTCTCCAAGCTTAGGAATGTTAACTCACATAAAATCTGTTTGATTGCGACAAAGTTTTGGTATGTTATCAGGGAGGAGAAAGCTACCCTTGTAGAAAATGATCCAACTTGAATTCAAAGGTCAGGGCATAAGAACAGAATTTATTCTTTATGGTCTTGTGCTTGATAAACTTGATCAATTTGCATAAAGCACATTCATCCATTTGCATCTTTCATCATTTTTATTACTTAAAACTGAAATTACTTTACAGTATCATGTTCAGATTATTTTTTTAAAGCATAATAATCATCCTGGAATTTTTTTGTATATGGCCTGGAAAGTCCTTGAATTTTTTTGTATATGTCCTGGAAAAGGCCTGGAAAGTCCTTGAATTTTTTCCCCCAAAAGTGTACGAACCCTGATATTAGATATCCTTAAAGAGGAATGCCAGAAGCATGACATAGTTCTTGCAGAGACAGTGACTGATATTTCAAAAGATCACAAAATAAGATCTATATTAAACAGACCAGGAGTCTATGCGATTTCAACGAAAAAAGACAATCGTCCTGATAAGTTATACATCGGTAGTACCAAAATACCACTTAATGAACACATCTCAAATTGGAACAAATGTGAAGAGAAGACAGCATTGTATACAGAACCAAGCTTATCCTCACTGGGAGAACATTAAATTGATGACAACATTAAAGACCCATCATCAAATATTAACTTCAGAAGCAGTGATTATTGAAAAGACCAAGAGCAAAAACTGTAACTACAATACACCATTCGATTTAAGCTATGCATGGAAATATCTTATTGAAAAAGAACTAAAGACAGAGCAGAAAGAAAAGGGAAAAATAACAAAGAATTCTATAACTAAAGCAGAAGAAGAAGAAGAAAAATAATACCAAAAAACGACCAAGAAACATGATAGATGACACTTTCAAACCAAATGATGTATCCCCGTCCATGTGCGTGCACAATATCTCTCTGACGTGTAGAAACCTAGACGAAGAGCCTAATCAAACTTCCATGAATAGGTGCAGTTGCACTGGAAGACGATCCTTGATAATGACTGAAGTTCAGACAGTTGAAACCGGTCGGAAATGAACGAGTGAGTCCTCAAGGTCAACCCCTGCCATTGTTTCCCGTTTACATTATTGGGTCTGTCCTACTTCAACATACTTCAATACAGGTTCTTTTATTATGTTTTTAAACATTCTAGAAGATATTTCAAATAGAAGTCTTTGGTATATTTTAACCCTACTTTAAAAGATTTTATTGATTTTAACTTATTTCGAGAGACTTCGTTGATGGGCTCATCCTGCTTCGTTTTTAGTATGTTTTTAAAAAAAAATCTTCCTTTGTTCATTTGACGTTGAATTTTTTAATTATCTCATTGTCAATTTCAAAATATCTTACTAATTAGTGGATTAATAAAATAATCCTATTTTCAATCCCAGTTCTTAATTTTTTCATATATAACTGCATAGTAGCCTTGTTAACTTCACGTTTGAACAACTACAGAATTCGAAATGACTTTGCATAGCGACAGACTACTTCAGCAATATGCATCTGCTATAAAACGTAAGTAAAACTATAACTACTGATGTTGGACTGAACACGCACTTCCGTAAGTAACATCTTTAGGACTTCTAACCGATTTATATTTTAATTGAATAAGTTAATGCACCACCACAGACTGTATCTACTTTACAGAACGTGTAAAACAGAATTTACAGACGTTAAAGCATCTTCTTGAAGAACCTTGTGGTCACGTAATTGTATGTGAACTTTATGATAGAATCACGTGAGATATAATGGTAAGTAAAGACTTCTGATTTCACTAGATTTCTTATGACAACTTATAGTTTTTTATCATGAATGTTTGTAAATTTTGATGGGATGCAATAGGGGTTTGACCCGATGATATATAGTTAATATAACGTGAGAAACAGTGAATACGGGTACAAGTCATAGAAGATAGTAGCATGATGATAATTCTTTCTTGTGAGAGGCCGACCTCCGAATAATAAGTACGCTCCAGTGGGCTACTGATTTCAGCTCTCAACAAGTATATATGCTAAGGAAAAATGCACTAGGAACAATGGTCCCTGAGTAAAGAAGACTACTAAGATAACTGAAGTTATTACAATAGTATAAAGTGTGTTCTGAACTTTTTTCTAGGTGTGGAAAAAAAATTCAGAACAGATGCATACTTCTGGCGTTTACTTCCGATTTGAGCAGTACCCCTTCAAAAATTTGAGTATTGCAAGTTGATGTTTTGCTATCATAAATTTATCAAAATTGTGTGAAACTTTTTACATCCATGGGTGAAAATCACTTTAAAACATCATAATGAAGTATAAATATTTAGTTCCATGAAAAAAAGAAAAAAAAAAGGAGTGAAGGAGGAAGGAAGTTTTATTCGTAAAGGGGGAGGGGCAGTTTGCAGAAATAAAATTGTAGGGGTAACATCGGCATAAGAGCCGCAGCGCAGGAAATTTTATTTTTCTTAGCGCAAGATTTGTGGCATGTTTTTGAACTAAATGCATATTTTATATTTCATCTACTCATGGCAAAGTTTAATGTTTATACGTATTTTGAGTTGTGGCCCGTAACACAAATTTGTTTCCCATATAGCACTGCTTTTAGGTGTGGCTCTCAATGCAACTCTGTTTCAAAAAATATGTTATCGAAACAGCCTTGTGGAAACAAACATCAGTTAGTAAGAATTGTGTGGGATATTCAGTGGTCAGGAACGGAAATCAGAGCTACGAACTTCTGCTTCAGATTTGACGGCAGAAATGTGATTAGTAGACTTTGTTCCCCAAGGCTCATTGGGGATGGAGAGTGGAGATTGCTCTTGGAGCTAGCGGGAAAGGTCCAAAATCCAGATGTTTTGGGGTTTTTTTAGTTTTGGAGAAGGGATGCTTCCTATCTGTGAGAGATTGGAAGCAATTTTAATTACTTGTGGCTCATTAAGCCACAAAGCTCGATCTTCTGGAAACTTCGGAATTTGTGCTTTGCCTCCAGACATAATGGGTTCGCATTACTTTAACGTTGGGAAAAGAACAGTATAAACTTACTTGCACGTAGCGAAGCTCAGAGTTTGGTCGTAGTTTCGTTGTATCTGTAGATCAGAAGGTCGGGAATTTTTTGTTCTAGTTTCAGTGAGATTTATTTTAGTTGTTATAATTTCAGTTTTAGCATGTGATTCTGATTATTTTTTCTTGTGTGCTTGTACAGCTAAGGAAAAAAAAAGGACGTATACTTATACAGGGTGTCCGAGAATTATTGGACACATTACAAAATTATATAAAACAAAACATTAAACAGATAGAAAGAAACTGACTGTACTAACTTACAATGTGACTACACAAGTTAATAAATTTCGATGTGAGATCCCTTGGTTGCTCGTAGTACGTCCAAGCGATACTCAATTTCATGCCGTGTATTGGCAAGCATCTGAGGAGTTATGGAATTAATAGCAGCTGTGATACGCTGCTTCAGTTCCTGCAAATCTGTACAAGGCGTCTGATAGACACGATCCATCACATAACCCCACATGAAATAATCCAATGGAATTAGATCTGGAGAGCGAGGAGGCTACAGAATGGGACCACCACGCCCAATCCATCTGTTGGGGAAATGCTCATTTAGGCACTTACGTACACACGTTGACCAATGCGGAGGCACGCCATCTTATTGGAAAACAATGTCATATCTTTTGATCTGGGGTATAGCAAAATTTTCTAGCATATCCAAGTAAATGTCACCATTTATGGTTTTTTCGCAGAAGAAGAAAGAGCCAATCACTTCTTTTTTTGATAGGCTGCACCACACATTAACTTTTGGAGAATCACGTTCCAATTTAGTAGCAGCGTGAGGCGGTTCACAGCCCCATATCTTACAGTTGTGACGATTCACAATACCTGATACATGAAATGTGGATTCATCACTAAAAATTACAGTACTGAGAAAGTTTTTGTCGTTTTCCATTCGACTCAGCATATCGACAGAGAAATCGTATTGCAGAGTGTGATCATTTACATGCATCTTTTGCACTATTTGAATTTTATAAGCATGAAACTTTAATTTCTTGTGCAAGATATCGTGAACTGTCGATTTTGGAATGCACAGTTCTCTGTTTTTATGAACGGATTTCCTGGGGCTTCTTCAGAAACTTTCATTAACTTGGTCAACCATCTCACCACTGAGGCTAGGCCTACCGGCTCCTCCACGATGTTCCACATTGCCATTTTCTTTAAACTGTTTCATGCACCGCTTAATTGAATTCATTGACAGAGGATTACAACCATACTCTAAACGGTACTGTCTTTTAATTTTAATGAGACTTTTAATTCCATAAGCCATAACACACACATTGCCTTCTGCGGTATGGATGACATGACTACTGATTGCACATTTCTCATACATTCCTCATCGGGCCACACCTAGCACCATCTATCGGATTCTGGAAATAACAATTCTGCAAAATAAAAATATAGAAACCGTGTTAGTAATACGTGGCATACATAGAAAAAACAGACTATGCTCATAGTTTTTATTTTACATAATTTTGTAATATGTCGAATAATTCTCAGACACCCTGTATATATTTTTTAATTCTCGATAGTAAAAAGTTACTTTTCGTCAGTAGTAATTCTTAGCCAACATTGGAAAGCAGATTTTATGACAGTAATTGTAAATGTGAAAAACTGCCAAATTTATTCATAATGGCAGGCAAGTGTTTGTTTAATCAAAACTGGGTAGAAAATAGAAATTATAAGGATTGGCTTCAGTGCCATCCAACAGACAGATATCAAGCAAAATGTGCATTGTGCTGTAAGTCTTTCAGCATAGCAAAAATAGGTGAACTGCACTAAAAAGCCATATAGGTGCTAAGCCACACCCAGTTACTGTCCATCAAAATGTCATCAAATATTTCGTCCCTGCTGAAACCCAAAACTTCAGAAGCAGTGATAATGAAAAAAAAAAAAAAAAAAAGTGATGCAGTGGTTACACAAATAACTGGAATTGGTATTCATGTTGCAAAAAATGACATTATGGATGCAGAAATCATATGTACCATGAAAACCTTTAAAAGTTACAATTCTTACAGATCAAATGATGACATTGAAAGAGTTTTCAGACAAATGTTTCCTGACAGTGTTATTGCTTCAAAATTTTCATGTAGTGCCAAAAAAACTAGTTGCTATGCTGTTTTTGGTATTGCTCCATTTGTGAAAGATTTGATTTTGCAAGAGTTGGCCCAAAGGCAGAATTATGTTTTATTATTTGATGAAAGGCTGAATGAAATGAGACAAAAAAAACAAATGGATGTTTATGTACGATTTTGGTCAAATGATACAGTCATAACGAGGTTCTTTACTTTTGTATTTATGGGGCATGCTACAGCAGAAGATCTGTTTGAATAATTTAAAACTGTCATTTTGCCTCTGAAAGTTCTACAATTGCCCATGCATGGGCCCAATGTAAATTAGAAATTTTTCAGTTTGCTTCAAGATGAAACTGCCAAAGAATTTAATAAGCAGCTGCTTTTAACATTGGAAGTTGTGGACTACACATAGTTCACAATGTTTTCCAATGTGGTTGTCAATCAACAAATTGGGATATAAACAGTTTTTTACAAAGTTTGTATTTCTTGTTTAAAGATTCTCCAGCAAGACGCGAAGATTTTCCAAAGCTTGTAAAACATGTAAATTTTCAAAAAAAATTTGTCATGTATAGATGGCTTGAAAACATTTTGGCAACTGAATGTGCATTGGAGTTATTACCTGATGCCCTAAGGTATGTAAATGCCATCAAAAAGAAATCTCTTCCCACTTCTCAGTGCAAGTCTTTTTCAGTTGTCCAACATAGTGTAGAGGATAATCATCTTGAAGTAAAATTGCATATTTTTTTGTCAGTTGCAAAAGTTCTATATGTCCCTTCCTTCTGAAACATCAAACTGATAAGCCAATTATTTTCTTCTTGTGTGAGGATTTCAAACAACTTCTAATACAGAGCTGCCAGTGGCGACTATTGCTACTATTTTTGATGACAGGCGACTATGGCTACTATTTCTTACAAAAAAAAAACAGCCAAAAGCAACTATTTTCAGAAAAACTTCAACTATTTTAATTGTAAGGCTAGCATTTAAAAAAAAAACATAATTTGTGTTGCCTATATCGATGTGCTTGTATAACATCAGTTTTAATATTGATACACGTGAATATCAACTTTTATATAGATATGTATATGTCAAATCCATGGTTCATACAAATCCTGGAATTCCATTTTGTCCTGGAAATGTCCATAAATTCTGTTACATATCCTGGAATTTTATCCATTCCTGCCTTTTTGTCCCTGCACAATGTTTTGTGGTTGAGGATTTTTCTACTGACATAACTTATGTCTGGCAAATTTCCCTCCCCACCCCCTGCAAAATGTGTTGTTGGGGGGGGGTATTGGTTTTCTTGTTTAGGAGGACTGAAGCTGCATTATTAGCATCTTTTGTGTCGTGCTTATGTTGTCACTTTGTCTGTTCCGCTGGGGAGACAATATCTCCGCAATTATTAGTTCGATTTGTAAAATTATTTTTTGTATTGGGAAGCTTAAAATGTGAGAATGGTGATCCGTTCATTCTGGTTTTTTTTTTTTTTTCAATGTACAACTTCACCGCTAGAGGGCGCAAATGGAGATCGTATCGAATTTAAAATGCATTTCATTTCACATATTTGCTTCTAAATATTCAGTTGAAAAAATTATCTTTCCTTTCGGTGACATTTTTAGCTAAGACTATTTTAGTTGCAGTCTCTTTTTCAAATAATGCATAAATTTTCCGCTAGGGGGCGTAAAGGAAATCGTGATTTTCCCAATATCTCCGCTTCCAAAAGTCTGATTTGAAAAATTCTTCCTGAGTTGGATACAGACAGCTCTTGAGGTTGAAATGGTTTGCATACAAATTCTCATTTCTGGTAAAGAATGGTTTGGCCACCAGGAGGCATAAATGTTTATTTTTGCTTCTGATGTATCTGCAAAAAAAATCTGAGCTAGAAACTCGATTGAAAAAATTCTTCCGTGATCCAATGCCGCTCAACTCGGCACATTTTTTGTAGAATACTTCCTGCTTAAAATAGTGCACAATTTTCCACCAGGGGGTGTACACGTATATCTTATTTTTGTCCATATCTCTGTTTCTAGGAGTCTGATTTTTAAAATTCTTTCTTTGTTGGAGAACATTTTCAGTGCAAAATGTTTCTTAACACACAAGTGGGCCACTAGAGGGCATAAGTTCCCATTACCGTTAACAGCAATATCTGCGGACTAAAAACCCGACTGAAAAATGTATTTTTTCGATCCGATACCTAACTATGAAAACTCCTTATTTGTATTTTCTTCACAAAATAATGCACAATGTCGCTGCTAGGGGCGCAAATATTTAATCTACTTTTCTTACTATCTGTACTTCTAAATGTGCGTTTTAAAAAATTATTTTAACACCAGATACCATTTACCTTATGGAACATTTTAATTTTGTGTTTGAGGAGGTTTGTGGTTCACAATTCTGCCACTAGGTGGTGTTTGTGTACTTCTGTTTGCAGGCCATCTCTGCCTGTAAAAACCCTATTGAGAAATTTCTTTTTTTACTGTATCCCATTCGCTATAATAAAGATGGAGAGTAAATAAGATTTTTGCTACAATAAGAAGATCCTCTTCAAGTAATGTACAACTTTCCCCTAGGGGTTGTAAAGGTCAAAACGTTTTACTTGCTAATTTTGTGGGGGGGGGGGTATTTTACCTTTACTGAAATTTTGTAATGAATACTTCATATAAAAATTTGCCATAAAATCAGATTGCTTTCTAATGTCAGAAACTTAAATCTAGTTGTTTCTTAGTATTTTCTGAGCTTCTATAAGTGGTTTTTTAATCATGCCTAGTTAAATTGCCATGATCACTAATGAATATAATTGCACACAGCTCTTGGACATAAAGTTTTCCCGCTATTTTCTTTCATTTCATGTTGGAAATTTTTGTGCATACTTTGTTTGCTGGCGAGTAAAAATCTAAATCATAGCTACAGCATTGATATTATGTTGAAAATTCCCTCTATAAATAAAATGTAACACAAATACTTGCTACCATGATTATGTGTTTAAGAAATAACAATCCCTTTGGTTTTTTGAAAAAGTTCTAGATATTTCACCTTTCCTTACCCTTAAATTTCCAATGTAAACATTATTTCAAAATAATTAAATACAAATAGTATTTTATGTATTGATTGTGTAGTATATGAAAGCATTTCAAAAGAAATGCCACATACCTACGTATTTTTGGGTTTTATGAAGTTTTTTATTCTGTAATTTGCTTCAATAATTGAACTAAAGCCAAAGTAGAAAAATAAAGTTTTCTCAAAATCAGTGTAGTATACTGTATATAAAAGTTTAGTAGATATTAAACCTGGTCACATTTTTAGTAACAGTTTTGGTATTTCAGTATTTATCTGTGATTCTAAGTTTCTGATTAGCTGCAGCATACATCATTTTTAACATTCTGCATTAAGTTAGCCCAAGCATGTAGGAAGTTGTTGTAGGTTACAAATTGAGCAGACATATGGTTTCACTATATTTTAAGTAAGAGCATTTGGATCGTATGTCCTGGAAAAATCCTGGAATTTTGTGATTGAAAAAGCGTATGAACCATGCAAATCGTTATCGATATGTCTTGTTCAGTCTATGGCTTTCTGCTTTATTGCAGATATGATGAAGGAAAGTCAGTGACAAGTATAAAACTAGACCCATGTGTGATTAAAGGAATGACCTACTCAAATCAAGATATTCCGCCGAAAAAGTGTCCCGTTTTTCTGTTTTGAATACGGCACAGATTACCGTACGGCAGTGCCAGGAGCAAGCACGTATCATGCCTGCGCCGTGTTAAAGACTTGTTTTCTGTGCTTACAGAAGTGTATTTGCAGTTAGATGTATCAATTTCAAGTCAAAAATTTTGTACCTAGAATTTCATGAATGATACGAAATTGTTTTTACAGCTTTATTTTCTGAATGACACTGAAAATGCATGTTTTTGCAAACAGACATTTGAACTCACTTTACATTATCTACAAACTGTTTAATATAAATTAGGAATTGTTTATAATGAAAAAATTAAGTGGTAATCGAAAAAAATACCTGGTGAGACATTTCTACACATCTGTTAAAAATAACGAGACAATGATTTTTGTCATTTGAGTAGGTTGTTCCTCTAGTCATGTGGGTCTAGGTATAGATGTACTTGTACGTATAAGAATTGATTCCAAACAGTGAAATTAGGATTGATCATTTTTGGAGAGACATACTGTATCAAAAGACATTTGGAGACTGGAAATATCCATCTTTGGCTAAAGTTGTGAAAGCATGCATGCCTTGCTTCACAAGGCATGCTGGTAACTTCGACGTAGAGAGAGGCTCTTCTGTATCACGAAGAGTTCTTTCAGAAGAGAAGGCATCTATGTCTGAGATGTTGAATGAGAGACTAGCAATTCGAGATGCACTAAAAATGTGTAACAACCAAGTTGCAAAGGTGCTAATAACCAAAGAACTAATGAAATTAGCACTTAATGCACATAGATCTTATAGCAACCATTTGGAAGAAGAGCAGAGATTAAAGGAACAGCAACTGAAAGCAGAGAAAGAAAGTGCTGAGAGATTGAAACAAGAATTGCTAAATGAAGAATTTGAAGAGCAGAAAGCAAACTATAGAAAACATGGAAAACAAGATAAAAATTCTTGTTCAAGAAAAAAGAGAAGTACAAGAATCATCAAACTCTGTGCTTAAAGAAGCCAGTGAGAGACTAAAGCAAGCATTAAAAAAAACATACCTGCAATACGAATTGCACTTGGCGTTCTAGAACGATCAGAGAAACTCCAACAAAAGGAAAGGCAACATGAACTTGATGCATTAAAAATGAATAGGGTAGTTCATAAAAGAAAATCCTCCCTAATTGATGCATTTATGCAGATAACCTCAAAACAGGAATAAATCTAAGGTTAAATGCTAGAAGTCTATCGTACGAAAGGTCACTAAAGTAATTCACTGATGCTGTCACACGTACGGTCATTCACAAACATAATTTTCAAATTGTAGGTCAAGATTAAAAACACTTTATTTACAATTAAAAACTAATATTTACACGCGAGATCTTTCGGGGCTGAACATAGCACCCATCAGGCTCAAGCGCCACGAAACACAGGAGAAGACATTATATACTGTTAAACACGACCCACAATTCACTCGGTTTTCTCAATCACCGGTGATGCCATCAACAAATCGTTAAGGTCCAAAATATCAAGTCTAAATATCTTATCCTACAAAGTCCTCTTCTTCAGAGTTGTGTGAGGAGGGGGCAACCATCTTTCTCCACTGTCTTGGAACAAATGTCGGGAGTTCAATGTTACAGCACGTTTCCCCATATGCAAGAATGAAGAGGCTTTCCGTAAAGAAGACAGTACATTTATTAACACTTGAGTTAAGTACCCTAACATTTTTCCAATCTGGGGAGTAACTTCCCTGGTTAACAGCTTGAGTGAAAGCTGTGGAAACCGTTCCAGAACGAAGAGCGTATTTATGTTCACCCATTCTGACATTAACGGTTCTTAGGGTAGAACCTATATAGTATTTAACTGCAGTATCTGAATCCTCATGAATTAATGGTATGCAGTAGATGCCTGGTTTGTTAAGTGCTGGGACTCTATCTCTATCATTTCTTATCATGGAAAAAAGGTTTCTGGTGGACACTCCAAACGTTAGATTGTGTTTGTAACAGGCTTTTCTTAAGATAGACACAAGAGGTGGAATGAAATCAACTTTGGCGATGTACTTAGTAGGTTTTTCTCTGTTGACAAAGTCGTGAATCTCTGTCTTTGATATTGTTGTAATAGTCCTTGGAAGAGGTAGACAGAGAACCCAAACAATAAGGCCAAATTTTGAACTCTAGAAAGTTCATCACGTCGAGTTTTACTTGTTGAAGAATGGGTGAAGGCACGTCTTATTAAGAAGCGTAAAGCTGAAGCTTTATGTTCGGGAGGGTGAGAGGAAGTGAATGGGATCATACAAGGTATGAACGTCGGTTTACGGAAGACACAATGCTTGATTTTATTGGAATTCGAATTTCGAGACAGTAAAATGTCCAGGAATGGCAATTTTCCCTCTTTCTCAAGGTCTTTGGTAAACTTTATAGTTGGAAACTGGGTAGAAAGACAATCTACAAATTCGTCCAGTAAAGGCAAAGCATGGGGGCAAAAAACCAACATGTCATCAACGTACCTAATCAACAGTGACGGTTGATAAGGGAAGTCCAACAAGACCTTGTTTTCTAGATGCTGCATGAGGATCTCGGCTAAAACGGGGGAGAGGGGGAACCCATTGGTGCCCCTTTCTTTTGTTGATAGAACTTACCATCAAATTTAAAGTAAGTTCTCTTAGCTACGAGTTTGAGACCAGAAATTATTGCATTAGCTTCAAGTGGAGAGATGGAATTGTCTTCTTGTAATTTGTCCTCAATAATTGAGTGAACGGTGTTGAGTGGTATACTTGGAAATAGTGATACTACATCCAGCGAAGCCATTATGAACTCAGTTCCCCCAGAGTCAAAGGTTTTGATACGAGATATAGCCTGCATAGAACTTTTAATGGATACAGAGGAATTTGAGGTGAGAGGTTTTAAAAATGAAGCCAACGCTGTCTCGAGTGTGCGAGTAGGGTTAGCATATCCTGAAACAAGCAACCTAAGAGGTTGGTCCGGTTTGTGGATTTTCATTTTTCCAAAGACCTCGGGAACCCTAGGTCCCACTGGAGGTCTCATTTTTGTAGAAATAGATTTAGGTAGGAAACCTTGGTTTCTTAGTTTACTTAATTCTGCAATAGTAGCTGAAGTTGGGTCAGACCTGAGAACACGGTGGGGAAATAAATTGATGGCCTGTTTCATCCTAGCGTAATAGTCGTCACGGTCCAGAATAATGATTTGTTGTGTTTTGTCTGCACAAATGATTGACAAGTTTGGGTTTTTTGCTAGCTGTAGTAACTGATCTCGTTCGTATTTCAGAGCTGGTGATGTTCTATTAGGTCCTGCAAGAGTCTTGGCCAAAGTATAACAAGTAGAATCATGTACTTCTTCGGGAAGTGCACTGATAATGTTTTCAACCTGTGGGATTGTATTTAGTGGTCGAAAAGAAGACACTGGAAAGCTAAATTTAAATCCTCGACTTAGGGCTGAACGTTGGCTGTCCGAGAGTTCTACAGAACTGTAGTTAATTAATGGTTCTTGTAGCGAGTATTCATCAGCATGTTCAACATTTTGACTTCGTAGATGAATTTGTAAGGGTCGGTTTGATACCAGAACCAGGTCACAGAGTTTCCGTATATGTCGTTGATTAACCACATTCACCTCTTTTTGTAAATTAGAAAAGAAAATCATTAAACGCTTACCTAAGATAATTTGGTGAGCATGTCTCGTCAGGTAGGCATATGCATTATATGACTTACGGTTGAGCATGTCCACATAGCTTTGTTTCCTCCTTATTTCAGCTGTTAATCTTTTTGTTGTGCATTGGCGATGACCCAGGCATCTCTTTGAGATATTGCGAAACATCTGATTCTAAGAAACTTTGGCATCACTTTCAGTGAGCGACAATTAATTAAAAGCTTAAGTGGGCCTCGTTGACAGATAATTTTCTGCGAAAAACACAGAAGATTTTAAAAGCCCTCCCCATGCCTCGTGCACTTTAGGTAAGGTATCCACTTGAAGAGGTTCCTTACAAAGCATAAGAAATTTGCAGCTGAGATATGGTAAATGCTAAAAGTCTATCGTACGAAAGGTCACTAAAGTAATTCACCGATGCTGTCACACGTACGGTCATTCACAAACATAATTTTCAAATTGTAGGTCAAGATTAAAAACACTTTATTTACAATTAAAAACTA
Source organism: Macrothele yani (assembly GCA_039090855.1). Classification (NCBI taxonomy): domain Eukaryota; kingdom Metazoa; phylum Arthropoda; class Arachnida; order Araneae; family Macrothelidae; genus Macrothele; species Macrothele yani. Next base: position 105,254,604 of record CM077030.1, on the reverse strand, counting down.
ATATTTACACGCGAGATCTTTCGGGGCTGAACATAGCACCCATCATCAGGCTCAAGCGCCACGAAACACAGGAGAAGACATTATATACTGTCAAACACGACCCACAATTCACTCTGTTTTCTTTTAGCATTTACCATATCTTAGCTGCAAATTTCTTATGCTTTGTAAGGAACCTCTTCAAGTGGATACCTTACCTAAAGTGCACGAGGCATGGGGAGGGCTTTTAAAATCTTCTGTGTTTTTCGCAGAAAATTATCTGTCAACGAGGCCCACTTAAGCTTTTTAATTAATTGTCGCTCACTGAAAGTGATGCCAAAGTTTCTTAGAATCAGATGTTTCGCAATATCTCAAAGAGATGCCTGGGTCATCGCCAATGCACAACAAAAAAGATTAACAGCTGAAATAAGGAGGAAATGAAGCTATGTGGACATGCTCAACCGTAAGTCATATAATGCATATGCCTACCTGACGAGACATGCTCACCAAATTATCTTGGGTGAGCGTTTAATGATTTTCTTTTCTAATTTACAAAAAGAGGTGAATGTGGTTAATCAACGACATATACGGAAACTCTGTGACCTGGTTCTGGTATCAAACCGACCCTTACAAATTCATCTACGAAGTCAAAATGTTGAACATGCTGGTGAATACTCGCTACAAGAACCATTCCTTAACTACAGTTCTGTAGAACTCTCGGACAGCCAACGTTCAGCCCTAAGTCGAGGATTTAAATTTAGCTTTCCAGTGTCTTCTTTTCGACCTCTAAATACAATCCCACAGGTTGAAAACATTATCAGTGCACTTCCCGAAGAAGTACGTGATTCTACTTGTTATACTTTGGCCAAGACTCTTGCAGGACCTAATAGAACATCACCAGCTCTGAAATACGAACGAGATCAGTTACTACAGCTAGCAAAAAACCCAAACTTGTCAATCATTTGTGCAGACAAAACACAACAAATCATTATTCTGGACCGTGACGACTATTACGCTAGGATGAAATAGGCCATCAATTTAATTCCCCACCGTGTTCTCAGGTCTGACCCAACTTCAGCTACTATTGCAGAATTAAGTAAACTAAGAAACCAAGGTTTCCTACCTAAATCTATTTCTACAAAAATGAGACCTCCAGTGGGACCTAGGGTTCCCGAGGTCTTTGGAAAAATGAAAATCCACAAACCGGACCAACCTCTTAGGTTGCTTGTTTCAGGATATGCTAACCCTACTCGCACACTCGAGACAGCGTTGGCTTCATTTTTAAAACCTCTCACCTCAAATTCCTCTGTATCCATTAAAAGTTCTATGCAGGCTATATCTCGTATCAAAACCTTTGACTCTGGGGGAACTGAGTTCATAATGGCTTCGCTGGATGTAGTATCACTATTTCCAAGTATACCACTCAACACCGTTCACTCAATTATTGAGGACAAATTACAAGAAGACAATTCCATCTCTCCACTTGAAGCTAATGCAATAATTTCTGGTCTCAAACTCGTAGCTAAGAGAACTTACTTTAAATTTGATGGTAAGTTCTATCAACAAAAGGAAGGGGCACCAATGGGTTCCCCCTCTCCCCCATTTTAGCCGAGATCCTCATGCAGCATCTAGAAAACAAGGTCTTGTTGGACTTCCCTTATCAACCGTCACTGTTGATTAGGAACGTTGATGACATGTTGGTTTTTTGCCCCCATGCTTTACCTTTACTGGACGAATTTGTAGATTGTCTTTCTACCCAGTTTCCAACTATAAAGTTTACCAAAGACCTTGAGAAAGAGGGAAAATTGCCATTCCTGGACATTTTACTGTCTCGAAATTCGAATTCCAATAAAATCAAGCATTGTGTCTTCCGTAAACCGACGTTCATACCTTGTATGATCCCATTCACTTCCTCTCACCCTCCCGAACATAAAGCTTCAGCTTTACGCTTCTTAATAAGACGTGCCTTCACCCATTCTTCAACAAGTAAAACTCGACGTGATGAACTTTCTAGAGTTCAAAATTTGGCCTTATTGTTTGGGTTCTCTGTCTACCTCTTCCAAGGACTATTACAACAATATCAAAGACTGAGATTCACGACTTTGTCAACAGAGAAAAAACCTACTAAGTACATCGCCAAAGTTGATTTCATTCCACCTCTTGTGTCTATCTTAAGAAAGGCCTGTTACAAACACAATCTAACGTTTGGAGTGTCCACCAGAAACCTTTTTTCCATGATAAGAAATGATAGAGATAGAGTCCCAGCACTTAACAAACCAGGCATCTACTGCATACCATTAATTCATGAGGATTCAGATACTGCAGTTAAATACTATATAGGTTCTACCCTAAGAACCGTTAATGTCAGAATGGGTGAACATAAATACGCTCTTCGTTCTGGAACGGTTTCCACAGCTTTCACTCAAGCTGTTAACCAGGGAAGTTACTCCCCAGATTGGAAAAATGTTAGGGTACTTAACTCAAGTGTTAATAAACGTACTGTCTTCCTTACGGAAAGCCTCTTCATTCTTGCATATGGGGAAACGTGCTGTAACATTGAACTCCCGACATTTGTTCCAAGACAGTGGAGAAAGATGGTTGCTCCCTCCTCACACAACTCTGAAGAAGAGGACTTTATAGGATAAGATATTTAGACTTGATATTTTGGACTTTAACGATTTGTTGATGGCATCACCAGTGATTGAGAAAACCGAGTGAATTGTGGGTCGTGTTTAACAGTATATAATGTCTTCTCCTGTGTTTCGTGGCGCTTGATCCTGATGATGGGTGCTATGTTCAGCCCCGAAAGATCTCGCGTGTAAATATTAGTTTTTAATTGTAAATAAAGTGTTTTTAATCTTGACCTACAATTTGAAAATTATGTTTGTGAATGACCGTACGTGTGACAGCATCGGTGAATTACTTTAGAAATCTAAGGTTAATGAGGAAGCTTTTTTGTTAGGCCTACCCTTATATGCACTGATGGCAGTGGTATAATTCAACCATGGTATAAGAATAATGTAAACTTTAAAGAGGACTCCCCCCCCAAATTGCTAAATGATAAAAAACAGTTTGTGCATACATATTGGAGGGAGGGGAGCATCATATAAAAGTTTTTGATGTTCCATGACAATTTTCAGAAGAGTTATAATCATTTCAAAAAAATTTAGCTTTGGTTTTATTATTGTCATCAGTGGGTGTAAGGATAATCTTAGTTTTACTGTTGTTACAGCTTTGAAAATCGATCATGGTTAACATATAGGGATTTTAACTGTCTGTTGTTATAAAAGTAACCCAAATTAGAAGAAAGTCAAGGTTTTTTGTTTTCTTATTTCTGTAATTATGAGTTGGAATAATTTTACAGGATAAAGTAATTTCTTTATATTTGTCTCAAAAGCATCAAGGACACTGTGAAAAATGACTGTAACATTATCAAGGCAGGTGTATATCAGTGTAATACTTCATATCAATTATACCTGACCTACACAGACTTGAGCTTGAATAGTAAGACAGTTGTGCATGCCCTAATGAAATGAAGATGTTTCAGAGAGATTTTTCATGTTTACCTTTAAAATATGCGAATAAAAATAAAATGTACTCTTTTACAACGTAATTCAAAATCACGTTAAACACCATTATTATTATTACTTATGAGTTAAGGAGTTTCCATTATTGAAGAGGGAGATAACACTATACCCATTCCATTCCTGATGATAATAAACTGCAAGTTTTCATTTTTTTAGTTCTAGGCCTTGAGTTTTTGTTGTATACTAAACACATTCACAGTGTTTGATATTTATTGTCATAGCTGTACAAAAGACAAGTTTGAAATATTTCCAAATGTTCATCTATTTGAATGAGATTCTTGATATACCTCATATCAGATAACTATGATCATTAAGTGTACAGAACAAAACAAGTTATCATCTTCATAACACTGAATGACCACAACTATGACCTTTCAAAAAAGAAATTCACAACAATTTTTTCAACACAGTGTATGAAGCCCATTTGGAAAATCTTATATTTTTTTGCCAACCACAAACGCTGAAGAAAGCTCTCCGTACTGGCTTTACACAAATGAGAACATCTGACCTCCAGAACAGTGACAAAGAAGGAAGTGTTTTGTAATTCCAAAGTTTGTATCAGAGTAGTTTTTGATGATATATAATTGAAAAAAAAAAATTGGGGGGGGGGGGGGGTGTAATTTCCATTCTGAGTGTCTTGAGTAGCATTGTATTGAAACTTGAGATGCCATTTTGTAATGTATGGATGTGTCTGTATATATACACTGCCAGACAATTGCTAAGGACGGATGACAATAGCAACGATAGCAACCCATAAAATGAAAGGCAGGAAAATGTGGAAATTAGAATAAGTGCAGGATACAGTAAGACTTGTTGTGCATATGCAAATTTTGGATTGCCGAACTTGTTCGTGACGTCATAGCGCTGATAAGAGGTATAAAGGATTTGACGCTGATTGACTGTTGTTGTTCAAACGCAAAGTTGAAAGGGAAAGAATCAATTGACAAACTTGCAATTTTCAGTATGTCTTCCCGACATCACCTAGATGATATTACGTATGGCCGTATTATTGGCAAGATTAAAGAAAGGCGAAAAATAACAAATGCTGCCAGGGAGTACGACGTCAGCCACAGTGTTGTTTCAAGGCTTTGGAAATCATTTAAAACAAATGGAGAGTGTAGCAAACGTCACTGGGGAGGTCGTGTTCGCAGTACGACACCTGCAGAAGATCGGTACATAGTGCTATCAACAAAAAGACACCGGCGCAGCACAGCTAGTTGGGTAGCAAGTCAGTTTATGGCTGCTACTGGCCAGCGGATCTCCCGAAAAACTGTCGCCAGACGTTTGCATGAAGGAGGACTATACGCCCGCCGTCCTGTTGTGTGCATCCCATTGTCCAGACGTCACCGTACCGCCCGTTTGCAATGGTGCCATCAACATCGCAATTGGACTGATAACGACTAGTCTCCTGTCCTCTTCTCAGATGAGAGTAGATACAGTCTATCGTCCGATTGTCGACGACAACTGATCTGGCGTGATAGTGGTACTGCATATGGTCCAGCAAACATAGAGGAAAGGGACCGATATCCGACATGTAGTGTCATGGTATGTGCTGGCATCGTGATCAATGGCCGTACGTCCCTCTATGTGCTTCCACCTGGGACTATGACTGGCCAACGATACATTAATGATGTTCTGCCACCTCATGTGCGCATGTTCCGTGGTGCTGTCGGTGATAGATTCATTTTCATGGACGACAACGCAACATGTCATCGAACAGTCGCTGTCCAGGAGTGTTTTGAGAGCGAGGATATTCAACGCCTCTTATGGCCAGCATGCTATCCAGGTTTGAATCCTATTGAAAATGTGTGGGATGCTTTGCGGAGGAGTCTTGCTGGTCGCCAATGCCCTCCAATGAACAAGGACACCCTCATCCGTGCACTGACAGAGGAATGGGATAAATTACCCCAACAGCTGCTTGATAATGTTGTGCAAAGCATGACACGACTTGTGGAATCTTGCATTGACCTCCATGGTGGCCATATCCCGTATTGACATCTTACGCAGGAACGCCTGCGGATGGTAATTGCATTTTTCACGTTTATGTATTCTGCACAAAATGGCCTGTTTGTCCCTTGAACACGTTCCAAAGCCTTCTGGATTTCAGAGCACAATAAATTGTCTTTCTTGTAATGTCCTGGCATTCTGAAATTAATTTTATTTCACTTGGCATCCAACCACGCTTACTTTTTGATGCGCTATATAGCTGTTTATGATCCGTCCTTAGCAATTGTCCATCAGTGTATTATCATTGTCAACCATTATCAATCCACTGCTGGATGGTCTCCCCAAGTTTCCTCCACAACGGTCTGTCTTGTGCCACTCTCCTCCATGTCACTGCTGCATACTTTCGAATTTCATCCACCCATCTCCCATGTGGTCTTCTTCTGGGTCTTTTCCTGTCCCTTGGAATCCAATCTAAAATTTTGGCTGTCCATTGATGGTCTGTCCTTCTGGCAGTATATCCAGCCCATTGCCATTTCAAGCATTTAACTCTGATCATGATGTCATTTTTCAGATCCATGAGTTCCTCTTCTTATCTCTCCTGGTTACACCAAGCCTGCACCTCTCCATGCTGCTTTGAGTTGTCTGCAGCCTTTGTATGTCTCTTTTAGTTAAGGTCCATGTCTCTGCACCATGGATGCATTGATCAAACACTTTTCCTTTAAGACATAATGGCATATTGCTCTTGAAAATTATGCTGTTTCTTCCAAAAGCTCTCCAGGCAAGTTTAAAATGCCGATTAATTTCTTCATCAATGTGACCCTCACTTGATATCTGCTGTCCAAGATAACCGTACTGTCTGTTATCTCCAGCTTTTCTCCGTCAATCGATAAATCTTCATTTCTTGTAAAAGCATTGAACATCACTTTTGTCTTCTGAAAGTTAATTTTTAATGCCACTTCTTTACTCTTGTCAGCAAGTTCCTGGATCATGCTCTGCAGCTCTGACGGGGTAGTTGCAAAAGGACTACGTCATCAGCAAAACGAAGTTGGGTTAGATAATCTCCATTAATCTGTATCCCTTTGTTTTCCCAGTTCAGTGATTGAAAGACATTTTCCAATGTGGAATTGAAGAGCTTCAGAGACATGGTGTCACCTTGTCTCACTCCCTTTCCAATTTTTATGTGTGTTTTATTTTCAAACAGCCGAATCTTTGCAGTTGTATTTTCGTAGATGTTATTAATAATATTAATGTAAGCATCTTCAATACCGCAGGATTTCAGAGACATTGTAACTGCTGATGGTTTCACTGAATCAAAGACTTTTTCATAATCAATAAAAGCCATGCACAATGGAAGTTCATATTCCCTCGCTCTTTCAATTAGTTCTCTCAGTACGTGAATATGATCTATTGTGCTGTAGCCACTCCTGAATCCAGCTTGTTCTCTCGGTTGAGCTATGTCCAGTGTTACCTTCAAGCGGTGTGAAAGAACTTTGGTGAAGATTTTATAAGCCACTGATAGGAAGGAGGCTGATAGGTCTGCAGTTCCTGAGATCCTCAATGTCACCTTTTTTATGTAGCAGGATCATTGTAGCATTGTTCCAATCCTCAGGAATCTTCCCTTCATTAAGGCATCGAGTGAAAATTTGGGCGAGTACGGTTTCAATTTCTCCACTTGCTTCTTGTATGATGTCTACAGTAATTCCATCTTCTCCTGGAGCTTTTCCCCACTTCATGTTCTTGATTGCATGTGCATCTTCTGCTGGGAGGACTGGAAGAACTCTGGTACTGGTACCTTTCATGATTCCTGGAGTACATGTATCATCTCTTTCATATAATTTGGAGTAGAAATCTTTCACTCTTGTCAAATTGTCACCTCTATTTCTTGTTACAGAACCATCTTCTTTTCTCAGTGCCATAATCTGTTTTCTTCCCTTACTGAGATGTTCCTTTGCTATCTTTAGGCTTTGGTTGTTTTCAATTGCTTTCCTCACTAGTTCACAGTTGAATTTCCTTACATCTTCAATGATACTTTTTCGTACTGTCCTGCATAACTCTATATATTCCACTTTGGAAGTCACATCTTCTTTAGTTGTCCTCATCTCTTCTTTTTTGCATCAACAAGGCTCAGATTATTCAAACTTATGCACCCACCACAAGTCATCCTGGAGAAGAAATTGAAGAATTTTATGAGGAAATTTGTCATCTAAATAATAAAGGTAAGCAGCACTTGAAAATAATTATGGGAGATTTCAATGCAAAAATAGGGCAACGGCAACAGAATGAAACTTCAGTAGGTAAATTCGGTCACGGCAACAGAAACCAGCGTGGAAATACTCTCGTAGAGTTTGCAGAGGCAGAAGGGTTTTTCATCTTGAACTCTCTCCCCTGCACGGGGATAACTGGTTTTCCAGTTATTTGGGGAGCGAGCGCCCCCACGGCCCGAGCTCACCTTGTGACGGAGTACTTTTCGTTTGCTCTTGAACGTTAACATCACCGAAGGGACAGCTGTTCATCCAGCTGATGGGGGATGGCGTCCCCACGGCCCGAGCTGATTTTCTCTTATTGTTTTGCTTTTTTCGTCTTCAGTTCATATAATGGCATGTACCCGCCTCAGTTGTAGGCTGCTGAGGTTGTGATGAGGCGCCGGCTCCGGGTTTTGTTCCTCGTTCTCTTCCCTGTCTTTTCTCTTTTATGTTACATTTTCTGTTTTTCCGGAGCTGGTTAGCTTAGACCTACCTGCATGTTTGCCGTGTGCGGTGACCCGTACAGGTGGAAATGAGGATGCTGGAGGCTGAGGTATTTGGGGGCCGGGTTGTAGTGTCTCCAGATGCCAACACTCCTCTTTGCCCTCTGCTTCACCCTAAACGGGAGGCTGGGAGCTAACCCACTCCTGGTCAGGAAGTCTGTGGCCGAGTGGTGTCCAGACTTCTAGCGGCTTGTCGTTCTGTTCGGCTGGGTGAGTTTGGGGGTAGGGTGGGCATGCCAAAGGGGTGTTCTCCGGGCACGGGAAAGTCTGGGTGCACGCTGAGCGTGTGTCTGCCCTACCAACTTGCTATATCCGCTGACTATCCCTAGAGCCGTGTCCTGCGTCCTCTTGGGCTTGCGGACCTCCGGTTCTCCCTCGTTGGGCTCGGTAGTGGGTGGGGAGGTTGGCGGACGAATCTTTTTCTCCCTCATGGCAACACAAAGTGTTTCCCATGCTTCCAATTTAAAGTGCCCTGTGGAGGAAAGTACACCTTCCTCCACAAAGAAACTTGTCACATCAAATTGCAATGCTCTGTTTCTTTTGATCAAATCTGTTGACTCTTCACAGTCACTCAGTTTGAAGAGTCCCTTCTGGATCAACAAGGCTCTGCAAGCCGTTGCTGGCTCTCCAAAGAGTGTGAAGAAGCTCCCTTCAGGGGATCTTCTTGTGGAAACAATTCATCCACGCCACAGTGCCACCTTGCTGGAGACGTCCGTTTTGCTTGGCATTCCTGTCCAGGTTTCTCCACATGGTTACCTCAATTCCTCTCGCGGTGTTGTCAACTCCCGCGACCTGCTTGAGTGCAGTGATGAGGAATTGCTGGAGGAACTTGGTGAACAGCATGTCATTGGGGTTCGACGGATTCTTTTCAGGCGGGATGGGAAATCTATTCCCTCCCGTAACATCATCCTGACTTTTGACTCCCCAACCCTGCCTACTACCATCAAGGCAGGTTATTTACGGCTTGATGTTCGGCCGTATATCCCGAACCCCTTGCGTTGTTTCAGGTGCCAGCATTACGGTCACTCCCAGCAGTCTTGCCGTAATGTTGCTAAGTGTGGTCGCTGTGGTTCCACAGAACACTCTTTGGCAGATTGCTCAGCAGAGTCAGATCATTGTGTCAACTGCGAAGGGACTCATCCTGCATCTTCTAAGCAGTGTCCAAAGTGGATAGAGGAGCAGGCAATCCAACGCCTGAAGACAACTGAGCATCTATCGTGTCCCGAAGCTAGACGGCGGATCGCCCCTTTACAGCCAGGCCGGCGGTCCTATGCTTCAGTTGTGGTGCAGAAGGCCTCTGTGGCGGTCCAGACTGAGGTGCCCTTCCCAGCGCGGTGTCCTTATGCTTTTGCGGACATCGTTGCTGCTGGATTGGAGGCACTGCAGTCTCGCCGCATTGCCTCCAAGGCGGCATCAACATCGTCGCCGTTACCTTCCTCTATGCCGAAAACATCTGTCAGCACTGGGACCCAGGGCACTGCTAAGAAGAAGCCGGAGAAGATGAAACCAGGTTCTTCCTCTCCGAAACAGAGCAGGCAAAAACCACCTCCTACCACCAGAGGCAAACACAGCCCTGTGTTGCCTCCAGACACTGCGGATGGCTTGGAGGTGATGGACGACTCTGAGACCTTCTAGTCGTCTGTCTTCATTCTCTCATTTCATTTCATTTTTCTTTATGGCCACGCTCATTCAGTGGAATTGCCGAGGTCTGCGATCACGCATTGATGATTTGAAAGGTTTACTGTCTTCGCACACACCTGTGTGCGTGTGTCTCCAGGAGACAAAGCTTCGCACGATGGACACTCCTTCGCTGCGGAGACATACCCTTTACCGTAAAGATCGCCAGGACGGCGTTATCGCCTGCGGAGGAGTGGCCGTCGTTGTTCCTCATGGTGTTCCTGTCACTGCGGTTGCCCTTCGGACGACTTTGCAGGCAGTGGCAGTGAGACTATCTGTGAACACATTGTTCACGGTGTGTTCCCTCTACTTACCACCAGATGAAGCAGTACGCCTTTCGGATCTGGAAGATTTAGTTGACCAGCTGCCGCCTCCTTTCTTCATCTTAGGAGATTTTAATGCACACAATCCGTTGTGGGGTTCTACCACTCGTGACTCCAGGGGCCGTGTTGTTGAGTCCCTTCTCTCCAACACGTCCCTCTGTCTCCATAACACCAGGGCAGTCACTTATTTTCATGAACCCACCCGCTCGTACTCAGCCATTGATCTGTCTCTGAGTTCACCATCCTTATATCCTGACTGGTCCTGGAGCGTGTCTGGTGATCCCCTAGGCAGCGATCACTTTCCCATCTTTCTCCGTCTCGCGGGTGGCGGGTACCGTTACCCTACTCGCCCTGCTAGATGGAATATTGATCGTGCCAAGTGGGACACATTCACGGCTTCAGCGATTATTTCTCCAGCTGTGGTGACCTCGGGAACGGTCGATGACGCTGTTGCGGCTGTAACGGATTGTATTGTGCAAGCGGCAGAACTTACCATCCCCAGGACGTCGACTAAACTTCCACGTTGCCCGAGACCTTGGTGGAATTCCACTTGTATGGCAGCTCGTCGGGCCCAACATCGGGCTTGGGGTAGGTTTCGTCGGTACCCCACCGACGCGAACCTACTTGCTTTCAAGAAAGCCAAGTCCTACGCGCGATTGGTTCGTCGGCGTAGTCAACGGGAGTCCTGGATGCAATATGTATCCGGGATTAACACCAATACCAGCCCTAAGATCGTTTGGGACAGGATCCGTAAGATTCGGGGACAGTACCCATCTGGGGAAATCTCCATTCTTGAGAGTGGTGGAGGGACGGTTGCTGACGCTCAGGGTATTTCTGACTGTCTGGGCGCCGCTTTTTCTTCGGTGTCCAGCAGCAGCAATTACCCTGCTTCGTTCCGGCAGTTACAGCCGCGGCTTGAACGGTCCAGGATTTCTTTTGGACCGTTTTCTGCCACAGATTACAACAGCCCGCTGACTGCCGTGGAGCTGAAGACCGCTCTGAATCGGTCCGGCCGGACATCTGTCGGACCGGATAACATCCATTACGAAATGCTGAAGCACCTTTCTCCGTCCTCTCTTGAATGTCTGCTAATCCTGTTTAACAGGATTTGGCAAGAGCATGTCTTTCCCGAATCTTGGCACACTGCCATTGTCGTTCCTGTTCCCAAACCTGGTAAAGATCCCACTAACCCGTTGAACTACCGGCCAATTACTATGACGAGCTGCCTTTGCAAAGTACTCGAGCGTATCATTAATTTTCGTCTCATTTTTTATCTGGAGTTTCATCACATTTTTTCACCTCATCAGAGTGGATTTCGCACATCTCGATCCACCACCGATAATCATCTTCGCCTTGAGACATCTGTCAGGGAGGCGTTTGTCCGACGTCAGCACATGGTCTCCGTATTCTTCGACATGGAGAAAGCCTATGACCATACCTGGAGATACGGCATTCTCCGTGATCTGCACGAGTGCGGATTGCGGGGAAACTTACCATCTTTCATCGCCGGATTTCTCCAGGACCGGAGTTTCCGTGTGCGCTTCGGGTCGACCCTCTCTGCGGTGTACCCGCAAGAACAGGGTGTACCTCAAGGCTCCATTTTATCAGTCACTCTGTTCATCCTTCGTGTCAACCATATTTTCCACCTGCTTCCTCCGACGGTTCGTGGAACCATGTACGTGGATGATCTGCAGATCTCTTGCGCGTCAGTTAACATGCGCACCATCGAGAGACAGCTCCAGTCTGCCATTACCAAGATCTCTCACTGGGCTTCCCAAAATGGCTTTGGCTTCTCGACGCAGAAGACCGTTTGCGTGCATTTTTGCCGTAAACGGGGTCTTCACCAGACCCCAGCCTCCGTCTGGGGTGTTCTACCATCCCTGTGGTGTCAGAAGCCAGGTTCCTTGGGCTAACTTTTGACCGAGCGCTCACCTTCCGGCCTCACATCCAGTCTTTGAAGGTGAAGTGCACGAAGTCATTGAGTATCCTGAAGGTCCTCTCCCGAACATCTTGGGGGGCCGACAGGTGCTCAATGCTTCGCATTTACCATTCTCTGATTCGGTCAAAGTTAGACTTCGGATGCATTACGTACGGTTCAGCGCGTCCATCGGTTTTAAAGCCTTTGGACCCCGTCCATCACCAGGCATTGCGGCTATGTACTGGTGCTTTCCGTACCTCTCCCGTGCATAGCCTGTATGCGGAGGCTCATGAGCCGCCGTTGTGCATCCGTCGTAAGCAGCTGTCTCTTCAGTTTTACACAAAACTGAAATCTCTTCCTGATCATCCCCTGCATGGTTCCATCTTCCAACCGGACTGTGTCCGCTTGTTTTCCAACCGCCCCTCCTGTGTTCCGACGTTCGGGATTCGGATGTCTGCCATAGTGCGCGATGCTGGTCTGAACTTGTCAAGGATTGGTTTGACCACCTTTTTCAACCGTCCTCCTTGGCAGTCCGTTCTAGCAACGGCTGACCTTTCTCTTTGTGTGTGGCCAAAGTCTTCCACTCCTGCTCTGGTGTACCAGCAGCTCTTTGCTGAAATACAGTCTGTCTACCCGGATTTCGTGCCTGTGTTCACCGATGGCTCGAGGTCCGGGGATGTCGTTGGATCCGCTTTTGTGTGTGGCGAAGCCTCACATGCTGAGAGGCTTCCGCCTGAATCCACTGTCTTTTCGGCAGAGATGCGTGCGGTACACCTGGCTTTGTGCCACATACAGTCTCGATCACTTCGTCGCGCTATGGTTTGCTCTGATTCCCAGTCCGTCATCCATGTTTTATCTTCTCCGGAGGACACGGACTCACCTGTCATCCTTGATGTTCGTCGTCTTCTTGGTACTTTGGAGGGTGATGGTTTCCTGGTCCGATTCTGTTGGGTTCCTGGCCATGTTGGGATCCGGGGTAACGAGCTGGCAGATCTCTCTGCCAGGTCTGTTTCCTCCATGTCGCCAGCTCGGCTGCCACTGTCTTTCCGTGATTTTAGACCTTTGATCCGGACATTTCTCCTGGACGAGTGGCAGTCCCTGTGGTCTCAGCAGGGCAGCAATAAACTTTATGCCATCAAACCACACATCGGACTATGGAAGTCTAGTTTGCGGAAGAACCGTCGTGAGGAAGTTGTTCTTGCACGTCTCCGCATTGGGCACTGTCGTTTTACTCACCGCTTTTTGCTGTGTGGCGACAGTGCCCCGCTGTGTGAGGCGTGCCAATGTCGTCTCACCGTCCTTCATGTTTTGTGTACTTGTGTTCGTTTTTGTGTTCATCGTTTTCGTCATTTTCACTCTCATCTGTTGGACGAAGGAGCAGCTACGCTGCAAACTATTATCGGTGAAGC